>JAVANC010000001.1:17804990-19004990 GCA_033319125.1 Parnassius glacialis | reverse complement strand
GCAACAAGCAGTTCCTTTCTACAAAAATTATATTGAAATTAATAAATGTTTGGGTACTCGGTACTCACATACACAATTATAAACACTATTTTATCGTTATCTTTGATTTTGTATAAGAAAATAGAAATGAAATGTTACTAAATAATTTAATAGTTAAAATCAATTGCAATTATGATCGACAGTTAATTAATCTATCAGAATTAATGTAAAAAATAATACTTTTACTTTATTTTAATTGACTTTCTGTATTTAACGCGACCAATATTTTGAATTTAAAAATAGGTATGTCGAAATTATTAAAAATTACTTGCAAATTTTATAGTGATTGCCGCCTCTAATTCTTATGTCGCCGGTAAACTAAATTTCGGTGTACCGTTGCCCACACCAAATTGTCTAATTCCCCGAAAATTCATGTCAAATTCCCCAATTTAAGGACAAAACTTCAACAGATTCCCCACAAATTCCGCTCCATTTTATTTTAAGAAATTAATCAATTTTCAACTAATTTTATAAGATTTACGTTTTAACTAACACTGTTTTTTTAAATTACAAAATTAAGAAATGAAAAGCGTTAAATGATACACAATAGTTACCGAAATAAATCCGAAAATTAAATATGGTGCAATAAAGATCATTAAAGAAAGGGATTCATTAGATATTCATAAGTAACCTAACAAAACGTTAAGATAGTTATTAAGATTTCTTGAAAAAAGGTTCTGACTTGTTCCTGGCTATCAATTTTCAAAATACCCGTATCTTACTCGCATAATCCAATCCCTATAGAATCTCCAACCAACTTTAAATTCCCCGCAATTTTGGGAAATCCCCACATGTTTTCAAATCTGACATGTGTAAATTCCACAGCGCGAGGCGACACGAGCGGCGGAAGTGCGTGTGTGAAAGGGAAGGGTAGAGTGAGTAGGCATTGTTTTGCACCGAGCTAAGATACAAAGAGATCGGCGTCCCCGAGAATATTGACCTCATTGTCAGCTGATTTTATTTTAAATTTCACTTGCTGGTTTTATGTTTCAGTATTTTCATGATTTTTTTAATGAAATTATCGCTTCATTTAGCTGTGGCTGTACTAACACGGTGAAGCGTGAATAAGTTAATAAAACGTTGTGAAAAGATGATTTTTTTTCCTCGGGATGGAATTTATTTGTGTCCCATGATCAAAGGTGTCCTTAGTACTACCATCTGTTTTCGTTTTCGGGAGCGTTTCACAAATACCCGGTACAATCTAAGGAAAGGGTTTCAAAAACTTGCATTTTCTACTGCTATACCAAACATAAATTTTTGCAAATTACTTTTATTTTCACATTTGTGATATTACTAGAAAGGCCATACATAAAAATGGTACCTTTAATGCTGGCACAAATCCAAAATCAGTCGGTAAAGGCTGTGTTTGAATACTATAAGTTCCTTCTTCTGATGTTACAGACACGATTGAGGGTCGAGCAGATAATTGCTGAGCCAGAAGAATCGGATCTGCATCTAAAAATAAATAATAAAATCTAAAATAACATATATTAAGTTGCTATGTAAGTGCTAAATATTTCAAAAATTGTACAATTAAAACCAATACGTTTAAAATTGTTTTGGATCATTACAGCCCAAGCTCGTTCTGCTTAGATTGCACCAACAATTAATAATTAAAAATTGAAGGTAGCCTTCGTTAACTATGACATCAGGACGTCGAACACTTCAGTCCACCCGGGACCATGGGTGCTGTAAAGTGCCCGAATTAAAAAAAAATATAATTAAACGCTATAAAATCCGTAAAATTAGTTTTATTCAATTAACTAAAGAATATCACAATTTCAATGTCGTCTAAACAGAAAATTAAAATTTCATATCCTACTGTGAAGTCGGCTAAGAAACACAATACGAAAGTACCTTAAACATACATGTTAATTAAGTAACACATTTTTACCTAATGAGCAACAATTCTAGCAATTATTGGGTATTGTTAACCTTTTCCATTTGATAAATAGGTGCTTACCTATATTCATGCCCTTTGCAACTCGTCTTGCTTGCACAACTCTTCCAGCGCTTCTTCTGAATCTTATTCCTTTCTCTGCTTCTCTTCTGAGTCTCTGAGCGGCAGCCGCTGCTTCTGCTATTGCCATGGCCATTGAGCTCATCCCCGATCTTTTTAAATTTATATCTATCAAATAACTCAGGCAAATTGCGTTAGACAACGTAATATCACTAGGCTGAAATCGGCAATGTAACAATATAAGTGATCGGAATTATTGATAATAATTAATAAACTATTTCGCAACCGCATGATCTAGTGGTCAGAGTAACAGGGTGGTATTTTGTGGTGTGATCAGGTGGTGTTAGAATCTCAGTTTAGAGCCAACATTTTTGTGTAAAAACCAATTACCCGTAGCAGAACATAATCTTGTCATGGAATTTTTATTTATAACTAGCGACCAGTGGATATGAGATATGAGGCTTTACAAATGAGGCATTATTTAGATTTGAGGCAAGCTAAGAACATGTAACAAAAACCCCTGTGGTTCCCGTTAAGTACGTTATCAGGATCAGTATTTAAACCTATAGAAATAACTTTTTTTTAAACTCGACCATATTTTTTTTTATTTTATTAAAATAAATAATTTTATGTGGTTATATTATCTCTTACTGACACTAGCCGATGCTAAAGCTAAGTAAAGCGGGGTGTTTGACAGTCCTCTTACTCCCCAGACAATGCAGAGGTAATAAAACCACATACAATTTGCATACAATCATTTTTTTAAATAAAATAAAAAAAATATTGTTCGAGTTTTTAAAAGTTATTTATATATCATTGAATAATGGTCCTGATAACGTACTTAACTGGAACCACAGGGGTTTTTGTTATATGTTGTATATATAACCTATAGATATCCCTCCTGGCATTGCTCTCTATCTGTTCGTAAACAGTATTATTAACAGTGGTAGAGCCACGCGGCAGCTTTTGCTGTCGCACGGATGGGCCGGCTCGAACCGGGGTGGTACAACGACCTCACAGAATACCAGCGTGAAGTAGAGATTTACTTCAGCGTTTCGCTTGGTGAGTGCAGGTAGCCGGAGGCCCTTTTTACTGGAAATTTTGGCATTCCATCTTAGTCCTCACGGGTGACAACGCATCTGCATTTTGATTCGCAAACGAGGATAGATGTGGATGTCTATGGGCCGCAGCAACCGCTTACCATCAGGTGGACTGTGTGCTCGTTTGTCACCCTTAACCTATAAAAAAAAATTACAGGCCAACACTTCAATTTTATTTAAATTTTTAAATGTACTATAGATATTATCTTAGTCCATTTATTATTTTATTTTTTTATTTTTTATAAAACGTTATTATGGACCTATAACCATTGCATTATATGTAGGTACTACGTACTAGAGAAGCCATTCCGAACATTGACTATGTTCAACTGAACTATACTGCAATTCGTACAAACTAAATATTGCGTAAATTGAAGATTTGCGAATTCCATAAAATAATTATTATTACATTTTATTTACAAATATGTTTGTTTAGATTAGATTAAGATATTTTATATTAAATTCTTATATTTATTTTATATTAACATCTTATTTTATATTAAACTAGCTGACCAGGCAGACGTTGTTCTGCCCTTTCCGAACGACCATTTGCTTTCCCAAAAAAACTCCTGAAAATAGCAATAAAAAAATTGAGGGGCTAAAAACTATCCTATCTCTCAAGTTGGACCAAACTGTACACAGTCTGCAATTTTTTTTTAAATCGGTTCTATCTGTTAAATACTTACAGCAACACGTGGTGGTTATACTACTAAATTGGAGCTTATATTAAACGTTTTTATTTTTAACATAGCGCCATCTATTAAATATTTACTCAATCCAGTCAACAGATATCGTCATCTGACAGAATCGTATGGGACTAACAGATAATTGTGACTGTCAAATAATAGACAAATAATTTTCAATAAAATAATATTGTATTGCGACTATAAATTGAGATGTAAGCTATCCTATCTTTTAAGTTGGACCAAACTGCACATTGACCAAAAATTTCATTGAAATCAGTTCAGTAGTTTAGGAGTCCATCGCGGACAAACAACGTGACACGTACTTTTTATATATAAAGAATATTAAAGTCTTCGCGCATGCGCGAAGACATAGAGTAGGACACAATTTTTGTTTGGCTTCTCTAGTACGTAGTACGAGTACATATTATAACTCAATGCCTATAACATAAATTAAGCGACACCAACATAATTTATGTTAAAACATGACTTCATTTTGGGGTTCCCATTTTATGTACTACTAGTTAAACCTGGCCAGCATCCTGCCGTTGTCCTGCCAATTAATATCATAGGTTGTGTTCAGCAACGTTTTTTATTTCAGCGCATGCAATTTAATTTATTAATTGCCGCGCTTGATTGATAAAAAAGCAAATAAAATCAAAATATTTTTATTTTGTTTGTTTCTAAATTTGTTTTATCAATTATTATTTTTTTGTTTATAAATATAAAACTGATGCATTGACTAATACATATATATTTTCATGGTGATCGATCGAATATATTTTGAATTAAACGACTGCATATACACAAACAATCTCTTTTGTATGTATAGATGGACTCTGTTTTTTGTAGTTTTATTTATTTAATTTAATAAGACCTTGATTTTGTTCTGTAGCGCGAAAGCGTTTCACATTGACAAACATCTGACACCAAACAATTATTTGTAGGCCATAAAAACACTTGTTTCGTGCGGGATTCTAACCCGCTATCAAAATGAACAAAACGCTTAAGCAATCAAATACCACCGAGCCTGATCGGCTCTAATACACAATTTTTATTTTCTTATGTGTAACCACCTACACCATCTAACTTTTAACTCCGTGTATAATTTATAGTTCTACTAGTGACCCGCCCCTGCTGCACACGGGTTATTTCTGTATATCGACAGCGCCACCTACCGAGTCTGTATGTGATTCTTAACTATTCAGGGACCCACTCAAACGCACACAAAAAATCATCTAAATCGGTCCACCCGTTTAGAAGGAGTTCAGTGACCAACACACGTACAGAAGAATTATATACAAAAGACTAGCTGACCAGGCAGACGTTGTTCTGCCCTCTCCGGCAACCCTGTATTCTATAAAAATTATTAAATTCGTAATAAAAAATATCTCTCAAGTTGGACCAAACTGCAAACAGTGTGCAAAATTTCATTGCAATCAGTTTAGTAATTTAGGAGTTCATCGCGGACAAACAATGTGACACGTTATTTTTATATACATATAAAGATTAACATACCGATCCAATGTTGTTAACGCTTATATCCAGAGACCTCAAAGGTGTCTTCACTAAGCCAATGGCTCTTGCTAAGAGATCGCCGCAGGTTGGAGGATTTTCAACATTTAAAGCAGACCAAACACCAGCTGGTGACTTTTGTAGTGGACCAGGTTTTATTCCGCAGGCGGATATATTTAAACTACAAAAGAGGCAAAGTTAGACGCATAAAGAACAAACACGGGGCACCGGCGGACCGGAGGGGAGTAGCCATAGCATTTTGTCCCGATACAGAACTGTCTGTCATTTTTTGCGGGGGGAAATCTGCGCACACAAAAACAATCGTCTGTCAAATTTAGTTCCCGGTATGCTCGATGGCGACGCTTCAAATCGGCACAAATATTTTGTAGGGTATAGTCCAACGTACTAGTACATGAGTATATGGAGGTCAGTGACTTGCGTAGTCTGCTAGTCTGCATAGTTTTTCCCCGTTACAGAACTGTCTGTCATTTTTTGCGGTGGGAAATTTGCGCACACAGAAGCAATCATCTGTTGAATGAATTAATGAAATATACTTTATTGTACATCAACAAATACATATGAGAGAAAAAAAAACGTATATTATTTAAAGGTACAATTGGCGGCCTTATCGCTTAGGAGCGATTTCTACCAGGCAACCATTGCAGAGGATAAAATGACCTGTGAGAAAGGGTAAGGGTGTACGTAGGTTGTTGGAAAATACACACGACTGCATAAATTGCCGCAGATAAGCTTTCTCAGCGTCGTTGGTAAATTGTATGCGAAAGGGTTGTGAATGAAACAGATGAAAAAGTATGGGATGCACAAGCGGGATTTAGAAAGACAACGGGATGTATGGATCAGGTCTTTTCCTTGCGATGCATAGCCAAAAACTGTTTGGCTAAAAATAATCTAGAAAAGGCCTATGATAGAGTGATGAGGAATGAATTGTGGTCAGCACTGTCCGTGAACGGTGTGAGCAGTATCCTCATACGATCATTGCAATCTATTTATAGGGATTCTAGTGCTTGTGTAAGGATAAACGGGGCATACATTGAATGGTTTAATATCGAAAAAGGTGTTAGACAAGGATGTGTAGCGTCACCATGGCTGTTTAATCTGTTCATGGACAATTGCTTGACAGATTTAAAAGAGAATGAAAGTGGGTTGAGAATGAATGAGTTACTCGTCAAATGTTGCCTCTATGCTGATGACCAAGTATTACTTGCGTCTTCGGCCGAGGAGTTGCAGGAGATGGTAACTGCTATGAGTGGAGCTTTTGTTAGAAAGGGATGAAGATGAATGTAAAGAAGACGCAAGTGATGGTGTTTGAAAGTGGTGAGGCAGTGACAGACTCTCGTGATAGGAGATGAACAAATTCAACAGGTGAAGGAGTTTGTGTATCTAGGTTCAAAGTTTACAAGACATGGAAAGTGTGAGAGTGATATCGAAAGAAGAGTTAATGCAGGAAACATGGCGAATAGAGCTTTGCACTCCTTTATGAGCAGTCGGAAGGTATCTAACAAGGCTCGTTTGGCTGTGCATGAGGGATTGTTGGTTCCAACACTTGAAGTCTACGGAAGTGAAAGTTGGTTATGGCAGAAGAAACATGAAAGTAGAATAAATGCAGTTGATAGAAGTATGATAGGAGTTAAACTGAGTGACAGGATAAGAAATAGTGAGATAAGGAAACGTTGTGGTCTGAAAGAATTGTGACAAAAATTCAGAAAAGTATGCTGATATGGTTTGGCCATGTCGAGAGAATGAATAAAGAACAATTTACGAAAAAAGTGTATAAGGCGAGTGTGAATGAAAGTGTTGGAAGGGGTAGACTTAGGCGGACGTTTCTAGGCCAAATCAGGAACGTCTTGAAAAAAGGCCAGGTCAAGAGTATCCTAAACCGAAGAGCATGTATGAAGGGAATAATGAAAGTGGACGAAGCGAAACAAGTATGTAGGGATCGTAGCAAGTGGAAAGAAGTGGTCTCTGCATACCCCTACGGGAAAGAGGCATGATTATATGTATGTATGTATATGTAAGAAGAAGTAAATAGCAGTAATGTGATCAAAAATTACACAGATATGAAAGGTATCGCCATCTTTTTGCAAATTTGACGTGGCAGATCTCTGAAAACTGGTAACTCGGCATTTTTGTAGGACGTTGATTCAGCCGCGCAACTAGATTTAGTCTAATGAGCAGTGCGGCTGCAACTAATTTTATTTTACGCATAGGACCGTATGGACTTATACTTTGACAGAGGGAACGCCTGCGTATGGCTACTCCCCTTGCATTTTATAAAAATAAACTA
This sequence comes from Parnassius glacialis, assembly GCA_033319125.1. NCBI lineage: Eukaryota > Metazoa > Arthropoda > Insecta > Lepidoptera > Papilionidae > Parnassius > Parnassius glacialis. The sequence goes on along the minus strand of JAVANC010000001.1, from coordinate 18,997,388 downwards.
TATGATTATTATATATTAAAGCCAGGGTTGTTTTTAAAATTTAGAAGAAAAAGTGAGACCTCCATAATATCAGCCTTAAAAAAAAATTGGCTTGCGCATAGTATGCATGATCAAAGAAGATGCATGGCAATGTTATTCCTATTTAGCATTAAATGATTTGCTACATGTTTTGGAATTTATCAAAATCGTTAATGATTTTTATGTAGAAAAAGTTTCTTAACAGTTACAATGATTTCATATTCAAATATTTTAATAGAAATCGGGTTTTAATTTACTATTATTATTACTTTGAAAAGGTACTCAACCAATTGTATGTATGTAAGATAATAAATAAAAAATATTTTGTTTACGAGGTTAGATTGCATCCCCGTGCGAGTGAAACTGCTATGTGAGCGATACCATCTGAGCCAAGTTTATTATTTAGTCGCAAATCTAAGGTTCGCAGACCACAACATGTATGATTTAATACATGTGCTATATTTTCACCGCCATCGGATCCTGCAAGTAACATAATTTTTAAATTTTCATTTTCTGTTTAACTTGCAATTAAAAGTTATAAAACTAAAATATTTTACCAAACATATTGTCTGCCAAAATAAGATTTCTGAGTTTGTCGCGTTTCGATATGAATTTAGCGACAAACGACGCACCATCGTCGCCAATTTTGCAGTGACTGAAGTCTAAAGTTTCTAGGTTTACGTTATCCGATAGTCCACGTAAAATATATTTTACCCTTTGGCAATTCATGTCACTTCTAGTAATTCTAAAATATAAAAGCGATTCATTAAAACTTATATTAAAAGCGGTAAAGCAAAATGGCAGCTGTTGTAGTGTTGGCCAATCTATACAATCAAGCTTTTTACTAAATGCATATGAAAGTATATACGGTACTTATAATAAAAACACAATTTTTAAAATTTTTGTCTGTCTGTCCGTCTGTCTGTCTGTCTGTCTGTTTGTTCCGGCTAATCTCCGACACGGCTGTACCGATTTCGACGGGACTTTCACTGGCAGATAGCTAATGTTGTAAGGAGTAACCTAGGCTACTTATATTTGAGAAAAAGAATTAGGGTTCCGCGCAACATAATTAAAACCCTAAATTACACGCGGGCGAAGTCGCGGGGAACAGCTAGTATACTAATATACTCGTACGTGGGCCTCTCCGAAAGTTTTACGAAATTATAGACGATTATATGATTAAAGTTTTTACTATTAAATATTTTTAAAGAACTCTCCACAAGAATCTATACAAAGTTTTATGCATCTGAACCAATTTTTGAAACACTTTTTTCAGTCCACCCCAGACACCTCTTCTAAGACCTAGTTGGACGTGGCTAGCGCATCTTCCGGGAATAGAAACTGTAACCATTTCAGCTAGTTTTTTTTAAAAGTGAAATCTTCTTAAGAGGAAATGCGGGCCGACAGACTATTGAAAATTAGGAATTTGAAGAATCTATCGCTGTCGCTCTGTTAGCGCTCGATGTCCGATAAGGACAACTGCAGATCCGACTAAATAGCACAAAAGGCATAATTCGAGGTTTGGCTCTCTACGATTTCCTCCTCTAATATTGGTCACATTTGAAAGATATTTCATAAATTGAATAAGAAGAATATACTGTGTTCCAATGTTTTTTTTTTTCAGTATTAGTTATCAAATTTGACCACTAGGCCTCTGTTTACAGCGGTATACGTAGATAATTTAGAGCATTTTGTAAGGGTAAATAAATAATAAGTGCTTATAAAGATAATGTATCATCAAAAAAGAAAACATGTGGACATAGAAGAGGTTGATATTTATTTTATTTACTGTAAAAACTCATTGCTATAGATCATAAACTAGAAAGAAAACAAGCGAGAGTGCTTGTATGTAGAAAAGACCACCCGCATTTCCTCTTAAGAATCGTTGTGATTTGAAACTTGATGAAACGAAAAGCGACGCTAAAAAGAGACAAACGTTTACATCTATAAGATGCAGATTAAAGGATTAGTAACGTGGCATTTAAGGATTATGCATTTTTTCAATATATTATGAAATAGTGTCGGTTAGTAATAATTTCATAAAAATCAATTCATCAACATCAAAACAAGTAAAATTAACTAAACCTCATTATTTTATAATTGTATTTAAAGAAAAATGACGCATCCAGAAGTAACGCATGTCTTTGAAATATAGATAAAATCATGGTAAAATTATCTAAATGGAAATCAAAAAACTTCTGCCAGCCAATTTTAATCATAGTACAAATTAAATAAGGCTAGTGTACGATTTTTTTGAACAAGCAACAATGAATTTAGGTTTTACTACACAAAATGAAGGACTTTTGGGGAAATGTCTTCGAAGGTCATCCTCATCATCATTATCATTACAGTCCTTGGAGCAATCCTAACATCACCCACTACTGAGTATGGGCCTACATCTGATGAGGGATGAATTAGAGCATAATCGACCCCGCTGCTCTAGCGCGGGTTAATGGACCATTTAGGCCAGTGACTAACCCTTTGTTAATAACGTTTACCTATATTACATTCCTGTAACATACGAATATTGCAGACAAATCTCTCGCAAAATGGATAGCTGATCTTATAAATAATGTGGGCTGTCGTTGAATATTTAAGATAACTTAAATCAACTGTTTGTAAAAATAAATTAAACTAAATACTATTATACTAATACGATTACTAAAATAAGTAATTTCAAAATAGGTAGGTAAAACATAATTTCAGCTAAGAAGAAAATTACTATCACGTTTTTAAAATATTCTAAAATTACAAATGCATTTCACAATCAAAACAACATGTGTGAAAATATTTCGGTAAACTATCAATTAAACAACACAATTAAGATCAAGTGCTAACAATTTAGAGCTTTAGTTACTACATAATATACCATATATAACTAATATATGGTATATTATGCGACAATTCGGTGAAGACTAATCGATATTTTGTTACCAACAGCCACTCAAAATCTGCCAGTGCAGTACGTATAAGTATAAATAATCTACAGTGCGTATACGCGACAAAATAAAACACATGCAACGTGGGTAAGCTCATTTTGAGGTATACAAATTTCATATCAGATATAGTTATCTAAGTAACAAAAACAGTAAAAAAAATGGCAGGTAAAATATTACCAAACGACAAAATATAACCTTTTTAGGCAGGAAAAGTACTACTATATTACGTCTTTAAGTCCATTGCATTTAGGAAAAAAGTATTAAATGAAAATGTGTACATAGATAAGGTGTGTTAAAAAGTCTTAAATGACGAGACAAAAAAATAATCCACTAAAATTTCTTAAGTAAAGCTTATACCCTAGATATACCGTAAGGAAAAAATACTTTATTTTAACCGCATTAATTACTAAGTGTATAAAATTGAATACCTACCAAGTGAAAATTATTCATAAATCAATAAAATTTTAGTCGCTTGGTCGCCTAAAACAGTGAAAACGTGATTGTTTTTTAAGTTACCAAGCAACAACGTACCTAACTCTTCCTATCGATACGAGAATATAACATATCGACGTAGATTTTTTTTACTGGTTACAATGATGTGCTCGTATATAACTCAATATCACCCGAAATGTCGCATGTAAATTATTGCCTTTCAAGCGTCGATAAGTTAATAATAAAAATGTGTTAATAATTTTTTTTTATATTTTCACTTCTACCGCGAGTGAACTACACACATGTTTATTTTATTTAAGAAAATAAAAAGAAGCCACACAGTGCCACATCAGGGCTGTAAAGAGGATGACCCAAAAGCTTAATCGGTGTGCTGCTAAAGAAGTCGCTCGTTTTGAACGCTGAAGATGCTGGCACGTTTTCATGGTGAAACAGTAGCCCTCAGAGCTATTGTTAGATTGTTTGTTGCTTACAGTTGTGAACACTTCTGGCAAGCACTTGGTAGTATCCCACGGCATTGATGCCACCCCGAGTTCGTATAGAAATGGTGTGATTTCTTTACAGTCCTTCAAAAATCCGCCATCAAATTGTACTGTAATAATCATCATCATCATCATCATTACAGCCCTTCACAAGTCCACTGCTGAACATAGGCCTCCCCCAAAGAATGCCACAAAGCACGGTCCTGAGCCACCTGCATCCATCGACTTCCTGCATGTCTTACCAGGTCGTCACTCCATCTCGTGGGGGGACGCCCTACACTTCGCCTACCGGTACGAGGCTGCCAATCGAGAACCTTTCTTCCCCATCGGTGGTCGGTTCTTCGAGCTATATGGCCGGCCCACTGCCACTTCAGCTTACTAATCCGTTGGGCTATGTCGGTAACTCTGGTTCTACTGCGGATATCCTTATTCCTAAGTTTATCACGCAGAGAAACTCCGAGCATAGCCCTCTCCATAGCTCGCTGAGCGACCTTGCGCTTCCTCATACGGCCAGCAGTGAAGGACCACGTCTCAGTTCCGTAAGTCATCACTGGCAACACGCACTGGTTGTACAATTTCGTTTTAGGGTTTTGAGGTATGTCTGACGAGAAGATGTGTCGTAGCTTCCCGAACGCTGCCCAGCCGAGTTGAATGCGTCGATTGACCTCTCGGTCGAAGTTGGACTTACCTAGTCGGACTATTTGTCCCAGGTAAACATACTCGTCAACAACTTCGAGCTTAGTGCTCCCAACAACTACCGGCATAGGTGTGACATGGACATTAAACATGATCTTTGTTTTGTCCATGTTCATCTTAAGACCTATCCGTTGGGAGACACTATTGAGGTCATTGAGCATAGTGCTTAGGTCCTCCAGCGATTCTGCCATGAGGACTATATCGTCGGCAAATCGAAGGTGAGTGATGTACTCGCCATTGATGTTAATTCCGTATCCTTTCCAGTCCAGAAGCTTGAAAACGTCTTCCAATGCAGCGGTGAAGAGTTTCGGGGATATAACATCACCCTGTCTTACACCTCTCTGCAATTGGATGGGTTTCGTACTCTGGTTCTGTACTCGGATAGCCATCGTAGCCCTACTGTACAAACACTTCAGCACTTCGATATACCGACAGTCAACTTGGCACCGCTGAAGGGACTGCAGCACCGCCCAAATTTCGACGCAATCAAAGGCTTTTTCATAGTCCACATACGCCAGACATAGTGGCAAATTGTACTCTTCGGACTTCTGTACAATTTGCCGTAGAGTATGTATGTGGTCTATGGTGCTAAAGCCCTTTCGAAAACCGGCTTGTCCGGGAGGCTGGAAGTCGTCAAGTCTGCGCGCGAGACGATTCGTAATGACTCTCGAAAACAGCATGTAGACGCGGCTCAGAAGGGAAATCGGTCTGTAGTTCTTCAAGAGAGCGTTGTCACCTTTCTTGAAGAACAAGACCACCGTACTTCTGCTCCATGCCTCCGGTGTAATGCCACCATGGAGGACGGAATTAAAGAGCCTCTGAAGGATTTCAAGTACCGGTCTTCCACCCGCTTTCAGAAGCTCCGCTGTAATTCCATCCTCGCCTGGGGCCTTGCCGTTTTTAAGGTGCTGGAGAGCCATTCTAATCTCGCTCAGACTGACGTCCGGGATATCTTCGGAATAGTGTCGGATAAGACTCGCTCTTGGATCGTTACTCACACTTGCGTGTGGCTCCAACGATGACGTGTACAGCTGCCCATAGAACCTCTCAACCTCACTCAAAATCTCAGGTGCCCCGGAAACGATGCTGCCACATTCGGTCTTCAGCTTCGACAGTTGGCTCTTTCTGGCAGACAGGTCTCTGGCAAAGACTTTGGAGCCTTGGTTCCGCTCGATCGCTTCTTCAATACGAGCTGTATTGAAGTTGCGTAAGTCCCGCCGCATGCATTTGGAGATCTGTCTGTTCAGTTGCCTGTATGCTGTCAAATCTGTTGAAGAATGTAGCCTCATCTCCCGTCTAACAGCCATGAGATTAAGAGTGTGATCGGAGAGTTTTTGTGTTCTTCTGCGGCGGGTCTTGCAGAACTTAGCTCCGACCGCATGGACAGTTTCCACGAGCTTATCATTCATATCGTCCACTTCATTGCAGTCTTCTAGGCACTGAAAACGGTTTCGTAACTCGAGCTGAAAGGTTTCGGGACTTTGGATTAGAGCACGAGGGGGACGGAGCGTTGACTTCATCAGACGAGACCTCTCCAACTTAACATTTAGGTTCAGTGTGCCTCTAACCATTCGGTGATCGCTGCCGGTTTTCACCCTCGCGATCACTGAGACATCACTGAACAGTTGTCGTCTGGTCGTCATAATGAAGTCAATCTCATTTTTGTCGAACCGTTGGGGCTCGACCAGGTCCACTTCCTGTGGGGCCGCTTCTGGAAGAAAGAGTTCATCATAAAGAGTCCCTCTTTCTCCATGAAGTCGGCCAGCTGCTGGCCCCTTGGGTTCCGTTGCCCTATTCCAAATTTCCCTACTTTCAGCTCACCGTTCTCTCTTATGCCTAGTTTTGCATTGAAGTCTCCCATTAACACCGTATATTGGGTTTTGGAGGAATGCATGGCTCTAGAGATATCCTCATACATTTCCTCCACCTCCTCATCGTGGTGTGCCGACGTTGGTGCGTAAACCTGTATGACCTTCAGCGAATACCGTTTGGTGATTCTGAGTATAAGGTACGCAACACTCGTAGACACACTCCCGATCTTGACAACGTTGTTAACGAGAGACTTGTGGACGATAAATCCCACACCTCCTTGGGACAGATGGTCGCCCTCCCGGTGACAGAGCAAGTTGCCGGATTCGAGGATTACCGTGTCCTCCCCCTCTCTTCGGACTTCGGATAATCCTATAATATGCCAGCGCAACTTGTCTATCTCTTCTTCCAGCTCCACGATCTTCTCGTCAGTCCTCAGGGTGCGTGAGTTGTATGTTGCCAGGTCGAGTCGTCGTAGGTGGCAACCGAACCTCCACCGGAGATTCTTAGCACCCCCTGCCCCGCCGTTACCATGGTCGCCACCGTAGCCAGGAATAGCGGGGCCGCCGGGGACTGGGGGCCGTATCTTTGTTACTCTCGTCATTGGGGGGTATTTGCCATAGTTGCCACGCTTGGCGAGCGGGTTGGCAACCGCAGTTTTTTTATTATAATATTGGCTATTATCAGGAAGATGCTGCTGCCCATCTCCCGCCTGTTTCCCTTTGTCGCCTTTTACGACACCCACGGGAGGATATGGGGTAGTGGATATTCTTGACCGCCACTACACGGCAATTATATAAATATATATACTGTAATAATATAAATTGTTATTTGCTAAAAAATAAGGCAAAAACTAGCGATCTAAATCTTCCTTGCGCTTCTGGATCTCTTCAATTTGGTAGGTATGGTTATTTTGAAACAGCTATGTCTACTGGCGCTATTCCATTCTTGTATTTATTCGTATTGATAAATCCAACATTCTCCACCAGTAATAATGTCACCCTGATTATTGCCAAATTTCATAGTTTAAGGTCATCAGTAAGTAATAGGCACTACCTATAGGTTTTGATAAGTAAGTTTGCGGATATCAAAACACGTGACATAAATGGCTGTATCTTTTAGATGCATTGGTTAAGGAGCTTGAATTTTTGCACTGAGGAATATAATTTAGTTTCTAAACACAATATCATATTTAGTCGCTGTATCTCACACAGTTGGGCTAGATGGGCATTTACAAGCTATTCTTAATTTGCTTAATATTCTACTTAAACATTGTTATAGATAAAAGTATACCTGAGTACTTTCAAAAGATTACATTTCTCCAAGCCGGATGCCAAATTCTTTGCATCATTATTAGTGAACAGAAATTGGTCTCTTCTATAATGCTCGCTGACGGAACTAAGCTGGTAAGTAATGTGTAATTCTGTCAAATTAGTTAAACTACCCAAAGCCGCATGTAACGATATATGATCTGTAAATGGAGAATCATTTAGAAAAATAAAATATTTTAATATACAACTTGAACAAACAAATGTTAAATCTTAGTAACAAACACCTCTATTTAACTGATGAATATTTTTTGATGTTTTTGGCTCACTCTGTCGCCGACATGTTAACAGTTCAGCCATTTCTGGAGAGGCAGTCCTCGGTACAGGAATATCGGATGGAACTAAGCTTTTTATTATTAACGATTGAACGTAAGGTCCGCAAAGCTTTACCAATTGTTTTGCCTAAAATGGAAGAATTAATTACAATACATACTGTCCTTATTTTTAGAGTTGTACAAAATTTTAACGAAAATTATGAAAGGGCAACTGTGTGCATCTTGGACAAAGTATCATGTGTGTATACTACATACACAAATAAATTGTCAAAATACGTAATTTAAATAAATTTTTCATAAAAATATTATGTACAATACGATACGTACGATAAGCACTCAGGAATATGAGGAGACCTGGGCCCAGCATTAGGACTAAATATGTAAACTGGTATTTTCTTTCACATAAATATAATTACATTTGAGGATCACCAGCTGATTAGTGATCGCCAGTACGGTTTCCGTCGACGTCGCTCAGCTGGTGGTCTTCTAGGTTACCTAACTCATAGATTGGCGGAGGTATTGGAGTTCAAGGGGGAGGTGTTGGTCGTTAGTTTGGACATAGCAAAAGCCTTCGATCGGGTTTGGCACAAAGCGTTTCTTTCGAAGCTCCCTTCCTATGGGTTCCCGAGCAACTGTGCAATTGGATCACCAGTTTTCTTGCAGATCGGAGCATCAAGGTCGTAGTAGACGGTGCATGCTCCGATTACAAGCCCATTAACGCTGGTGTTCCCTAAGACTGCGTGCTATCACCAACGCTATTTCTTCTGCATATCAATGATATGTTGCAAACCGGTAACATTCATTGATATGCAGACGACAGCACTGGTGATTCTTTATACGTCGGCCGTGCCAATATTTCTCGGGAAAACGTAGCGCAGTACCGGAACAAACTTGTGTCTGAAGTCGAGACTTTATTGAACAAAGTCTCAGACTGGAGGCGACTAAATATAGATCAGTTCAGTCCCCAGACGACACAAGTTTACTTCTTTTATGCGCGTTTACCGCTAAAAAGAACCCCATTGTCGTATCTCCTCAGTTTCAAGGCACTCCCCTTGTTGCCTCAACCAGTATCGGAATTCTCGATATCAACATATTGAGTGACGTGCAGTTTCGTGGTCACTTGGAAGAAAAGGAAAAATTGGCCTCTAAAAAGCTCGGCGTGCTCAATATCCATACCATCCATACCATCTGGATGATTGGCGGTCCACCACTGTGCGATTTAGAAGTAGTTTACTTCCTCGCACAACTTCTCTGTGGAATCGATTACCACCAGCGATTTTTCCGGACCAATACGATTTAGGGACCTTCAAGAAAAGAGCCTACTCCTTTTTAAAAGACCAGCAACGCATCTGCAATTCCTCTGGTGTTGCAGTTGTTCATGGGCGTCGGTAGTCACTTACCATCAGGTGAGCTGCATGCTCATTTCCCCCCTCTCCTATAAAAAAATCATTTAAGTAGGCTTGTTTAACCTTTGGACTCAAGTAGTTAAGGTTGTAATATTTTCGCTACCTTCTCTGGATCGTATTCCTTCGGATTCATTTTTTCCAATACATCTGCATAAAAACGCTCCATGAATAGATTGATCCATGGTTTTTGTTCAGTCGTAAACAGCGAATCATTCCATTTAGAATAATAACATCTTTTCCAAAATACATCATTTTTTATATTATCAACCAGAATTTGAAGTGGCACATTGGTATTTAAAATTTGCAGGAATACATCACGATCCTTCGCAATTAGTTCATCTAACTTAGGAGATCCTAAAATATTACTACTATTAATTTATTTCATTTTATTTATATATATTACATTTACGTGTTTCAGATTATGTAGAGGTGTCATTCACCTTGTACCTATTTTTGCCACCAAGCTGCACGACACGCATACTGTTCTGGTTTGAAGGGTAATAAAATATGTTTAGTTACAGACTGTGAGGCGTTTCATATAATAATCCATATGATAATCCATCTAGACTGCTGAGACCCATTAACATCAGGTGGACAGTTAGCACATTTCTCACTGTAATATTATGAAAACATTTTCGAATTAAACTTACTTACCAACCCAATTTTCACTTAATTTTTCAACACAAATAGACGAAAGTGATTTTGGATGATTCGCATCCCACTCAAAGTTTTCTGATTTTAATTTTCGTTGAGGATAACAGTTGTCATCTTGTTTACAATATGCTAAGTAGGTACTTAAAGAAATACTAACAGGGATCTTCATTTTACTTACTGCTTAATAAGATCTTATTAAGATTTTTTTTAAAGTTATATCATATAAAGAAACCTGCAATACCGTGATAATGCATTAACCGTGAGTAACCACAGTTACACTATTGATTTAACATTCGCAATGAATATACTCATGGATATTGGTAATTACCTAATTACCTACATATTTTCTACCGACTTCAAAAAGGAAGAGATACTCAATTCAATGGTATTGTTTTATGTGTGTTACCTCATAATTTTTTTCTGGGTGAACCAATTTCGATAATTCTTTTTTATTTGAAAGCTAGTGCCTCTCGTGTGATCCCATATACATAAATTTGAACAAGGTGTGACCAATGGTATTTGAGTTATTCTTAATAATTAATATTGAGGTCGGTTGTACAAAATTTTTCGTTTTAAATTATACTTTGTCTGTTCTATTGTATTTGTAACCTATGTCATTTCTTGGGTATCGTAAACATGTGACAACAAATGATCCACCATTTCAAAATCCAGAGGCATTCCTGTAATGGTGGAATCTCAAAATCACTAGACCTAAAATATTTCCGAATCAGTAACAGGGATCAGTGGCAAAGGTGCAAAATGTCTGGCGAGCCGATCGCTAAACCATCTGCCAAGCTTAGACATTAGAGAAAATCCTCCAAACTCCAATCTTATAAGTTTTGTATTTAACTGAGACTGTACAAAAGTAAAATGATATGAATAAAAGTAAGAAAACTTTTTGTATCATTTAGCCACCAGATGATTATAAGTTCAGTGTTGTAATCTGCATAGTAATGAATGTTACTGGCTTGCAACATATCACTTATATGAGAATGAGAAACCTTGACTGGCCCGCTGATCGAGAGGTCGTGAGCCCGACTTTCGATCATGTAGTCCCGGGTTCAAATACGGTTCGGCCCAAAAAATAAGTTACTCGTAATAGGTGTTTTTGACAAGAAATTCACAGTAGCAGACCGGAGTCAGGAAGTTGGCGGTGTTGGCGAAAGTTACCTCGAATAGCACGTAAAGCCGTTGGTCCTGAGCCTGATGTTTCTCCGATCGCGTCGAATTGCTGTCCCATCGGACTATGAGAGTGAAGGAACAGAGACTGCACGCAGACTAGTGGAACACCAGCATTAATAGTCGAATGCACGATCAATTACCATCTTGATGCTTCGATCTGCATGAAAACCAAAGCAACGCTAGCTATTGCAACTAGTTCTCGTACAATAATTATTTGTTTAGTGTAATCTCTAGTGGTCTCATCAGGTTAGGGTCCATAAATGCTTCCGTGAAATGCCTTTTAAAATATACAATTAAGAAGTACTTAATTGATTATTGTATTTGTGTTGTATTGTATATTTTGACTAATTACATACATATTTCTTTAAATAAAATTTAAAGCACTTAAAACAAGCCTAACATATTGTATTACTTTTTCTGGAGTTTTAAATGAGCACAGTGGCACCGGGGCCGAATTCTCACCGTGAATTTCATAAAACTTGGGCTATCTGGATTCAATCCCTGCCGGCAGGTTCTAGTGCCCAGCTATGGTATATTATAGGCCGTAACTTTATTTATTTACATACTACACAAATTTTCAAAAATGATACGATACTTTTAGGAACACGTATAGATATAATTCATCACAACAGTAATATCGTGATGATATCTATACTAATATAGGGTGGGTGTACCAGTCCCAAACCAGGTGCCAGTGGTTGACCACTCATATGTTCAATTGAATAAATTAAGAAATGGCGAGCATTTTTTAAGAATTCAATAGTTTTGTTAAGTAGCCTAGACTATAACCAATCTTCCGAACATCATTTTTGCGAGAATAAACGAAAAATATCGATACCTAGCTCTTTTTCTCAGACCAGTGTCTCGTTTACTGCCTTTCGGCCACCATTACAGTTAGACTTGCACGTCGACATGATAAGTTCAATATTTTAATATTACCTATTATTTCCTAATTACTGTCATCAAGGTGTATTATTTTAAAAGTTTTGTGTTTATTTAAGTGCTATGCGGTGTTATTTTGATTAAATAATGACATTATCAAGTATTTTTAAAGGTGGTTAACTACTGGAACACACCTTGTACTGAGTTCCTATTGTTGACCAACTGGTTTGCAACTGGTTACTTATGATGTTTCTTTTTTTGTTCTTTTTTTTTCATAGCGATGCTTTTGTTTGACAATTTAGAGCTTAAAGCCAATTATTAAAATCGTTTTATGCGATGTGCCCCAGTTGTTGACCACTGGTTTGCTATTGGTACACAGTAGTAAAAAAGTGTTCCTATGGATGACCAACGGATTAGAGTTTTAACTCTTTTCGTTGCTTTAGATTGAAGATAGACCCAAAAAGACATTTTTTAAATATACAGAGCTAAATTTGCTTCAGTATCTCGATGAAATTCAAAAAGGCGCTAAAATAAAGCGAATATGTCGAAAATATCATATCCCTCACCCGACTGTTATAAACAAACTGAAAATGAGACATTGTCAACGGAAAATGGGACCACCAAATATCTTGACGCTACAAGAAGAGTTTGTATAATTTAGGTGGATTAACGCTAACGCTAAAAATGATTTTGGACCTGCACTATCAATCCAACAGCCAGAAGAAAAGGAAGTTACCCTACTCCCACAGAATTTTTTATAGGATAAGGGTGACGAACGAGCATAGAGTCCAACTGATGGTATGTGGTAGCTGTGGCCCATAGACATCTACATCTATCCTCGATTACGAATCAAAATGCAGATGCGTTGTCAACCGTGAGGAAGTCGGAGGAAGGTGGAATGTCTCGTTTCCAGTAAAAAGGGTCTCTGGTTCTCTACACTCACCTGACAAAACAGAAGCGTTATGCTGATATTTTACGCTGGTATTCTGTGAGAGCGTAGTCCGGTCCAACTGACCCATTCGTGCTACAACTATACTACTGATACAGCTGTAACATGGCTCCACGTAAAAAATCTTGAAGTGACACCACCAAAAGCCGAAGGTAGCCAAGCACCTAAACAACTATTTCCCTGGGAAAATCAAAAACATTGATGGATGTAACGCTGAAGTCAGTACTATGATGATATCATCTGCGACCATTTTCAAAAAAAAGAACATTTATATTGTATGACCGTGACAGCATCATTGGAGTTATAAAATCACCTGTTTCTATAAATACCAAAGGTTCCTGCATGGTTGAAGACATGGCCAAATTTTTGCAATGAATCCTACTAATATTATAAATGTGAAAGTTTGTGAGGATGTATGGATGTTTGTTACTTTTTCACGCAAAAACTACTGAATGCATTTTAATGAATACATTACAATAATATAGCTCGTACATTAGAATAACACATAAGCTATAATTCATAAAAATATTATGTAAATTGACCAAAATATAACAATAAATGTGTAAGTCTGAAGAAAATCTGTCGTCTGCGAGCTATTTTGGCATGAACACGCATCACGCCTAAGTCTGTGAACCGATTTGGATGGGACTTTCACTGGCAGATAGCTGATGTTATAAGGAGTAACTTAGGCTACTTTTATTTTAGGGTTCTGCGCAAAAAGTTTCACGCAGGCGAAATCGCGGGGAACAGATAGTATAAGATAAAGCTTTCTAGTTCTAGTTTTTGTCAAAATCGCCTACGTCAATATGATGAGACTGATTTATTTAATTCAAAGTCTGTGATAGGTGATACTGATAATTTATGTGCAAAACTATTTTTCTATTGTAGTTTGTTAATAAGCGTTGTTAACGTTTAATGTTCTAATTTTCATGTTTGTCTTCTAATTCGTTACCTTCAAATGTGCCATTAAAATTGGTTGTAAGTTTAGATAAACTTTCAGTCGTCATATGAAAGTCGATTTGTCTAACAAAATAGTGTTTTATTTTCAATTAGCTACCTTTTTTTGACAAGTTTTTAGTGGTCAACTATTGGCGCAAAAGTGGTCCTTTATTGGAGCGCACTGGTCAAACTTAGGCACATTCCCGTTTTTCGTATAATTAATGAAATCTATAAAAAACTTAAATATTTGGAATCAAATAATTTATCTATAATGCAACATTAGTGATCAGTAAACAACTTTACAACATACATTTCTATGTTAAAATTAAATAATACCAGTTCAGAGCATTTCGAAGTGAAAATGTGTCCTTAACTGGTTTGGGACTGGTACACCCACCCTAGTTAAGCGGAAGAGTTTTTTGTTTGTTTAAAAACGCGAATCTCTGGAACTACCATTCCGATTTGAAAAATTCTTAATTTAATATATTATAGTCAGATTTATGAAGAATAGTATAGGTTATCTATGATTAGGTTAAGCTTCGCAGCTAGCCTTAAATATTGATTTTGTTAATCAATTCAGAAGAAAAAGCGCCCCTGAATTGCTTTATGCGCGTGCACTGGCTTAATGGTTAGTGATATTATGTGAATACAATATTGTACAAAAGTATGGACCTATACTACATCTATAAAAAAAAGTCCGCGGCACCATATACTTATCACTTATACATGAGCCACCACAGGGTATTTTGCATGGTACATTAATCCTTACGAACGAAAATTACAACGTTATCAAGAGAGAGATCAACTTTGCTCCTTAAAGCATATTATTTGTACGGGTAGTTTAAGAGATAACAAGAAAATAATATAATTCAACACTCGGCTCGGAGCGCGAATGACGCATAAGACTAGCCGACGGATCACAACCGAGAGAAACCAGTAGTGTACGCCGGTACGCGTGGTATCATAACATATATGCGTAAGCGAGGTGTCCAGGTGCCATTACATTAACCACGTGCTCGGCGATGAAGGTAACCATCGTGAGGAAATCTGCATGTCTGAGAAATAAAAAGAAGTATTTCGAAGATATGTGAAGTCCGCCAACACACATTAGGACAGCGCGGTGGACACTTCCTTGGCCCTCTCAGAAAAGAGAGGATGCCTGCGCCCAGCAGTGGTACGTATTAGGTAAGGTCCAAAAGGTTTTTTGGCCTGCCGACATTAGATTAATCAAAGATACAAAACTTTAATGTCATTAAATTACTGGATATTACGTTACCTACACACAAAAAAAAAATATTTTATTTAATTCAACAGAATTATAGCAGTAGTGTACGCCGGTACGCGAGGTATCATAACATATATGCGTAAGCGAGGTGTCCAGGTGCCATTACATTAACCACGTGCTCGGCGATGAAGGTAACCATCGTGAGGAAATCTGCATGTCTGAGAAATAAAAAGAAGTATTTGGAAGATATGTGAAGTCCGCCAACACACATTAGGACAGCGCGGTGGACACTTCCTTGGCCCTCTCAGAAAAGAGAGGATGCCTGCGCCCAGCAGTGGTACGTATTAGGTAAGGTCCAAAAGGTTTTTTGGCCTGCCGACATTAGATTAATCAAAGATACAAAACTTTAATGTCATTAAATTATTGGATATTACGTTACCTACACACAAAAAAAATATATTTTATTTAATTCAACAGAATTATAGCAGTAGTGTACGCCGGTACGCGAGGTATCATAACATATATGCGTAAGCGAGGTGTCCAGGTGCCATTACATTAACCACGTGCTCGGCAGTGATATAGCATAATAAAGTCATAATGTCGATTAAAAATTTCGAAATGCATAAAATCAAGTAAGTATAATCGAATAATTAAGTTCCGATAAATTTGTTGACAAAAGAGTGGAAGACACCGACGGAAATCAAGCTACGGTTGGATGCTGTGTACGGGCTTTTTTTATAGTATAGGGTGACAAACGAGCACACAGTCCACCTGATGGTAAATGGTTTCTATGACCCATAGACATCTACATTTATCCTCAATAAAGGATCAAAATGCATCTGCATTGTCCTCACGGGTGATGCGTATCTACGCATCACCCGTGAGGACTAAGATGGAATACCTCGTTTTCAGTAAAATAGGTCTCCAGTACTCTACACTCACCATACGAAACACAGCAGCGTCAAGCTGCCATTTTACGCTGGTATTCTGTGAGTGCGTGGTCCTTCCCTAGTCAAGCCGACCCATTCGTGCTACAACTATACTACTAATATAGCTGCACCATGGCTCTACCACGTATAAAATTTCCCCTTCGTACTCCACCGTAAAAGAATGAGCAAAACAATTTCGTTTGAGAATAGAATTAATTAATGATGAACCGTGCCCAGGACGACCATCCGAAGCCACTACGTATGTAAACACTAAATATGTGGAGTAGACAGTAAGGCAAGACAGTAAGGGCTAAAGACTAAAGAATAAGTAATTATGACGGGACTTTCAAGAACAATAGTGCTTAGAATCCTTTTTTTATATAGGAGAGGGGACAAACGAGCATGCGGCTCACCTGATGGTAAGTGACTACCGCCGCCCATGAACAACTGCAACACCAGGGAGGGAATTGCAGATGCGTTGCCCTAAGTCGTATCGGTCCGGAAAAATCGCTGATGGTAATCGATTCCACAGGGAAGTTGTGCGAGGAAGAAAACATCTTCTAAATCGCACAGTGGTGGACCGCCAATCATCCAGATGGTGTGGATGGTATCGGGAGTTCTGCCGCAATGTGCGTTCGTGAAATTTGGCGGCTGGGATTAATCTGAACAATTCCTCAGAGCACTCCCCGTGATAGATGCGAAAGAAAATGCATATGGCTGCAATATCTCTTCGCAGTGCCAATAAATCGAGCCGATCGGAATGGACTCGGTCGTCGAAGATTCGAGCCGCTCTGCGCTGGATGCGGTCAAGTGGCAGGAGCCGGCACTGTGGAGCCCGTGCCCAGAGATGGGAACAGTATTCAATGTGAGGCCGAACCTGCGCCTTGTAAAGTTGCAGGCGGTGTGCCGGCATGAAATACTGTCCCGCTCTGCTGAGCACGCCAAGCTTTTAGAGGCCAATTTGGCATTCTCTTCTAAGTTAGTAATTCTTCTCTTTTAACAGTGGTAGAGCAACGCGGCAGCTTTTGCTGTCGCACGGATGGGCCGGCTCGAACCGGGGTAGTACCACAACCTCACAGAAAACCAGCGTGAAGTAGAGGCTCACCTCTGCGTTTCGCTTGGTGAGTGCAGGTGGCCGGAGGCGATTTTTACTGGAAATGAGGCATTCTATCCTAGTCCTCACGGGTGACAACGCATCTACATTTTGATTTGTAATAGAGGATAGATGTAGATGTCTATGGGCCGCAGCAACCACTTACCATCAGGTGGACTGTGTGCTCGTTTTTCACCCTTATCCTATATAAAAAAAAAGGTGAGCCGCATGTCCCTTTTCCAACTCCGAGGATTCCGATACTGGCTGAGGCAAGAAGGGGAGTGCCTTGAAACTGAGGATATATGACAAAGGGGTTCTTTTTAGCGGTAAACGCGCAAACTTGTGTCTTCTGAGGATTTAACTGGACTAGATTTAATCACCCCCAATCCGAGACTTGTTCAGCAAAGACTCGACTTCAGACACAAGTTTGTTCCGGTACTCGGCGATGTTTTCCCGAGAAATATTGGCACGGCCGGTGTATAGAGCATCACCAGTGCTGTCATCCGCATAGCAATGAATGTTACCAGTTAGCAACATATCATTGATATGCAGAAGAAACAGTGTTGGTGATAGCATGCAGCCTTGTGGAACACTAGCGTTACTGGGCTTGTAGTCGGAGCATGCACCATCTACAACGACCTTGATGCTCTGATCTGCAAGGAAGCCGGTGATGCAATTGCACAATTTCTCGAGAAGCCCATAGGAAAGGAGCTTCGAAAGAAGCGCTTTGTGCCAAACCCGCTCGAAGGCCTTCGCAATGTCCAAACTAACGGCCAACGCCTCCCCCTTGGACTCTACTGCCTCCGCCCATCTATGGGTCAGGTAGACCAGAAGATCACCAGCTCATCGACCCCGATGAAAACCGTATTGGCGGTCACTAATCAGCTGGTGATCCTCAAGGTACCGGATGAGCTGGCAGTTAATAATGGATTCCATTATTTTGGAGAACAAGGAGGTGATGGCGATAGGCCTATAGTTGGACGGGTCTGAGCGGTCGCCTTTTTTTGGGATCGGGTGGACAAAAGCTGTCTTCCATGAATTCGGGACTACGCCTTGGGAGTAGGAGTACCGGAGAAGACGCGTTAGGACCGGTGCCAACTCCGGAGCACACGTCCTCAGCACAATTGGGTGGATTCCGCCAGGCCCACTCGACTTCTGGATGTCTAGGAAGAGGAGTGCTTTGCGGACCGAGCGCTGTGAGAACAGCACATCCGGCATGGAGCACTCACACCGCGGGATGGTCGGCGATGTGTTCCCCCCATCATCAAGAGTCGAGTTGGACGCAAAAGGGAGCCTAAAAGGTCGGCTTTGTCTTTTGCGGCTTAGGTCAGTGAGTCGTACTCCCTGAGATGGTAGGATGGCTTACAGAAATTATCTTGGACAGCCTTGGCGAGAGACCAAAATGCACGGGTAGGAAGGCGAACTAGTTTCTCGCCAATTCTGCCTATGTGCTCTGACTTTGCCTTGGCAATAACTCTTTTGAAGGACCTGACGGAGGCGAAGTTATACTTCTTTTTACGTGTGCTGGTGTTTACATCCCGAGTCGCCGAAGCCGCAGCCCAGGCTTGATAACACTCCTGCTTACTGCGTAATGCAGTCTTACAGGAGCGACCAAACCAAGGCTGAGATCTGCCTCCGATGGGTACCACAGATGATGGGATAAATAGTTCCATTCCCTGTAGCACCACATCAGTGACAGAGTCAGTAACAGCGCTAGGATCATCTGGCGAGAAGCAAACCCATCCCCATGGGTAGGATGCAAAGAAAGACCGTATTCCGTCCCAATCCGCCGACCTGTAATGCCAAACACGGCGGCAACCTGCAGAACGCAACCGCGAGGGGAGCGTGAGTGGCACCACACTCCGGATCAGACAATGGTCCGAAAAGCCGAGAGGGACGTCGACGGAAACCTGATATCCGTCCGGATGAGAGGTCAGCAGAAGGTCCAACAGGAAAGGTGTATGATCCTCCACATCAGGAATCCGCGTAGGTGAAGTAACCAATTGTGTCAGACCATATGCCAAGGCAAAGTCATAAACAGATCTCCCCGCATGATCGGTTAAACGTGAACCGAGCAATTCGGCGTGGTGGGCGTTAAAATCGCCAAGAATCACGATCTCTGCGGATGGGACCTGTTGTAACAAGGAATCTGTAGCCATTTGGACGTGGTCGATGAGTCGATCTGTTTCGGTATTACCGCTATGGGACCTATAGAGGCACCCGTAGACGCACGGATGGTCGTCGCTGTCTACGCGTAGCCAAAGGATGGACAGGTCCGAACCTTCAAGACTGCCGAGGCGTCGAGAACAGATGCCCTCTCTGACATGCACGCAAAGTCCAGCCCGAGGCACAAAGGAGTGCTCTAATTTGTAGCTCGTGTAGGAGAGATACGAAGTATCAGCCGGAGAGGATACCTGCGTCTCGGTCAGAAAGAGCAAGGCCACCTGCACTCACCAGACGAAACGCAGAAGCAGAGCTTCTACTTCACGCCGGTATTCTGTGAGGCCGTGGTACCAACCCGGCTCGAGCTGGCCCATACGTGTAACAGCAAAAACTGACGCGTGGCTCTACCACCGTTAAAAACCTTCCTACATACGTTTGTGTATAAATAAGGTCAGTGCTAGGTGAGTTCCAAAATTTCTTTCCACTATTCAAAACCAAGAACGAGTATAGCACTTCACTCGTTCTCTCAGTTTTTATCCTTTGTGAAGGCGGACAGAAAGAAGTTTTGTATTCAATTATTATGGGCGATAAAACCATGGTTCTATATCACGAACGTCTATCAAAAAAGGAATCGATGGAGTGGCGTCATCCGGGCTCAACGGGGCCAAAAAAGGAAAGGTGATTCAATCTCAGAAAAAAAATAAGGCTACAATGTTTTGGATTCCGAAGGAGTTTTACTAGAGGATTTTTTTTTAAGATTAGCTTAGGCCAGAAAACTTTGGACCTACTATAGGCTGTAACTTTAACTTTGCTAGCTAGATGTCATGTTGTGCGGCTCAGACTCGTGATATACGCAGGTAAAACCGCGGGGCACAGTTAGTAAAAAATAAACTAAAAAAACACAGCTATATGTGATATACCATTGGATATACAACTTTTTACCCTACTGCCCCTGAAGGAGGGTAATTTTTTTTCGAGAGTATGTATGTATGTCTATTTCATTGGCACGCTCTCTGACCTAAACGGCTAGATGGATTTTAAAATATGAGGTGTTATTAGATTCGTCTTAATTGTGGGAGTGACATAGACTATACATATAATATTTATATATTGCATCTGCAAATAAAGAGACGTGGTAGCTCAGGAGCTTAGCGCTCGCTGTAAATGTCATGTATCGTCACATAGCTTTTAAGCCCCCCCCCCCCCCCCCCCTTGTCAGAAAATGTCACATTTTGTTGCCCCTCCCTAACGTGTAATGTAATTTATGGATAGCCTCTAGGGTACTATGGTTCTTTATGTGTTAAGTTTTGGACCTCTAAGATATAGCACTCGTAGCATCATTGCAGAAGTTTGTAAACTATTCAAGACGCAAGAAGTGAGCCCGCGCGTACGAGAGCGAGTGAATGAGAGAGTCTATAATATTCGCACAAGAGCCGACGAATGCCTAATACTACCGTTGACCGATTCTAAGGGTATAATATTATATTTGTGCTATTAACTAGAATGACAGTCCTAAGCTTGTTCAAGTATAGAGAGAAATCATACATATATGCAAAAATTAAAGATAAGTATTAATAATTGTTATCAAGCAGCATTACGACTCGAGCAGATATCGATTGACTGTGACCTAGTACTTCTTATTCGTTTGTAGGCTGAGACTAACTGAGATAACCATTCCATATACATATATCTATATAAATAAATAAAACTAAAGTGTCTGTTTGTAATGTCAAAATAACAGGTTTTTAATAAATGGTCGGCAACCTGCGGCTCGCGAGCCACATGCGGCTCTTTGGATGAGAAACTGCGGCTCTTTAGATTCATACGCAAATATTATTAATTTTATAAAAAAAACATTTAAAAAAATATCTACAGTGAGCCATTTGAAGTTGATACTAGATCTCTAGAAATGCAATTGATCGATTTAAAAAGTAAAGCTTCGTGGAGTTGAAAATTTACAGAGTTGAAAAGCAAGTTGAAAGAGTTGGAGGTCCAGAAATGTATGTACGTCACGCAACAAAAATGAACAGCTTAAAAAAAATGCCGCGAGTTGAGGCACTTATATTCGACGCATGGAATAGTCTTCCAGATTGCTACAGTGAGGTGAAAAAGTTGGCATTTGTAATGCTGACTATCTTCGGATCGACATATTCGTGTGAGCAAGCACTTGCATCTTGCATGAATATAATTAAAAGTAAAGTAAGAAGCCAACTAACAAATGAAAATTCAGAGTCGTGTTTGAAACTTAAAACAACAAGTTATCAGCCAAATTTATCCAAACTTTCTAAAACCAAGCAAAGCTAACGCTCCCATTTAATTTGTTTGCTTAAATGTATGTTATTGTTTTTTTTATTTTTAAGTAAAAGTTACATTGTTTAGTAAAGTTTAAATTTTCTACTTGAATAACCATATAAAGTCAAAGCTCCCATTGAATTTGTTTGCTCAATTGTTTGTTATTAAAGTACAAGTTAGTGTTGTAAGACTTACAATGTAAATAAATGTTTAATTCTTTTAATTTTTTACTTAAATAATAAGTGATTATCTAATAATACTATATGTATACATTTATGTATATATATATATATACTCTATATTATCTAATAATTTGATAATAATAGAAATTAGATTCCAATTTATGGTGAAAAACACTACTTATATATGAATAAATATATATTTTTCGTATGAATAAATAGATTAGGTTTTTATCAAAAAACGTTATTTGTGCAAGTACTATGTATGGTTGTGGTTGTGGTGTGGCTCTTTAAAAACTTTGAAATTTTGTTGTAAATTGTAATTTATTACTCCTCCGACCAAAAAGGTTGCCGACCGCTGGGATAGGGTGACAAACGAGCACACCGTTCACCTGATGGTAAGTGGTTGCTGTGACCCATAGACATCTACATTTATCTTCAATAAACAAACTAAATGCAGACACGCGTGACGACTAAGATGGAATACCTTTTTTCCAGTAATATATTCCTTCCCACATGATATATGAAGAGTTTAAAAAATAGATTGAGTTGAACAATTGATATTTTCAAAGGTTATCGTGTTTACCCCTCCATGCGGACTTGATAAGCCTTCACCATAAGCCACTAAAACCACTTTTATATAAAAATAGCAAGTAATCGATTTAAAAAAATTAATAAGTACAGCAATAATTTATCTATCTGACAATGTGCTTTTTTATATCTATACAAATAAATAAAATTTAAGTGTCTGTTTGTAATACGTAGGACAGTCAATAAGTTTTAATATATACAAAAAGTATTCTAGATACTATTAATATTTATTTTACATCTTTTCAAAATATTCTCCATCATGCACTATACAAAGTTCCATTCGTCTAATGCCGCCTCTACACGTTGGCCAACACGCTGGCGAATGTGTTGGCAGAGATATTGGCCAAGAAATTGTGATCGCGTCCACACGTTGGAAGGTCGTTCAGTTTGCTTCGGTCCAGGCCAATGTGCGGACGAATTTATTAAAATGATTATTGAAGCGCTAACGGCTGCTGCGGTTTATTTTTTCACAGCATACCACTATTTTTTTATTTAATTTTCACTATTTTTAATATTTAATATTTTTAATATAAATTTTTAATATTTCTTTATTATACACTAACGTTATACAGATAAGTAAACTATATAAACATTAACACACCTAGGCATAGGTATAATTAACACTTTTACAACTAAGGCCTGGAAAATATTCGAAGCCTGTCTATAAAACTGTTGTAAAATTTTATTAAACAAAGCCTTTTTAAAAAGGGTTATTCTTATTATATAATTATAGAATAAAACTAAATAATAATAATAATAAATAATTTATTTTGTCAAACATTAAAGTTACATTATACGATCAGTGATCGAGGTCACCTAGTAAGCAAAATAATGCCTGTAACAGGTGGCTTCGCTCTTCCATAGCTAAAAATTAAAGTATTATTAACGAAATAAAGAAACTATAGTATGTGCCATATCGATTGAGAAAAACGGACAATGACCTCAGATATGAGCCGAGTGTCAAAAGGCGTAACTTACAAAATCTCAATTTAGATGTGATAACAATATTTAAATATTGATATTATTCCCACTTCTAGGTCAGCACATATGTTTTGTTTTTTTGTTTCTTAAATAATATTGTCTGTGGTTCCTATAAACATAGTAAAATCTTACGGTACATCGCGAAAAATGTGTTATATTTTATATTTCAATTTATGGTAAGTAACGCAGCAATTCATTTAATAACAGTTTCATATTAAAAAAATATTTGAAGCAATATAATCACCATATTGAGCTTTTGCAAATTCATCCCTTTAAAATAAACAAAACGCGCGTTACGTCAGTTCGTTCTAAAAGAAACGTGACAATGGCAGCCAGAGATGCGTCACCTTTTTTGGGCCGGTCCGCCATTTTGTTTTCATTCGTGTTCGGATAGCGCTTGCGTGTGTACGTCTCGGGTAATTCATAGCATTCATTGCATTGTTTTAGTTGAGTTTTTACTGTTAAATTTGTTATATCGTTAAGTTTTTGTTTTTTGAATCTGTTATATTAGTTTTACTGTGACGGTCGTTACTAAATCGACATGAGTTCAGGAGAATTTGGTGAAGGACCCGGTCCTTCAACATCAAGTGGAAAGAGACGTCGCCGACCCATAATAAACGTAGCAGGTACGTACAAATAGGTACAAATGCGACGACGTAGCCTTTCTATTTCTTAAAGCGCTCTTTTTATGTGACCATGTGGTATTTATTTTCTAAAACAATATGTATTTATGTGATGTAGTACTATGGTAGTATATTTTTGTCATTTATTTACAGGCCCATCTTCTGGAGCACCTTTAACGTCACCAGTAAAAAAGAGAAAACCTACCACTTTGTCGGTCGGGGAACAAGAGATTATCATTAATGTATACAAATATGTCAAAAACACCTGGCCCGAAGACGTGTATCCTTCAAACGTTAATATGTTAGAAAAGGTTTCGGAGATCTCAGGAGTCAGCAAGAGCACTATATATCGCGTATTAAGCGTGTATAGAGATTCCCATAAAATACCAGAAAAGGGAATAATTAATAAAAGAAAAAAGTCTGTAATTGACAAGTTGGACGATTTTGATAAATCGGCTATAAGAGCGAAAGTGCATCAGTTCTTTCTTGCAGGAGAATTACCGACTTTAGACAAAATTTTGCTCAGTATAAATCAAGATGACCAGTTGCCAAACTTGAGCAAAACTTCCCTGCGACGTGTGTTGCGCCATTTAAAATTCAAATATATAAAGAGAAACAGAAAAAGTGGTCTAATAGATCGCCCAGAGATAGTTCTGTGGCGTACCAGATATTTGAGAGAAATACAAATATTAAGAAACAAGGGACGTAACATTTTTTACCTTGACGAAACATGGATTAACGCAGGTCATACTATGGGAAAGGTATGGGAAGACACCACAATTGAATCTTCTCGTCAATCACGGTTAGAAGGCTACTCTACTGGCGCGAAAGCCCCTTCGGGTAAAGGAAAGCGATTAATAGTTGTACACGTTGGCAATGAAAATGGCTTTTTGGAGGGATGTGATTGGGTATTTGAATCATCATCTACTGGTGACTACCATGAGAGTATGGACGCTCTCCATTTCGAGGACTGGTTTAGAAAAGTAATAGAAAAACTGCAAAGCGGCGATGTCATAGTTATGGATAACGCTAGTTACCACTCCAGACGTTTAGAAAAAACCCCAACAATGTCTTGGCGGAAACAAAATATGCAGGAATGGCTAGAATCTAAACAGATCGCATACGTGCCCTCGGACACAAAGACCCACTTAATGGAAAAAATAAAGGCAGTTAAAGATAACTATCGAAGTTACGTCACCGACGAGATGGCAAAAGAAAAAAGCATCACAGTGGTAAGGTTACCTCCTTATCACTGTGAGCTTAACCCCATTGAACTTGTGTGGGCAGATGTGAAAGGGTACGTTGCACGAAAAAATACAACTTTCAAGTTAAAAGATGTTAAAAATTTACTTAAAGATGGTTTAACTCAAATCACGCCAGATAAATGGAAAAACTGTGTTCAGCATGTCCTTAAGGTTGAACAAAAAATGCGTGGCATGGATGATAGAATTGACCAAACTGCAGATCGCTTTATAATTAATGTTACAGATAGTTCATCAAGTGAAGATACGAGTGATGATTGCACCGAATAAAAATAAAGTTCTTATATAATATTAAAAATAAAGTTTTATCTTTTGCATAAGTACGTACTTATTCGGTGTCGTTATCACTCGAATCTTTATATGTGTTATAAATTAATGTTTTTTGTTGTTAAATGAATAAAGTACTTTATAACAATAGATGATTTTTCTTCTACAGCGATCTTTCACATAACTTTTTAATAATAGTTAATAAATATATATTATATCAATCATTATAAAAAAATCATTATAAATAAAGAAAGTACTACATATAAAATGTGCCTATATATTGAAGGTTTGTAACCCCTGGTTTTTCTCAATCGATTTGGCACATACTAATAGGGAATAATAAAGACAGTACAAACATGATTTTAGTATCCTACTTTTTAATTTGATTTTAGTATGCTACCTATAATATAGCATTAATACATCAATAAATAAATGAATACATCAATCACTACAACGTGAATGTGTATAAGATAAGGGTGATCAAAAAGAAATGGAAAAAAGAAATTTTATTTCTTGACGGCTCCGTGGCGTAGTGGCTTAGCAATGAGTTGCTGCCCTGGGGGCCGCGGGTTCAAATCCCGCACGGAACAAGTATTTGTATAGCCTGCACATAATTTCTCCGGGTCTGAATGTTTGTCCTTAAGCAATTTATGTTTCTAAACTGCCTCCACGATACAGGAGAAAATCCTGTGTATAATAACATTTTTTTTTAAAAAAGACTTGTGTTTTACAAAGAATTTTCAGCTTGGTAGGGCTCTATAAAGCGAAAAGTTTATTCATTGGTCATTGTTACTGCCGTTATGTAGACACTAGTTACGATGCGTGCATATAAAATTTAAGCGTGCGTGCGTGCGATCACTCTGAGAGCTCGTAGCAAACTAAACGTGCGCCCAACGTGTGGACGCGGCGGCCAATACTCTGCCACAACCCTTTGATCTTTTGTAAAAAACCGACACCAGACGGATCTCGCGCCAACTTGTGGGCCATCGTCCCAATACGTACCAACGTAGCTTAAACACCCGCTCCACACGATGGCCATCGTTGTTGGCCAACACATTCGCCAGCGTGTTGGCCAACGTGTAGAGGCGGCATAAAGCCTAAACCAACTTTGAAAACACTTATGCCAGTCTTGATCTGACAGGTCGGAAATCGCTTCTTCGTAGGCAGCCACGGCTTCTTCGGCGCTTGAAAAACACTTGCTTTTTATTTTTCTTTGCCTCTTGGGAACAATTGTGCAGACTATTTATATGGAGAATTATTTACCCTTATAAGAAATGAATTTAATAAAACATTTACTTCTAAAACATTCTCCAGAAACAGTCGCAAGTCATTTAATGAGTGGGCGACTAATAATATAATATGTCAAAAATTATTCTAAAATGTTTAAAATCTCCACAGTCAAATAGTTACATATTAGTAACAAAATTAAGATGGCTAAGAATAAAATGAAAATGACGTGGAGTATAATTAACAGCGAAACCGGTAAAAACAAATCTCGTAACTCAAACTATCAATTAAAACTTAACAATGAATTGATTAAATCAAACAAAAACAAAAGTCGCAGCGGTGTTTGAAAAATATTTCACTGATGTTCCTATCATGACAGAGTCATTGAATACTTCTCCAACTGTCGCCGAGTCATTACTCAAACAGAATGTTAATACCTGTTTAAAAGAATTTAGATTTGAAAAAGTACTTCCGCAAGATTTTGTAAAATACTTCAAAACTGTTCGAGACGGCCAAAAAGACTTTAAACGAAAAAGTGATTAAAGAATATTGATTTGTTTAAAATGTGCAAATACGGAAAATATTGACTAAATAATGTATTAATATAGTTTTACCATGTATTTACAACTCTCAATATGTCTATATAGAAGGTCGGTTTAATGATAGTTAATATAAACAACTTTATTTTGTTTAAGAAAAACCGACCAATCACAGCGCGCCGCGCTATAGAACATTCTGGAAATTTAAATTAACTGCGTAATAGTTTTAAGCAAAAAGTTAATGAGAATATTTTATATCTGAAAAGAGTTGTAAATATGATATTTAGTTAGCATATGATGTATAGATCGTTATAATAAAGAAGTATTTCGTATAATTAAGCACGATTCAAAAGTTATAGGATAATTAAAGAATTAATATGCCCATTTAGTGTAAAAGTTTAGGACATTTTACTTAATAACTTTGTTGAATGTAAATATATTAATTATCCTTTATCACGTACTAATGAAGACCAAAAATGTCTATTTAATGATGTATAGCGTGTTAAAATTAAGATTAGTATTATATAGAAAATGTTGCAATTTGTGCCATTTGCATAAAGAAAAATGTTTGAAAATAAAGAGGCAAATGGGAAATGGCAAGCGGCTCACTATAGAGTATAGCCGAAGTCTACCTTATGGGGGCGAAACATTGTAATATGGTAGTAGGAAGAACTACCAGTGCCCAGCAGTAGTATCCGGTAGTAGTTGCAGTGACTAGCAGAAATATATAGTGAAAGTGTTTAGCTAGCCGAAAAAAGTGGCAACTGAAAATTCGGTGTTGCATATAGTAAAAAAGTGTTAGCTAGCGGAAAAAGGTCGTAACTGAAAATTCGGTGCGGCGTATAGTGAAAAAGTGTTAGCTAGCGGAAAAAGGTCACAACTGAAAATTCGGTGTGACATATAGTGAAAAGTGTTAGCTAGACGGAAAAAGTGATAACTGATATTACAAGTGTTAAATTCAACTAATTTTAGTTGATTAATAGCTGCTAGTCAGTAGTGTTAAAGAACCAACTACTCCGGACAGATATTTTTATACTACCGCTCATTTGAATTAAATATTTTAAAATATATAGTGAACAACCATAGTTGACCAACCGTTTTTAAATAATAGTGATAAATAAATAATAGTTGTAAAATCTCGCGACAAATTAATTAGTCGAACCGCTGGCCACTCCCTTGCTATTTTAATTTATAATCGTGCATTTTAATTTTGAACCTCAGTCCACAGTTTATCCGCAGCAACCGCAGAGACGGCAGTGAAAGACGGCAGTTGGAGGAGTCTGGAACCTACAGGTGTAGGACGTGAGCGACTCGCGGAGTATCTTCGACAACATTTACTCCGAAGAGTTACGCCCGTCCGGCACATTTTATGGTCCTTCGAGCCGGATACATCCTCCTGTACTTCTGGCTGGACCATTTTATGGTCCTTCGAGCCGGATCCATCCTCCTGTGTTGCCGACCGGACCATTTTATGGTCTTTTGAGCCGAATCATCCGTATACACCGGACCACATTTGCTGGTCATTCGAACGGGATTCGTCAATCCGTTAGTATTTCGTAACCGGGTACATAGTCACTACCGTTTTAAAGTTGCTGAATTTTCAGAATCAAGATGCCGATCACTCGTTCGCAAGGAAGGGGAACCATGGCGTGGACTGTCGGTCTGGATGATGGACCGTCGGACAATACCGACACCGTCCGCCACCAGATGCCACCACGCTCACCATCCACAACAGAAGGCGCTGAGGCGCCAGCTTGCCCCCGCGATGGGGGGGTACTCCTGCCTGTGCCAGCCGTTGTTGAAGCCGGTACACCGAAGCAGAGAGAACAGATAGCTTGCCCCTGCGATGGGGGGGTACACCTGCCAGTGCCAGCCGTTGTTAAAGCTGGTACACCGAAGCAGAGGGAACAAATAGAAGGCAACGATGACATTCGCTGTGCATCACCGCCAACAGCCCGGGTATATTCCCGCGCCGAAGAGCCACCAAGGGGCCACACCGATAAAAGTACAAGGTCAAAAAAGACCATCCGGCCCAATAAAAAAGTTTTGAAGGCTCGTGAGGAAGTGCTGAGAATAAAATTGGAACTCGCACAGATCTCATTACAGATGGCTGAAGAAGATGATGAATCGGACGACTATGATGAGGATGGTCACTCCAAAAGTGAGTATGTCCGATCTTGGCTCGAAAATTCTGTAGCCAAGCAAAAACCAACGCAAGGCGCAACCACCGGTGGGGAGGCCCCACTTAATAAAAACATCACAAAGCCACCCCCGGAGGTTGTCGACCTCAGTGAGCCGTCGATGAAGCTCACAAACAAGGATTCGAAGGTTGATGAAGAAAGGGAGCTCCTACCTGTTGTATCAGAGCTCACCTGCCAGGATCCCAATGCAGAAAATATACCGAAGAGTCCCGTACCTCAGAAGACTTGCCAGGACTCCAAGGTTGATGAAGACAGGGGGCTCCTACCAATTGTATCAGAGTCCACCTACCAGGATCCCTATCCGGAAGAAGCAACCAAGAATCCCATAACAAAAAGGCCTAACCAGGCACCTGTCAGCAATGAAGACAGGGTGCTCCGACCATTCATATCGGAGCTCACGTCCGCTATAGCCGCACTCGCTGACAAACCAAAACCAGAGAGTGCATCGTCGAATACTTTCGCAGCATCAAAAGCGATAATGACGCTGCCAAGCTTTAGCGGAGCACATACCGAATGGCTTTCGTTCCGTGCCATTTATGAAACAACCCGAGGCTACTTCAATGACATAGAAAATACTGCAAGACTACGAAGAAGTCTACAAGGAAGAGCCTTGGAAACAGTTAGTTCGGAACTCATCGGGCATGCCAAACCAGATGAGATTATGCGAGAACTGGAGCTACAATTTGGGCGTCCAGATTCAATCGCGCAAGCAGAAACCGAAAAATTACGGGGATTGCCACGCTGTACAGAGGCACCCAGAGATATTTGCACATTCGCGAGCAAAGTGAGGGGAAGCGTCGTCACTCTTCGAGCGCTCAAACGAGACCATTACCTCGTTAACGCAGAGCTGTTACGACACCTCACAGATAAACTGCCAAACTCTATACGCGCGCAGTGGTATAGAATTTATACAGAGAAGTACGACTCAAGACCAGACCTCGGTTCCTTCAGTGAATTTATAACCGAGCAAGCTCGCTTCTGCAGTGCATTTGCGCCTCCGGAAATCATAAACGGAGCGCAAAATAATCGTCCAACACATAGGACGCACACGGCTACCACTAAGCCGTCTCCGAAATGCAGCGTGTGCGAAAAAGAGGGTCATTATGGATCCGACTGCAACAAGTTTAAAGAAGCAGATATTGATAAAAGATGGCAACTCGCCAAGCAAAGGAATTTATGTTTCCGGTGTCTGCGTTATAGAAGTCAGACACACAAATGCAAAACCACGAAGTGTGGAATTAAAGGATGCAACGCAACACACAATCGACTCCTTCATAATAATAGAAAGGAGAAGACAGAGGGCCCACTAAAAGAACCTCAAGAGACAGTTGCAAACTCATTCGCTGTATCAAAGCATCAAGCTTACTTAAAGATAATTCCAGTTCGAGTAATTGGACCGGCGGGAGCAATAAACACACACGCTCTGCTGGATGATGGGTCGACAGTCTCGTTAATGGATCAAGAGATTGCCGATCAAATTGGAGCTAAAGGGCGGTTGGACCCATTCAAGATCACAGCTATCGGGAACACTACCCTCGATTCGCCGGACTCCCAAAGAGTCAAAGTGTCACTGAAGAGTCTCCATAGAAAAAGGGTGCCACTCAGAGCACGCACGGTCGCCAGCCTAAACTTGGGGCCGCAGACTGTGCGTGCAACAGACATAGAAAATTGTAAGCATTTGAAAGGCTTAAAGGATCAATTGACATATGATTCAGGCAACCCTAAGATCCTGATAGGACAAGACAACTGGAGACTCTTAATAGCCACTCAAGTCCGCAAAGGTCCACCGCACCAGCCAATCGCCTCGCTCACAGAACTGGGATGGGTGCTACACGGGGCGCACACTAAAGCCCCGCATCAGCGCGTCCACACGGCCAACGAGCTGTACACGAGCGAGGAGAACATAAATGACCAACTCCGCGAATACTTCGCGCTGGAATCTCTAATGATAAATCCGAGAAGACCAGATTCCGATCCAGAGAAGCAAGCCGAAGAAATACTAAATAGCAGCACCCGTCAGTTGGAAGACGGGCACATAGAAACAGCGCTTCTCTGGAGAAAGAAAGACATCGAAATGCCTGGAAATTATGAAACGACGATAAACAGGCTCGTTTCTATCGAGAAAAAACTAGATCGAAACGAAGAGCTAAAGCAGAAGTATAACGAAGAAATGAATTCCCTAATACAAAAGGGTTACGCCGAAATAGCACCAAAGAATAGTACACCAGGAAAGACATGGTATCTACCCCATTTCGATGTCCATAACCCGAGGAAACCAGAAAAGTTTCGCATAGTACACGATGCCGCAGCCAAAACAAAAGGAATGGCATTAAATGACTTCCTGCTCACGGGTCCAGACCTACTACAGTCATTACCAGGAGTCATGATGCGTTTTCGCCGACACAATGTTGCTGTCTCCGCGGACATAGCAGAAATGTTCATGCAAATCAAAGTGAGACCCGAAGACAGGGATGCCTTGAGATATCTCTGGAGAGGAGATCGACGCGATGAGGCTCCACAAGAATACAGAATGACGTCGATCATTTTCGGTGCAGCTAGTTCACCCTGCACAGCCATATTCGCAAAAAACTGGAACGCTAAAAGGTACATAGAAAAATATCCAGAAGCCGTAGAAGCTATCATCCGAAACCATTACATGGATGATTATCTTGACAGTTTCCAGTCCCTGGAAGATGCGATGCGAATATCGAAGGAAGTACGCGATATACACAAAAACGCGCACTTCACATTAAGGAAATGGGTTTCCAATGCACCAGAAATTGTAAATGAGTTAGAACCTGACAACGAAACGACTGAGTCAGTCAACCTGGGCAACAAGGGAACCGAAGAAAAAATACTCGGTTTAATCTGGAAACCGAGTACCGATCAGCTGAGCTTCAATTTAAAGCTCGCTCGACTTCCAATCAATTTGCTGCAAAAGAAACCAACAAAGAGGGAAGCGCTGAAAATAGTGATGTCGCTGTATGACCCGCTCGGCCTCGCCTCCCCAGTTACCATACGAGCAAAACAAATACTGCAGGAAGCATGGAGACGAGGAACAGACTGGGACCAGGAGTTGGACGAAGACCTAAGTAACCATTGGGCCACATGGATCCAACACCTGGAACGACTCAAAACAGTAAGCATACCGAGATGCTACCCGGGATACAGCGACGCACGCTCCCTCCAAGTGCACGTATTTACCGATGCCAGTGAGAGCGCCTACGCAACGGCAGTCTACTGGAGAGCAATGACACCCGATGGGCAAATACATGTAAGCCTCGTCATGGCCAAGGCGAAGGTAGCTCCGCTCAAGGTAACATCCATACCTCGCCTTGAGTTACAAGCCGCCGTGATGGGAAGTCGCGTAGCTGCTGCTGTCATTCAGGAGCATCGCGTAAAGCCCGAAGCTGTCACTTATTGGACCGACAGCAAAACTGTCCTCACCTGGATAAAGAGAGGGTCCAGGAGCTACAAACCTTTTGTGGCACATCGAATAGCAGCAATCGAGGACAATAGTAAAGTGGACGACTGGCGCTGGGTACCCACAAAATTGAATATAGCTGACACCGCTACAAGGGACGTACCACCTAACTTCGACTCTAACCACGAGTGGTACAGTGGCCCATCATTTCTATACAAAGAACCGTCAGCATGGCCAACAGAAAGACCCACGTCATTCGAACCTACTGGTGAAGAAAGATCTCTCACCATCACAGAAAGATATAGAGCTCCGCTATACAGAGAAGCCATTCCCGATCCGACGAAATTTTCGAAATGGGAACGCTTAGTGCGAGCTACGGCCAGAGTGCTTCAATTCATAACACTCTGCCGCAAAACCACCGACAGGACCTTTTACAAAAGGACGAAAAGAAATAGAGAGGAAGACCCCGACTGGAGGAGATTGAAATGTAATCCGCGACGTCTCGCGCAGCCTCCCAGTCAGGTGAAAAATAAAGATGTAAACAAATACATCACACTGGAGGCCGAATATATAAGAAAGGCCGAAAAGCTCCTGATACATGTCATCCAGGAAGACTCCTTCACACAAGAGATAGCCGATCTCCGTAACGATAAGAGGGTCGCCCATGATAGCCGCCTACGACCGCTTCAAATACAATTGAAAGACGGGATCATTGCGCTACGAAGTCGCATAGCCGCTGTAAAAGGAGTCTCTGAAGATATGAAAGGGCCGGCTATATTGGATGGTGATCATCACATCACCCAATTGTACATTGATTGGACGCATCGTAGCCTGCATCATTGCGGGACCGAACCTACCATCAACGAGGTTCGACAGCATTACTGGGTAATCAGACTAAGACCCACTACTAAAAGAATAGTAAGCCGATGCGTTCAGTGCCGCATAAGAAAGGCACAACCATCCATGCCAGCCACCGGTGATCATCCCAGCACGCGTCTCGCACATCACCAGAGACCGTTCACGTTCACCGGCCTGGATTATTTTGGGCCACTCTCCGTAACAGTGGGACGTCAGCATCAGAAGAGATACGTGGCTCTCTTCACCTGCCTTACATCACGAGCTGTACATTTGGAAATTGTGGCAGATCTCAGCGCAGACTCTGCCATACTGGCATTAAGAAGATTTGCAGCGCGCCGAGGATGTCCCACCGAGATTTACTCGGACAACGGCACCAATATGCACGGTGCCGATAAAGAGCTTCGAGAGGCTTTCCGAGAAGAAGCCAGCCGACGAGGCATAGTGTGGCGATTTATAACCCCCTCCGCGCCTTTCATGGGAGGGGTGTGGGAACGCCTTGTTCGATGCGTGAAGACGGCACTATACACCGTCCTTCATGAGAGACATCCGCACGAAGATGTCTTGACCACGCTGCTCTGCGAGGTGGAGTACACAGTAAACAACAGACCATTGACTCACATCTCAGTGGACAGCAAAGACAACGAGTCCATCACTCCAAATCACTTCCTATTGGGAGGATCTGCGAGACTGCCAACACCTGGAGTTTTTAGTGAAAAGGATGCGAACAGCAAAAAACACTGGCGACGCTCCCAGATACTCGCTGACATGTTCTGGCAGCGTTGGGTCAAAGAATATCTGCCGGAACTTCAAAACCGGCGGGAGGCCCATGGTCAAGGCCCCGATCTCCAGGTGGGCGATCCAGTCCTCATAGCCGACAGCCAGTTACCTCGTAACACCTGGCCACGAGGAAGGATTGAAAACATTTACCCCGGTGCGGACGGACAGATCCGCACTGTGGAGGTACGCACAGCAAACGGACTAATCAAGAGGCCAACCAGGAAACTCGTGCCGCTGCCGAAGTAGAGGCAACGTCTCTCACCGAAATTTATGCAGCGACGCTGCGACGAGTCTTCGCGACGCTGCACGGCGGGAGAAATGTTCGAGACGGCCAAAAAGACTTTAAACGAAAAAGTGATTAAAGAATATTGATTTGTTTAAAATGTGCAAATACGGAAAATATTGACTAAATAATGTATTAATATAGTTTTACCATGTATTTACAACTCTCAATATGTCTATATAGAAGGTCGGTTTAATGATAGTTAATATAAACAACTTTATTTTGTTTAAGAAAAACCGACCAATCACAGCGCGCCGCGCTATAGAACATTCTGGAAATTTAAATTAACTGCGTAATAGTTTTAAGCAAAAAGTTAATGAGAATATTTTATATCTGAAAAGAGTTGTAAATATGATATTTAGTTAGCATATGATGTATAGATCGTTATAATAAAGAAGTATTTCGTATAATTAAGCACGATTCAAAAGTTATAGGATAATTAAAGAATTAATATGCCCATTTAGTGTAAAAGTTTAGGACATTTTACTTAATAACTTTGTTGAATGTAAATATATTAATTATCCTTTATCACGTACTAATGAAGACCAAAAATGTCTATTTAATGATGTATAGCGTGTTAAAATTAAGATTAGTATTATATAGAAAATGTTGCAATTTGTGCCATTTGCATAAAGAAAAATGTTTGAAAATAAAGAGGCAAATGGGAAATGGCAAGCGGCTCACTATAGAGTATAGCCGAAGTCTACCTTATGGGGGCGAAACATTGTAATATGGTAGTAGGAAGAACTACCAGTGCCCAGCAGTAGTATCCGGTAGTAGTTGCAGTGACTAGCAGAAATATATAGTGAAAGTGTTTAGCTAGCCGAAAAAAGTGGCAACTGAAAATTCGGTGTTGCATATAGTAAAAAAGTGTTAGCTAGCGGAAAAAGGTCGTAACTGAAAATTCGGTGCGGCGTATAGTGAAAAAGTGTTAGCTAGCGGAAAAAGGTCACAACTGAAAATTCGGTGTGACATATAGTGAAAAGTGTTAGCTAGACGGAAAAAGTGATAACTGATATTACAAGTGTTAAATTCAACTAATTTTAGTTGATTAATAGCTGCTAGTCAGTAGTGTTAAAGAACCAACTACTCCGGACAGATATTTTTATACTACCGCTCATTTGAATTAAATATTTTAAAATATATAGTGAACAACCATAGTTGACCAACCGTTTTTAAATAATAGTGATAAATAAATAATAGTTGTAAAATCTCGCGACAAATTAATTAGTCGAACCGCTGGCCACTCCCTTGCTATTTTAATTTATAATCGTGCATTTTAATTTTGAACCTCAGTCCACAGTTTATCCGCAGCAACCGCAGAGACGGCAGTGAAAGACGGCAGTTGGAGGAGTCTGGAACCTACAGGTGTAGGACGTGAGCGACTCGCGGAGTATCTTCGACAACATTTACTCCGAAGAGTTACGCCCGTCCGGCACAAAAACCATTGATGTAAAGAAAACCGTAGATTTGTGGGGGATTTCCGTTACAGTTATTGGGCCCATAATAGATTTAATTGCACCTCATCTTGCTATTATTCTTAATACTTGTATCGATTCTGGTGTGTTTCCTGATTTAATGATGTATAGTAAAGTAATACCTTTATTTAAATGTGGTAGTACATTGGACCCCGCTAATTGTAGACCTATTTCTGTACTACCAACTCTTAGTAAAATTTTTGATAAAATAATTTGGGATCAATTGTTCATTTTTTTTAATACACATAAATTACTTCTTAAAATCCAATTTCCTTTTACAAGAGGTCGCTCGATATTAGACGCCGGTGTTGAGCTTATGAAATATATTTTTAATGCCTGGGAGAGATCATAAGATGCCTTAGGTATTTTCTGTGATCTTTCCAAGACTTTCGATTGTGTTCATCATGTGACATTAATCAGGAAACTAGTGCATTACGGTGTAAAAAATTTGGCGCTTACACTTATAACTTCATAGTTGTGATCAATGGTAAAGGTTGACCGGCGACGGAATGATGCTTCTGTATTATTGTTTAAATAATGGTTTGAAATGGATTTTGATATGTAAAAGTAGTGCGATTTTGTGTATTAAATGTCTGCGCATGTGAACTATTGTTGGAAACGGTGAAACAAGTGCTCTGATGGTGATGTGATTCTCAAGATAAGGTATCTGTCTGCTTATAGGCGCCTTGAGATACCATCGCCAACTGTCAGCTGTCTGCTGGCTCAAGTTGCCGTCAAAATCTACCAAGGGCTGCACAATGTGACGCATCAACATATTGTGAAGCAGTGAACTATGAAGAAATTATAATAAACCGAATAAAAATATTCAAGACTTGGCGTAAAGGTCTAGATACCAGGCCATAAACTCCAAAAAAAAGTATGTACAAGTAGTGTGTAGTTTATTCTATCTCTACCATAGATATAAGAAAAATAGGGGATATGTCATGTGGTAACGTGACCTGAAGTCAAGTGTTTCTCAAATATGGCGACGACTCCACCCACAAGAAATAGCGTTGTTTTTGTCCATATTTTCAGTATCGATGCTATATAAATTATGACGTACCATCGTTCTCATAGGTATATATTAGATAAACAACTATTAGATCACTACACTATTGGATTAGGTTAATCCTGTAATAATAGTTGTATTGAGATGATAAATAAATAAATCTTACGTTCAACTCAGAATAGGAAAGTTTTGAAACTGTAATTGCTTTAAAATATAATGAAGCAACAGTCAAAAGTGAGCGAAGAGACCAAGGAAAGAGCACTTGATTGGAGCTTTAACTCCTTTCTTTTCAGAAGATGTATACGACGTGCACCAGAATATTATACTGAGTTCGTGCAACGAGCTAACGTTTTTTCGTAACGACGGCGATCTGCACATAAGCACTCCATGCGTGCGTCCCTGGGTCGACGCATGCATTTTTTTTCTCCTCTGCAGAGATTAACGAAACCACCACTATAGGCAATGTATTAGGCTCCGTATGATTTTTTTGTCCAGCGCATGCTGTCCCACTACTAGGCAGAAGTCTCCCCTAAGTTTTTTCCAGTGGTTTTGTCGTGCACCATATCGAACCAGCCCCAACGGTATGCGTCCAGGTTGCGTGAATTATATCATATATATAGACTTTATAGCGGCTGGGAAGTTAGTTGCGAGCGCAAGTCCTGTACCTTCACGCTTCGCTTTACGTACTGTGATCTTAAACACCATCAAGTTTTCTTTCAACTATATCTGCACGGACTAGCGCTCGCTCTTAACTTCCAAGCCGCCATAAAGATTCGACAACACCTTTCTTTCGTGGTAATGGTCGGTTACCAGTTCAAGTCACCATGAACGTGCAGTGGACTGACCTTTATCTTGATTTATTTAAAGTTTGTGGAGCATGTGTTCTTTCATACATAGTTACTAGCCGTCATCTCTCTTTTTTTTGATAATAAAGATTATTTATTTATTTATCTCAGTAATCTAATCGTGTTGAGCAGCCCCTTTCTAACCATACCACAGTTCACACAATCCATTAATCATTTAACTATCCTAACGTATTCCTCAATCTTCAGCATCCCAAGTTCATACCATACGACAACCAATTTCCATGCAACATTTCGATCAATAGGGGTGGCTGCGCCACTTCAGACTTCCACTTCCATACTCATTTCTCATTATATCCCATTTGTGTAACACCACAAAATATCAATTTTATAGTGTTTACAACCTGCAAGTTGTAATGACTTCCACCAGTAGCGTAATTAGTGGTGGATACTGGAGGTAGACGAGAGAGTAAGGATTAAAAATAAATAAAATAACAATAATGTATACTGATTAAAATCATTTATTCGTGACGAAATAATATTATTTAGTCAGAAAATTTATTTTAGACATGAACCAAATCACCTTTAAGCCGAACTACATCCAGCGTTCTATTTATACATTATTTTTCAAAATGCAAGGAGCATATTCTTCTTACTACTGCAGGTTTTATGTTTTCCTGGCCTATATTTTCAATCCACAATTTTTGAAGGCCTTCATTTTTTGGCAACCTAAAATAAATATTATGTATCCTTAAGTACCAATCAAAAATAATCTTAACATCATCAAATCTTGTGATGAAAAAAACTATTATAGAAAATTTACGATTTACACTATTTTGAAGTTCTTTTCTTAAACGAAAGGCTCCCAATCGATCGTTTGATTAAATATACAGCTTACGTATCTAAAACGTTATTTGATCATGACTACATTAATATTATTGTTAAACAGGCTCAGAAGGGCTAGAACCCAGAGCCGTAAAGCCAGTTTAATAAAAAAATATTGTTAAAATTTATATCGATAATTTCAAAACATGACAACACGTAAGGACAACACTATGTAAAAATGTAAACAATCAAAATGTTTACTTGTTTAAATTTACATGATAATAGTCATTGGAAATTCTAGATAATAGCGGGAAACACGATTTAGAACCCATAACATGAACACGAAACGCAATTCACACGAAAAAATATACAATTAAGGAAAAAAGTTACAACTAACCTGAAAAATGACAATCCTACATTTTTACGAGAATTTGAATTATATCCATTGATGCAACACTTTGTCATGTTGTTTTTGCTCAACTACCCTTTACTAATGAACAAAAAAGCTCCAAAATAGTCAAAATTCACTGCAACACTGCAAAATAACTCCGAACAAGGCTTAGATGACAGACGAACTACCACAAATGAACGTCATCCTAAAATGGCGTCATGCTTCAAGGTGGAGCTTGGTGACATTTATGAAAACTGGCAACAGAAAATTGAAGTCTAAGATATGTACTTATCTCTTTTTACATTTGAAAATCATAACGTGTGAGAATGAGACAGATATATTTCTGTTGGCAAGGTTCATGTTTGCATGATATTTGTATAACCAAAAAATATATATGCAATTTACAGCTTATCCTCTACTCTTCTTATATCAATGATCTCTACGGCAGCACAGGATGTCATTTGTCAAAGTCAATTCGACATTGTCATTTGTCATTATCAAAACCACAAAACCAGTAACTAAGCATGGCATGGGTGTTTTCAGTTTTGGGCTGCAACGGTTACATAACCGATATATAGTTTTCATATCGTTATTGAAAACCGTTTTCAAATATCGATATTAGTAGTAATGTTTTGCTACTGAATGCGCAAACGACAACCGAAACATAACCGAAAATTGTAGAACCAGTGCATCATTTATTTTACGAATTACTTCGACTATTTTAGTTTAGAAGTCAGAGGCTCTAATATAACCTACTTAAATGTAATATTTAGACATGTACATATGTTAATATATAATTTATGATTGTTATACAGTAATATAGCATTATAAATGTCTAAAATTACATTATTTCTATCCTCATTTATTTCTATAATGTATATACCCATATTTTTTAAAGTGAGACGTAAGATCAGTTTGATTTCAAAGCTTATAATTAAACTGTATTCATAAGTAGTAAATATAATTTATATATATATATATATATATATATATATATATATATATATATATATATATATATATATAATTATTTTAGGCACCTAGTTTATTAATTAATGATTATTTCAGTTGGCGATTTACCTTCATATACTTAACTAGGCTTAGGACTAGCAGAAAAGTTTTAAAACTAATGTATAAAATGCAAACAAAAATTACAAATAAATGCATAAACGCAATATCAAAAATTAATAATTTTACAGATAATTTCATAGTGAATGGCATACACCACCAAAGTCAAGTACGTAATCGTTATGTTTTGAAAAAAAAATCAAATTCTAAACTTGCCATCTAAAACATAAACAAAAGTTGCCTAAACCAAATATAATGTAATCTTTTTTTTAAAAGGCTCCGTGGCGCAGTGGCTTAGCAATGAGTTGCTGCGCTGGGGGCCGCGGGTTCGAATCCCGCACGGAACAAGTATTTGTATGGCCTACAAATAATTGTTCCAGGTCTGGATGTTTGTCCTTGTGCAATTTGTGTTTGTAAACTGCCTCCACGATACAGGAGAAAATCCTAAGGTGGAGGTAACATTTAAAAAAAAATCAAACAAATCTAAGTCTTGTGTCTAATGTTCTAAGAGATCTAGATCATTTAAGTCTGACAACTCTCACAATTACATAAACTTAAAATTAGGCAATTTTAACCATTTAAAATTCGACC
Source organism: Parnassius glacialis (assembly GCA_033319125.1). Classification (NCBI taxonomy): domain Eukaryota; kingdom Metazoa; phylum Arthropoda; class Insecta; order Lepidoptera; family Papilionidae; genus Parnassius; species Parnassius glacialis. Next base: position 18,956,300 of record JAVANC010000001.1, on the reverse strand, counting down.
TTATTGTTAAGAATATTATAATTATGTTACACTAGGTGCACAAAATACACAAAACATCGCAACGAAATCCATATTCACTTCATCTCTTTCATACGTATTTATGATACCGTCGCTAGACTAGAACGAGAAACAACGAATAACATCGGTTAGTTTTGAGCCGTGTTGGCATAACGTTACAGTTTGCGTTTTACGTTTCGTACGTTGGTTAGTTGGTTTTGTCTTTTGGTTGGATAATATGTGATAACGGTTATGTACTTAGGTTTATCGATATGATATGATATTTGATAACATAACTTTATTAGTTACGTTTTGATATATCGGTCTCATGCCTATTGCCTACCAGTAACCAATTGGTTTTTTTGACATCCACTGTCACCTTTCAGAATTTGTGTCCTGTGTTTTAAAGTTGATGTTTATAAATAATATGAAAAATTAGAGATACTTTATCGTTCTAGTATACTTCTTAGTTCTTAACACACTCCTATTGAAATGGATAAGCACAACAGTTCAGAGTTGCTTAATTCAGATTTTTCGCTGTCTAAAAATGCCAGTTCAGATTCCCTGGATTCGGACTCTAAATCGAGTTCATTGAATTCCAAACACGGACAAGACTCCGTAAGTTTCCAAAAAGGATTAATTTATTCCTCACAAATGTAGTAACCGTTGTTTGGTCACTTCCTGAAGGATCCTATTGGAAGTTTACCTATAGATTATTCGTAGTTCTTTTGTAGAGTTCTTAATTTTAACAGCTTGTGTTAGTGCAAAATGAGTCAGAATAAATCTATCCACGTTTGTTTGTTCGTCAATCGAATAAGAAGCCACAAAGAATATAATAAAATCAACAAGGCTTGTACTTATTTACTATCAATTTACTTTTATACTTTATTCTTTTAAAAATGTTGCCCCCACATTAGGATTTTCTCCTGTGTCGTGGAGGCAGTTTACAAACATAAATTGCACAAGGACAAACATTCAGACCCGGAACAATTATTTGTAGGCCATACAAGTACTTGTTCCGTGCGGGATTCGAACCTGTGGCCCCCAGCGCAACAACTCATTGTTAAGCCACTGCGCCACGGAGCCGTCAATTATTCACAACTATTATTTATCAATAATACTACACTTGGTGTAAATTGATATGTTGATGATGATGAGAATTTCTTATTTAAAAAAATTATTAAAAACTTTCTATGTTACAATTTATTTTATCACTCATGTAGTATGTTTTACAATGTAAAGTTTAATAATATATTTTTTCAATTTTCAGTCACATGTGTTAGGCGATATTCAGTTATTAGATGGAGAGAAAGTGATGGGTGTTGCAAGAGATGTGACCTACCTGTGTCCTTACAGCGGGCCTTCCAGAGGAGTTCTTAAAGTCACAAACTATCAGCTTCACTTTAGACCAACAGAAGCTACTGCTCTACAAACAACATTAAGTGTGCCTCTTGGTGTTGTAAGTTAAATTATTTTCATTTTTCATCATTAAAAATTGTGATATTATTTAAGACAATTATTTATAACAATGATTTATCATTTATGTGAACACTATACATTTAAATGAAACTCATTCTTATGGATTTCATTTCATATATTAACTTATTTTATATTCCTGACATTTCAAGTACTTTACAGCACCCAAGGTCATGGATGATTTGTGAGGCTATTAAAATTAAAAAACATCCTAATTTCAATAGAGAAGTTGACTGGGTGCTACTATCTGCTTGGGATGCTATAATTAATAAAACTAAATCCCAACCCAAGCTAACAACTGAAAGACTTCAAGATACTATAAGCTCATTCTGCATAGATCTGACCAAAAATTTATAATTTTAAAATGTAGGTAGCAGCGGTTAACTATAACATTTAGACATCAAATATCTCAACTCCCCAGTGACTTTGAAGTAGCTGTAAAGTACTTGAAACATTGGGAATATAAAATAAGTTAATATGCATATTATGTGATAAAATCTGTAAAAATTAGATTCATTTAAATATATGCAATAAGTTAATATTTGACTGTTATGTTTGTCTTAGAGAGAGTGCATTGGAAAATTTGAATATTAATATTACATTTTTATTTTGCTTAATAACATCCTGCCGACATATTTACTCAATATTTAAACATTAATATTTACATGTATTAAAATAACAACTACTAAAAGTCATAGATAAATTGAGATGATTTAAGGATTTAATTTTAAAGTGTCTGTAATAAATGTTGTTAATAAATTTCGTGGTACTTAATACAATTCCACTTAGATTCATATCCTGTAATTTTTCTTTTAAAGGTATCGCGAATTGAAAAAGTGGGTGGTGCATCATCAAAGGGTGAAAATTCATATGGCATTGAAGTGTTTTGCAAGGTAATAATTTTTCTGGAAAAAGTAAGAGGTCTCGGTCACTCTTGCTATCTGTGCAACTTATATACATACAACCGAGGGGAACCTTAGGTTACATATCCAGTCAGGTCTAGCGCGTTTAAGATGGGAGATATACTAGTGAATTGCAAAGTTTTTAAACATTGTTTACTTAAATAGATTTTTTCTATCTTCTTGTATAAATATTTTTTTGTTTAGTAAATTTAGTTATAATTTAAAATAGCTGTATACACAGTCAGGTCATAAGTATTGTCACACAGTAAAAACTTTTATTTTAGAATGCTGGCCACAAAAAAGTTTATTGAATTCGAATTTCGAATTGTTCATGAAAATAAAACTGTATACTTTTTAGAATTTTACTCATTTTTAAATTTGGAGTGGACGCTTAAAAAAGACCGTGTTGCAGTTATTGCGTTGCATCGTTGCGGTTACCCGCCAATTCAAATTTTTGACATACTGAAAAATTTGAATATAACCAAAAGATTCGTTTATCGTACCATCAAACGATACAATGAAGTAGAGTGTAGATGACAGGTCAAGAAGTGGTCGCCCTCGGTCTGTTAGGACTCCAGCAGTGATAAAAGCTGTGAAGGCGCGAATTCAAAGAAATCCCAAACGTAAGCAGAAACTGTTGGCCCTTCAGATGGGGTTAAGCAGAACCACAGTGAAAAGGGTGTTAAATGAAGACTTAGGGCTTCGGGCATATCGAAGGAAAACAGGACATCGTTTGAATGCTCGTCTAATGGACCTGAGACTGAAGAGATACCGCGCTTTGTTGAAGCGGTACGCGGGAAAAAAATATCGGGAAATTCTTTTTTCGGATGAAAAAATTTTTATCGTAGAAGAGAGCTACAACAAACAAAAAAAAAAGTGTACGCACACAGTAGTGAAGAAGCGAGCAACCGTATTCCGCGTGTCCAACGAGGTCATTTTCCATCCTCGCTCATGGTATGGTTGGGAGTTTCTTATTGGGGCTTAACAGAGGTACATTTTTGTGAAAAAGGTGTAAAAACGAATGCAGTTGTGTATCAAAATACAGTCCTGACGAACCTTGTGGAACCTGTTTCTCATACCATGTTCAATAACAGGCACTGGGTATTCCAACAAGATTCGGCGCCAGCTCATAGAGCGAAGATCACACATGACTGGCTGGCGGCGCGTGAAATCGACTTCATCCAGCACGAAGACTGGCCCTCCTCCAGTCCAGATTTGAATCCGTTAGATTACAAAATATGGTAACACTTGGAGGAAAAGGCGTGCTCAAAGCCTCATCTCAATTTGGAGTCACTCAAGACATTCGTCGTGCAGGACCCATAAAGAGAGGACGTGTGTAAAATTTATTTCAAAATTTAACATTACAGAACATTGTAACTTATACCCTATCATCTTGCAAAAAGTGTGAAAATAGTGTGTGTAGCTGTAACAGTGACGTATTGTGACTATATCGCTTGTTCACTCAGATCGCTTTCTCCATCCTATTTTGGCATCGCTTCTTGGACTCATTGCAGCGGGGCGTGCATACTTCACCCCCTCTAAGAAAGGACAGCGTAGATTTTTTCGTTTCTGTCATACACACGAAATAACAAGATGCAGCGTACTCCACCACCAACAACACCTCCGGCACAGAGGCTAAAATATTCGTCAAATCCAGAACTACCCGAAACGTGTGGTGCTGATGATAATACTTTTGTGAGTTTCCGAAAGCGCAAGCAGCCTGATGATAAAAATATTAAGCCGATACTGGAGTTCGTTGAGCAAAACATAAATAATCAGCTCAGTTCATGGAAATTACAGTTGGACATCACCATTGCCGAAAGTATCAGAAATTCAATCGATTCTGTTATTGATCGAGAACTGAAGAAAATATCAGCGATCATAAATAACTCTTTTAAAGAGTTAGGAGATCGATTGGATACAATCGACAAATCCTTATCTTATACGATGGAAAGGCAGGATAGTGTTGAAACGCGCCTGACACAGGTAGAAAGCCAGCTGAAATTGAGCGATGATGTAACCAGCCAGGTTAACCTATTAGAAGACAAAATTGATGCAATGGAGCAACAGGCGCGGCTTTATAACGTTGAGATTGCTAACTTACCAGAACGACGTGATGAAAACCTTCTATCAATTATTGAGAAGGTTGGTTCTGTCATCAAACACCCTGTCAGCAAATCGGACATTATATCAGCCCATAGAGTGCCACACTTTGATAAAAAGTGTTCGCGTCCAAAAAATGTGATTATAAAATTTACAACGAAAATAATCCGCGACAACTTCATCACAGCAGCACGGGCAAACAAAGGTTTAAAATCCGACCAGCTGGCGGTACCTGGTACTATACATAACGTGTACATCAACGAACATCTAACAGCTAAAAACAAACAATTATTTCGATTGTGCCGTCAACAAGCCATTAAGAACAATTATAAATTCACTTGGATTAAGCACGGTACTGTTTTGGTGCGTCAAACTGAGACATCTCCTATTTTTGCTGTGCGAAGCGAGCAAGACCTCAAGAAAATTAAATCCTAAGTTATCTTTTCTATTGATATTGTTTTGTCTTAGCTATACTTATATAAATAATGAATGTTCAACCATGGGACTATCGGGCGAATATACTATCTGTGCATGTTTACTAAAATCAAACTCGTTAACTACAAATGTGTGTCAAGTAGGAGAAATAAAATATATTTTTTACTGGTTACTATTTAAACTTATTTATATAATTACTAAAGTAAGGCCAATCTGGTATGCAAAAACCTATAATAACCATAATCTAAGTAGTTTTCTTTTTTATAATTTTAACTACCTTTTACTAACAACACATAATATTGTTATATTTAAAAATGGATAAGAATATTTCTATCTATTACCAGAATTGTCGTGGTCTTAGAACCAAACTACATACACTTTTTATGAATATACTTGCTCAATCATACGATATAATAATACTAACTGAAACGTGGCTGCATGCAGACATAACCGATAACGAATACATAGACAATAGGTATAGGGTATTCCGCGCGGATCGAGATCGAGCGGGAAGCGGCCGCCGTGATGGAGGTGGCGTGTTGATTGCGATCCAGGGCACACTGTGCTCTGCCGGCTGCGCACCCGTCACTATGACTTCCTCCCCGCTCCCACCCGTTATCGACCAAATACTCATCGAATTTAAAGTTGCGAAAAGGTGTTTCTTTATAGGTGCAGTTTACATTCCGCCAAAACAATGCCATGAGGTTTATCTTAGTTACTTAAATATGTTACAAAATAAGTTGCTTGACGAGAATACTAGTGTAACAGATTATTTTATTGTTGGTGACTTTAATTTACCTGACTTAATTTGGATGAATAATGAATCCTATGGGCAATATCCTTGTATCAGCGATCTTAACCAATCTCACATACAAATAAATAATTTTATGGCGGTATTAAATTGCTATCAATTAAACTCCTTAAGAAATGACAAAGACCGTATTTTGGATCTTTTTTTCACCAATAAAACAGACTGTGAGTTGTCACCGATATCAATTGCGTTAGTTCCTGCGGATAAACATCACCCACCTTTTTGTGTGTCGGTTGCGTATGATGCAAATCATGGATACATCCGGCTTAAACCATATCTCAACTACTGTTACAGGAACGCGGACTATAATGAAATTATGCAAAAATTAGCGAATATTGATTGGGATGCTTTCTTTTTAAATAAAAGTGCTGAGGAAGCAGTTTTATTATTTTATGAAAAAACTTACAGTATTATTGATTTACATGTACCCAAAAGATATATTAGGTCTTATTCGTATCCTGCCTGGTTTACTCCTGAATTAATAAATCTATTTAATAAAAAAAATCGAGCTTGGGTTAAAATGAAAAAATATAACAATAATTCTAATTATAATATATTTTCAATATATAGAAAAAAGTTTAAAACATTATCAGAAAAATGCTATAAAATATACATGGCGAAGGTTGAAAATAGCATAAAATATAACATTAAATACTTTTGGAAGTTCATATCTCAACGCCGTAACATTTCAGAGATTCCAAGTAGTATACAATATAAAGGTTCAATTACTCATAGTTCAAAAGAGTCTTGTGATCTATTTAGCAAGTTTTTTCAATCTGTGTTTCAACAATCATCTGTATCAGATGATTTTGATATTGATGATATTTGCATACCACTTGAAAATACATCTGACTTTACTATTCATAACATCAAAGTGACTAGATTTCAGGTACGTAAAGCCCTGCAAATGTTAGATATATCGAAGGGCGCTGGGATAGATAACATACCAGGTGTTTTCTTCAAGGAAACTGCAACTGTAATTGATATTCCTTTATCCTACCTTTACAATAAATGCTTATCCGATGGAATATTTCCTGACATTTGGAAAAGTGCAAGAATAGTCCCAGTTTTCAAGGATGGATTAAAAACTGACGTTATGAATTACCGACCAATATCAATACTGCCCATTCTTTCTAAAGTCTTTGAGCGTTTGGTGCATGATGCTATTTACCCCCTCTTGCATAATGTTATCTTAGATGAACAACACGGTTTTGTCAAACGGCGATCTACAATAACTAATCTTTTCACTTACACATCAGATTTATTTAACGCGCTTGACACCAATACACAAACTGACAGTATTTATACTGATTTCCGGAAAGCATTTGACACTGTTGATCATAAAATACTATTGGAGAAAATAGCTTTCAATGGTATACGCGGTAATCTCTGGCGATGGTTTAAGTCGTATGTCTCTAATAGAACGCAGAAGGTTGTTATTAAAGGTTCAGAGTCCGATGTTGCTAATGTTACTTCTGGCGTCCCACAGGGCTCCATTTTAGGTCCTCTCTTGTTTGTGATCTTCATAAATGATGTTAAAAATTGTTTTAAAAATAGTCGTTTCCTTTTATATGCTGATGATCTCAAAATATATCAATGCATCGATAGGATAGAGGATCACTATTTGCTTCAAGAAGACCTTGACAGATTTAACAATTACTGTGCTCTTAATAATTTACGACTCAACTTAAATAAATGTAAAGTAATCACTTTCACAAAAAAACGGAATATAAGCTACTTTAACTATTCTCTTAAAGGTACAGATATTGTAAGGGTGAATAATATAAGGGATTTGGGTGTGACTTTTGATAGCAAATTACATTTTGATATTCATATACAAAACATAATTAGTAAAGCTTTTAAAATGTACGGACTTGTTATGCGTTCTTCTACTAAATTTAGAAACCCCACCACTTTAATCTATCTTTTTAAATCTTTGGTCAGGCCTCAATTGGAGTACGGAGTACCTGTATGGAACCCACTTTATAAAAAATATAATCATAGCATTGAAATGATACAGAAAAAGTTCTTGCGTCGCGTTAACTACAAATATCACCGTAAACGTTTATCGTATGTGCTCCTTTTAACAAAATATAAACTCTTAGACTTAAGGTCTAGACGCACTCAACTTGAGGCAAGATTACTTTATGATCTGTGCAATAACAAGTATGATTGCACAGATATAATTAATCGTATTAGTTACTCCGTACCACCTCGCGCACGTATGCGTTCTTTGCGTCCTCACTCACTATTTGCTGTGTCAAGATCTCGGACAAACGCTGGTATCCGATCTCCCCTTCATCGTATGGTTGACACGTACAATAAAAAATTTAATTCGGTAGATTTATTTTCTTGCAGTGCCAGATCATACAATAGACAGATAGTTAACTTGCTATTAAACACTTAATGTCTCTTTTAAAGTCTTGAACACATTAACTACTAACACTAACTATAAAATTATCTAACCAATGACTATATATGTACATGCACAGACACACAAATACGCGCGCGCACGCGCATGCGCGCACACACATCCTAACTCACAAACACACAAAACTTTAACCTCTAATACATGTTCAACAATATTTTAGAAATTAAGGTACTTTATTTTGATAAAAATTAGGTCCCTCACATAATTATTATATGTTTTATACTCTATATGTGACCATCGTCGTTGAGTTTATGATAAGTAATAAATTGTAATAGAACATAAGCTTTAGCATAAGATATATTGTAAACTTGTTTGTGGTTCTCTAAATAAATTAAAAAAAAAAAAAAAAGACATCCTTGATTAAGGCAGCCGCCGATATTGACATGGACCTCGTTCATGCTGCGATAGACGACTGGCCGCGCAGATTGAAGGCCTGTATTCAAAATCACGGAGGTCATTTTGAATAAACTTTAGTGTCATAAGAATCTATGTTTTGTTAAGTTCATTTTGGTATATAAATGGTTACATAATGAATAAACTTGTTTCAATTATTTTATATTAAACATGTGACAGAATTTATGACCTGACTAGGTATAATAAGTTTTAGTCTACTTTATCTTTATATATAAAAATTACGTGTCACATTGTTTGTCCGCGATGAACTCTCTAAACTACTAAACTGATTGCAATGAAATTTTGCACACTGTGTGCAGTTTGGTCCAACTTGAGAGATACGATAGTTTTTATCCGTATAAGGGACCCTCAATATTTTTTATTACGAATTTAAGAATTTTTATAGGACACAGGGTTGTCGGAGAGGGCAGAACAATGTCTGCCTGGCCAGCTAGTATGCATATATATACGTATATCATTAAAATACATTCATTAACAATTTTGAAACATAATAATGAAAAACCAGCAAACAATTTAGTAAAATACTAGTTGACCAGGCAGACGTTGTTCTGCCCTTTCCGACGACCATGTGTCCTAAAAAATCATTAAATTCACAATGAAGAAGACTATGGAATTCCATTTGGCACGATCCTGACACACCTCTCTCGCTTCCTCCACATCCATATACCTACGCATACACGCTCGTCGGTTAAAGGTACTCTTAATTTGGCCCATTTTCAATATATCGCCAATTTGGTCGATAAACTTTCGCCTAGGGCGACCCTTCCCGACTCTGCCATTCACCTCTGCAACATAAATTTGCTTTGTCACTCTTTCCTCATTCATTCTTTCTACATGACCAAACCACCGAAGCATTCCTTTCTTAATCCTAGTCACAACATCATCTTGCAAACCACACATTTCTCTTATCACACTATTTCTCACCCTGTAATTCAGATTCAGCCCTAGCATACTACGTAATGACCGCATTTCTACAGCATTTATTCTACTCTCGTGCTTCTTCTGCCACACCCAACTTTCACTACCATACATGAAAGTAGGCACTAACAGCATTGTGAATTGCCAAACGTGCCTTTTTGGACACATTCTGACTTTTCACAATAGAGTGTAGAGCCCCATTCAATCTATTTCCTGCATTCACTCGTCGTTCTATATCCTTATCATATCTACCATCCCTGCTAAACACACATCCCAAATACACAAACTCATCTACTTGCTCTACCAACTCCCCTTCTATTCTTATTTCACATATCGTTTTACTTTCTTCTCTTTCAAAAACCATAACTTTTGTCTTACTTGCGTTCACTTTCATTCCCTTTTCTTTTAATGTCCTGTTCATTAATGTAACCATCATTTGCAACTCGGTTGCCGACGACGCAAGTATGACTTGATCATCGGCGTACAAAAGGCATTTGACGGTTAACTCACCCATTCTTAACCCGCATTCTTCTGCTTTCAAATTTTCCAAATAACTGTCCATAAATAGGTTGAACAGCCACGGGGAAGCCACACAGCCCTGTCTGACACCTTTATGGATGGCAAACCAGTCCGAGTAGGCCCCGTTGATCCTGACACAAGCACTAGAGTCCCTAAATAGAGACTTCAATGCCTGTATCAACCCAGCGCTCAACCCAAATGAGTTCAGTGTTTGCCATAACACATCCCTGTCCACTCTGTCATAAGCCTTCTCCAAGTCTATGAACGCATAAAAAACTCTTTGGTTTTTGGCCTAAAACTTCTCCGCGATCATGCGCATGGAAAAGACCTGATCCGTACATCCCATTCCCTTTCTAAATCCCGCTTGCACATCCCAAATTTTTCCATCAGTTTCTTTCATAACTCTTTTAATTAGTACCTTAGCATACAGTTTTCCCACAATGCTAAGAAGGCTGATACCACGGTAGTTTTTACAGTCCTGCTGTGATCCTTTTCCTTTATATATTGGGACTATCACGGCTTCTCTAATTAATTATAGTTAAATAGGCTATTAAAATAGCGGCAAGTAGTCAACATCAAAGAAGAGCAACTTCTGTATGTACTACTATTATTTATTTTGTGTTAGTACCCTGAAACAAAATATTAACTTAGTGGAGAAGCACTAGGCAACTTGCTTTTTTTCATATATTTTGTTTGGGCTATATCTTATTCAGTGGCGTAGCGTGCCTTCGAGGGGCCCTGTATCAAAATTTGTTGGGGGGCCCCAATGAAGAGTAAAGATTTCATAAAAGGAACAAAAACGCTTGCATTGAATTCAAATTATTATATATTGATTTTAAGTTATTCATCATCATCGTTACAGCCCTTCATAAGTCCAAGGAATGAAAAAACGAATAAAGGAATAAAAAACATATACATAAAAATGGTCTTCAGTTCTCTATGTACACATAAATTATCGTCAATTATCACGACAACGGCAAAAGTACTAATTCCACTAGTTCATCATCATCATCATCATCATAACAGCCCTTCATAAGTCCATTAAAGAGCATAGGCCTCACCCAAGGAATGCCACAAAGCACGGTCCTGAACCACCTGCATCCATCGACTTCCTGCATGTCTTACCAGGTCGTCACTCCATATAGTGGGGGGACGCCCTACACTTCATCCGCCGGCACGAGGCCGCCACTCGAGAACCTTTTTCCCTATCGGTTGCCGGTTCTTCGAGCTATATGTCCGGCCCATGGCCACTTCAGCTTACTAATTCGTTGGGCCATGTCGGTGACTCTGGTTCTACTGCGCATATCCTCATTTCTAAGTTTATCACGCAGAGAAACTCCGAGCATAGCCCTCTCCATAGCTCGCTGAGCAACCTTGAGCTTCCTCATCCGGCCAGCAGTGAAGGACCACGTCTCAGTTCCGTATGTCATCACTGGCAACACGCACTGGTTGCACAATTTCGTTTTCAAGTTTTGAGGTATACCTGACTAGAAGATGTGCCGTTATTTCCCGAACGCTACCCAGTCGAGTCGAATCCCTCGATTGACCTCTCGGTCGAAGTTGGACTTACTTAGTCGGACTATTTGTCCCAGGTAAACATAAACGTCAACAACTTCGAGCTTAGAGCTACCAACAACTACCGACATAGGTGTGACATGGACATTAAACATGATCTTTGTTTTGTCCATGTTCATCTTAAGACCTATCCGTTGGGAAAAACTATTGAGGTCATTAAGCATAGTGCTTAGGTCCTCCAGCGATTCTGCCATAAGGACTATATCGTCGGCAAATCGAAGGTGAGTGATGTACTCGCCATTGATGTTAACACCGTATCCTTACCAGTCCAGAAGCTTGAAAACGTCTTCCAATGCAGCGGTGAAGAGTATCGGGGATATAACGTCACCCTGTCTTGCACCTCTCTGCAATTGGATAGGTTTCGTACTCTGGTTCTGTACTCGGATAGCCATCGTAGCCCTACTGTACAAGCACTTCAGCACTTCGATATACCGACAGTCAACTTGGCATCGCTGAAGGGACTGCAGCACCGCCCGAATTTCGACGTAATTTTGATTGAAAGTCTTTGGGCTTTCTCATAGTCCACATACGCCAGAAATAGTGGTAAATTGTACTCCTCGGACTTCTGTACAATTTGCCGAAGGGTATGTATGTGGTATATGGTGCTAAAGCCTTTTTGGAAACCGGCTTGTTCGGGAGTAATGACTCTCGAAAACAGCATGTAGACGCGGCTCAAAAGGGAACTCGGTCTGTAGTTCTTCAAGAGAGCGTTGTCACCTTTCCGGAGTAGTGCCACCATGGAGGACGGAATTAAAGAGCTTCTGAAGGACATCAAGTATCGGTTTTCCACCCGCTTTCAGAAGCTCCACTGTAATTCCATCCAGCCTGGGATCTTGCCGTTTTTAAGATGCTGGAGAGCCATTCTAATCTCGCTCAGACTGACGTCCGAGATATCATCGGAATAGTGTCGGATAAGACTCGCTCTTGGATCGTTACTCACACTTACGTGTGGCTCCAACGATGATGTGTACAGCTGCCAATAGAACCTCTCAATCTCACTCAAAACCTCAGGTGTCCCGGAAACGACGCTGCCATACTCGGTCTTCAGCTTCGACAGTTGGCTCTTTCTGGCAGACAGATCTCTTGCAAAGACTTGGGAGCCCTGGTTCTGCTCGATCTTTTCTTTAATACGAGCAGAATTAAAGTTGCACAAGTCCCGCCGCATGCATTTGGAGATCTGTATGTTCAGTTGCCTGTACGCTGTCAAATCTACTGAAGACTGCAGCTATATACCCCGTCTAAAAGCCATTGAGATTAGAGTGTGATCGGAGACTTTTTGTTTCTTCTGCGGCGGGTCTTGCAAAACTTAGCTCAGACCGCATGGACAGTTTCCACGAGCTTGTCATTCATATCGTCCATTGTATTGCAATCTTCTAGGCACTGAAAACGGTTTCGTAGCTCGAGCTGAAAGGTTTCTGGACTTTGGATTAGAGCACGAGAAGGACGGAGCGTTGACTTCATTAGACGTGACTTCTCCAACTTAACGTTTAGGTTCAGTGTGCCTCTCACCATTCGGTGATCGCTGCCGGTTTTCACCCTCGCGATCACTGAGACATCACTGAATAGTTGTCGTCTGGTCGTCATAATAAAGTTAATCTCATTTTTTGTCGAACCGTCGTGGCTCGACCAGGTCCACTTCCTGTGGGGCCGCTTCTGGAAGAAAGAGTTCATCATAAAGAGTCCTTCTTTCTCCATGAAGTTCGCCAGCTGCTGGCCCTTTGGGTTCCGTTGCCCTATTCCGAATTTCCCTACTTTCAGCTCACCGTTCTCTCTTGTGCCTAGTTTTGCGTTGAAGTCTCCCATTAACACCGTATAGTGGGTTTTGGAGGAATGCATTGTTCTAGAGATATCCTCATACATTTCTTCCACCTCCTCATCGGCGTGTACCGAGGTTGATGCGTAAACCTGTATAACCTTCAGCGATTACCGTTCGGTGATTCTGAGTATAAGGTCCGCAACCCTCGTCGACACACTCCCAATCTTTACAACGTTGTTAACGAGAGACTTGTGGACGATAAATCCGACACCTCCTTGGGACAGATGGTCGCCCTCCTGGTGATAGAACAAATTGCCGGATTCGAGGATTACCGTGACCTCCCCCTCTCTTCAGACTTCGGATAATCCTATGACATTCCAGTGCAACTTGTCTATCTCTTCTTCTAGCTCCAGGACCTTCTCGTCAGTCCTCAGGGTGCGTGCGTTATAAGTTGCCATGTCGAGTCGTCGTAGGTGGCAACAGAACCTCCACCGGAGACTCTTAGCACCCCCTGCCTCGCTGTTACCATGGTCGCCACCTTAGCCAGGAATAGCGGGGCTGCCGGGGACTGGGGGCCATCTCTTCGTTACTTTCATGGGGGTATATTGCCATAGTTGCCACGCTTGGCGAGCGGGTTGGCAAGCGCAGTTTTTTTATTGTTGTTTTGCTGTTATCAGAAAGATGCTGCTGCCCATCCTCTGCCTCAGTTTCCGTCTGTCGCCTTTTACGACACCCACGGGAAGATATGGGGTTGTGAGTATTCTTACCCGCCACTACACGGGCTTATGAGTTATTACTTACAATAAATACTCCTAGGAACTAAGCTAGCCAAACAATTTAATTTTCGTGCCTTTTGTTCGGCGAACATAGCTGAAGACGATTTCAGTTTTACTAAATTCTTTACTTCTTTAGAGAATAGTGATAGCCTTTCCTGTCCCATTAGAAGTCCTTGGAGTTTTTGCTTACACACGTTGGGGGCCCCTGTAGCCCGGGGGCCCCGTATCATTGATACGGCTGATACGGCGGTAGCTACGCCCCTGATCTTATTAATGTGTTGATAGTGAATTGAATTGGAAGGATTAGTTAAATTGCTATAGAGATGTGTCCAGAATACTATGTAATTAGTGTGACACTAGAAGAGGCTATTGTACTTCTCACTATAACAGCAATACAGCAGAATAGAATAGAATAATTTTTATTCAATATAGATCACATGTGTAATTCTTATTGAAAGTAATTTTTTATTTTATCACTGATTCGAAAAAAAACCTCTGTCCTGTGAAGAACCAGAAAGAAACCCAGCGGGACTTTTTAAAAAAAAGCATATTTTACGTTAATGGTTGGTACAAAATTTATTTTAGAAACAGCTTGGAAGCGACCACCTCATTCCCAGGGGTTATTATCAACCATGTATTCTTTTATACTATAATAACCCTTTTTATACAGTTTCAATTTAACAAAACATTTAAACTTAGTAATAGAAAGAGCCTGTACACTTTCCGGGACCTTGTTGTAACAGCGTATACATTGCCCCAAGAATGAATTACTGACTCTGTGGAGTCGAGAAACTGGTATCACTAGCTTGTGTATGTTCCTAGTGTTTACAGAATGTATATCACTAAATGTATATCAACAAAGAATATAATAAAATCAACTTCTTTAGTATTGATTTATTCACATAATTATTATCCCTGAAATTGTTATTTACTTGCACCTCTCACCATAATATATTGATACAAGTTTTTGCACAAAATTGTTATTTACTTGCACCTCGTACCATGTTATAGTGATACAAGTTATTGCACAAACATGGAGACACCCACCTTTAAAATCCCAAATATCACAGATCAGTGAGTGTCAACGTAAAGAATTACCAAATTGAAGGTTTCAAATTTGCCAACTGTAATTCATGTGAGCTCCTTTTCCAAAGGGGCTTCGGTCTAGGAATGGACTTTAGAAAACAAGTGGTGTTAATGATAAAAATAATATTGGTGTAATCCATATAACAGAAGCTAGATTTAATTTTTTGTATTAATCTTGCATATCTGGAAAAAAACTTAATTTTACTAATATTAATAGGCAATGTGATAGTTTTAGTTTTTAAATGACCACATAATGACCGCTTCTGAGACCAGAACTTTCAATCAAGCTCAGCAGATAATGATTTCTTATATTTACGCCAATTCTACACATTAAATGAAATTAATTTTTAGGACTTCTATCAGCAGATAGCATTCCTTTGTATGGAATAAGGGTGACAAACGAGCACACAGTTCACACACGCCTTTATCTTCGATTAAGAAACACAACAGCATTAAGCTACGAGGGTGGATTGAAAAGTACTCGGCCTAACCAAGAAAATAAACACATACTAAATCAGTTATATTTTTATTTTTCTACATAATCACCATCAAGTTCAATACACTTTTGCCACCTCCCCTTCCAAGCATTTAGACCGTTGAAAAAAAATGATTCTTCCTTAGAGTCAAAATATGCGTCTACAGCTGCTTTGACCTCGTCGTTTGTCGAAAATCTTTGACCTCCCAAGTGCTTTTTTAGGTTAGGGAACAGAAAGAAGTCTGATGGTGCCAGATCAGGTGAATACGGCGGATGCGGTAACAGTTCAAAGCCACAGTTGTGAATTTCAGCCATTGACTGTACTGACGTGTGAACACGGGCGTTATCTTGATGAAACAGGACTTTTCTTCTGAGCATTCCTCGACGTTTTTCTTTTATTTCCTCTCGTAAACGACGTAGTAAGGTGCAGTAGTAATCAGAGTTTATAGTCTGACCCCTTTCAAGATAATCAATCATAATCACACCTTTCGAGTCCCAGAATACTGAAGCCATCACCTTATTTGCCGACAAAATCGACTTAGCCTTTTTAGGGGGTGGTGAACCAGGTCTTCTCCACTGTTTTGATTGTTGTTTTGTTTCCGGTGTACAGTAATGAACCCATGTTTCGTCTATAGTAACAAAACGATTCAAAAAATCATCTGCATCGGCTTCAAATAACTCCAAACAGTCGCGTGAAATAGTCAATCGCGTCCTTTTTTGTTCAACTGAAAGCAGTCGCGGAACCCACCTCGCAGACACCTTGTGGAAACCCAACTCGTTGACAATGATGTTTTGAGTTCGTTCATAAGAGATGCCTATAATCTCGGCTATCTCTCTAATTTTTAATCTGCGGTCTCCCATTATTAAATCAAGTACTTTTTTTAATATTTTCGTCAGTAGTTGACGTCGAAGGCCTTCTAGAGCGGGGTTCATCTTTCACACTCTCTCTATCACGCTTAAATTCTGCTATCCATTTTTTGACGGATGAATATGACAGAGCACAATCGCCTAATGTACTGACCATGTCATCATGGATGGCTTTTGATGATAGCCCCTTCTTATGGAGGTACTTAATGACGGCACGCTGCTCGATTTGCTCCATTCGCGGAAATTATGTCCGATTACTTTGTTAATAAATTTATAAAATCACAACTAATTATCGCACACGTTTCGAACTTCACACAATGAACTAGTCTGAACTGAACTAAATAATGTGGGTAGATTTGATTTTTGGAATTGAATGGATCTGTGTTAGGCCGAGTACTTTTCAATCCACCCTCGTACTATTTTACGCTGCTATTCTGTGAGAGCGTCTTCCCACCCCGGTCTAGTCGACCCATTCGAGCTACAACCATAATATAACTGCAGCGTGGCACTATCACTTATAGTGTAAAAAAATTATTTATAAATTATCTTATTTTGTACTTGTGATGCCTCTTATAATCTTACATTGTCATAATAATATTTTCACAATAAATTTTATTAAATTAAAACATTTTGATTTTATAAAAGGAAAGACCATTTAAAATTTGGTCCTATTACAAAATGTTCATTTTTAGGATATGCGCAATCTACGCTTTGCACATAAACAAGAGAATCATTCACGGCGTGGTATATTTGAGAAACTGCAACAACTGGCGTTTCCACTGTCACACAGATTACCATTGTTTGCATTCAGTTACTCTGAAAGCTTCCCGGAGGATGGCTGGCATGTCTATGAACCAATTACAGAACTCCGAAGAATGGTAAGCAAAATTACTCTTAAAAGTTATTTTGATTATAAACCTACACTTATATACTTAGAAACATATAACTTGTAATGTTTTGAAACCTGTCAATTAAAACAAGTCACGTATAATCCAATCCTTTGGATATTTACGATATCCAAAGTTTGTCGTATAGTCAAATGTTGTATAAAATTTTTCTTTCACTTTAATCTGGTATGTTACTTAATTTTGAACATATTGATCAATGGGTATAAGAACAAAACTTTGATACTTGAAAGACAATTATTGACATATTAGATAAGGCATTGTGCATACTGGCAGTAAATAAAATAAGTTTTTTGAATATCCACAGTTAGGTGAATCATTTTATTTTCCCGGTCAGGCTGTTTTAAGTTAAAATTATAACTGATCTTAAGTTTAATTCCTTAGTAATTTAGTATAGTGTAGTAATTTATTAAAATAAATATACAGATTTTGTTACTTCTGCATTGCTTTGTTTAGTAAGTGTATATAAATTTAACATTTACAGGGTGTAAACAACGACATGTGGCGTATAACTCGGATCAACGATAAATATGAAATTTGCGACAGTTACCCATCTGTTTGGGCAGTGCCAGCAGCTGCTAATGACGACTTACTTAGATCTGTAGCTGCGTTTCGCTCAAGAGGTCGTTTACCCGTGCTCGCTTGGATACATCCCAGCTCACAAGCTACTATTACAAGATGCAGTCAGCCTTTAGTCGGCGTGAGTATTTTGGTATAATTGATCCTTTGGAAACATGATATGATTCAAGCTACAAAATGGGTTTTCACTATTATTTATTGTTGCGAGTTGCGTGCAGGTGTCTATGGGATACCCGCAGCAACTTACCATCGGTGGACTAATACCTCTTATGTCACACACATGTCTTATGTCTTTTGTCATGTTTAGGCAAATGAAGAAGAAACAGACGCTCATTACTCAAGCCAATTATATTATTTTTTTAAATTTGTCAAAACCAACATTTCTATAGAAGTTGTATAAGAATATAATGTGATATTGCCATAGTTTTTATAGTCAAACTAGCTTGCCAGGCAGACGTTGTCCTGCCCTCTCCAACGACCCTTCCTATAAAAATCCTTAAATTCGCAAAAAAAAAAAATGAGGGTCATTTAGCGGGATAAAAACTATCCTATCTCTCAAGTTGGACCTAAATGCATACAGTGTGCAAAATTTTATTGAAGTCAGTTCAGTAGTTTAGGAGTCCATCGCGGACAAACAATGTGACACGTAATTTTTATTTATAAAGATAATTCTACTAAAAATCTAATTAAATTTAATATTTAATTCAAATTAATATGTTTAGTATTTATTAACAATGATGTAAGGTACACAATTATTTATTATTATATTTTTATAACTTACAGGTGAGCGGTAAACGTAGTCGTGAAGATGAACGTTATATACAATTAATAATGGATGCTAACGCCCAAGCACATAAACTGTTTATAATGGATGCACGCCCCAGCGCTAATGCTATTGCGAACAAGGCGAAGGGAGGCGGGTATGTCTCATGTTCTGTAGATTGATATTTTCAACCAGAGGCTGTCAACTGTTCAATATATAAAATCTAGAAATTTTCTTCTTTGTCAGTCCGTAAAAGCTGCAGAATAGGGGTCTCGTTGATTGTAGGAAGGATTTGCCAGAAATGACATTGGCCATCGGATTGACTATCGCAATATAATAATAATAATAATAAATAGATAATCGCATCTGGCACCTTTGACAATGCTCCCCGTCACTGGTCTGGATGTCTTACTTCTGAAGTATAATATAGTGATTTATCAATCTGTCGACGACTATAAGATCTTTCTGCCTATTTCTATAGTCTTCTCTTATAGCACCAACAGAATGACAAGGAATGACATAATTACCGTGCATAGTTTAATAGTTTAGTTTACGACGGGCTATTTTCCGCAACTCCGCGTCTAAGAGCGTATTTTGCATGTGGGCAGGAATAATGAACTTATTCGAGCCATGAGATCTCCCCGAAGAAGTTCAACAGTCCTTTGATGTTGTGTACAACTTCGGGGAATGATCCCGGCGTGCCGAAATGTTTACATAGCCCTGTATGTAGCGACCTCCGGCATGTCAGCAACACGTGGGCCGCCGTTTCTTCCTCCCCCATACATGCCCTGCACAGGAGACTATCTGTAACACCTATGTGAAATAAATGTTTGTTAAAGGTGCCTTGTCCTGTGATAGCACTTGTTACTATTCTGTTCTGAAGCTTCTTCAGTCTAATTAGAACCTTGGTTAAACAACTGTTTATTTCAGGCAGGGCCTCCCTAGCTTGTCTACAGTCTACTAGATTTTTCCAAAGCTGGGCGTGTTCATTAGTGAATTATCTACGTATCAGTGAACGAACGTTACCAAATGGGATTGGAATGATTGGTTCCGGCCCTATAAAGGCCGCACCTTTGGGAACGCCCTACTTTAAAAAATAATTTCAGGCGTTAGGATTACCGGCGGAATATAGGGACGCGAAGTTGGCTCACAGCACGACGTCGGGAGCTCGATCCAGCTGGTAGATAGGGCTGAAAAGGCCCATCCCCACTACCCAAATAAACTGTCACTTCCTCCGTCAGCATAGCATTTACCACCACCTAGCCCATTTTCAAGAAAACTAAACAGGCCCCACGTCCCTCGCCTGCGACCCTCTGACGGGGCGCTTGGCCATTCTGCTGTGCACTGGTGTATGCCAGTTTTGAAGCGTAAAGAAGGTCAGTGTAATTATAGGCATTCCATCTCGGTCCTCGGAGGTGACACGTCCCTAGCCTTCTTTCTTTGAAGTTAGTTGCAGGTGTCCTTGGGCTGCTGTAGCCATTTACCATCAGTTCACTGAGGTCACTCACGATTGTATGAAAAATCAACCATTAGTATGCCACAGGAACAATTTTTACTTTACTACATGATTTAACGAATTGTGACGGAAACCGGTCAAAACTCAGCCTCTGGTTGTAAATGTTCAGGTTTTTTAGAATTCTAATATTCAATCATACTACGTCGCGTATATCATTAAAACTTTATATTATGATAATTTTTAGTTATGAATCAGAAGATGCTTATCAAAATGCTGAATTGGTTTTCTTGGACATTCACAACATTCATGTGATGAGAGAAAGTCTGCGTAAACTCAAAGAACTTTGCTTTCCACAGATTGACCAAACCAGGTAACAATAAAATAAATTTTATTATAAGTAGTATTAAAAAACATTTTAGTATTTTGCCCACTTATACCACGGATGTCTCGCGGAGGTTCAGGATAAAAACTGAATATTTAGTAAAACGTTTGTATTGACCTCGGGGATAGCGGCGAAGTAGATTTATCTTTCGTGCGGATTCGTCAGTCACAACGTCACATTGGTCGGGCGCATATCGTGCGTACGCTATTGATGTGCTTCTCAAGAATCTAGTTGATAAGAATATATTGTCATACTAACATGTCTATGGGCTAAGTCTAAAAAAAATATATTTTTTATAAAAATATGTTTTTATACCTTTTATCCTCGGCATCGAGAACACCTGCGTGCAGCTCACGGCCTTGAGTTTTAGCAGGATGGAGCGACTTTCCATGCTGCAAAAGTCACTGTAAGTCACTTGTAAGCTGTTGTCCTCAAAAATTGTAATTCGCTTTGTGAAGTGTGTGTGAAGCGAAGTTAACATAAATAAACACTCTGAGGGATATAGCTGAACTAAAAAATATCCGTTGTCAAGTAAGTGAAATTGAGCCTGCATGCTCTCTTGCTCAACTCTATGCTAGTGAAGACGTGATGAACGGATTCCAGATTTACTGGCCACAAGAAACATAGCAGCGTTATGCTGTGAGTGAGACCTTTCCTCGGTTGAGATGACTAATTTATTTTACTCCCGTAATATTTTATTGTAGTGTGACTCTACCAAGTTAAATTGAAGCTAAAATTGTGAAACTGAAAGCTATAGATTATTTTATATTTTTCAGGTGGTTTAGCGGCATAGAGGCTAGTTGTTGGCTGAAGCATATAAAGTGTATATTAGCTGGAGCTGTACGTATCGTCGATAAGGTGAGCTACATGCATTACATTGTTGCTTATATTTATAATTTTAATTTAGCGAGTCAAAAATTTTAGTGGTCTGTGAAAACGGTGAGTAAAGTATTTCAGTCTCCCACCATACGCACAAAAACTACTGACCAAAATGCATTGTTTTCTTCTTTTCTCTAGATTACTCGCTCGTTTTAACCATCAAGAAGTCAGTTACGTGAGTGCGTAGTAAATAACAGCTAAGTACAGTATAAAAACCCTTGTTGAGATATATCTGAAACAGTATCTTTACAAAAACACAATTATTTTTTACTAACTAGTTGTACCCGGCTACGTATTTTTGTGGCTCAATCTGGTTAAATAGCAAACAAATTGTTACTTTACTTACGTTAAACAGATGGCGCAGTTTTTTTTTAAAATATAACAACACGCGAGTATTTGAATGCAACTAACTTGTGTCCAAATACAAAGCAATTGTAGAAAATCTTACGGAGATTTAAGATTTTGAACAAACGAACATTTTCATTTATATATGTAGATGTTAACATTATTGTTTATTATTTTTAACATATACACTTTATGTTAACGCACGAATGAATTGTCATTCGTTGTTCATAGTCCGCACGCAAACAGCAAGCGATCAAAACTACTCGTGTTCAACGTAAGATTTATCTGATGAAATTAGTTTAACATGGTAAGCTTTGATGCAGTTATACACGAAATAATCACAACACATTAGGATCCGAACGTTAATAATTAGTGTTTTGGCACAAATGTTACACCCACATAAGCATATCAAAATGCATTTCTGAAGTCTGTCCAGGTTGTCTTCATCAACGAGTGGTTCATTGGTCCCATGACCGCTGCCGTAACATGACCTGATATACATGAGTGTCCAATTGATTCTCACGCTTAAAATCAATGTCGGTATCTTATAGATGAATGAGTGAGTGGACACGTAATAAGGAGGTACTTGCTCGAGTCCGCGGGAACTAACCTTTAGGAATATCTCGAACCTCTTTCCTACTGGTCATCAAACTATTGGGTGAGCACAACGTGGTATATCAGCAAACCCTTAACTGATAGTGTTGCCTGTTGTGCCCCGGACTTTTCCAGTTTGGGGCTCTATAGACTAAACAGTCTTCAAAATAGCAACAATAAAAGAAATTACTTGTTACCAGGTAGAGAACCATAAAACCTCAGTCTTGGTCCACTGTTCTGATGGGTGGGATCGCACCGCACAGCTGACAGCGCTGGCTATGCTCATGTTGGACCCATATTACCGTACACTACGTGGCTTCGAAGTGCTTATAGAAAAAGAGTGGTTGTCATTTGGACATAAATTCCAGCTTGTAAGTAGCTATGAATTATTTTCGTTTTATTTTAATTTTGATGTATTTAACTTGATCTTGTAGTAATGCTCTATTTCTACTGAATATGGTCCCGTGGGCGTCGTTAAAACGACCAAGGAAAACATTTCCATTTCGTATATATCAGTTGTAAAATATCCAGAACCGTGACGGGGTTGGAGACTCAAAGGTACAAGAAGTTTGATACGTCGATCGCCGGTCCCCTTGCCAAGCGTGTGTTATAAATGTAAATAAATCATCTATTAAATCTTATAAATCATCTCATTAATCTTATAAATCTAACACGTGCGTCGTAAAATTTCATGTTAAGCCGTCGATATATATGTACTACGTAATAGATTGCGCATTCCGAACATACACTATGTTCAACTGAACTGTAATGCAATCCGTACAGTGTGTCATTTAGTGTGATTTCAATCTACTAGTTAGTCTTTGGTTTCAATATTCATGCAGTGTGGAGCGACGCGAATAATACAAGATTTCAAATTAAATTTTAAACATGGACGTAAATAACAATTTAGTAGTCAAGTAAGTAAAATTATTTGATGTTCAAGTGAATAAATAGGTAATAATATCGTAATAATACAAAAGAAAACATCATGAAAAAATATATTTCTTTATATAAAATGACCGCGAAGGCGTAACGCGCTTAAATCAACTGCGCATGCGCGACTTCACTATCTCCCGCAAAGAGAATATAATCACTACGTTTAATCTCCCGCGCGAAGACATAGACATTTGTTTAGAAATGCTTCTCTAGTACGTAGTACATATAACTCAATGTGTTAAGTCATCTTAATAATTGTTTTCATTGCACGCCTTGAATGCGGAAAGCGAGGAAGAGAGGTTGTAGTCTTGACAAAGTCACGTTACTTGCTGTTATTAAATTCGTTAGATTATTTTTAAATCATACTAATACGTGAATAAAAACACACTTGTATTAAAAGAAAATAGTTGCTAATGAATAAAATTGATGATTTTACTTAAGTTTTTATTTTACTTACAGCGTATAGGGCACGGCGACGAGCGGCATTCAGATGCGGACAGATCGCCTGTGTTCGTTCAGTGGGTGGACTGCGTTTGGCAGCTGCAGCAACAATTCCCCACGGCTTTCGAGTTCACAGAGCGATTGCTTATAACGATCGTTGATCACTTGTATTCGTGCCGATTTGGTACTTTCCTTTTTAACACTGAACGAGAAAGGGTCAAAGAAGGTAATTGAGTTCGATTTTACTATTTTAAATACCGACACTATTTTTATACGTGGTAGAGCCATGCTGCAGCTATATTAGTAGTATTGTTGTAGCACGAATGGGTCGGCTCGACCGGGGAAGGACCACGCTCTCACGGAATACCAGCGTAAAATGGCAGCTTAACACTGCTGTGTTTCGTATGGTGAGTGTAGAGAACCGGAGACCCTTTTTAGTGGAAAAGAGGCATTCCATCTTAGTCCTCACGGGTGACAACGCATCTGCATTTTGATTCGTAAACGAGGATAGATGTAGATGTCTATGGGCCACAGCAACCACTTACCATCAGGTGGACTGTGTGCTCGTTTGTCGCCTTATCCTATAAAAATAAATGATAGTTCACAGCAAAAAAGTTATATTTTTATTTTATATTTTCATTTATTTGAGTTGGTAATAGGATAGAAAAATTTGTTGATAGGTATTAGACCTATCAACAAATCTTTACCATCTTTCGAGTGAGATGAGAATGAGATTGGTGTTATTAAAATAGTCTCAGTGTTAAAAATAGAAGCAATCAAATTTTGAAAAATAATTAGATGATCATGTGCCAGCAATACCAAGCGCAATCATCCCAATGAATGAATTGATGAATGGATTATTTTCTTTAGGACTAGGGTTCAGCTATTAAAAATATGTCAAATAAGTTTACGTAATGTATTAATATATCATCTTTATATATAAAAAGTAAGTGTCACGTTGTTTGTCCGCGATGGACTCCTAAACTACTGAACTGATTTCAATGAAATTTTTGGTCAATGTGCAGTTTGATCCAACTTAAAAGATAGGATAGCTTACATCTCAATTTATAGTCGCAATACAATATTATTTTATTGAAAATTATTTGTCTATTATTTGACAGTCACAATTATCTGTTAGCTCCAAACGATTCTGTCAGATGACGATATCCGTTAACTGGATTGAGTAAATATTTAATAGATGGCGCTATGTTAAAAATGCAAGCGTTTAATATAAGCTACAATTTAGTAGTATAACCACCACGTGTTACTGTAAGTATTCAACAAATAGAACCGATTTCAAAAAAAATTTGCAGACTGTGTGCAGTTTGGTCCAACTTGACAGATAGGATAGTTTTTATCCCGATAAGTGATCCTCAATTTTTTTTATTGCTAATTTCAGAAGTTTTTTGGGAAAGCAAATGGTCGTTCGGAAAGGGCAGAACAACGTCTGCCTGGTCAGCTAGTTAAATATAAAATTAACTTATTAAAATTAAAATTCGTAACTATTTATCAATGGGCTATAAATCCTACAATGGTAGAACATTAAAACTAGTAACGGACATTTTCTTTACAGAGGTGAAATCAAAAACTGTGTCGTTATGGTCGTACATCAACAGTCGTCAGGATTTATACCTTAATCCGTTGTATTGGGGTCCGTCTTCGTTTGGAGCGACCACGCCCCCATCGCCATATTCGCGACCTCAAATAGTTCTAGTACCAGTTGCGTCGCTGAGAATCATTAAACTATGGAAGGCGTTGTATTGCAGATGGAACCCCACTATGCGACAACAGGTATCTTAATTTAATTCAGTATTAATTATCTCTAACCTGTTTTTTTGTCATTTAGTGAAGAGAGAGATAAAGAGATAGAGAGAGAGAGAGAGAGAGAGAGATTTTAATTATTTCTTAAATTGATATCAATTTTTATAAGTAAGGCAGTACAGGTCATTACCTTACTTATTTCTTACAGGCACAAAAAGTTAACATAGTGGTCCTTACTGGGCTAGATTTCTCAGAGTGGCAACGTGGAGCTGAATCTATAACGAAAAGCGTCTGTTACTGATACTGTCGTCATAAGTCCTTCTGCCAAGTGATTAGGGATACTGGTTACCTTTTCAAGAATGCGCTAACTGGCATGGCATCACTACTATCACTTGGAGTATATGCGCATACTTATAGTGCTAGGTTGAGCCGATACCAACTTCATCATCAGCAATATTCTCCATCTGTTTTATTTTTTTCTTTAAGGACAAAAGTAAAATGCGAATGGAATACAATTTTTAATACAGACCCTTTTTACTGGGAATGAGGCATTCCATCTTAGTTCTCACGGGTGATAACGCATCTACATTTTGATTTGTAATAGAGGATAGATGTAGATGTCTATGGGCCGCAGCAACCACTTACCATCAGGTGGACTGTGTGCTCGTTTGTCACCCTTATCCTATAAAAAAATACAGTTGCTCAAAAAGTAGCGTATTGCAGGGATGTATAGCGTTCGGGATGTGGGCCATTACATACTCGTGCTTTTTCTTTACCTTTTCCGAACTCATGCGTTCTCTTTCCCACCTGTCAAAATAATGTCTATTAAAAAGGAAAAATCAACCACGAAGTTTTTACTAAATAAATTGATAGAAGTTTTTATGGTTCATGCAAATATTTCTAAAAAGAAGCTACTAATTTGTTTCACTATCAGATTTAATGATTTGATTCAATGAGTTACGTTAGGTTTCATTTCATATCAATAAAAAAATTCTACTGAAGACTTGGCTGTATGGGCATAGTTCCCTTTGCCTACCCAGAATGGTTAAAGAAAACAAAAATAATCTCTGCTTATATTCTTTTACTGTTTTACTTTTTATTATTTTTTTACATTGCTTCATTTTTTCGCAACTGTATTAAAAATAATTGTTCAGTACACGTGCGGTGCCGTCATTGCAACTTGTTCCGACTGTCAAACCTCACCTTCGGCTGCGTCTCGGCTCGGGTAGACATTTGTCGGTACTCTTTGCAATGACAGGCTTTCCGCACTCGTAATGAAATATACTATTCAATTTGGGATAGTTGGGATTACTCATTGATATTTTTATCTGTGTACATTGTATATAGATTTGATATTTTTCGAAATTCTTATTATAATTAAAACTGACAAAAAGACAATTGAGTGCGCTAGTTATACGTTCAAATAATTGTGACGATTAATGAATGAGCAGTTAATACTGATCACGTCGGTTGATAGGTGTATGTATTTTGTATAATTTAGTATGTGTGTGGTGTTCGGTCAGGACCCGATATACCAGCGCACGCGGGAGCTGGTGGCGCTGCGCGCGCAGCTGGAGGCGGCGGCGGCGGCCGCGGCCGGCGACTACGCGCAGCGCCACCACCGCCTGGCGCTCACCCCGCCGCGCGTCGCCAGCCCGCACCACGTCTGAATACTGCCCACAACATCCCACCCCACCCCTCCGCCCTCCGCCCTCCTCCCTCACACACTCCACATATTATATCGTATGTTATATTATGCCGGTCATTAAGAGAGTTAGGCGCTATTTTACGCAAATATTAAAGATTTAGATTTATTAAATTTATATTTAAGACTAAGGCTTCGCACGGTTAATTATTGGATCTCGATAACAGCGCCATCAACCGGGCCCATATCTGAATCTAAACCACTCGGAGACCCATTCAAACATAAAAAAATTAATCAAAATCGATCCAGCCGTTTTTGAGTTTTAGCGAGTTTTAACGGATAGCAATTGATTTTTATTTAAAAAAGATTTAGTATACAAAATTTCGTTGAAAATAAAGATGAAGTTTCTATTTATTTATTAAAAAAAAAGTTACTCCACACTAGAATATTCACACATATTATGGAAGCATTTTACATACATAAATTGCAATTAGGAAAACAATCAAACTAAAAACAATTTAATGTTGTCCATACAAACATTCTTTCCGTCTGGGATTCAGACCTGCAGCCCCGCAGCGTTTCGTTCTTTTAATAAGTATTTAAACGCATGGAACTTGTTCATTCGGATAAACTCCACTGGTTTATTGGTCTGCAAAAAGTGAATTGGCCATATCGTTGCTTAATCTAACAAAATCGCGTAAGTACATTTGCCATACTTTACAAGAGTGAGGAAAATTTGTTTAATTTCGAGTATTTATGATCCTTTCGATAATGTGGGTCATTTTTATAATACAGTAAAACTCGCTTAATACGGTCACGTTTAATACGATTTCTCGTTTAATACGCCATTTTATGTCAGTCCCTACAACTTGTGGCATGTTTTCATACATTTTTAACACGCTTAATACCACGTAATTACCAACATTTAATACAATTCGTCATCCCGTCTAATACACCATCTGTGCAATACCCGAACCTAGCTGAGTTGCATTGTAAAGTAGTACCATTTTAAAGAATAGACAAGAAATTAACGAAAAATGCAGATTGGGAGGTGTGAAGAGAAAAAAGCAAAAGGTAGATAAGTTTGATCAATTAGAGAAAGTTTTAGTGAAATGGCTTCATCAAGCACGAGCTTTATAACTTAACCATAAGTGGCCCCATATTAGGCGAAAAAGCAGAAAATTGCTGAAAGCTTACAAATCACAGATTTTTACCACTTCATATGGATATATCGTTTTAAAAATCGTCACGGCATTGTGTATCGTCAAATCACTGGGGAATCGGAGATAGTGGCAGAACAAGATGTTGATACATGGATAGCACAATTATTAAAAAATTATGAACCGTGAAACATTTTTAACGCAGACAAATTCGGTTTATTTTATAAATTGATGCTAGATAAATCGTATGCCATCAAAAACATAACTTGTAAAAAATGCCAAGTCTCGCAACTCAGTTTTTCTACCGTAAAAAGTTGTGAGATACATGTAATACCAAGTCGGTTAATATGCAGTCCATAGATTGATACATAGATTGACTTGGCAATCGCATGAAAACACAATATATCTCACAAGTAATACATATTATATCAAATTAGATTGTTTAGTGCGATTGCCAAGTCAATCTATGTATCAATCTATGGACTGCATATTAACCGACTTGGTATTACATGTATCTCACAACTTTTTACGGTAGAAAAACTGAGTTGCGAGACTTGGCTTTTTTTACAAGTTATGTTTTTGATGGCATCTCATTTCTTTTTGTAGATAGTTATATCTAGGTAGCTATTTACACCTATTATTCCATTATACATATATAGGTACAATGATTCATTCACTGCAAATGTAACTTTGTAATACCATATGTTTATATGGGATTACAAAGTTATTTATGCAGTTGGTGTATCTCGAAAACTGGACCGAAATTGTAAAATATTTAAATTTTTCCTTGATTTATATATTAAACAATAACTATCTTCCAAATTCCAAATTCCAAATTGAAGTTTCTATGTCTGCTAGAAGTGCCTCAGAGTTTTGATGATCGGTCAGTCAGTGAGTGACAAAATTAAGAAACTTTGACTAGTTATAATTGTTAAACTACTGGTTCAAATTTAACGAGTTTATACGACGCCTACTTGGTTAGTAAAAATTCAGGTTTCTAGTTTTAGCCATAACGAAGTTATAGCGTTTCGGAAATGGCTTGAACTGCTTCGAGAAAAGGATGGTACGGCCGTGCCGCTTTTTTGCTCGACTTGGCGGGGGCTCTGCCGTGCCCCCAGATTTCTTCAAGGGAGAAACTTGCCATGGTGGCAAAGCAAGTAAAGAGAGACTCAATATCCTGGCATATGCAAATTCTGATGGGTCGGAAAAGTTACGTTTACTAGTCATTGGTAAAATCCACGTTGCTTCAAAAACGTGAAATCGCTCCCTGTAATATGATGCACAATGTCGAGCTTGGATGACTGGTCTACGTATTATTAACTGGTTAAAAGCTTTAGATGATCAGTTCCAGATTAAATGTAGACGCATAATTCTGTTCATTGATAACTGCTGTTGAATTAAAGGACATCACGCTTATTTTCTTACCTCCGAATGCGACAAGCAAGTTACGTATACCTATAATTCAATACCTACACAATATTTGTAAATGATGTTTTATTTTCCTTATCCCGCATAATACGCATAAGTCGCGATTTTTCCTGGGTCCCTTCAAAATCGTCTTAAGCGATTTTTCTGTATCTATTTAAATACCTATTTGTACAAAATTCTTTTGAAAGAATATAAGATTGATGTAAACTTATAATTTAATTTTATGACATAGGATCTGACATTATATTTATTTGTGATGTCTGCGTTTTTGCTTTAGAAAATTACAAATTTCACAAAAATATATACTCTTACAGTTTCAATGTACCATTTATATACATAATATTATGATAAATTAATGATATTCAGCGTAAAGATTATTGTTTGGCATTTGCAAGCATACATTTTAATTACATATTTTCTCACTCTTACTTTGAAGACACTAACAGTATAATCGGATGGAAAGACAGACGCCAGACAGTTAGCACACTCTTTTGTGTTAGAAGTCCCACATAAACATGGGACCAATAAGTCCCAGACCAACATAGGACTAAACAATTTATTGACAACAATTTCATCGGTGCCGGCGGGGATCGCATCCAGGTTGCTCGCGTAATGTGAAATTTACAACACGCTTAGCTCTGAGCCTGCTGAGCGCACCTCATTAATATCTTGAAATATTTATGTATTAATGTTATGGAATTTTCTAATTTAGTTTTCGTACAGTTACGTTCCGAGTAATCTGAAATTTTGCAGATGTATTCGTAATCCATGACAGTATAATAATAGACGATGACTTAGTGTTCGAAGTAATTCGTAGCGATCGAAGCTAATCAACGCGTGTTGTTTGAGTTTTTTTTAAAAGTTTTATTACGTAGCAACAACTTACGTGATATTGTCGTACAAAATTACTTACGCGTTGATGTTTTTTTTTAATATCGTCTTATAGTTTGAAATTTAAATTTTATACTATTTTATTATTAGATAAAAGCGTGGTAATAAGTTCTATCCAATGATATCGAAATCTTATAACCGCCGGATATCGACTTGCGCGGTGTTGTTAGCTAAGCGACGATAAGACATTCTCTACAAAAATCTAGGTATATAACAATTCGGTTTTTAGTTTGTAAATAATAAATCATTTTAATAAATATTATGTACCGATTATTAATATTTCATACGCAGTATTTGCATAAATGTGCATAAATATTTGCACATAACACGTAAGTGACAATGCGTCGCTACACGTTTCCTTTTGCATCGTGTGTCATGGAGCGACATCGCATCCAACTTCTATCTTCTACGTTGGCTCCGCTAGAATACGAACCCAGGTCTCACTATAGTATAGTAGTCATAGCATTAGGCCACGCAAACGTCTAAGTTTGTCAATATTACATAGATTGTACATTAGATTACATATTTTGGCTTGTCTATTACCTGTGTGTATAGATTATGATGTTTAATAAATAATAATTTAAATTTAGCAGTATTTATCGTAAGTTTCTTTGTTTACAAATTCCAAAAAATGTTTGATATTCTAAATAAATATTTAAGTTTGTGTTTATTTAACAATAAGTTTAGTAGTATTGTAACAATTTTTTTATAATCTTTACATTATTAATGTTTAATTAAAGATTACAACCTGTAAATATATAAATAAACGTTTCCATGATCATTTGTTTATTTTTATTACATCATGAAATAACATACGTTATTAAAAGATGGCAAAGCTTATAATGAATAAGTTATGATAAATAAATCGTATTTGAACTTTGACTTGAGACCATCTACGTAAAGATAGTTCTAGTGTTATTTAGCACATTCTTATCGAATTGGAATTATCATTATTGTGTGTTCATTAAAACAAACAGCTATTCCGATATTTGTAGTGAGAGAAGATACTTCAGTATTTTTTATTTCTAATATGATTAAGCTCATAAGGGATAGTTGTACTAAATGTACGGCTGCAAGGTATTTTAGAGGCTACAGATATAATAATACTAGAAAGTTTGCTACGGAGAAAGAATTAGTGTCATCTGCAGATGTTGTTATTATAGGTAAGTTTTGTGTAATTTTTGTAAAATCTTTGCGCGTGGGCATCATAAGAGTTCGAAAGAACTATAAAATTTATCTAGGTGGTAGCACTCCTTTTGTGGTTGGAAATCAGTCTGGGAAGGTACCATCCTCCAAGATATTTCCGTCGCTAAGCAGTGGTGCGTGCATTGCAGTTTTCCGATATATAATGTACTCTGTGTTCTTCCGTTCTGAAGGGTACAGAGAGCCAGTATATTTACATGCTGTGAAGCATTCCATCAACCAATTGCGTTCGAATAATATAGCAATGTTCTTATCGTATTGCTAAGCCTTAACTTGGTTAAACAAAATAAATAAATTAGATAATCAAATAAAAAATTAAATAAATTAACTAATAAATGTCACTGTACCTTCCTTCTTCTTCTTCTTTTAACTTATGGCTTCTCTTGATAGAATTCTGCCAGTGTCAAGTCAGTCATTGTATCTTTATTATCTATATAATTATTCTACGTACTTAACTGTTGTATATAATGTATGTAATGTTCAATAATGTATTATTTACATTATATAATAAAGAAAAACCAATATTTATAATTTAAAAAAAAACGTTCAAAAATAAAATAAATTTACTATTAAATTTCTTTGCAACTATTATTTAAATGAATATTCTGACTACTCTACAGTTAAAATTCGTCAATATCATAAATACATTTATCCTATACATTCATCTTAATCCATAGAGATCACAAATTTTTTAAGTTGGTTGCAAGTGGTTTGCTGGTCTCAGCCACTTACCATCAGGTGAACTAAGTTCGTCACTTCAATTTTATTAAAAAAAATCATAAAAGATTTCGCAATCTATCCCGAAAACTTCATAAAATCTTATTTCCAAGGGTGCCCATTTACAGTCTAATGATAAAAAATGAGCTTCATGTAATTTAGAGCAATCACCTCGCTTAAATGTAAATTAGCTTAATATATGTTTATTTTGATGTAACAATAAAAATAAAGACGGGAAATGAAGATTTTATTGAAGTCATCAATATGTGTATAATTTTTTTTTGTTAAAAAGCGAAGAGTTTTGTCGTCAACATGATTATAACGCCCTGGTAGTTACAATAAAAAAAATTGAATAAACTAGTAATTATATACAGGTGGAGGTATAGCTGGCTGTAATACTTTATATCAATTGACGAAACGTGGTGTTAATGCAGTTTTATTGGAAAGGGCTAAAATAACGAGCGGCACAACATGGCATACGGCAGGCAAGTATATTGGAAAATTTGTAAAGGACAACCTAAATAAATATTTATTGTAAATATGTAATAAATCTTCCCTACTATTTTTGCTTTCATAAATCTTAGTATGTCTTCGTAGTGTATTATTTTCAAATAGCGAATAGAAGCGAATTACATACGAACAAAAATTTGTATTTTCTTAAGTCAATCCGAACTTAAAATTTAGGTCTGGTGTGGTCGCTTCGCCCTTGCGATTTAGAAGTCAAATTACTCCAAGATTCGCGGACAGTCTACAGCAATTTAGAGAAAGAAACCGGCGATTACGCAGGATGGATAAACAATGGAGGCATGTTTATATCACGCAGTAAGGTAGATTGAGAATCAAGATGAATGGCGGATACTACTGTGAAGAATAGGTTAATAAATTTTGATGGTTGTAGGTACGAACACAAGAATATATGAGATTACACACACTTGGTAAAGCAATGGGAATCCCTAGTGAAGTTCTGGAGCCTAATGAAGCGCAGAAATTATTTCCGTTGTTAGACCCATCTGTCTTCAAAATGGCGCTGTATTCGCCACAAGATGGAACAATCGACCCGGCTATGGCTTGCAGTGCTCTCTTAAAAGCTGCTACTAAGAATGGTGGGAAGGTTAGTGTTGTTATGACGTGTCATTTCTTAATCTACAACAAAACTTATTATAAAAACAAATTCTAGGTATACGAAGATTGTCCAGTCCTAGATATACACTATGCGCATAACCTTCTAGGCAATAAAGAGGTGACGGCAGTGCACACTGATAAAGGTGTTATCAAAACTAAATGTGTTGTTAACTGTGGAGGTAAATTACAAGCATATTTTTATTAATTGGTTTTGGTAATACAATAATTTTTGTAACAAAATTTGTATGTAATTTCTAGGAGCGTGGGGCCCACGTGTCGCGAGATTCGCTGGTGTCCCATCCCTGCCTATCGTGCCATTTAAACACGCTTACGTTGTTTGCGAGGCTACACCTGAAATACGTGGGGGCCCTAATATCAGAGACCACGATGTTAATTTGTATATCAAAGTGCAAGGAGAATCTTGCCATGTTGGCGGTTACGAGGGAAATCCTCATATGCTGGACCAGGTGAGATTTAATTCAAATAATTTATGCAATCATTATTGAGGATGTCATGAAACAGAACACTTAAAATATGAAAAAGTCAGATCTACTTATATTTTAAATTAGCGACCCGCCCTGGCTTCGCCTTGTTAGAATCTATTAATGTTGCGTTATTTAAATTAAAAATAATCAAAGACCATTCATTTTATAAAGTTACGGGTTTTTTTTTTACAAAAAATCAACTAAAATTTTCGAATCAAGTATAGTCCAGATCCTTTCTGGTATTGCTCTCGATCTATTCGTAAAGTTTCATCATAATTAGTTCCGCCATTCCGAAGATCAGCCCGGACAGAGAGACAGACAACTTTTCTAAAAATGGTTGTTTAATGTTTATGTCTTAATAGCATTCAAATAATCCCCTGAGCTTAATAGCCAGACAGACATTTCGGTTTTATCTATGTGTATCTATGTACAGATAATAAAAACGTGACTTAATTAATGCTCTTCATTTTTATATATAACTAAAATAAAAAAAATAAAAACAGCCGAAACAAAAAGAGCTGCTGATCATCAAACGGCTGAACAGATGTTTATGAAACATAGCCAAGAATACTCTCGATTAAGGCACTTTTCAAACAAAAACAACTTATTCAAAATCGGTTCATTCGTTCAGGAGCTATGATACAACAGACAGACACACAGACACAGATACACAACACGCAGATAATACACAGATACACACTACAAACATATAATACCCCTCTGTTTTCGTCAGAGGTTAAAAAAGATAATGATTGTTTAATAATATGCTCTCGACAAGTAAACTTTGTGTGTTCCGTCGTACATAAAAAACAATTAAATATATAATAATACTTATATTAAATAATATTATCTCGTCTATATTATAATAGACTCGATCACAAAAATTATAGCAATGACCATTTATCTTGACAGTGTGTTTATCATGATTATATGTAAGAAAGTGACAGCCTATATACTTCCCACAGCTGGGCACAGGCCTCCTCTCATTTCTGAGAGGATATTAGGGCAAGAAAATGTCCGCCGCTCTGCCCCAATGCGTGTTTGCAAACTTCACATATTTTCGAATATTTAATTATTATTTTTTTTTTTAATTTCTCAGACATGCAGGTTTCCTCACGAAGTTTTCCTTCACCACCGAGTACGTGGAAAATTGTGTATTACAGTCCTTGTTAAGTTATTCTAGCGAATAACTTATTGACAAGGAAGCCTAATTAATATCGTATTCTCGTCTGGTTCGGATTCAATAATATTAGATAAATATGTATAAATATATACATTTATACTTTAAGCATAAATCCACCCACTCGTGTCAGCCCTTAAAAGTCAACTGCTGAACATAAGCCTTAGATTGCCTCGTAGGGGAGATTTTGCCATTTATTGCCACGCTTATTAGGCGGATGGCAATCGCAGTTCTTTTATTATTTTGAGTTGTTATCAGGAAGAAGCTGCTGCCCATCTCCTTTCAGTTCCTTTCTTTCGCTACTTATGACACCCACGGGATGATATGATAATATATGATGATATATAATAATAAATGGTGGGCGTGGCTTAAGTGCGCTTACCATGCGAAGTGTGCAGCCTCCGTAATTACTTCCTGACGAAATCGGATGATCCATTCTATAGGCACGACATTTCTTGTGATAAAGGGCTTGCTCTCTATCTTTAGCCAACCATCATAAATCTTTTCTTTTTACGTGGTAGAGCCATGCTGCAGCTATATTAGTAGTATAGTTGTAGCACGAATAGGTCGGCTCGACCGGGGAAGGACCACGTTTTCTCAGAATACCAGCGTAAAATAGCAGCTAAACACTGTGTTTCGTATGGTGAGTGTAGAGAACCGGAGACTCTTCTTACTGGAAAAGAGGCATTCCATCTTAGTCCTCACGGGTGACAACGCATCTGCATTTTGATTCGCAAACGAGGATAAATGTAGATGTCTATGGGCCACAGCAACCACTTACCATAAGATGGACTGTGTGCTCCTTAAAAAAATATCAATCAAATAAAATAAATAAATAAATCCAACCTGATGGAAGCCCTCGGCAGGGGAGACCAAACGGCCGAGGGTTAGGGAGAAAGGGAGAGAAACCTGGTTTCTAACTCTGAGTATTTGCACAGACATAACCAGGATTCTACACCAGGAGCTCGCTCTGAAATACGCCCTCATGAATTGGAAAATGTTTTATTATATGTACTTGCCGGAATCCGTCCTCGAAAAAGACCGCGCCGGGCTCTATTGGGACTGGGTCATCATCACAGACAGGACTATTATTGCGAATAAGACTCATATTGTGCTGATGGACATGGCACAGTCAAGGATATTTTTGGTCGACATTATCATTCCGTATGACAAGAACCTCGTGAAAGCTGAAACAGATAAGCGAACAAAATATCAGGACCTGGCTCACGAGGTGACCGACATGTGGGGTGGTCTGCCGCCCGAAATTATACCTGTAGTTGTTTCTGCGAACGGGCTAATTGCGGTCAGTCTCTTGGGTCATCTGAGGCGACTGGGACTCCGTGACGGACCGCTCTGGGCTCAAATGCAGTAGGCGGTGCTCCTCGATACTGCCAGCATCGTCCGTTGGTTTTTCTCCCTTTCTCCCTAACCCTCGGCCGTTTAGTCTCCCCTGCCGAGGGCTTCCATCAGATTGGGTTTTTATTTATTTATTTTATTTGATTGATATTTTTTTTATAGAAAAATTATGATTTATTATGAAATAGGGTGATAAAGATATCCCTATTCGTATTGTGACTTTTTTATAAGATGGGTGAAAAACGAGCACACAGTCCATCTGATGGTAAGTGGTTGCTGAGGCCCATGGGCATCTACATCTCTCCTCGTCTCCGAATCAAAATGCAGATGCGTTTCCAGCCTTGAGGAGTAAGATGAAATGCCTCGTTCCAGTAAAAAGGGTCTCCGG
Source organism: Parnassius glacialis (assembly GCA_033319125.1). Classification (NCBI taxonomy): domain Eukaryota; kingdom Metazoa; phylum Arthropoda; class Insecta; order Lepidoptera; family Papilionidae; genus Parnassius; species Parnassius glacialis. The sequence goes on along the minus strand of JAVANC010000001.1, from coordinate 18,919,143 downwards.
TTCTCTACACACACCATAAAAAACACAGCAGCGTTAAGCTTGAATTTACACTGGTATTCTGCGAGAGCGTGGTCCTTCCCCGGTCGAGCCGACCCATTCGTGCTACAACTATACTATGAATATAGTTGCAGCTTGGCTCTACCACGTAAAAATATTTATGTATATTTATCATTTTTGTTTATCTATTTATACAGTCCAACCAGATGACAATACTATATATATCATCATCATCATCATCATCATCATTACAGCCTTTCATAAGTCCACTGCTGAACATAGGCCTTCCCCAAGGAATGCCACAAAGCACGGTTCTGAGGCTCCTGCATCCATCGACTTACTGCATGTCTTACCAAGACTTCACTTCATCTAGTGGGGGGTCGCCCTACACTTCGCCTACCGGTACGAGGCTGCCACTCGAGAACCTTTCTTCCCCATCGGTTGTCGGTTCTTCGAACTATATGGCCGGCCCACTGCCACTTCAGCTTACTAATCCGTTCCGCTATGTCCTACCGGCGAAGTGTAGCGGCGGTGAAGGACTATACATATAAATACCCCAAAATAAAATTATTGTTATTACTTATTATTAATATAATCATAAAATAAATAACACAATCGTTTCTTAATTGATTTCATTTTTAATACTTAATAATCAAAGGGCAGAATTTTATTTTTTAAAAATGAATAGCATGATTAAAAATAATTAAAACAATGCATATTATTATTATTGCTATTTCTTGATACATCGACAGCCTAGATAAGTTATTTGAGACTACGGTATGAGGGGATACCGTAGTCTCAAATAACTTCCAAAGTATAGAGGCAGGTGAATTAAATAAGACAATGAACTGTGTGATGCAATTACTGCGCCTACTCCATGAAATATTTGAGTCATATTCAGTGATTGTCGTTGTATCATGATTGTAATAACATGACAATGCGCGTATTGTAACGTATTCTGGAATCCCTTACGTATTTTAGGTATGTAACAAAACGTGGTGATTTCACTCTTTGGTATGTAATATATTAGTAAACCGTATAGGGAAGCTCAAGGCCGCTCATCGAGCTATGGAGAGGGCTATGCTCGGGGTTTTCTCTGCGTGATAAACTTAGAAATGAAGACATCCGAAGTAGAACCAGACTAACTGACATAACCCAACGGATTAGTAAGCTAAAGGGGGATGGGCCGATCATATAGCTCGAAGAACGTACAACCGATGGGGAGGAAAGGTTCTTGAGCAGGAAATCGATGAATGTAGGTGGCCCAGGATCGTGCTTTGTGCCATTCCACACACACACATCATTCGGAAGGCCTATGTTCACCAGTTGACGTGTGAAGGGATGTAATGATGAAATGATGATATTAGTAAACACCTGGCTCGTAACAATTCGCAGTTATAATTCACATGGAATTCACTTGCATGTCATTAAAAATATATAACTGAGTTATTAATTATATTTGTTTTATAGGTTCCTGATCATCTACAGTTCCATTTATACGATTTGGACTGGGACATTTTTGGCGTTCATATGAATAGTGCTGCGAACCTGTGTCCGAAATTAGGTACAGTGGGCGTTAGAAGTACAGTCTGTGGACCGGAATCATTTACTCCAGACCACAAACCTTTATTAGGTGAAGATCCTAATGTGTTTGGTAAGTAAAGACTCCCAGTTTCTCGTCACTCATTATGCGAAACACTGTATGCAGCATTATGTTGGTATTTCAGATCTCTTATAATTTACAATGTTGTAGTCATTATATAGTGATGCTTTGTCTCTTCACTAGCTTTATCTCGATTAGAGTCGGCTAGCATGTTTACTTTTTTTAAATATTTTATAAATAATATGATTCGAGGTAGATCAGGGGCCCGCCGCATAACGCGAGCAACCCGGTTCGATACCTACCTGCACCATACAATTGTTAGGTCTTAATTGTTTAGGTTCTCCCAACTTAGAAGACAAAAAAATTTGTTTATTATAGATGGCTGCTGTCGGGATCTTTGCTTTTTTAATAATATAGTACTGAAGGTTTCAGTTAGACGTTGATAATAATGAGAGTTAATAATCTTCCACTCACCAGATGTCGCTAGCTGTGACTGAGGTAAAGCTGTTTGTTATACAATGTCAGTTCATTGAGAAATTAGTTTTAAATAACAGTTTATCATTATCTAGAGTATTATATTAAATTAATACACAACACAATACGTCAGTGGTTTGATTTTAAAAATTTTGCACTCTAACTCTTTTTTAAATTTTATTACTTTTAGTTATATTTATAATTTGGTTTATTCATTTCTAATCTATTAAATTAAAATATAACTAATGACTACGGAAAGGAACATTAAAGTTTCAATTTTCCTAAGAAATTATCGTCCCCGCTATGAAATCAGTCAAATATTTTACCTCATTGTAAAGTGGACGTGGATGCCCTCATTAAAACATAAACACAAACACTCACGCCTGTCACCCAGAGGGGTAGGCAGAGACTACGGACTTCCATTTGGTATGATCCTGACACACCTCTCGTCTCCTTTACATCCCTTTACCTTCGCATACTTGCTCGTCGGTTAAGGGTACCCTTAATCTGGTTCATTTTCAATATATCGCCGATTTGGTCGATAAACTTTCGTCTAGGGCGTCCCTTCCCGACTGACGGTCATATCTGCTACATAGATTTGCTTTGTCACTCTTTCCTCGTTCATTCTTTCTACATGACTAAACCACCGAAGTATTCCTTTCTTAATCCTGGTCACAACATCATCTTGCAAACCACACTTTCCTCTTATCACACAATTTCTCACCCTGTCATTCAGATTCAGCTCTGACATACTCAATAGAATCAGGTGTTACTCTGCGGAAATCCCAGTTGGGATACCCTATACCCGTCGTTGTCAATCCCAGCTGGGATTGATTACACGGGTATAGTGCGCGCGTTTGAGGGAGGGTGGGTCCCCTTAAAACTGGGCAGGACATATCGTTTTCTTTCTTCAAGCGGAATTAAGCAAATTAATTTTTTTTATAGGAGAGGGGGCAAACGAGCATGCGGCTCACCTGATGGTAAGTGACTACCGCCGCCCATGAACAACTGCAACACCAGGGGAATTGCAGATGCGTTGCCGGCCTTTTAAAAAGGAGTACGCTCTTTTCTTGAAGGTCCCTAAGTCGTATCGGTCCGGAAAAATCGCTGGTGGTAATCAATTCCACAAGGAAGTTGTGCGAGGGAGAAAACTTCTTTTGAATCGCACAGTGGTGGACCGCCAATCATCTAGATGATATGGATGGTATCGCAAGTTCTGTCGCGATGTGCGATGGTGAAATTGAGCGGCTGGAATTAGTCCGAACAATTCCTCAGAGCACTCCCCGTGGTAGATGCGATAAAATACGCAAAGAGATGCAACCTCTCTACGCAGTGCCAGTGAGTCAAGCCGATCGGAAAGAACTCGGTCGTCGACGATTCGAACCGCTCTACGCTGGATGCGGTCAAGTGGAAGGAGCTGGCACTGGGGGGCCCCTGCCCAGAGATGGGAACAGTATTCCATGTGAGGCCGAACCTGCGCCTTGTAAAGTTGCAAGCGGTGTGCCCGCATGAAATACTGTGTCGTGAAGCGACAATTAAAAGAGAAGGAAAACCTAACCTACGATCAGCAAAACAACCAAATAGACCAAGACAATAATATATTTAAGTTTTTAAAAGAGTATTTACAATTTTATAAAAAAAATGAAGTATGAAGATGATGGATGATGTGATTTACAAATTATATTTAAAAAAAAAGGTAATAAAAAAAAGAGATTTGTGTCGAAGCTGAGTCCGAAGATCCCAAGCGTGCTCTCAGCGCCTGGAACGAGCACGCACGGCGTAGGTGGGTAGGCGTGGGCGTCTCTAGGCGACGACCTCAGGTGAATGCGGCGATTGCAGGATCGACGACTTCAGCCCAGACAGGAGCTTGCAGGATCCTCAGCGACTTCAGACAGCGCAGTGGCCTGCAGGATCCGGTGACTGCAGGCGGGACAGAGGTTTGTAGGTTCCGGTGATTTCGGGCGGAACAGAGGTTTGTAGGTTCCGGCGACTCCAGGTAGAGTAGAGACTTGTGGGATCTCGGCGACTTCAGGCAGAGCAACGTTTTGTAGGATCCGGCGACTTCAGGCAGAGCAACGGATCGTAGAGTCCAGTGGCTTCAGGCAGGATAGAGGCTTGCAGGATCCCGGGGCTGAGCGGCCCCGGGATAAGGCCTTTAGAAGATGCTTCCGATACGAGAACTGAAGCAAGACTGAATTTCTTCACCGATTGTTCGGCTTTTATATCTTTCTAGAGAGAACGGAAAAATTATTTAAATTAAACGCAAATTTTTTGTAAATGGTCAAGAGGAAAAAGTATTTATGTGGAATTATCGAAATAGAAACTACAGACCGGTAACAAATTTGAATATAATTTCCATGGAGACCAAATAAACATCAGTAACAGAACATGTCAAATTTTAGTTTTAGGCTTGTTATAAGAAAATGGAAAGATTTAAGTGGAAAAGGAGATATTATTGAAATAGGAAAAAAGGTAGCGCAACTACCCACACAAAGCCCGAAATTGTAAAGTTACGGAAAACTAACTAAAAGATCGAAAAAAGGTAGACTTCATTGACACCAATTTAAAAGTGCTGATAATGTGGAAATACGAAGTAGAAATGATTTGTGATTGTGTTCTTATGGTTTGAAATCGTTACAGGATCCTATGGAAATAAAGGTGATGTAAAATATCCCGATTTGAAGTGAATGCAGAGAATTGAAACAGAATGGAAAAATGGATTTAAATTAATGTAAAATGATAAGTAAGTAGCATAACACTACATTTTCCCCCCGACCCTGGAAAATTTTTGACTCAGCAAAAATTTTGATATATACATTCTAAAATAAACCATAAAAACACAGCTTTGCAGAAACAGACATCACCAGTCAAAATCAGATATACTATCTCTTACATTCATCATCTGCATTCAGGTAAGGGTGGAGTTCACATTCAATGACTACCACTCTAAAAGTGTGTTTTCAAAACGACATTAAGGCTTATTTAAGGAGTAGTCAACCGCTCCTGTGTGGGAAAAAAAAAAATAGTCGAAGAAACACCACTCTTAGAAGTGTGTTTTCAAAAGGACATTCAGGCTTATTTAAGGAGTTGTCAACCGCTCCTAAGTGAAGATAAAAATTAAGGGAGTAGTCAGCTGCTCCCAAGTGAAGATAAAGGTAAAGAAATACCTCAAGTAAGCTTTAGTCGCTATGACTTAAGTAAAGATTAAGAACGGCCAGAGCGGTAGGGCTCAAGGCCAGAGATCAGCAACATCACCAACGAGATGTGTCTGAAATAAAAATAAAAAGTGACGATTAACCAACGAAAGTTCGAGGTCCTAAAGCAAGATGTGTTGAAGAACACTGGATCATCAAACAAACAAACAAATTAAAAGAAATAAAAATAATAAGGTGAAAATGATGGTGATATTTATACATATATACAAATTAATAGTAAATAAAAGTTAAGAAAATTTATGATTTTACATCTTTAATGTGCCACTTGCCTCTAACTCCATTAGGGTCTTCAAGCACATAGACTAGTGGTGACAGTTTAGCTATCACTTTGCACTTGATGAACTTAGGGGCAAGTTTAGCATTAAAGTATGCGCCGGCATCGCTTAAAACATGGTTTTTACGCCAAACAGTGTCTCCCACATTGAATTCTTTAAAAGACCGACGAAGATCATAGCGAGCGCTATTTTTAGCGTGAGCTATGTGAAGTTTAGTTTGAACTTTGTGAAATATAGATGAGAGGAGACCAGCATTAGACGCGTAAATATCACGAGGCATAAATACCAATTCCTCGAGGTTCTGAGTTGGAGTATAGAAGGAACCACAAGGTATTGTTTCCCTACCAAAGACTAAAAAATTTGGAGTAAAACCAGTAGCTACATTTGTAGCGCTGTTCATTGCGTACTGAATCTTAGCAAGATGGTTGTCCCAGGATCTATGATCGTCTCCTACTAGAGATGCTAGAGCTGTAATAATTGTGCTATTAAACTTCTCCGTAGGATTAACCTGAGGACAATATAAAGCTGTGTGAAAAATACAAGGAACATTATAAGAATTTAAAAATGAGTGGAATTCTCGCGACTGAAATTGAACAGCGTTGTCCATTATAATAGTTTGAGGAATGCCATGAACTAGAAAAACTGAATTTTCCAAAACATTAATAATATTAGCTGAAGTAGCACGTTTAAGGGGAAAAATCATAGTATATTTAGTAAAATTGCAGTTAATCACTAGAATATACTGATTTCGTCTTCGAGTCATTGACAATGGACCCATAAGATCTAAGGATATAGTTTGAAAAGGTCTGGAGCAAAGTTTGGGTTTACCCATAAGACCATAGGGAGAATGATTAGGGTGTTTGTAGGTTAAGCAGGTTTCACAAGTCGAGATTAATTCAGCAATGTCCTTAAACATACCAGGCCAATAGTATTTTAATGATACTTTCTTGAATGTTTTGAAGATACCAAGATGGAGTTCTGAAGGGGAACCATGGTTAGCTTCAATAAGTGCCTGTCTATCTTGAGGTAGTGGAACTTCTTTCCAAATAAAGTCATCGTTTAGACGATCGGGAGAATGGATACAGCGGTAAAGTTTGTTATCCCTGATAGTGTAGTTGGGATATGCGTCTGGATTGTTGGAACATCCGAGAAAAATTTTGTTGTAGTGTTCAAGTCTACGATCAGGTGATTCTTCAATCGTAATGGGATGTACGCCTTGAGGTGAAGTTTCTCGTGTATTAGGACGTTCTTGATTTTTATGTCTTGATAATAAATCTGGAACAACGTTATCCTTTCCTTTTTTATGTTTTATGACAAAGTTAAAGCATGATAAGCGTAAAGTCCAGCGAGCAAGTCTTCCTGATGGGTTTGATAAATTCTGAAACCATTTAAGCGCAGCATGATCAGTATATATTGTAAATTCTTTACCATTGTCTAGGTAACATCGCCAATGTTCTAATGCAGTTATTACAGCCAATGTTTCTCTTTCAGTAGTTGAGTAGTTCCGTTGATTTTTATTTAGTGCTTTACTCATGTAAGCAATCACGACTTCTTTATCATCTTGTTGTTGGGTAAGCATTGCTCCTATGCCATAATTTGATGCATCACAATGTACAGAGAAGGGTAGTTCGAAGTTAGGGCAAGCAAGGACAGGAGCAGTTACCAAGGCTTCTTTAAGTTTCTGGAAAGCAGCTGCAGCTTGTGAATTCCATAAAAATTTAGGAGCGTTCTTCCCGGAACAGGTTAGTTGGTTGAGTGGAGAGGCAATAGTGCTAAAGTTTGGAATGAATCTTCTGAACCAGCTGCAGGTGCCTATGAATCTTCGTACTTCTTTTCTGCAAGTAGGTACAGGATATTCTAAAATAGCTTTTATTTTATCTGGATCTGCACGTAAACCATACTCGTCCACAAGAAAACCAAGGTATTTCAGTTCTTTCTTGAAGAATTGACTCTTCTCAAAGTTAATAGTTAGATTGGCATATGATAGTTTTTCATGAACTTTCATGAGAAGCGATATGTGTTCATCAAAAGTCTCACTAATAATAACAATGTCGTCCAGATAGCAAAATACCTTGTTCTCAAATTCAGGAGTAAACAGCATATCCATTAATCTTTGTAGAGTTGCAGGTGAGTTGGTGAGGCCAAAAGGCATTACTTTAAATCTAAACATACCTCTTCCAGGTACATAAAAGGCAGTTTTATCTTTATCCGCAGGATTCAAGGGAATTTCCCAAAATGCTTTTGCAATGTCAATGCTTGATAAGTATTTGGCATTCTTCAGGTTGTCCAAAATTTCGCTTATTAGTGGCAACTTATAAGCATCACGACGTGTAATTGAGTTAAGCTTCCTGCTGTCAACACAGAAACGCCATTCACCATTCTTCTTCGGAGTGATGAGAACTGGAGATAACCAAGGACTTTCGCATTGTTCAATGACCTTCCATCCCAGCATCTTGTCAACTTCATTAATTAACGCCTTTTGTTTTTCAGGAGACAGTCTATAACATCTTTGTTTGATTGGAAGAGAATCACCAGTATCAATCTTGTGGGTGATTAAATGTGTGCTTCCCAGGATACCTTTTTCCTCAAAAGAAATTGTTTTGAAGCGTTGGATGATGTCGTTAGCGATGTTCTTTTGGTTAGGAGTTAAATGCTCATAAGGTAAAACTTTAGTATCTTTAGTTTCGATAGCAGAACATTTAGATTCTGTAAAGTTAAGAGAAGATAAAACACTAGGTAAAAGATTAAATTTTCTCCAAAAGTCAATACCTAATATTAGCGAAGGAAATATTTCAGGGAAAACATAAGCTTTAATTAAATGAGTTTGATTATTAAAATGAACAGGTAAGTCAAAATAACCCAAGGAATTAATTTTTTGATTATTAGCAGTAGAGACAGTAATAAGATCTGACTTGAAAAGTTTGCAGCCCAGTTTAAGAATTTCCAAATGAGAATTATTACCCAGAATAGTTACTGAACTGCCAGAATCTAGTAAACCAGATAAAGTTAAGTTATAAATTTTGACATTAACGAATGGACGATTAAGATCTTGTTCCTTGGAGTAGAGTGTAGAAGAGATTTTGTAACAAGAAAAGAAGTTTTGAATTGTTTTAATCCAATTAGTCCAATCGTCGTTATCAAAGTTTAAGTTACTTTTCAAGTCAGTAGTTAGTTTTTTGAACTAGTATTAGGTTTGGGAGAACAAGTAGGGCAATCTGCAGTTTTAAAACCTTTAAGACTACATTTGAAACAAATCACGAATCGTGGTTGAGTACAGGTGTTTAAAGAATGACCTTGTTTACGACAGCGAACACAAAAGGAGCTTTCTTGAGGAGCTTTGGTTTGAGAGAGACTATTAACTTGCCTAGAAGGGTATTTGTAGGATGAAGTGAATTTATTCATGAGGGGAGGAGAAGGTCTTGAGTTATTAGAAGAATTTGAAGAGTCAACTGAACTTGAAGTGGAATGCTTGTAGTTGAATTCAGAAATAAGAGGACTTTGTTGTACATTTGGTTCTTTAAATTGTTTGTCTCTGTCTAGGAATTTTTCATAGTTTTGGCAAGTAGCCAAAAGAGAGTCGATAGAGTCAATGTCTTTTAGAGCTACGAAGACAGAATAACATGGGCGAATATTCCTCAAAATAATCTCCAATTGTTCTGTTTCAGAAAGTTTCTTCGAAAGACGAGAAAACATTCCAGACATGATGGAAATATAGATGACAATAGGTTCATCTCGACCTTGAGTTCGTTTCCTAATCGCTTCTAAAAGTTTGTGATCATAATCAAAACCACCAAAGTCTTTGATTAATAATGAAGAAAGTTCGTTCCACGTTAAGTTTGGATTCTGATTATATTTAAATCTGAACCAATGAAGAGCATTGTCAGTGAAAATTTCAAACGCTTGTGAAATCAACAAGTCTTTGGACAAGCCACGAGCTATACAGTATTCTTCCAGTTTTTGAAGAAAGGATCTTGGACAGCTTTTACCATTGAAGGTGTGTCTTTTCAGATCTTTGAAGACGTTGGATGGAGAAAAAGATTGAGGTGGTGGTGGAGGATACGGGGTATGGACCTGAATAGAAGTTTGAGAAACAAGAGGGAGTTCCGTGACAGTCGGGTCAACCGTAACAGTCGGGTCATCAGGAGGGTCAAGTGATGGAACGTCATTTTCAGTTGAAGGTGGAGTCAAGGATTCGAATTGTTTAGCCATAGCGTCATATTTCATCTTCAAAGTCTCGAAATTAGCTTTAAAGTCTGGATATAAGTCAGTATCTATTCGCTTTAATCTGTAAAAAACATGGTTAATAAAAGTTTCTATTAGTCGTAAATATTTGGTTTCACCTTGTAAAAATTTTTTAATTTTACAGTCCAGATAGGTCAATGTAGAATCAATTTGAGACAAGTCATCCTCGATCGGAATTGGAGAAGTCAGAATATCTTCAGGGTGAGAATTCGCAACTAAACGTAAAACTTGTTTTTTTAGAAGCAAAACAGTATTAGCTGGTTCCTCACATCTAATCTTCACTTCGTATTCAAGTTCGGCCTTGTTAAGGAATTCGTACTTAATAACCCTTTTCATTGTTATAATTACGTGTAAAGTTAAGTTTAAGAAATAAAAATATTATTAAAAATCGTACCTCTAAGTTATCTAGAATAAAAAATATTATAGTGATGAATGTAACTTAGAGTGATGAATGTAAATGAAGTGTTATTTGTAGGCCTAAATATAATCCAAATAAGTTGAAAAACTAGAAGAAGTTTTGTTTTAGAATTTTGAAGGTATGAAAAGGATGTGTAAATGAATGATGAATAGTAAGTTAAGAACAAAAGGGAAAGCAATTAAATCAAAAGGAACTAGACAAGGCGCAGTAAAGGTGAAGAATTAAGAGAGAAAGAGGACTTTTACGTTGGGCGCCAAACTGTCGTGAAGCGACAATTAAAAGAGAAGGAAAACCTAACCTACGATCAGCAAAACAACCAAATAGACCAAGACAATAATATATTTAAGTTTTTAAAAGAGTATTTACAATTTTATAAAAAAAATGAAATATGAAGATGATGTGATTTACAAATTATATTAAAAAAAAAGGTAATAAAAAAAGAGATTTGTATCGAAGCTGAGTCCGAAGATCCCAAGCGTGCTCTCAGCGCCTGGAACGAGCACGCACGGCGTAGGTGGGTAGGCGTGGGCGTCTCTAGGCGACGACCTCAGGTGAATGCGGCGATTGCAGGATCGACGACTTCAGCCCAGACAGGAGCTTGCAGGATCCTCAGCGACTTCAGACAGCGCAGTGGCCTGCAGGATCCGGTGACTGCAGGCGGGACAGAGGTTTGTAGGTTCCGGTGATTTCGGGCGGAACAGAGGTTTGTAGGTTCCGGCGACTCCAGGTAGAGTAGAGACTTGTGGGATCTCGGCGACTTCAGGCAGAGCAACGTTTTGTAGGATCCGGCGACTTCAGGCAGAGCAACGGATCGTAGAGTCCAGTGGCTTCAGGCAGGATAGAGGCTTGCAGGATCCCGGGGCTGAGCGGCCCCGGGATAAGGCCTTTAGAAGATGCTTCCGATACGAGAACTGAAGCAAGACTGAATTTCTTCACCGATTGTTCGGCTTTTATATCTTTCTAGAGAGAACGGAAAAATTATTTAAATTAAACCCAATTTTTTTGTAAATGGTCAAGAGGAAAAAGTATTTATGTGGAATTATCGAAATAGAAACTACAGACCGGTAACAAATTTGAATATAATTTCCATGGAGACCAAATAAACATCAGTAACAGAACATGTCAAATTTTAGTTTTAGGCTTGTTATAAGAAAATGGAAAGATTTAAGTGGAAAAGGAGATATTATTGAAATAGGAAAAAAGGTAGCGCAACTACCCACACAAAGCCCGAAATTGTAAAGTTACGGAAAACTAACTAAAAGATCGAAAAAAGGTAGACTTCATTGACACCAATTTAAAAGTGCTGATAATGTGGAAATACGAAGTAGAAATGATTTGTGATTGTGTTCTTATGGTTTGAAATCGTTACAGGATCCTATGGAAATAAAGGTGATGTAAAATATCCCGATTTGAAGTGAATGCAGAGAATTGAAACAGAATGGAAAAATGGATTTAAATTAATGTAAAATGATAAGTAAGTAGCATAACACTACAACTGTCCCGCTCTGCTGAGCACGCCAAGCTTTTTAGAGGCCAATTTGGCCTTCTCTTCCAAGTGACCACGAAACTGCACGTCATTCGATATGTCGACACCGAGGATTCCGATACTGGCTGAGGCAACAAGGGGAGTGCCTTGAAACTGAGGAGATACGACAAAGGGAATCTTTTTAGCGGTAAACGCGCAAACTTTTGTCTTCTGGGGATTGAACTGGACTAGATTTAGTCGCCCCCAGTCTGAGACTTTGTTCAACAAAGTCTCGACTTCAGACACAAGTTTGTTCCGGTACTCGGCGACGTTGTCCCGAGAAATATTGGCACGGCCGGTGTATAAAGCATCACCAGTGCTGTCGTCTGCATAGCAATGAATGTTACTGATTTGCAACATATCATTGATATGCAGAAGAAACAGCGTTGGTGATAGCACGCAGCCTTGTGGAACACCAGCGTTAATGGGCTTGTAATCGGAGCATGCACCGTCTACTACGACCTTGATGCTCCGATCTGCAAGAAAGCTGGTGATCGAATTGCACAATTTCTCGGGAAGCCCATAGGAAGGCAGCTTCGAAAGAAGCGCTTTATGCCAAACCCGATCGAAAGCCTTCGCTATGTCCAAACTAACGGCCAACGCCTCCCCCTTGGACTCCACTGCCTCCGCCCATCTATGGGTCAGGTAGACCAGAAGATCACCAGCTGAGCGACCTCGACGGAAACCGTACTGGCGGTCACTAATCAGCTGGTGATCCTCAAGGTACCGCATGAGCTGGCTGTTAATAATCGTTTCCATTACTTTGGAGAACAAGGAGGTGATGGCGATAGGCCTGTAGTTGGACGGATCTGAGCGGTCGCCTTTTTTAGGGATCGGGTGCACCAAAGCTGTCTTCCATGAGTCCGGGACTACGCCTAGGGAGTAGGAGTACCGAAAAAGACGCGTTAAAACCGGTGCCAACTCCTGAGCACACGTCTTCAGCACAATAGGTGGGACTCCATCAGGCCCACTCGACTTGTTGACGTCCAGGGAGAGGAGTGCTTTACGCACCAAGCGCTGTGTAAACAGCACTTCCCGCATGGAGCACTCACACCGCAGGATGTTCGGCGGTGTGTTCTCCCCATCATCTAGACTCGAGTTGGAAGCAAAAAGAGAGCCTAGCAGATCGGCTTTCTCCTTTGCGTCATGGGCCAGTGAGTCGTCCACCCTGTGCAGAGATGGCTGACAGAAGTTCCCTTGGACAGCCTTGGCGAGAGACCAGAATGCACGTGTTCCCGAAGGGAGGCGAACTAGTTTCTCGCCAATTCTGCCGATGTGCTCTGACTTTGCCTTGGCAATGACACTTTTGAAGGACCTGGAGGCGGAATTATACTTCTTTTTAAGAGCGCTGGTGTTTACATCCCGGGACGTTGATGCGTCAGCCCAGGCCTGGTAGCACTCCTGCTTATAGCGTGATGCTAGTTTACAAGAGCGACCAAACCATGGCTGGGATCTGCCTCCGATGGGCACCACAGAGGATGGTATAAAAAGTTCCATACCCTGAAGTACCACATCAGCAACAGAATCGGCAACAACGCTGGGATCTTCTGGCGAGAAGCAAACCCGCCTCCAAGGTTAGGATGCAAAAAAAGACCGCATCCCGTCCCAATCGGCCGACCTATAGTGCCAAACACGGCGGAAAGCTGCAGATCGCAACTGCGATGGGAGCGTGAGTGGCACCGTACTCCAGATCAGACAATGGTCCGAAGAGCCCAGTGGGGCATCGACGGAGACCTGATATCCGTCCGGATGAGAGGTCAGCAGAAGGTCCAACAGGGAAGGTACATGATCCTCCACATCTGGGATCCGCGTAGGCGAAGTAACCAGTTGTGTTAGACCATATGCCCAAAGCAAAGTCATAGACAGATCTACCCGCATGATCGGTTAAACGAGAACCAAGCCATTCAGCGTGGTGGGCATTAAAATCACCGAGTATCACGATCTCTGCGGATGGGACCTGTTGTAGCACGGAGTCTGCAGCCATTTGGACGTGGTCGATGAGTCGGTCTGTGTCGGCATTACAGCTATGGGACCTATAGATGCACCCGTAGACGCGGGGATGGTCGTCGCTGTCTCCGAGCAACCATAGGATGGACAGGTCCGTACCTTCAAGACTGCCGAGGCGTCGAAAACAGATGTCCTCCCTGACGTATACGCAAACTCCAGCCCGGGGCACAAAGGAGTGTTGAAATTTGTACCCCGGGTAAGAGAGATATGAAGTATCAGCCGGAGAGGACACCTGAGTCTCGGTTAAAAAGAGCAAGGCCGGCTTCGCCGTCTCTAGATGGTAATGGACAGCGTTAAGGTTGGAATGAAGTCCCCTGATATTGCACAAATTCACGGATAGCGTGAAAGGGGTCGCCTTGGTCTTATTGCTCAGCTTTCCCCGAGCAGTATTAGTCGCGAGCGGAATTTTGCCCCCCCCCCCCCCCCCCCAGAATACGCGGGGCAGCCTGAGCACCCACGCCCAGGAGTGGAGTGGTTTGGTCGTGGATGCTCAGCGAGGGATTCTCCAAGGGTGCTGGTGCCCTCCTGGGGTAGTCTTCTGTTAAATTCCACTACCATGTTGTTGGGGGGGGGGATGGGGGGGGAATTGGGCCTCCGGCCACCTGCACTCACCAAGCGGAACGCAGAGGTAAACCTCTACTTCACGCCGGTCTTCTGTGAGGTCGTGGTACCACCCCGGTTCGAGCTGGCCCATCCGTGCAACAGCGAAAGCTGCCGCTTAGCTCTACCACTGTTAGTGTAATTTACTTAATTCCGCTTAAAGAACCCCATTCTGACATAGTCCTTAGGAACCGCATTTCTACTGCATTTATTCTATCTCTCGTGCTTCTTCTGCCACACCCAACTTTCACTATCATGCATTAAAAAAGGGATATAATAATTAAACAATGTATAAACGTAAAAAAGTCTGTTACTATCCTAAGAGGCGACAGAGAGAAAATAAAACAGGAAATGGGCAGCAGCTTTCCTTCTATGAGGCAATCTATCGGGGAGGCCTATTTTTAGCAGTGGACTATTAAAGGGCGGTGTTGGATGGATTGGTGGATGTTTGCAAACGCATCTGCCAAAAAAACTCGTTCAAAGAAAATGTACAAATTATACTCACTCAGTTGGATGTTATTTCCAGGTCTCTATCACAACTGCGGATACAATTCTGCGGGTATGATGTTTTCAGCCGGTTGCGGTGTACAGATGGCGGAATGGATTACCACAGGAAGGTAATCCAAATTATTATCAAATAGTCAACATTGGGCGTACCGTTCTCATAGAAGATAGATGTTTTACTTAGGATAAAATGCAGCTTTATAATACCAGCAGCGAGCGAGGTGCAGTCGAGCGGCGGTAGGTGCACTCAGGGCTTGACTCCACTGCGACTGTACTGTTCCTTTTACCCAACTGTCCAAAAGAACGTATTTATCTGGTATATATTGCTTGGTATTTTTATATAGGAACAACTAAAAATTTTAAATTAGAGTTATTACGCATACAATCACTTTGCTGGTCCATCACTGAATCAGTAAAAAAATAATGTCTTCGTCATTAGATCGTAAAAGGTCTACTACACGGGTCTCTGGAAGTTTTAAAGAAATGGTTATTCCGTCATCTGGCGAATTTCATAAGATCTGAAGTTTAAGAAGATTAAGAAGTCTCTTGTCATTGACAACTTTTACAGTTGCAACGGAAGGCGAAGAAATTATTTTATTTATTACATAATGCTTACAATAACATATGTATATGAGACACCATTTGATTAGGTCTTCGTGAGCCAACGCCCGAAGAAATGACACTATGCCTTACCTAGTAATGCCCACAATTGCCAAGAACACCCTATTTTATAGAATATGGGTGACAAACGAGCACACAGTCTACTACTTGATGGTAAGCGATTACCTGACTGTAAGTAGTTGCTGTGGCCCATAGATATCTATATCCTCCATTATAAATCAAAATGCAGGTGCGTTGCCGCTGAGTACTAAGATGGAGTGCCTCTTATCCAGCAAAATGGTCTACGTTTCTCTACACTCAACATAAGAAATATTTGCATTGAGCTGCTATTTAACGCTGGTATTCTGTGAAAGCGTGGTCCTATACTATAATTATATACAATAATTTAGCTGCAGCATGGTTTTACCACTTTAAAAATCTTAGTTATCATCCTTAGCGACTTAAAGCCTCTAATTATGCTGTATTTTATTGATGGCTCCATTCTGGTTGTTAGAATATTGATCAACATCATTGTAATTTGTCACCAGACCGAGCTACAATATGTTCACATTCGACGTTCGTCGATTCACGCCGGCACAGTTGTCCCGGCCGCATTGGGTTCGCGAGTGCAGCCACGAGTCGTATGTGCGCAACTACAACATAGTGTTTCCGAACGACGAGCCGCTCGCGGGCCGCGATGCGAGCCATGACGCACTGCACCAGGAGCTGGTGGATGATGGGGCGGTGATGCAGGCCAGAGCTGGCTGGGAGAGGCCCGGTTTCTATATGCCTGGGGAGAAGGTAAGCACTAAACAACCTCTTCCTTCCCTCAGCCTTAACTCGGAAATCTGCTGTGATTTCGTTGAATTGTGTAAATGAAACTGTATGGATTATAAGTTGATGTTTTATTATATGAAGAACCCTATTTCACTTCGAAGTTAAATAAGCAACCCCTATAGGAACCTTAGAACTCATAAATGGTACCAAGATGTTCATGCCCAGCGGTGGACTATAGTGAGCTAGTAAAGAATATTGTCGTAAGAGGCGACAGAGGAAATAAACAACACCATCATTCAATAACAACTGAAAATAATAAAATTAAAAAAACTCCGGTTAAGAACCCACTTGCCAAATTTGCCAATTACCATCTATAGCAAATATCCCCCCTATGATCCAATCCGTGGGGAGGCCTATGGTCAGCAGTGGACTGGTAACGGTAAGTAGTCGATGAATATAGGGATATAGAAATAGTTAGTAGTAAGTATAAAAATATTCTAAAAAGTCTTGTTTTAATCAATGTGTTTTTTATAGGATAAGGGTGGCAAACGAGCACACAGTCCACCTTATGGTAAGTGGTAGATGTCGATCTCGAATTACGAATTTATATGCATATTATGCGTTGTTACCCGTGAGGACTAAGGTTGAATACCTCGTTTCCAGTAAAAGTGTTCTCCAGTTCTCTACACTCACTATACGAAACACAGCAGTGTTAAGTTGCTATTTTACTCTGCTATTGTGAGAGCCTGTTCCTTCCCCGGTCGATCTGATCCATTTGTGTTACACACGTAAACATTTGTTTATTTAATGTTATTCATTACATATTCGAGTGCAGCAATACGACTGGGGCGGCACACACGACTATCCACGTAACCTAGATCAACGTTATGAAGAGGTTTTAAAAGGCGACTACACATTTGGCTTTTCAAAGTATCATGATTTGGTAAGAAATTCATTAAGTTTTCGAAATAATATAGGACAACATTTTACTTTCGATCGAGGAATGCCGTAGCATTAAGCTACTATTTTATACGTTTACTCTTTAAACTCTGCTGTGCGAGGTCATTTGTCGTTGCTGCGTCCCCTGGTTATCGTAAGGGGCCGCTATGGGAAAGGCCAATAAGACCACGTGGCTTTCGATGAATGGTGGTACACTATCTATGTTCTATAATACTATGAATATGTAAGCAGTTTGCTACTAGATGTGACCTTCCAAAGTTTAGAAGCACACGGAAAAACCTTTAAAAGACTTAGCAACTACTTCTTTTTCAAATAGTATTTATCGTCTTTGTATTAAAGTCGAATATCAAACGTGTGACGACTTAAAGTTTTAAACACTACGACGAGTACCCGTTGCCAGACATTCTGTTCTGAGTATTTTGACCTGCAGTAGGTATTTGAAATATTATTTATCGTATTTGTTTATTGCTATAATACTTCTTTCTTATTTATATCAGTCCACAAGAGTCCTGAACTAGGGCTCCACCGTAGTTGGGAAAGATCGCCATAACCACCACCCTTAGCAGCACATTTCCCCTAGTTACCTTTTGAGACACCCACGGGACGATGACCTGATAGTCTTTTACACCACCACCACTCGGGTAAATACTTTCTTGCATCACCTAACGTAAAAATGTTGTGCTCGGTTAGATATGGTGTGAAATATGTTCATACTTCACACAACATACTTCACACCATATTTAATCGGGCACAACGATTTTTTTACATACAATGTAAGAATTTACACTGTATGTAAAAAAAACATGAACAATATTGGAACAATTACAATTAAACTATTATATTCTATAGGCGTGCCGGCCTGTCCAGATGAGCGTAGGCAAAACTTCAAGAAATTATAACCGGTCGACGCGTTCTATAAAAAAGCCTATGTTCATCGGTGTACTTGTTATCAGTGTTACTGTCATGTAGTTTAATTAAAAATGTAATTTCTAGATTGGACAGGAGGCCTTGTCCTGCAGGAACGCGGCTGCTTTGTTCAACATGTCATATTACGGGAAATTCTACTTGACGGGGCCGGATGCGCAACGGACAGCCGATTTGGCGTTCACAGCAGACTTAACAAAGAAAGAAGACAGGTGAGAAAATGTATATACCATACGTGATGATGCTCCCGACTTAAGAGAGGTTACCTGCAGCTGTGTACTTTGAAAAATCTATGATGATTTGTGTTTCCCGCACCTAATCCCCACCACTAGCATGTTTACAGGCTATGTATAGTGGGTATATTATATAACATTAAAGTGACAAACGAGCTAATAGTCATCCACCTGATTGGATATTAAATATTTACATTAGTATGCCTCCCATGAGGACTAAGATGGAAAGCCTCATAGCCGGCAATTATAAGTTAGATTAATAAATACTTTAGATAAGTGTTGCTTCCTTTTTATTGTTTTGAATGTTCCTGACTGATTTTCTTATAAAAATAAATATTTGATTACTTTTTTATTTCAAGTTTAAGCGCAAGTGTTTGAAATATTTTGTAGGTACACGCTAACCGATTAGCAGTTTGCCAAGAATAACGTTTTATTAAATCAGGAAAAGTAACAACTTTCCTATCGGACCGCCCTACACCGTTTACCGGTACAAGGCTACTTGAAAACTTTTTTTAATGTTATTTTTTTATTTACTTATTTAAACATAATTATATTTAGGGTTGTATATTCGTTGCTGCTCAACGACAAAGGTGGAGTAGAAGCTGACGTCACCGTGAGCATCCTTGATGGCGGCAGTGGGCAACTACACGGCCCCATTTTTAAAGTAATTATTGTATTTTGAATTACATGTTTATTTAAGACTAGCGTTACGCCCCGGCCTCGCACGGGTGATTCCTTGATCTCGACAACAGCGCCACCTACCGGGTCCAATTGTGAATCTAAACCATCCAGGGACCCACTCAAACACACACAATTTTTTTATTAATATTGGTCCAGCCGTTTTCTAGTTTTAGCGAGACTAATAGATAGCAATTGATTTTATATACAGGGTTATTTTTCAAATAGTCGCCAAATTTTAAACTTAAGTTAAATATATAAATATACCTTACGAATGTGTGCGTGCGCTGTAAAATTAGTTAAAATAATGCATTACCACGCATTTTGAATTTAAAAGATAAAAATTCTAAATTCAAAATGCGTCGTAATGCATTATTAAAATAAAGTTTTTGTTTAATTAATTTTCTTCACCATTTGTCTACATTACTTATTCTGAACCTTCTCTGCAAATTTGGCCGGTTATTGCAAAATAATCCTGTATAGAGATAAGTGTAAGCGCCTTTTTTAGTTCTCTAAATTTTTAATTTCGCAGACCTGCATTTCAATGTTTTCCTTCTCCGCCGAGCATGTGATAAATCAGCACCTAAAAATACAAATAATAATTTCAGTGGTGTCGGTGGATATCGAACCTCGGTTGCTTGGTATTATGAAGTTTACGGCGAGCGTATTTTATCTAATACAGTAGTAAAATGCCGTGTAATGATGACGTAAGGGAACCCATTACCTGTCGTAAGAGGCGACATTGGGAAACTGACACAGAAAATGGGCAGCAGGACCTTCCTGATCATGGCTAAAAAGTTATCTATGAGGGAGCACTAAATTTAGTAGTGGACATTTGATAGGTTGTAATTAACTAATGAATAAATAAAAATAATAAAATATAATATACATTGTATAAAACGATTTTATATAAATCTCGCCTCGTCGTCCACCAATTGACCTGCTTTGCCTGAGACTAATTCTCAGTTCACTTCCAAGTAACTGAGATAACGAAATTTCATTACTCAGTTAAAGTTAAAAAAAAGTAATAGCTTATATACGTCCCATTGCTGGGCACAGGACTCATCTCACTACTGAGAGGGTTTTAGAACAAGGAATTATCCGCCGCGCTGCCCCAATGCGTGTTGGCGAACTTCACATGTCTTCGAAATATTTTTTTCTTATTTCTCAGACATGCAGGTTTCACGATGTTTTAGCTCACCGCCTAGCACTTGGAAAATCAGCACTTAAAATAACAATTAAGAATTTCATTGGTGCCGGCGGGGATCAAACCCGGGTTGCTCGCGCACTGTAAAATTAAAATTATTAAAACAGCGAGCGCTAACCATCTGAGCTACCACGGCGCTTGTGATTACACGACTCAGTAGTCCTTATTAATACAATCCATTACACCCTCTAAAGTTTACAACTAAACAAAGGCCTCTCCAAATAAATTGCCACGTAGAGGAGGGCTTGTTGCTACAGTTGCTACGCTTGGCAAGCGGGTTGGACACTGCAGTTTTAATTATTTTAAGTTTCTTTATATTTACGCGAAGACTACACATTAAATGAAACTAATTTTTATGGATTATATCGCGTTTAATTTTAACTTTTTTAATTTTATCCGGGCTAACTATGACATCAGGACGTCAAACACCTCAATCTCCCCCCCCCCCTCCCCCCCCCGTGACCATGAGTGCTGTAAAGCACCCGAAACGCCTGGAATTAAAAAAGTTCAAATTAAACGCGATATAATCCGTAAAAATTAGTTTCATTTAATATTTTAAGTTGTTTTCGGAAAGATGCAGCTGCTCATCTCCCGTTTCAGTTTCCCTCAGTCGCCTCTAACGTAACCACGGGACGTAATGGAGTAGTGTATATTCTTACAACGTCACTACACGCCGAACAGTGGACACATAAACTCGCTCAGTGCATTTTATTAAACCTAAAGCTCAAAGTACGGTTTTCGCAATCTAATTATTCGTTTGAATATTGCTATAATGTTTATACGATTTTTACAGGGCCCCGGATTCTACGTAGTATCGAGTGGGTTCAACGCTATGCATACATTGGCACATTTGAGGCGAATTATACAAACTCACAAGCTCAGAGCTAACATAACAGATGTTAGCAAACAACTCTGCATCCTCAGTATTCAAGGACCAGATAGGTAATAAGAATATCCACTAGTTACCTCATATCATCCCATGGGTGTCTTAAGAAGCGACAGAGGGAAACGGAAACACGAGATAGGCAGCTGCATATCCAGTTTCCATCCATCTTCCGAAAGCAACTGAAAATAATAAAAACTACAGTTGCCAACCTGCTTGTCAAGCGAGGCAATTAGGGCTAAAATACACCTCCTATAAGGCAATCTATAGGGGAGGCCGGAGGATGTTCAACAATGGATTTTAATAGGCCGTAATGGTTATGATCAAACAGTCTTATTAAACAGCTCAATAGACTAGATCTTTGTGTTGTGACTAAAGCAAATTTGTAAAATCTGCTAGTTAATATACGTGGTACAACCATGCTGCAGTTATTAGTAGTATAGTTGTAGCACGAATGGTCGACCGGGGAAGGACCACGCTCTCACAGAATACCAGCGTAATATAGCAGCTTAAAACTGCTGTGTTTCGTGTGGTGAGTGTAGAGAACCGAAGACCCTTTTTACTGGAAACGAGGCATTCCATCTTAGTCCTCACGGGTGACGACGTATCTGCATTTTGATTCGTAATCAAAAATAGATGTAGATGTCTATGGGCCACAGCAATCACTTACCATCAGATGGACTGTGTGCTCGTTTGTCATCCTTATTCTATAAAAAAATCACAATACGAATAGGGATATCTTTATCACTTTACGCCATAGGGATTTCTTTATCAGCCGAAATTCGGTGCGCATGTTTCAATTTTAAATATTCTAATTTAAACGTTTATTTCTTTGTTTTGTTTGTCTTCTTTGCATTCCAATACCATTCATTCGATTACAATGAAACTTTGGTAAGTTGTTGTGTGAACTCCCGCAAAGGTTTCTGAAGAAAAAATTATATTTGTTTGTTTGTTTTTCTTATGCGATCTGAAACCATTCATCCAGTTACGGAAAAACCGGAAAAGAGGCATTGTAACGCTTGCCGGGCACAACTTCTTTCCAATAAAGAAGAATAATAAAGAAAAATATTTTAGTAATCCGTTATGTGTTTCATATATTTTCAGCCAAAGGATCCTCCAACGCTACACAGACGCGGGTCTATCAAACGACGCGTTCCCCGTAAACACTCATCGCAGTATCCACGTATCGAAAGCACCTTATTCCCCAGAGAATAAGACTTACACTTGCAGAGCACTTCGAGTTGGCTGGTCTGGCGAATTGGGTTGGGAATTGCACGTTCCTGCATCCCACGCGGTGCAAATATACAAGGCTT
Organism: Parnassius glacialis; assembly: GCA_033319125.1. NCBI lineage: Eukaryota > Metazoa > Arthropoda > Insecta > Lepidoptera > Papilionidae > Parnassius > Parnassius glacialis. Next base: position 18,896,708 of record JAVANC010000001.1, on the reverse strand, counting down.
TGAGCGCTGCTAAGGGATTGAAGAATGCTGGTTGGAGGGCTTTGACTTCGCTGAGTGCTGAAAAAGGTAAACCTGTGAAAGCATTATATGTTTATTGATCACTTAAACTAAATGCATAGACGTGCTAATTTGCTCTTTGTGTGTGATAAGAAAATGTTCTGCATGATCGTCCTAATTAATTCAATGTCAAGATAAAAACTCAAAGAACTAAACGGAAGAAAGAGAAGAAAGCAATCAATTATACCAAAAACTGCTATGGAAATGTATATTATTAAGTGGCGAAGCTTGCGAAGTCACTTATTGATTTCACAATGTCTGTCCGTCTGTCCGTCCGTCCGTCTGTCTGTCCCACGATTATCTCGAGAACGGTTTCGAATTTTCAAATTCTGTTTTCAGCAATTATCGATTACTGATCACCCAGGCATCTGAACCTCCATTTTGAAACTGATTGCTCAACGGCAACCGTTAGAAACCGCTACAAAGCTGATTGTTTCGCCACTTTGCTATGCTGTTAGCTTGCTAGGTTTATTTTCTATAAACATTGCAAGTTATTTCGAGCGTTCTCCATTCCCTAACTCTCATAGCCCGTTGAGACTGCAATCTGACGCAGGAAAAATGGTTTTACGTACTTTCCAAGGCAAGGGAGTACTACCACTAAGAATTTCTTGTCAGAAAAATACAGTAACTGATTTTGGCCCGACGACCTGATGATCAGCCGCCACATCTACGACCATTAGACCAACAAGGCAATGACTCGTCTCATAAAAGTAAAAGTAAAGTAAAGTTGCAGCCTATTTACGTCCCACTGCTGGGCACAGGCCTCCTCTAGGGCAGGGAAATGTCCGCCGCGCTGCCTCAGTGCGTGTTGGCGAACTTCATATGTCTTCGAAAATATATTATTTTCTTATTTCACAGACATGCAGGATTGCTCACGATGTTTTCCTTCACCGCCGAGCACGTGGTAAATCAGCACTTAAAATTGCAATTAACAATTTCATTGGTGCCGGCGGGCATTGAACCCGGGTTGCTCAAGTACTGTGAAGCTTACAGCGAGCGCTAACCATCTGAGTTACCACGTCTCGTCTCATAATAGATGTAAATTACAACGACCGGCAACAGGTGGAAACGTCAATGACCATCCACGATTTTTCTGCCAGGGCGGCGCCACTGAGGAGTGACGGAAATATTTGACAGATTTCGTAGCTGGTGACGTTAATTTGTTCTAAAACTGTAAGAGTAAATGTTTCTTTCAGAAATATTTATAAAAAGTTATATTATATATTTTAAAAAGTTATATTTTTTATTAATTAGAAATAGGTTAACAAAACTACGGATATTCCCAAAAATATTTTTTTTAAAAAGAGTATAAAGGTGCAACAAATTTAGAGCAAATTACTGAGGCATTGTTTTGTGTATTTACATACTCTAAGAACCGATAAACTTTTATTTAAAATGCAATTTCATAACCCCTCATGTGCCCAACCATTTTATGTTTTTACGCTTCAAGTGTCGGGAAGTCAAGTGCCGTTCGGGAGGTCGCGCCGTACCGGTAGGCGCTAATGTAAACAATGGTATCTTTTTAATTTTGCATGCCAACTATATATAAAATTTGTAGGCATCAATTCGTTATGAATTAAGATATTTGATTCTTTTTTATAAATATTAAATTCTATTTTATAATATTAACAGCCTCACTTCAAAATTGCGTGACGTAATTTTGCCGGTTTCTTGTACATAAAGTGTAAGGATTATGAAATTAAGCCATTATAATAATACAACATTATATCAAAAGAGTTAAATAATGAAACTCCATAAATACATTTTTTCACACGACAAACTTTTTAATATCTACCTCCTTTTACGCGGCAAAACAAAAACAAGTTAAAACAATCGAAAATGCTCAATTCGAATACGTTTGAAAACGTTACATTTCGGCCTTGTCTTTAATCTATGTTGTTCAAAGATCAAAACAGCGTTTTATCTTTGAACGACATAGATTAAAGACAAGGCGTGTTTAATTGCCAAACGGGCACACGGGGTCGGCTAACACACGGGCATGCATAAGCTGTCAACCTCCTGAGGGTGTCATGTACACATTGTGTAACAAATAATTTAATCTCACTTCCAACTAGCGACATCTGGTGAGCGTAGAATTATTAGCCCTCATTCACTTGCCTAGCTTGGCGATTTTGCCAAATCGTTCCTACAATAAAAGAGGTTTATGACCTCATGACTAGGAAGAAGAGTGGAAAGAAATTTTCTTATTACTGTATTGCTTTCCCTGAAGGAGCAGTTGTTATTCAGTTGGAACATATGTCAGATGTTATCTTACTTTTACTTTTTTGTTGAAGGTTATCACTTATGGAACGCTGACCTTCGGCCTGACGATAATCCGATTGAGGCTAACTTAGGATTCACTTGTAGGAAGGATGGCGAGTATATTGGTAACGAACACGTCACAAAAGCAAAACAAAATGGTGTTACGAAGAAATACGCCTACTTCACTCTCGACGATAAGGTAAACTACTATGTTGAATAACATGCATTATATTAAAAAAAAAATTTACATTCTACACTAGGATTTTGCAGTTTCGGAGGCAGTTAACATACATAAATTTTACATGGATAAACAATCAAACCCAGAACAGTTATTTGTAGGTCATACAAATACTTGTTCCGCGCGGGATTTGAACCCGCGGCTTCCGTGTTGCAACTCATTGCCAAGTCACTGTGCCACGGAACCCACAAAAATATGTAATTTATATTTGAACGTACGCATTCGCTATGGTTGTTTAAAAATTAAAAAGTTAAAAAGGCGAGAACTTTTTATTTAACTTGTTTTATAAAGATCACTTCGCAAATGAAAATATTAAAAATAATGGAGTATGGATGATGAGAAAAAAGAGTAACGTCAATTTTGGTCTTTAATGTGTATACCTAATACCACACTATTGAAATTTGCCATACGGTTAAATCATAGACGTGACTATCGTGTCAGAATACATTTATTGTTTTACTACCCTCGTTGGCGTTGGTCGTTCTCGAGTGGCAGCCTCGTACCGGTAGGCGAAGTGTAGGGGACCCCCCACTAGATGGAGTGACGACCTGGTAAGACATGCAGGTGGCTCAGGACCGTGCTTTGTGGCATTCTTTGGGGGGATGCCTATGTTCAGCAGTGGACTTATGAAAAGCTGTAATGATGATGATGACTACCCTCGTTTATGGGTTAGGCTGGGAACTTTTCAAACAGAACTTGGATAGCTCGGCTTTATCGAAATTCAACCTAACAAGCGCACGTACTCATTGTACTATATTTTGCAATAACCGACCAAATTTGCAGAGAAGGTCCAGAATAAGTAATATGGGCAAATGGTGAAGAAAAATTTATTAAAAAAATCTCAATAATTCTGTACTTTTCATTTTTTACATTCAAAATGCGGTGTAATGCATTATTTTCACTGATTTTAACATTTGTAAGGGTCGATCTGTAGGTTATGCCTATGCCGTTGTTGCCCATAAATCACATTCAATTTGGGATATTCTATATAAATAAAATAATAGCGGTTTGCAGATGTGCGCGCATCACTGAAAAATTACTGGATAGATTTCAATTAAATATCGCATTAAACATATTGGCGCAAAACTCTCTGCCAGATCATCCGGCACTAGAGCTTTTTGGTCTCACGCCAAAGCGGTCGAGACAAACTTCTGTCGGCCTACACTGCCTCCATTGGTAAAACCGGATGGCACACTGGCTCATACGGCTAAGAAGAAAGCGGACTTATTCGCGTCTCTCTTTGCCTACAATTCACGTCTGGATAGTGGCAACAACGTTCCACCAAAATTACCTCACTGCGGGACCTCTATGTCGGTGATTCGTATAACGAATAAGGAGGTTCTTAAAACCTTGCGGTGTCTAGACGTGAATAAAGCTAGTGGACCAGATGGTATACCAGCCATAGTCCTAAAGGCTTGTGCACCCGAGTTGTCTCCTGTGTTGACACGCTTGTTCCGCCTCTCATTTAGTACTGGAATAGTGCCAAAATCCTGGAAGCTGGCCAACGTGCAGCCTGTTCCAAAAAAAGACAGCCGCGCCGACCCTGCCAATTATCGTCCAATCTCAATTACCTCCATACTCTGCAAGATTATGGAGCGTATATTGAATGCCCGCTTAATGGCATACCTAGAACAGAAGGACCTCCTTAGTGACCGGCAATATGGGTTTCGCCGAAGTCGGTCAGCTGGGGACCTTCTAGCGTATGCCACACGCGTATGGGGCGAGGCACTCGAGAACAGTGGGGAAGCACTTGCTGTTTCCCTTGATGTCTCGAAGGCCTTTGACAGAGTTTGGCACAATAGCCTTTTGGGTAATCTTCCAGCGTACGGCTTATCCCCTGGTCTGATTGAATGGGTAAAGGACTTTCTGAGTGAACGGTCTCTCCGGGTCGTCGTCGATGGCTGCTCATCCGATCCTATGGCGACTAACGCCGGTGTTCCTCAGGGATCCGTTCTCTCCGCAACTCTCTTCCTGCTGCATATTATAAATGATCTGCTTATGCCCGGTATCTATGGGTATGCAGACGACAGCACAGTTGTTGAGAGATACCAACTAAGTCCTCGGGCCAGTCGGGATCAAATCCAGTCCGAAAGAGAAGCTATGGTAGAGCGTGTGAATCTCACATTACAGGCAGTCTCCGATTGGGGCGATGCCAATCTTGTGAAGTTCAACGCCTCCAAAACACAAGCGTGTCTCTTCACTGCAAAAAGGAGCCAGCTCACCTTGGCTCCTTCTTTCCGAAATGTATCACTGAAATATACCGACCGCCTTCAGTTGTTAGGGTTTGAAATATCCTCAAATTTGAACTTCGGGCGGTTCATTGAGTCCAAGGCCAAAGCAGCTGCAAGGAAGCTGGGAGTCCTTGCAAAGGTGCGGCGATACTTCACGCCGGGACAGCTGCTTACTTTATATAAAGCGCAAGTCCGGTCGTGCATGGAGTATTGCTGCCATATATGGGCTGGTGCTGCAAAATGCCACCTAGGAGCTTTGGACTCAATGGAAAGGCGTGCTAAGAGGCTTATTGGTGACCCGAATTTGGTTAAAACCAATCTTACCAGCCTCGAACACAGACGTAAAGTAGCCAGCCTTTCGGTTTTCTACAGGATGCATTTCGGAGAGTGTGCGCAGGAATTACATAATTTAATTCCACCCTCTCCCTTCCACCATCGGACAACCAGACGTTCGGCCAGTCTCCACCCTTTCGTTGTTGACTTACCACGCATTCGAACCAAACGGTTCGCCACGTCGTTCATCATGCGTACAGCAAAGGAGTGGAATAAGTTGCCAGCATCTGTCTTTCCATCCGATTACATTGTGGGTGTCTTCAAGGCAAGAGTAAATAGGCTTTTGTTAAGTCAGTGCGCTTCACCATCTTAGGCTACATCACCACTTACCATCAGGTGGGATCGTAGATAAGCGCTGGCTTAGTAGAATATAAAAAAAATTAAGTTTTCTAAGTTTTATTTTTTAGACAATTGGCCCGTATAAAAAAAGTGATATCTTCATTTAATATAAAGTTATTAAAGTTTTAATGAACAACGATTTTTATAAACGAAAACTTTGTTAATATATCAAGCAACGCAGACGAAGTCGCGGGTATAAGCTAGTTTCAAATAAAAGTGGAATCCTTATTTACTCGTATTTTCAAAAACTGCAATAACACATTATCATTATTTATATATTTCAACTTAAATTTGAAATTTCGCTACTCTTTGCAAAATAATCCTGTATATAGCTAATTAACTTACCTAACAATTTAGCCGGTTTAACCGCCTAAATTGTACAGCCCTACTTTGAATCCTTTTCGTTTATATTATTTTCATTTATGCAATTATATTTGTACATTGATTTGTATTTCCTTTAAAATATGAACAAAGCAAGATTCTAACATACTATTAAAAATTAAAAATATAGTTTTCTAAAGATCTATTGGAATAGTGATCAACAAAGAATTGTGTATTACTGAAAGAAAAAATATAAAAATATTAGTTGGCTTATGGAAGCAACTTTGATATTCCTCCACCGACAAAAGAAACATTGACGGAAATAAAGGGAGCAAAACCTATTTACTGTCAGTAAATTGATGCAATTATAATTCAAAATGGGAATCATTTTTACCTCGTGTGCCGTGTAAACCTGTGCTATGTTAAAAGTTTCAATCTCTAACTATTCGGGAAGTTAGTTTTAAAATCAATTGCAAAAGTTGCACCGAACAGACAAGAAATCGAGTAAATAAAAACGTGGAACGAGGCGAGTACGTATATTACATATGTACTCGCCTCATAACGACCCTACATATTAAAAATAAAATATATGAAAACTACAGTACAGTCCATAAAACATAAAAACAGATATTACTGATACTGGATAAAATTGTATGATGATGATGATGTTACTGATACTGGATTTACTAATACTGGATAACATTGTACGAGAGCCAGAGTTCATAAAGTCATACTGTATAAGTACTACATTTAAGTTATTTTATCTAGACTAGCCAAATTTAATAATTAAGGTCAAAATATAAATACTGATATAAACTATTTGCAGTTTTTAAAATTATGCACGAATACGGTTTCTACATTTATTTAAAAATATCCGAAATTGAATTTGATTTATGGCGAACAACAACAGCGTTCGTGTGTACGCGTCAATGCAAGGAGCTTTTGCCTACTATTCACTGCCTTAACAACACGCTCGCTACTAAGTTGATAAGTATAAAATAAATTATAATAAAAAATAAATTTGAACGACGTACCCGATGACTGTCTTTATTATGACGTATGGCGTAAACTGGACTCAAGTATTGCATGCCTTAAACGAAAGCGCAAGGTATGTTCTACTATCGCCTAAAAATTAAGATTCCAACGTTTTATCGAATAAAATCATATCTAGCAATCATATTATACATATAAATGATATAAAAAGCACATTGTTAGAAAGATAAATTATTGTTGAACTTATTAATATTTTTTAAATCGATTAATTGCTATTTTTAAATAAAAAGGGGGTTTTAGTGGCTTATGGTGTGGATTTATCAAGTCCGGAAGGCTTGTAAACACTCTAACTTTTGAAAATATCAATTGTTTAACTCAATCTATTTTTAATCTCTTCATCTATCATGTGGGAAGCCACTGAATGTAAATGGCAGTGTATTTTTTTTTAGTTTTAATTAATTTTTTTCGGCTCTAAAATGGCGAAATTTTCGTTGATTTGGTAGCCTTGTATGTAAATTATTTCTGTAAATGGGGAGCTACAGCCACAGAGTAGTTTATTCACTAACTCAGTTCGCCGTCAGTCGCCGTCGTGAGTGGATATTGTTTCGGTTGTTTGCAGCGGCTCAAAAAGATCGCTGTACAAATACACAATATTCGAATAACTAAATTTCTTAAATACCTGATTATAATAATAATTAGAGATTTTTTTATTACAATATTTTAAAAGCACAGAATAAATAATAGTAGTACGTACCAAAAGTAAGTAGTATCAATTTTTTTGTTATTGGTGACATTTTCATGATTTTTGAGATTGTTGAAACCGATAGGGTTGTCGAAAAGTAAATCCAAGATGGCGGCCGCAATAGGTATAAATTTTTTCATCATGGGTGTCATTTTCGAGGGTGTTGAAGCCGATAGTGCTGTCGAAATGTAAATCCAAGATGGCGGCTGAATTAGGCACCAATTTTTTCATCATGGGTGTCATTTTCATGGTTTTTGAGGGTGTTGAAGCCGATAGTGCTGTCGAAATGTAAATCCACGATGGCGGCTGCAATGGGTATCAATTTTTTTTATCATGGGTGTCATTCTCATAGTTTTCCCGGGTGTTGAAGCCGATAGTGCTGTCGAAATGTAAATCCAAGGTGGCGGATGCAATGGGTATCAATTTTTTTTATCATGGGTGTCATTTTCATGGGTTTCGAGGTGTTAAAGCCGATAGTGCTGTCGAAATGTATTTAAACTACTTTAAAAAATTCCGTATAATCATGTTATACGTAATTTTTTTAATGCGCTTAAGGCATACCCAATTGGATTTACCAATTATATTTACAACTATTAACAATTTAAAATGATTAATTATTTACAACAACGAACTATTTACAACACAAATATGCAATCGCATGAAATAACATAAAAAATTTTTCGAGGTGGACCATCGTTATTATTCAGTGCTTCCAAACGTTGGTAATGAAATGGGTGATATCCAGAAGAACTCAGTGGTTTCCACACGTACTAGCTAACTCTGAACTCGAGCTGCATAATGTTCGAGGTGCTAGCGCGGGGGCTTCGCCTGAAAAACTCGATCACTGCGTTTTCAACAGCGGGGCTTATTATTGAACCACCTCGAGCACTTCTATGTGACGGAGTGGTGAACTGTCTAAAGGCTAATATATATAGGCTATTAGTTTTTGGTTTGCTGCGAAAATTGTTCTCCGACTGTGTGGTTAACGTGCGTTAATTCCTTGTCTTTGCAAACGAGGTAAAGACTCACTTTCGTATAAATCTTTGCGCACCACGTAAGCTTTCATTGCTTAAAATGTAACACATTTCATAGTATTCGCGGTTCGAATATTTACGTTGCGAAATTAACCTACAAAATTTAAAAACTAGAACACTGGTACGTAATGAGATCACTATCAAGCGAACACTGTCGGCCGCGGTGGACCGAGTGAATATACCTTGCATTGTAACAGCTTACGGAAGGGAAAGGGCGAGGAAACCAAATCTGTATCCGAGCGCGAGCGCGAGCGCCGAACTGGCTGAATTCAACACTCTACTTCACAAAATAGTAGGCGCTACATATTGATGAATGAAAATCATTTAAAATAATGCATTTTCACACATTTAGAATATGTAAGATAAAAATTTAATAAAAAAAAAACTCATATATTAAAATATTTGAGTTTTTTTCTTAAATTTTTTTCTCCGTTCGCTTATATATTACCTATTCTTTTTTTTATAGAATAAGGGTGACGAACGAGCACACAGTCCACCTGATGGTAAGTGGATGCTGTGGCCCATAGACATCTACATTTATCCTCAATGAAGAATCAAAATGCAGATGCGTTGTCACCCCTGAGGACTGAGATGGAATGCCTCGTTTGCAGTAAAAAGGGTTTTTACTTAGTTATTCTGAACCTCTTCTGCAAATTTGGCCGGTTATTGCAAAAGAAACCTGCGAAATATATACTATATTAGTATATGACAAGGACGATATGAATTACGAAAGTCTAAAGTGGTTTACTGACTGTTTTAAAGTTTTTAAATTGGTGCTGAGGTACAACTTAGCTGTTATATCCAACCTAGAAAAAGTCAGTGGCTCTGACAATATTAAAAAATGTAAACTAATTTATATGAAATTATTTTCAGGTAGCACTTTATGGTCAAGAAGCGATATTTAGAAACGGTGAACCAGTGGGATACTTGAGAAGAGGCGACTATGCGTACTTCCTTGACAAACCTATCGGTATCGGTTATGTAAGCAACAATGGCTTAGAAGTAACGAAGAGCTACTTGAATGACGGTGATTACGAGATTGAAGTTATGGGAAAGAAATACAAAGCGTCACTTCATTTGAGATCCCCATTCGACCCCACTGGTCAAAGAATACTTGGCAACTATGGGGAACAGGGAATGGATGAAAATACACATGAGCCGCACGCCGGACAAAACGAAAGAGCTGGTGGCAGTGAATAGTATAGTCATATTTGATCTCAATAAAATATTTTTAAAAATACCGATTTTAATTTATTGCTTTCCAATGCACTAGAAATGTTTCACAATATAATTAATAGAATCAGGCGTTACTTTGCGGAAATCCATTATATAAAAGCTTTTAGAAAAATTTACTTCGCAAATATCCGCGTTATAAAATAAAATGATGTGTCTCACCTAGTATGAAGAGCACCTCCCGCCCTCCCTCAATTGCGTGCACTATCCCCGTCACCACTAATCCCAGTTTTATTTGTATTGTCGCATGTTTTATCGCATGACGCAGTCGCTCGCTCCTTAAGTAGAGGGCGGTTGCGTCATCAGTCTGTATAAAAGGCACTTGTTTTGGCTCGCCGCTCACTTAGCGGTTAGCCACCTTAGAGTCTATATCACATGAGGATGCCTCGTGTAGAGGCGAAACACGTGTCGTATTATCGTCAGTGGTGTGACTTGCTTAGCGGTGCTGGGAGTGACGGGGATAGTGCACGCAATTGAGGGAGGGCGGGAGGTGCTCTTCATACTAGGTGATACACATCATTTTATTTTATAACGCGGATATTTGCGAAGTAAATTTTTCTAAAAGCTTTTAATGTTTCACAAAGTAATAATTACCAGTATCGTCTACACATACAGCCGTAGGAGCGTAATATGGGTAGTTCCACAACCATACATTCAACATCATAAATTCAGTTAATAATAAAGTTTTAAAAGTGTTTGCGAAGATATAGCAATCTGGATCACTATTTCTAAAGTTATTTGCACTCACTTGACAAAGAAGTTTTCAATAGGATCTCCGTTGAAATAACGTGGGCGCATTTTAAAAACCACGCAGCAAATACAAAGAGGAGGTGTTGTAATTAGATTTCACTATGTAACAACGCGTGATAATTTGTAGGGTGAGGAGGTGTTAAGCCCCGCCTACTTAACTGTTTTCCATCTACCGATAAATAGTAAAACTACTCGCATCGTTCCATATCGATGTTGCAATGTAGTTTAGCTACCTTGACGACAGACGGCGGTTATAAAAACTATAAAAATAATATTTTGGCGATTAAAAATTCTTTAGGACTGAATGCAAAACTAATTTCAGCACCTTCGTACGATTATTTTACCAATACTGAGCTCTACGTACCTTTATATTTTTAGTTCCCATGACACAAAGTGTCGCCATCTAGTATCAAATATATTTAATTATATTTGAAAGCCCACGCAGAGATTTTTCTAGAACTATTAAATTAAGCATCAAAACACTTACAAATGAAATATGATGCCATCTATAGCATCAGAGTATATGAGTAGTTTTTACACGATAAAACACAACACTTCATACTTTTCTTCTTAATTTACTACGAAAATACACCGATTTGCGATTTTCGAAGCATAAGGGCACAGGACGAATGCTGACAGTATACTAACTACAGCCAGGCCCACTGTGATGATGTCAGGACCTAGTTAGAATCACAGTGCACAGTTGCTTAGGCCGTCTCCTCTTTGTATTTGCTTCGTGTTAAAAACTTCTTACAGTTACAATCCAATTTTTTATCGAAGGAACTGATTTAATTTAATTTAATTTTTGATGTGTAAGATCTTTCCTTTTGCTTTCCTGCAATCTGTTTCAGCGATTTCGTGAAAAGGGGCAGAATCAGAATATTTATTGCCAATAAGCTGTGTATGTACAATTTGCGGGTGACATTGCAATTAAATGTTACACAGTTTACCCATATCGGGTATGCAATAATTAAGAAATAAAAACTTTATATAAGTTAATGTTTGGTATTAAAATATTCATTTAAATTATAAAACACATTATATATTAACCACTTCTTGAGGTGTATTTTAAATCTAGGCAAGTCCACAGCTTTTATATCAGGTGGCAGATTATTGAATATTTTAATACCTGTGCAAAAAGTGCTCTTGTAATACATGTAACTATTAATTTTAGGTGTACATAAATTGTTCTTATATTGAATGCGTATTGAACGTGAATTCAAGTAAGATTTAATCTGAAAATAGATGTTATTCTGCGGGATAAAAATTTAAATTTCCAAAATGTAAATATTAGTAAGGGTGGGATAGCCTTTTTCTTAGAATACATTTCTTAGAATATCGTCTGAGTACATATTATAAGTGATCCGCAGACGTCGCTTTTGCAGAATAAATTTTGACTGCACATTTGTAGAATTGCCCCAGAAAATAATGCCGTAAACTAATAGAGGGTATACCTGGCCGAAATATACAGCCCTTGAAACATCAACAGAAGTTGTTTTTGCTAATATGGATAATGCGTAATGGAAGTATGTAACAGGAAGTTTGACCAAGCGCGCGGTGAAAGCGCTTTCCCGCGGTGGCAGGTGCGGTTAACCTACAGTGCTGTGTATAAAGTGTGCTGTTATATAAATTAATTTATATGTGTAAACTATACTAATATATGTGTAAATATAATAATAATAATATAATATAATAATAGTCCTCTTGATTACCAGACCAAGCCTCTTACTGTTGAACACTTAATGGGTTTACCTCGTCGCGACATTGATCTCTTTTAATTTTCTTCAGTAGCTATGGATGAGATCAAGAAGACAATCCTTTCCATTAAATCCAGACGGATGATTATTATCTTTATACTTGACCATATCCTCCCAGTTATCTCGCACATCATTAACTTCTCCTTGGATTCTGGTGATTTTCCTTCTTTGTTACGTAAGGCTTACGTTATTCCCTTACAAAAAATCCCAAATCCCACTTTACCCAATCATTTCCGACCTATATCCATCCTATCCTTCTTATCCAAGGTCCTTGAGGCATGTGTCTACAAGCAACTTTCGCAGTTTATCTCCAGTAATAACTTGTAAGTCCCTTGCAGTCTGGCTTTAGGCCCGGTCATAGCACTGTTTCCGCACTCCTGAAAGTAACTGGTGATATTAGGGAAGGCATAGAGGACACTAAAGTCACTGTGTTGGTTTTAGTTGACTTCTCTGGTTTTAGTTGACTTCTCGAACGCCTTTAATACCATCAGTTATGACATTCTAATTTCGATCCTTTCCCTATCTATGGTCTCACCCAAAGCACTGGATTGGTTTTCATCATATCTTCGAGGTCACCAGCAGCCGGTTCGCATCGATGAGCTATCATCTAGCTGGCTTGACATACATGCTGGTGTTCCTCAAGGCGGCATATTATCTCCTTTGTTGTTTTCTATATTTATTAATCTCATTACCCAAAACCTTCAATCTGCGTATCATCTGTATGCCGATGACTTCACAAGAAAAAAGAGAAGTAGTAAGCTAGCGTGGTATTATGCAAAGACGAGTAAACTATGTAACAAAAATGATTGTGGGTATATAAATGGATATAAGAATAGAAGGAGGCTTAAAAAAATAGAGAGATACTGTGTCAGGAATGATATGCGTAAGAATGGAGTGATGGGATGAGAGCTAATAGAGGAAAATAGAAGAGCAAGACATGCTTTGCCAACCCCAAATTACTTGAGATAAGGCCAGGAAGAAGACGAAAATAAGAAATGGAAGAGATCTTTTAAAACACCGCGTGATAAGAAAGAAACAAGGACTATAAACATTTCATGGTATTAGCCATGGGACAGCCTTTTTGACGAAATTCGCTAAATTAAGTAGTTAGTAATAATGTTGCACGCAACTATTAATGTCTTGTACATGGCAACACTAGTTACTACTAGCACCCTCTAGTGTCGAGTAGCAGAACTAGGAGAGTCAAGATCCTTCTAGAAATTTCGGGACCGATATGTACTCCAACATTCTAGATGTGATGTGCTTTTTTTTCGGCGGTAGGTTTAAAAAAAAGTAACATCTGTTCTTAAGAGCTTCGATTAATTTTTCCAAATTATAATTAATATACGTTATATCAATTATTGTTTTCTACTTTAATCAGTTTATTAATAACTATTTGAAACATAGTATTTGCAATATTCAAAATAAGTGCACTTATGAAGTAGTTTTCTTAAGAAATTACTTGCATCATCTGTCAGGTTAGCAAATTATAAGTGAAATCAGTGTAGTTTCGCTATTGGATTTAACACAACAAAGTTCACCATGGCGAATATCACCCATGTCAACAATATGCAGAGAGAATTGGAAGTCAGCTTGTCACAAAGGATTGCAGAGTTTGAGGAACGGTTACAAGCTGCAATGGAACCATCCACTCCAACACTGTTAAAACTCAGTCACGAATTCCAGTCTTTTAAGGAACTAGTGAGTAATATGCTAAGCTTATTACAAAAGCAGGTTACAAGATGTGTCAATTCTATGGACGAATTGGACATGAGGCAACGGCGAAAGGTGTTATTGTTTAATGATATTGCAGAGAACCCTGAAGTTAATTTAGAAAATGAAGTTCTTGGCCTTATTCAAAATAAAATGGAACTCTCAAATGTTGACCGGTCTTCATTAAAAAGGTGTCATCGGCTAGGCTCTCATAATAATAATAACAAAGTTAGGCCAGTTCTTGTCCATTTCCATGAATATCAAGTCAAGTCTGATGTCTGGAGGTCCAAATCCAAGTTAAAAGGTACTTCATTCACCGTAACTGAGTTTCTTACAAAGATCAGGCAAGAGATATACATAAAGTCACGGAAACACTTCGGCATCAAAAATGTGTGGTCACTTGACGGTACTATTAATACTCAACTCCCCGATAAAAGCCGTGCTAAATAATTACAGAAGAAGACTTAAGTGCTTAGTTGTAAAGTGGTCCTCAACTAGTTCTGCTATGCTCACCGAGTCTGAAATTAGGCCTGCCACCCCTCAGAGCATCTCAAAATGTAACCGTCCACAAGATGTGGTGATCAGGCGCAACCCGAGAGTCTCTGCGGCCGTTAATAATGAAAACAAGAAGACAAGGCGTGTTATTTCGAAAAAGTAAATCACTCCTCTCTAATTTCTTTTCTAATTTACCTATATTGTTAGAATGATTAAAACTTCTATGCTTATTAAGTAGCTTCTAGGATATTTATGTTGTACTTCACTGTTCTATAAGTAGCATCAATAAACAATGTAGGACATCATAATTACTGAATTGAATACCATTTTTATATTGTAATTATTATGGTTTTACAATAACTGAGTTTAAAATATATTATCAGAGAGTATATAATTTATGCTCTAAGTGTATAAATGTTTGACATAATTATGATTTTTGTCGTCAGTTGTTTTCTTTCATACTTTAATAATTTATATTCATAGAATTATTACGCATATAAACGCAAACGCATCCATTTTTACTTATCTCAGATTCTCTTCTCCAGCCTTGGAGTGGCTCTCATCCTATCTTTGCGGTCGTCAGCAGCTGGTTAGGTAAGGGGAGCAGTTTTCTGCTTGGGCTGACGTTAAAACTGGCGTACCGCAAGGCGGTATATTATCTCCAATATTGTTTTCGCTATTTTTAAACTCAATATCTAATGATTTCAGTTGCTCGTACCATCTGTATGCTGATGATCTTCAGCTATATGTACAATGCAGTATCGATGATATAAATACTGGAATCAGGAAATTAAACATGAACTTAGAGGTCATCCGTGGCTGGTCGTAAAAATTTGGTGTTTCAGTAAATCCTTCAAAATGTAAAACAATGGTCGTTGGTAGCTCCAGAATGCTGAATATCATTGACTATGGAAACCTTGAACCAGTTTTGTACAATGGAATTTCAATTCCATTTTCTGATTCCATAGTTAATTTGGACTTGCACATAGATCACTCTATGAACTGGCGAGTACAGATCTCGGAAATTTGCCGTAAAGTTGTTGCCACTCTACGTTCCCTTTATCGTTTTAAAAATTTCTTACCCTTTAAAACCAAGCTTTTGCTGGTTAATTCCCTTATACTTTCTATTATAGACTATGCAGATGTGTGCTATCCAGACCCATCGCAAAATCTTCTTAACAAGTTGGAGCGCCTTCTCAACAACTGTATAAGATTTATCTTCAACTTACGAAAATACGACCACGTCACTGCTTTTCGTTCCAAGCTTAAATGGCCTTCTATTCGTCAGAGGCGTTGCTCCAGAGTCTTACTAACCCTTTTTTCTATATTAAATGATCCGACGTCTCCTTCTTATCTTAAAGATAACTTCCACTTTGGGTATTCAACTCTTGAGCGTGAACCTCGTTCCACTAACGTCCTTAAGCTTCATGTACCTCAGCATAATACTGGTTTCTTTAATTCCTCATTTACAGTTCAGGTAATACTTCTCTAGAACGCCCTGCCCGTTGATATAAGAAAAGCACCGAATAAGCACGCGTTTAAGAGACAGGTCCGACAACATTATCTTAAGGAAAACTGCATTTGTCGATTTCTGTTTTTATTTTTAGTTATTTTATATATAATATGTACAATATATAATATATACAATATTTATTATATTATTTATTATATATATTATTTTATTATTTATTATATATATTATTTAAAATTTATAATTTTTATATTATTACATTATTATTTAATATTTTCATAATTTATATTATTTTTATATATGTAATATTAGAACGTATGCGAATATATTTTATGTTTATATGTCTAGTAATTTTAACATTTTTGACACCTACCTACTTTTACTTGTTTAATTCTCTCAGGGTTGACTGGTAGAGAATGCCATATGGCATTAAGTTCGCCCATTGTAATCCTTAACAATAAAGAATAAATAAATAAATAAATAAATGTCGCTGCAGTAGAGGAACAGGCCCGTTGTTTGAAAGAGCAGCTCAAACGCGGTATGGAAGAGCAGATGCTCCTCATGAAGGACCTTCACGCTACCTTCGGGAAAGATATAAGGGAGGTAAAGGATAGGGTTGCTCAACATGACAACCGCCTGTCGGAAGCTGAAACCCGAATCGACCAAGTGTACAATCGGGTTGACAACGTGATAGCTGACGTGAAGAAAACGCTGGACAACCTCAAACTTATGGATGGAGTTACAGCTCCCGTGGTAGCTACAACAGCTTCCCTACGTGAATTCAAAGTGCCGCCGTTCGACGGGACTTCTTCCTGGTTTCCTGGCCTACAAAATCCAATTCGAGGCTGTCTTGAAGGTGAACGGCTGGAATAAAAGTCAGGTCATGACTGCTCTCACCCTAGGCCTGCGCGACCAGGCCTTAACCGTTCTGGAAGCTCTTGGTACGGAAGTGTCTTACGAGCAGCTCCTTGAAACATTGGAGGCGAGATATGGCGACGCTCACCTGGAACACGTCTTTCGTGCGCAGCTCAAAGATCGCGTGCAACGCAGTAACGAAAACTTGCAGCAGTGGGCCCTTCAGGTGGAGAAGCTGGTTCGAAAAACATACCAGTCTGTACCTGCGCTCATTGTAGGGAACCTGGTGCAGACATTCATCGACGGCATCCACGACCTTGAAGTCAGAGCTGCTGTGGGGCTTGGGCACCACGAGTCGCTTAAGGACGCCTTGACCCATGTACTGGAGGTGGAAGTCGTGCGGCAGGATCATCGTTCCCATCAGGTCAGAGAGGTTGTAGCAGCTACAGTTCGGGACCGCAATAACGGCTACAGCCCTAGGTGCTACGACTGTGGAGAAAGGGGCCATTTTCGATCCAGCTGCCCTAAGCGAACTGTAGAAAGGGAAGGTAATCGATCTCGACAGGGTAGTGCGGCTAATAGCACCGCCCAGCAGCAGCAGGGAAACGAGTAAAAGCCAGGACCGCGGGGCGGATGCTGGCTGATGTTAAAAAAGGGTCCCAAGGATTTCGATATCACAAATCCATGATGGGAATAGCCTAATCATCAAGGGCGAGGTCAACGGAACGCCGTGTAAACTGACCATAGACACTGGAGCTTCTCGCACGGTTGTCAGTTCCCAACTTATAGGTCAGTTCCTTGGCGACTCCGCATACAACCGAGAACGCATTAATTTGGTGACAGCCACCGGTCAGCGCATACCCGTCCGTGGAGAGAAGGAGATGGAGTTGAAGCTAGGCAACATGATCTACCTGCATAATGTTATCGTGGCTGATATAATGGATGACTGAATCCTGGGCCTAGACTTTATGAGGAAGCACTGTTGTGAGATCGACGTTAAGCAAGGTGTTTTGAAATGTGGACAAGAGGAATTTTTCGTGGAAGGGGTGTTAGCAGGGAATGTTTACAGCTTTAAAAATATTGTTCTTCCGCCGAGATCGGAAACGATTGTGCCGGTTAGACTTCCTCGGAATCCTGGACAAACTCTTCGTTGTGTACTCGTTGAAAGGGTAGACAATGACCTTCCATGGAAAGTGGCTCGAACCTTGGTCAGAACCGCTGACATCTCAGGAGTACGTGTGCTGAACCTTTGTGATCAGAAACAGATTATAGAAAAAGGCACATTGGTTGGAACTATAGTCTGCTCGCGTTAAGAAAATAGTGAGTCATCGTTGTCCGCCGGCCTGGCCACGCCCCGCAGCCAATTAAAATGCAAGAAATTAAAAAGTCGAGTTCACAGTGACCAGCTGAATTCAGGCCTTCGAACAAACTACTAGTATTTGAATCTAAGTCTACAAAAGATTATCATGAAGAGATGGATGGTGAAAGATTCCTTAATTGGTTCATTAATATAATGCCTAAGCTAGAACCAAGAAGTGTGGTTGTCATGGATAACGCTTCCTATCATTCGGTAAGAGTCGAAAAAATACCAACAACCAGCTGGAACAAGCAGCAAATAATAGATTGGCTGCAAAGCAAACATGCAACCATGTGGAATTTGGATGACATCGTGGAACTTGCAGAACAAAATTCTTTCATAATTAATGTAACTGGAGAATCTAGCGATACTGATTAGTGATTTAAGTAATTTTAAGGAAATTTGTTTCCATTAAACTTAATTAAATGTTGGAAAAAAAGAATTTTTACTCCACTGAGAATACACCTTTACCCTGTAGTTGCACTGATGATACGAAAGTACATCAGTGACACCAGCTTTCGCAAACTTTGGGAGAGAATTACGGCTGCCTGCAGACCTGATCACCGGAATACCACCTGATACCCCACGCAGTATAACCGATTATGCAAATCACTTTCGGAACAAAATGAATGACATTTATGAGTACGTCTGACAGACGGGCCAGCAAACGTCCGAGAAGATGATAACACGGTATGACCGCGAAATGAACAACAAAGGGTTTGACGAAGATTCACTAGTGTGTTTACATAATCCAGTTCGCAGCAAAGGGCAATCTACTAAGCTTCAAGCTAAATGGGACGGACCGTACCGGATTGTGACAAGGATCAATGACGTAACCTACTGGATATAGAAAGGTGCCAGAGGTACTCCTAAGATCGTCCATGTGGATCGACTGGCGCGTTATTATGGGGCCAATAATGCTCGGGACGAGCATGTCTTAGGAGGGGGCAGTGTTACGCGCCACTATTAATGTTTTATACATGGCAACACTAGTTACTAATAGTGACGTCTAGTGTCGAGTAGCAGAACTAGGAGAGTCAAGATCCTTCTAGAAATTTCGGGACCGATATGTACTCGAACATTCTAGATGTCGTTACAGTAGAAGGTTCTGGGAACTATCTGAGGCCCTATATAAGGCCGGTATAGATCACGACCGAGTCAGTATTGATTTGGCGATATAAGCGAATACTTCGAAGCGAAATAACTGCGAACTAAAGTAATCAGTAATACAATTTTGTTTTATTATTAGTGTGTTTTTAAATTGTAATTAGTGTTTTGTAATTAAAGTGTCAATTTTGGTAATTCAATCGGCAGTTTTTAATTGTCTCCAACCCCAAGCTCGTAACAATAAGATTAGCAACATGTTCGAGGACGCACAAAATGTTATCCCAGAATTTGATCCAGACGCAAATTCTCAAATAGCAGGCGACTGGATTCGAAAAGTTAACGACATAGCAGACCTCTAGGGGTGAAGTGAGAAAAAAATCATCTGTCATGCCATTCACGAGCATACGGTATCAGTTCCGTAAATAAATGACAGCGTCGAATGTATAAACACTTTTCCAGATGACCTTAATTATGCCGACCGTTTGTACAAAATTCTGTATAGAATAAGCAAAAGAGATGAGTTACTGGAGGAGTACTTTCAAGATAAAATGCGATACAGTACAAAACTAATACTTCGATGCGACAAATGTTCAAGGATAGAACATGAAACCCGGAAGTGTAGGCATCTCAATATCACTAAACCCCTACAACAAGCATCTATTAGGTATGACGACAACATATCAGATAAAAAAAGAGTTTTACAAATTAAAAAGGACGAAACAATACATGGGTAAATATTTTAAAGTTATCAAAGTGGCACCGAACGGTCGGGTTATATTGATATTGCTAGTTAAATTAAAGGTCGCTGAGGAATCCAGATTAAACAAGTCAGGGCTCCCCGTCAACAAGGGGTTTGGATAAGATAGTTTTATACCTCTCGGACGGGTATCGGTGCCTATAGATAAATAGACGCAGTCGGGGTGGATGTCGAAACATATGTGTTCGGCGACGATTTATAAAAAGAGATGTTCTCATAAGGCAGTCGCTCACGGAGCTGCCATTGATCAAATTATACAAGCACACAGCTGAGTTTATAGGTACCTATACTGTGACAATAATAAGCTAAACCGGCTAGAAATGCTCAATTCTTAAACTGTGTTTGTAGAAGGTTTAAAGCTCATTAACCCACATCTCATTAATACACAGAACATCTATTTGAGCATGTGTATGTTTGCCTAAAGGAACATAATGAATACTGTATGTTACGAGGGGCATACTAATGGGAAAGGGCAGCGTTGCTATTGAAACTCTCTGAGAATAGGATCATTGCACGTGCTAAAGTATTACCCGATAGTAAACGGCTAAAAGACAACTCCCTAGAATTTTATGTTAACACAATAAGGGAAAGCCGATTATTCGAAACTCCAAAAGGCACTAGTTTCACTTCTACATAGTTCCGAAAATTAATTGTATTTAGAAATTAAGCATTTATGCTCAACGCACTTGCAACACCACAAGCAAACAAACAGATTAAACGATACAATTGAACAATCTTGAACTCATTAGCTGCAACGAATTACGGACCTTAAGAAAAGTACTCGGACATAAATGTACAAAAATTACAGCTGAGTTTGAACAACACCATGAACAATGATATCGGCAAGCCACCTACAGAAGTAGTTTTCGGTTAAAGAACAGTGGGGCAGTCCGAAAACATCAGAAGGCAGCATTAGAACCAGATGAAAATAATTGAGAAGAGATAAGAAGTACTGTGGAAAACAATATTAAAGAAATACGAAAGGAAATGAAGGAGAATTCTGATAAGACACGAGCTCCTAATATTTTAAGAAAGGTGGCAAGAAACTAACTCTGAAGTATCCGCTGTCCTTTTACAATTACATCTGTATATACCACGAAAGATATGAAGTTTCAAACAGCAATGGCCGCTTTCGACAGAAGTACGAGGGTGGATTGAAAAGTACTCGGCCTAACACAGATCCATTCAATTCTAAAAATCAAATCTACCCACATTATTTAGTTCAGTTCAGACTAGTTCATTGTGTGAAGTTCGAAACGTGTGCGATAATTAGTTGTGATTTTATAAATTTATTAACAAAGTAATCGGACATAATTTCCGCGAATGGAGCAAATCGAGCAGCGTGCCGTCATTAAGTACCTCCATAAGAAGGGGCTATCATCAAAAGCCATCCATGATGACATGGTCAGTACATTAGGCGATTGTGCTCTGTCATATTCATCCGTCAAAAAATGGATAGCAGAATTTAAGCGTGGTAGAGAGAGTGTGAAAGATGAACCCCGCTCTGGAAGGCCTTCGACGTCAACTACTGACGAAAATATTAAAAAAGTACTTGATTTAATAATGGGAGACCGCAGATTAAAAATTAGAGAGATAGCCGAGATTATAGGCATCTCTTATGAACGAACTCAAAACATCATTGTCATCGAGTTGGGTTTCCACAAGGTGTCTGCGAGGTGGGTTCCGCGACTGCTTTCAGTTGAACAAAAAAGGACGCGATTGACTATTTCACGCGACTGTTTGGAGTTATTTGAAGCCGATGCAGATGATTTTTTGAATCGTTTTGTTACTATAGACGAAACATGGGTTCATTACTGTACACCGGAAACAAAACAACAATCAAAACAGTGGAGAAGACCTGGTTCACCACCCCCTAAAAAGGCTAAGTCGATTTTGTCGGCAAATAAGGTGATGGCTTCAGTATTCTGGGACTCGAAAGGTGTGATTATGATTGATTATCTTGACTATAAACTCTGATTACTACTGCACCTTACTACGTCGTTTACGAGAGGAAATAAAAGAAAAACGTCGAGGAATGCTCAGAAGAAAAGTCCTGTTTCATCAAGATAACGCCCGTGTTCACACGTCAGTACAGTCAATGGCTGAAATTCACAACTGTGGCTTTGAACTGTTACCGCATCCGCCGTATTCACCTGATCTGGCACCATCAGACTTCTTTCTGTTCCCTAACCTAAAAAAGCACTTGGGAGGTCAAAGATTTTCGACAAACGACGGGGTCAAAGCAGCTGTAGACGCATATTTTGACTCTAAGGAAGAATCATTTTTTTCAACGGTCTAAATGCTTGGAAGGGGAGGTGGCAAAAGTGTATTGAACTTGATGGTGATTATGTAGAAAAATAAAAATATAACTGATTTAGTATGTGTTTATTTTCTTGGTTAGGCCGAGTACTTTTCAATCCACCCTCGTATAAAAATACATATTCAATGGATTACATTAAGATCTGGATAGTGGTATTAGTAATGATGAGTCAAACGTACCTGATCCTTACCGTTACAGATTAGATGAGCAATTATGATGAATCCGAATTGATGATAAGAATGCCCTAATTAATTATCGAAAGCAGGTCATTGGCACTTCCCGGTGTCAATCAATGAAAAGACCGTGATCCGAAAGTAGCAAACAGTGATTTTTACTATCAATAAGAAACAGTCCGTGTCCCGATGATGACAAACGGAAGTCGGTAACATTAATTAGACAACAGGCTGTGTCCCGATAGTAGCAAACGGTAGTTGGCGGTATAAGTCGGACAACAGGCGGCGTCCCGATGGTGGCAAGTGGTAGTTGACCGTGTCAAGCTAACAACAGGCCGTGTCCGGATGGTGGCAAACGATAGTTATAACGTACGTTATTAAGTGGCGAAGCTTGCGAAGTCACTTATTGATTTCACGATGTCTGTCCGTCTGTCCGTCTGTCCGTCCGTCTGTCCGTCTGTCCCACGATTATCTCGAGAACGCTTTCGAATTTTCAAATTCTGTTTTCAGCAATCGATTACTGATGATCACCCAGGCATCTGAACCTCCTATTTTGAATTTTTTTTCCGTTAGAAACTGCTACAAAGCTGATTGCTTCGCCACTTTGCTATGCTGTTAGCTTGCTAGGTTTATTATTAAATTAAAATACCCATAATTAATGAGCCAGATAGATGTATTAATACATTTTGATAAAATCTAAAGGAGAACTTTTGTGTATATACATAATATATGTGTGTATAAAAAGGACTATAAAAACAATAGAGTAAATTTTTTTCTCTATATGTTTAAGTAAATTCTAATTCTAAATACCTTTGTAGCAAAAATAAAATCAAGCTTTTATCTCTTTTAATTTGTATCCTATATTTTAATTATAGATTAATAAGATTGTCCACAATTTTAAATGAAATTAAGATTGGGTATGAGCCGTGGCTCTCAGGGGTTAAGCGCTCGGTGTAAATTTTTCCGGGTTCGATCTCCACCCACACAAATGAAATTGTTAATTGCAATTTTAAGTGCTAATTTACTGCGTGCTCGGCGGTGAAGGAAAACATCGTGAGGAAACCTGCATGTCTGAGAAATAAGAAAAAAATTTCGAAGGTATGTGAAGTTCGCCAACACGCATTGGGACAGCCCGGCGGACTTTTACTTGCCTTAAAGCCCTCAGAAAAGACAGGAGGCCTGTGCCCAGCATTGGGACGTATGTATAGGCTGCAACTTTAACTTGACCAGGCCTGTCTCACTCCGCGCTTTAGGTATGAAAATGGCCGCCTACAAGAGGCTAATTCAGTGAGGGTGTCACGTGCGCGCTCGAATTGACGCGCACAAACAAAAAAGTATTTTTCTCGTATAAATATTTAGGTACCTTTGATATTTATTTTTGAGTTTTATTCAAGTATGGCCAACCAAAAAACCAAAAGGTATTGCATAGCATACGGGTGCAATACAACAATAGGAATATCAACTTTTCATTCTTTACTATTCCTAAGGATATCAAAAGGTAAGATATTATTATTTATAGGTAGATCTAAATAATTAGGTACCTAGTTACTGACGCCATAACTACAGATTTATTATTTGATTCCGAACGATTTTTTTCGCGTATAATGTCAATGACCTTAAAAAATCTACACTGATGTAAGTACACCTCCCAGTACTAGTGACATCTTACTAATGCAAGATCAGCATATACTGTTTTAGAACAATAGATACCGTCAAACTCCCTAACTTTGCCACGGGTCCAATGTTTGCCCATAATGAAAAAGAAGTAGTATTTTTTCTATTTTATTAGCCTGACAACGGAAACTTTGGTATATTTTTAGAACTATTGTCTGGCAACACAAAATTTGTGGCATCACATTGATAAAATGCAAAGATTTTTGACAATCCGGTGCTGAATCAAAGTCACATACTACAAATACAGTGCTTCCAGATTCACTGTAATTACAGTAGACTTCTGTATTTTAGACTTTTATACTGTATACTGTAATGATAAAATACAGTGTATGGAATATGCTGTATTTAATTTTCATATAGCTTTATCAATTCTAATTCGTAAAATGGAACGCAGCTAATTTACACCCACTGACCTTTATCTACAGACAATGTACAGTAGGTTTGTAATAAAGTTGCGGGGAATTCCCTGGCAAATCGGATCTAACGTGGAACACTCTGGGACGAAACTAGAAATATGTAGCCGTCTTTGTCTTACAAAGGAACATTGCATTTTTCGTCTAATTCATTAAGGCTCCAGTACACGTTGGTCGAGCGCGCTTGCCGAGCGTACACGGCAGTTTTTCGTGTTGCCGTTAACATCACACGTTGGCGTGTTTCATTCTGCGTTGGTAGCTAGATGATGACGGACGGTAGGACGATCGCTGCCGCTGCAATATACTTGTACAGAGCTTTCAAATTTTATTTAGATGTGCACCAGGGAAGAGTGATAAAAAAGATATTTATGAGTAGGTAGTAATAATATTTATATGAAATCGCAACTAAACATGTATTATTTAATGCACTTAGGCAAATTATTTACTCCGGTTTTATTTTTATATTGCTCATGTTTGGGGTTCCTCATAACTGATTCATTGTGATTTTTATAGGATAGGGTGACAAACGAGCACACAGTCCACCTGATGGTAAGTGGTTGCTGTAGCCCATAGACATCTACATCCATCCTCGTTTGCGAATCTAAATGCAGATGCGTTGTCACCCGTGAGAACTAAGATGGAATGCCTCTTTTCCAGTAAAAAGGGTCTCCGGATCTCTACACTCACCATACGAAACACAGCAGCATTAAAGCTGCTATTTTACGCTGGTACTCTGTGAGATCGTGGTCCTTCCCCGGTCTAGTTGACCTATTCGTGCTACAACTATAATACTAATATAGCTGCAGCATGGCCCTACCACGTACAAAGAGCCGCGATCTGATAACAATCAATGAACCTAAATATTTCCTCATTAGTCCATGTCGCCATGTTCGTGAAATAATTTTATTAAGCCACACTACACTACAGTCTACTCCGATGCGTAACTATGAACTGAACACTCGGCCAACGTGTGATCGCTATTTGCGGCTTGCGCCAAATTTCTTTGATTTGTGCACGGAAAACCGACACTACGGCTCGTCGGAGAGTGTTGGCGGCAAACGCCAATTATATACAAAACGGCCCAGTACACGTTGGCCGAACGCACTCGGCGAGCGCGCTGGGCCAACGTGTACTGGAGCCATAATAATTAAACTGGTTTTGCCATGGTGCATACATTTTATTTGAGATTAAAAAAAATTAATTTTTTTGGGTGATGTGAAATACAGTCTAAACTAAAAACTTATATATATATATATATATATATATATATATATATATATATATATATATATATATATATATATATATATATATATATTACTGTAAAAAAGAGCTCAAGCAGTGAATAAAGTGATACAACAACAATATATTTGTATGGCCAATAAATGTATACTCTTTTACGTGGTATAGTTATGCTGCAACTATGTTATTGGTATAATTAGTTGTAGTATGAATGGGTCACGCTCCCACAGAATATCAGCGTAAAATAGCAGCTTAACGCTGCTCTGTTTCGTATGGTGAGTGTAGAGAACCGGAGACCCTATTCATTGGAAACGAGGCATTCCATCTTAGTCCTCACGGGTGACAACTCATCTGCATTTTGATTCGTAATCGAGGATAGATGTAGATGTCTATGGGCCACAGCAACCTTTTACCATCAGGTGCACTGTGTGCTCGTTTGTTACCCTTATCCTATAAAAAAATTATTTATTTTGGTGTAAACGCATCTGGTAATGTTAGGAATATTATACATAACTTTGCCTAATTCTTAAAATACCTCAAAAAACTTATTATTATTAAGCATATTGTCTAAAATTATTAAAAAATAAAAATTTTGTACTGCCGACTTCAATATAAATTATTAAGGGGCTACTCCATGCGAACGACCTTGAGCGTTTGTGTGCCGGCCGCGCCAACTTCCTACAATATAGGATCGCGTAAAAAAATAATATGTAACACGCCACCTACTATAGTTTTGTATAACTCAATGCCACCTACTGTACGGACGTATTTTTCAACATCAATAAACTATTTTATGGAAATACACACAGCGTACAACGATAAATGTATTTTAATTTTTTTATTCGGTATATTAGTTGCATTATATTAGAATTATGTATTCTCATATATTACCTAATTATGAAATTTTATAATTAATTATATATTAAAAATGAAGCATTGAAAATTGTGAGTTTAAAAGATACCTACTCACTATAGGTAAATAGATAGATAGCTCGCCTTTTGTACAAATATTTGGTGCAATAAAGAATAAACAAATAAATAGGATGTTTCGCAGAGTGAGAGTAATATATAATGAGAGTCGTGGAGGCAGTTTACAAACATAAATTGCACAAGGACAAACATCCAGACCCGGAACGATTATTTGTAGGCCTTACAAATATTTGTTCCGTGCGGGATTCGAACCCGCGGCCCCCAGCGCAACAACTGATTGCTAAACCACTGCGCCACGGAGCCGTCGCCGGGTTATAGGTAAAGTGACCATACGTCCCGTTTTGAACGGGACTGTCCCTTTTCTCGGTCACCTGTCCCATTGTCCCCAAATAAAGCTCCGGGACACAAAATTGTCCCGTAACTCTTTGGATGGAAGTATTCAAAGCCAACAATCTTCAACATAATTTTTTTAATCGAATATATTTTATGTCTACCTGGTACAAATGCTCCGATAGAAAGAGTATTTTTTTATTTTGAATAAATTGTGGACGTCTGAAAGAAACACTTACGGTTCCAGTTCTAAAGGCGATGTTGAAAGATAACAATAAAAAAAAATTGAGCAGAATTTTATTCTTATTTAAAATCATCACCAACTTTATTAAAGCAAATTTAATCCTCTGACAAATGTAATTCATAATTAAAAAAAATGTTGCATTTAATAATTACCTATTTTTAAATGCAACATTATTTTTTAATTTATTGTATAAAGTTATAGTTTTTAGAGTATAAATAAACCCATGTCCTGTTTTGAGTTAAAAAATAAATGGTCAGCTTAGTCTTTTTAGTTAAATTTAGTTTTAAAATTTTTTAGTTTATAGTAAAAAGTAGGTATATTAGTAGTACATACTTAGATACTTTTACCGAATTATAAGTATAGAACACCTTATGTACTCAATTATTTTTTGAAAAAGAAGAAAAAACAAGCAATGAATAATATATTATATTTTAGCAAAAAACTATAACTTAGTAATACTAATTATAATTATAACTTAGAACATAAATGAAAAACTTATAACCGACCCAGGATTCGACCCCGGGACCTCATGATCAGCAGTCGCACTACTACAACCACTAGACCAACGAGGCAGTACTACACCTGAGAAGATATTGTAGTTGGTTACTACAATTATTTTTAACTGTATACTATACTGATAATATTGAATTAGCCTTTTATAGTGTAAATTATAATATTTGTCGAAATGTTAATTATGGATTCGAACCTTACATGCTAATGGTGCTTCATTTTTTTATTTGCATTTACTTCAAAGAAAATACACGCAAAAAGCTTCATCGCGCAGTAAAAACACAACAAATATATGTATAACTAATACGAAAAATTATACCCAAAACAAACAAATAATACTACCTATAAAATAACCTAATAAGTAATAATATTATCGACTGATAAGATCGTGAGCGTGTGCGCAGGCCGATGCTCTAACAAACGACACGGGCTCCACGTTCGAGAGCTCAACGCTCAATGATCCAGCAAGCCCGTGGGCAATGAATACGCCCAGATTTTAAAATAATTTCTTAATAAAATCAAATTTTGGTCTTTTGAAAAAAATTTTACTATAGAAATGTTCATTAATAAATTGCCTATCCATTGGTGTAAATCGCAAAATAAAATAATACTTACTTTACGAGGAGATGTATGTTATCAATAATAATTTCACATTTATGTGGTTTCGTTGTAAGGAGATTATATTAATATTTATTCCTTTAAAAAAAAATTGGATACAGCTCTTATGAAATCAAGATTATGTAGAAATATAATGTGTTTTTTATTTGTTGATATATCTTTTAAATAAAAAGTAGATAGCTCCTAAAAACCGCACAAATAACGACTAGCGCGACATTTTGCTCAACCCGCGCCTTAAAAATAACTCATAAACTATTGGTCTGACCTTGATCAATTCATATGGGACCACACGAGAAGTATCAGCTTTCATATAAAAAAAGAATACCATCGAAATCGGTTCACCCAGTACAAAGTTATGACGTAACACCTTAGAGTATTAAACTAAGTTAGTTGAATACTCTAAGCGTAACACACATAAAAAACATACAGTCGAATTGAGTACCGTCTCCTTTTTGGAAGTCGGCAGATAAAATGTTATATATTATACCTAAGACACTCTTGTTTTAATTTAATCTGCTAAAAAGTACAAATTCAGGTTTTATTTTACTACAAAACTAAATAACAACAACATTCGTGAAAAGTTAGGGCATTTGACAGTAATAATAGATATTATTAGTTAAATACTTACTAGGTCGATAAAAAAAAGAAATTGAAAAAAGAAGCACTTCTCATTTCCACTCTTTCATTAATAATTCTGTCGCGTGTCGCATGTTTTAAAATAGCAATTCTGTGGTTTTAGTTTTAGTACAGATTCAAGCTATCTTATCTATAAAGTCACGTTGCCCTAAACTCTGCAATGACAGTGATAAATTAAACAGTGTATTGTGAATTGTTATAATTTTGTTTTCTGAAAAACCTCTTGACTGCTCTTCACTGCGACTATATTGTTGTGTATTAGTCCCATTTTCAGCCACAAATGGTTTGACTGGAAGTGGACGTTATTTCACGTCACTAGATAGGTACAATAACTGGCTACGTATATAAAAAGTACTCTGTGCTAACTTGGCTACGCGGCATGTAACCGAATCACTAGTTTCGAGTCATATTACAAGTAGAGATTTTTGTAAATGCGTTATTACTGTTAACTGTGATTGTTGCGACTTGCGAGAGTCGACTGTCGGTCGGTCGAGCGCAAAGCGCACATGTGGCATACAACAATAAACAAAACAGCGTATGTAACAGTATTATTATACGAGTACGTTTAATTTTCATATGTAAGATTTTTGACGGAGTCATGAACTCGTTTATTCATAAAATTGTAAATTTCAATAATCATTGCATTTACAATTTTATGGTTATCATTGTAATAATCAAATTGACTTGTAAATACGCCTGCATTAATAATTTTATGAAAATCTCAGTTTCATCGACATTTAATGCAGTCATCCCTAAACTTGAATAAAGTACGAAGGGAAGTTAATTTATTGATTTAATTGTATAGTTACAAAAAAACTTAGATAGTGTTTGAATTTATTTTCGTTTCGTGTGTAACTGTATAGTTGGTGGTGGTATTTATGCAAAACAATAACAGTAGCCGAATAAAAATAGGCAGTTACAAAAATCACTTTAAATATAATATATATATAGTTTTGAAACTTGGTTTGACTCCAAGTTAAAAAAAACATATAATATTTGCGTTTCGTTATACGCAATTTATAGTGATTTTTTTATTGTAATTAATTCAATAAGTATTTCAAACATCCAAAATTAGTGTAAAATGTTCAAGCTTAACCCAATAAGCTTCCTAAACTGAAAACATAATTAAAATCAAGTATCGAACGTCTATAGCCAACCCCTTCTTATAACTGACGTATCAACATAATAAGAATTTTATAGGCAAAATCACGTCAGACTAGGCTTTATGGGTGGGCATAGACTCCAATTTGAATTAAAATAAAATTGTGAAAAATTAAAATCTTTGTAGCTGACTAGTATACAGTTATCTGTGCTTTGTAGGAAATAATGTAACCAAAGAGAATATAACCACTACGTTTAAATGTATCTAAATTTGGCCTAAACGTCTAGATACCAGGCCATAAACTACAAAAAAAAAATGTATCTAAATTGTAAATAAATAATTACTGCCTCTTATATTACATACTATTTTAACTGTATATATTCAGTTAGTTATGACTTTATTTTTTGTGGAACCTTAAATAGAAGAGAAAAATGTCGGTTACTTTACACACTGATGTAGGAGACATTAAAATCGAATTATTTTGCGAACAGTGTCCAAAAGCCTGTGAAAACTTTCTTGCACTTTGTGCTAGTGACTATTACAATGGTTGTTTATTCCATAGAAATATTAAAGTTCGTATAGCATATTTTACTATTACATTTATCTATATCATTACCTACACATCAAATTTGTCATCTTTTTTATTTCTTCTAGGGATTCATAGTTCAAACAGGAGATCCTACAGGTACAGGCAAAGGCGGTAATTCAATTTGGGGAAAAAAATTTGATGATGAATTTAGGGAAGAACTTAAAGTGAGTTCAATAAAATTTATAGGCTTGTGTTATATATAAAACAGTCACAACAACACTGCTTGTAATTATTTGAAATAGTAAAATAGGCTTTAAGGCCGGCCACATACATACTTACAGAATTCCGTTTAGGGAATTCCGTATGTATATGGCTGGCCTTGTAATGTGCAAAACTACTTCATTCATAGTATAGTATTTAATAATGATTATAATGTAAAAATTCTGCTGACATAACAGTGATGAGCTGATTTGCCATGATTGACCACCTTGATAGGTTGAGTGGAATTTGCTGTGAAATGCAATTAATACCGCAGAAGCTTGCACTCTGTGTATTTACATAATGTTATGACAATATATATTTCTTTTACTAGCACAGCACAAGAGGTACAGTAAGCATGGCCAATAATGGACCTAATACAAATGGTAGTCAATTTTTCTTTACATATGGAGAACAACCTCATTTGGATCTCAAATATACTGTATTTGGAAGGTTTGTTGTTTTGCATTAGTTAGAAAATTTAAATTATTATTACTGCATTTTAAATTATTATATATTTTAAATTAAACAGTGGTAGAGCCACGTGGCAGCTTTTGCTGTCGCACGGATGGGCCGGCTCGAACCGGGGTGGTACCACGACCTCACAGAAAACCAGCGTGAAGTAGAGGTTTACCTCTGCGTTTCGCTTGGTAAGTGCAGGTGGCCGGAGGCCCTTTTTACTGGAAATGAGGCATTCCATCTTAGTCCTCACGGGTGATAACGCATCTACATTTTGATATAGAGGATAGATGTAGATGTCTATGGGCCGCAGCAACCACTTACCATCAGGTGGACTGTGTGCTTGTTTGTCACCCTTATCCTATAAAAAAAAAGAATTACCTAATTTATATTTACGTAAATATTTTTTCCTAATATAAGCATTTAAAAACTACAGATAATATCTATTAAGTACTTATTTTTAGTTATTTTATTCTCTTTCTGCACTGTAATATGTGTACCATTAAAACTATTCAACTAGCTCAATTGTAATTGGTCCTACCTACTTATTGTTTCTGCTCATTATTTTGAAGTGTTTGGTTAAAGTAACTACATAGAGGGTCCTTGATCAAATTCGAATCCAAGAGCCAATATTTATGCAAAAATGACAGCAAGACTAAGGTTCCCACGGTACCCTAATTTGAAGGCGGATTTGCATAGATCTCGAACAGATACGCGGAAAAGTAAGAATAAAATTTTTCTATATCTCGGTGACCAGCCTCAGCCACTACAGCTCGCACAGGTGCCTGCTATTTGCTACAGTGGGCAGGAGCTGTTCTCCCTTCACGTCTACGGCTTTAGACAAGACTACAAGGAGTCGGGATGTGCTGATTCGGTTTTAGTATTTGATTTTTGAGTATTGATAATTTGGAAACTAAGTGAGATATTGAAAAAATTTATTCTTAATCTAAGCGAATCCGCCTTCAAATCATGGCGCCGTAGGAATTGTAGAAACCCCTAAAAGATGACCGTTTTTTCTCTTGACATAGTCTATGTATATTTGATGTTGTCACATTAACTTTGGATGTTGGTAAGCTAGGGTAAACAATTGTGTTTGCTAGTAAACTGGTTACATTATATACTGAATACTGATGTTGATGCTGATGGCCAAAATTGGTAAAGAGGACATCGCTTTATGTTTGTGATAAGTTTAAGAAGCAGGTAGATTTGTGCTTAGCTTAATAATATAACCAAAAATATAACATATATAATATATAAAATAATATATATATAAAAGTAATATAACCGAAAATATTACAACTATTGAGAATTTCCGATTTATATCCAAAGTTGCCATCTGTGTTGAATATATTTGAACATAGATCTGCGTTGAATATATTTGAACATAGATATTGGATACAAAAAGAGCTGTGGTGTGGTAACTCAGGAGTAAATTTTTCACTGTAAATTTCGCAGTATGCGAACAATGCAAGTTCACTTCCTGCTGGCACCAATGAAATTGTTTTGTTATCCGGTTCATTGCGAGTGACACGCCAGGCGTGCCATCGAATACTTTTGTGTGGCGTATGACATGCGAGGCGTGTCTTTTTAAAAGTCGTTATAACTCGCTCAAATTGCTTTTTTGGAATATTTATCCAGAATAAAATATTCATTATTTTGCAAGTAGTTCATGCCTGCGGCTTCGTTTCTGGATATTTTGAAAAATTGAAATTTTTAGGAGTTGACAACATTTTTTAACTTGTACATGGTACCGTTTTTACTTTATAGGTTTTTAAAACATGTTGTGGAAAAATACTCTAATAAGAAACAAATGAACAAATAATAGCACTCATTGCGATCGCTCACAAACTCAAGTTGTAAACAAGTTTCTAGAAAACAACTCTCCTGTTAAAAAAAAAACAATGCCTTTATCTCTTTTGCTTAAAATGGTTGAAGTGCCGACTTGTTACTATAATTTGGCCGAATGGACCTACGAAGTACCATGTGCTCTTGTGATATGGTATAAGGTTTATTTTTGCTTGAAACAGTTTGAAACCGTTCATGCATAAAAAAAGTTCGCTAATAAATAGTCTTTTGTCAATCTGCCCACGTATAGCGCCGGTATTTGTTTCCTTTTGAAAACACTTGTTTTGCTATTCTTACTAATTAGACGTTTTCGAATCGACTTTCCTTTTACAATTGTATAACATTAAATAATATTTAACATTTGTAAATAATATTAATGAATCATAAACCTTATTTTTTTCCAAATTAAGGTTCTTGATTGTTTGATATTTACAAATATAATTATTAGGTGAGAATTTAATTAAAAAAACCAAGGTTTTCCAGGGTGAATTAGCTGTACCTACTTATATAAATAATTTTTTTATAAAACAATAAATAGTACAAAAGGTTTGTAATCTCTTCATGAAAAAGTCACTTACTCTCATTTTCAAAGAAAACACGTAGTTACCCACTAAAAACAAGTATCCTTCCATTTGTAACTTATGTTTGATGTCAAATAAACTTAATTAGGTCTAAACAAGTAAAAAAGCATAAAAAAGAACATTACTTTTACACATGGCGGATGGCACAATAGGCGTGTCATTTTTGTCTGTGGCGCTCGACACGCCAGGCGTGTTATGAAATATTTGTTCGCCGCCACAGCTAAAACTTGTCGAAAATCGGTGCCGCAACGAATCTGTTATGTTATATGCTGATTTACCATGTGCTTGTCAGTGAAGCCAATAATCAAATATATTTTCGATGTCCTAGTCTCTCAGAAATAGGGAGGCCTGTGCCCAGCTGTGGGACATATATGGGAGAAATTTGTTTATGTATATGATTCAGTTTAGTTTTAAAATATGTTAGATGGTAATAAATATATCTACTAAAATATTTGTAAGCATAAATACTGGCTTTCAAGAAAAACTAGTCTATCAATTTTATTAAGCAGAAATATTCACAATTTAACTGTGTGGTAGCCAGCCCATCTTCGGTTTATGTGAATACCAAAAACTCACTTATTAGTAGAGATTGACAGCTTTTGATGATTATATTTTATACTTTCATTTCTTGCAGGGTTATTGATGGTTTTGAAGCTCTTGATGATTTGGAGAAGTTAGCAGTGAATCCCAAAACATTTAAACCAATAACAGAAGTCAGAATAACATCAGTCACAATTCATGCAAATCCATTAGCTGGGTAATAAAGAAATAAATTCATAACATTTGTTTTTCTTTTTAAATCCAAGTTAGGACAAAAATTGCAAAAGAGATACAATTATTAATTATTATAACATTTATTTTGGTTGAGTCATCTACATAATTAAAGAGGAAATAACAAAGTTGACAACAAGTAATAAACAGTGCATTTTGCATTTTTCATAAACTCTAGGTACAACAAACTTGAGGTGGTATAAAATTAATTTGAAAATATGTTAGCAATTGTAAGTTGAAATTGTGTGCATCAATAAATCAGTGTGATCCAATAAAATTTACATGATTAATACTAAATTTTTTAGATTTCTTTAAAGAAAAATCACATTATTTATTAATATCAGCTTTCCTATTGAATCAGCCTATGACGGAATCATTTAAATAATTTAAAATCTTACAATATTTATGTTATATAAGTATCTATATATTAATGTTGAGATTACATACTTTAACATTTCACAATTACATAAATTACTATTACAATAATAACTGACATGACAATGGAGCTAATTCAAGTTCACTCTAGCATCATTACTAGTAAGATAAGACTTGCACATAGGTTTATCATGATATTTGTAATATTTCGTCACATTCTAAACCTCAGGTTTCCAATTCATAAAAATTCTCATGCAGTTCAAAATCAGTTTCAGTCTCTTTCTTAATTTCTGTTTCATTAAATTTATCATCAAAATTATCACTGAAGTGTGATTTGATGTGTGCAACTAAATCTGCTTTCTTCTTAAAAGTTGCTCCACATTCAATGCATGGCATATTGACAACCACACACTCTTGCTTTTGTTCATGGCTATCTAATTTTTCTTTACAATTACATTTTTTATCACACTGGTTACAGGAAAAACATTTTGTTCCTGAATGGAGTGTTGCATGACGGTCTAATTCTCTTCGCCTTGAAAATTTTTTAAAACACACTTTGCATTGAAACCCTCTAGATCCAATATGGGCAACTGAGACATGTGTTTTATAGGCATCTAATGATGAAAATCTTTTAGGGCACTGGTGGCATTTTATATTTTTAGGTTTATTTTTGGTGCTCATTTTTGGTTTAGTTGGTGAACTTTGAATTAATTTATTAGAGGTGGGTGGATTTTTTCTAACTTGATTTATAAAACTACTTTCACCAACTATATGATCTGGCACTCTGGGAAAGTCATAATCCATTGCAGTATCGTGATTAAGCTGTGTAGGTGAAGACATTAAGTTACTAAAAGGATTAACATTCACAACCATGTCATGAGTCTCCTGATCATTTTCAGATTCATTTGTTTTGTGTTCTGGGCTAATGTGTCCATGTTTTAATTGATGTTTTATTAATTTATCTCTTCGACCAAATGTAAGAGGGCATTTACGACAAGCATAAGGTTTCATACCAGAATGAACTAGAACATGGCGTTGTAGATCTCCTTTAGCTACAAAACTTCTGGGACACATAGGACATACATGTGGTTTATGACCAGCATGGATTCTTAAATGTTTACTTAAGTTTGTATTGCGAGAGAAACTTTTAAGACAATATTGACACTGAAATGGCCTTATGCCAGTATGGACTATAGAATGCTTTCTTAAATCTGATCTCCTACCAAAACATTTCTCACATTCAGGGCAGTTGTATGGTTTATCACTTCCATGAACATGTCTGGTATGTTGCACATACTGACTACGCTCTGCAAATACTATACTACACTCAACACATTTATAGGGCATGTTTGGATCGTGATAACCTTGTTCATGTTCTTTACATTTCTCTTGGGAAACAAAAGCTTGATCGCAATATTGACACATGAAGACATTCTTAAAAAAAGATTCAGACATTGGTTCTCCCTCTGGTGTGTTATCACGCTCAATTGTTTCATTCTCAGGTTGTTCAATATTTTCTGATTCTTCAGAGGAGTCATAATCAAGACTAGGATCAACAACCATTACCACACTATCTTCAACAATATATTCTTCAGGCTTAGGTTTCTGAATTTCATGGTTATTTTTATAGTTATTGTAATTACTATATTCAGATGAATTGGAATTGTCTAATTCATTGACACGATTTGTAATTTGCTTTAATCTTGCCTCATTTTGAATGCACTTTAATCTAAACTTCGAACACTTATTCACTTTAAATAAACATTTATAACAAATCCTTCCTGGAAGTCCATCATTAGGGTCCATCTGTAGCAAAATAAGAATAGTTAAAGATTTAAAACTCATTCAAAACTAAATTTGCGATTAAAGTTAACAAACCTGCATTTCAAAACATTCAGCGATTTTAGAGGTTAGAGTCATATTAGAGGCTTCATCAGGAGCAGTTCCGAATATTGATGTGGTAAGCGCACTTTTATTTAAGCAAAGGCGGCAAAGAGAATGAAAGTTGGCGATAATGTAGGAATCTTCCATTTTGAGTGCGATCTGACGTTGAAGTTATACTTTTAAAAATTAAATAAAGTAAACCATTATCATTATTGACACTAATTTACTCTTGAAATTGTTATAATTTTGAACTAAGAATTCACAGCACTAGAAAATTAATCAAGACTATACTCTAATAGCTCAGAAGCTCGGATTCCGTACAGTGTCTACGCAATCGTTCGATCCGTATCAACTGGAAACTGGGGCGCTGCTCGGTAGGGCTACGGTCTGCGCTAGAAGAGGAAAGTCGAGCCGCCCCTGCCTCGCTCAACAATCGTCAAAAGCCTAACTATAAATCTGGACAATTTAAAAAAAATTATATCTTTAAATCCTTAGTTTTATTCAAATTGTATGTAATCTGAACATATCCTATTACAGCTTTCTTATGCGAAGAATTTTAAATTTGAATTTTAGTGGGCCCGAGACCGCGCTAATTTCGCAGAAAAAGATATTATATATTGTATAGGTAATGGTGTTGTTGTTCTATCCATAGATAAGAGTGTATATACGGAAAGTTCTATCTTTCATAGATAAAATGGGCTGAGGTATCTCCAGGTATCTCTAATCATTGATTGGTGACGATGGAAGTCAAATAAAAGAAATTGTTTTTTCAGCCAATTGGATTTGAAGATCGGTTTCATCTCCCTGATACGAAAACCTACCTTTAGTGTTACCACTATAAAAGTTCATTTTTGGATATTAAAAAAATTATCATAGTTATTTCTAAAGTCCTGACATTAATTTATTAATTACCACTCAATAATTACAGACAAAACAATTACTGTACTTAGGACGTAATTAATTTCTTTTTTATAAAAGTAAATGAAAAAAAGAAACAAAAGCTCATACAATAATATACACTTCGGCAAGTAGAACAGGATGGTAGGTAGAACACAACATCTACCGGCTTGCAGATTTGAATAAAGAATGGGAATATTGACTTTGTGGAAGAAGGGTGATATTAATAAAGC
Organism: Parnassius glacialis; assembly: GCA_033319125.1. Lineage (NCBI taxonomy): Eukaryota > Metazoa > Arthropoda > Insecta > Lepidoptera > Papilionidae > Parnassius > Parnassius glacialis. Next base: position 18,858,639 of record JAVANC010000001.1, on the reverse strand, counting down.
TACAACATTATTTTGAATCATCTCTAGTATATATACTAGAGATGAGTCGTACTACGTAAATTTTGTAGTAGGTGCAACGCGATCCAAATACCTGTTCCACCTAGTCCATGAAGTACGCATAAAGTTTGATATTGTTGGAATAGTTTACACTTTAAAGTATGCTTAGTCTGCGTACAGCCAAAACGTGAAGGTAATGAATAGTAAGAGTGATTGTGTTGTGTGGTAACCATCCATTCATATTTTACATATTAGGCTTAAGACTGTCAACGTCAAGATTTATTTACATTCTAGATTGTTAGCGTATAAGGTTTCAATTAAATTTTTTTCAGAGTAATCCGATTATTGTCTATTTTTTTTTCGTTTATTTTTAATTATTTTTGTTTTATTTTTTTAATTACCTGTCTACTATCATTGTTTTTATATACATGCAAAAATCAGTCTTAAGAATTTTTGAAACTAAGTTGTATTTTACAAGTGTTAGCTTTTGTCCGTAAAATGATCCCAAGCGACATTGCTTCTCTTGGAAGCCATTTTTTTTAACAATAAACACTTTAATGTCGAATGTCTAAATAAAAAATAAATCGAAAGTTCTTTAACCACATAACAAAACTTCGTTACGAAAACCGAAATACGGTGCCAAGATCACATTTGCATGAGTTCGTACTAGACATTCGACTGCATCATATGGTCGCCAATCTCCATTCACCTCGAGTATTTACAAGTACCTAATATATAAAATCTGCCTAGTATTTGGTTGAAGTCCACGGGACTATAAAGTTATAGCCCCGGCTAGTCTCGCGTATTGAAGACAAAGATAGAAAGACTGCGGAATAATGTAGTTAACAAAGGGCAGAATATATTCTTACACAACACGAGTGTGCGTCACGTTACTTTTATATCTTACATTCTACATTGAAATATAGTTCAAATTCAAATGACTGACACATGAATGATTTAGGCAAACACGAATGAGCGGCAAAGCAGACTAGTAACTATAACACATAGAGTAAAGTAATATATACCGGAATTACGACAACAAAGTGCTATCTCGCTTCGCCGTGCTGGTTCTTGTTCGATTCGCGATTGCGCGTTCGATTGTGAGACGCGTAGGCATAGTGAGACAAGGTGGTTTAAAAGACATCAAGTCTTTTAAAAGTTGGAACAGGTGCAACCTAGTCTCGTTTAATACCTAGTGCCTGGATCTGTTCTAGTATATACGCTTTATCTCTAATATATACACTACAGTAATCTATGATGACCACGAGTAATATCATGTAAAATGTAAATCACCTATCTATAGAGTTCAACTACGTAAAATAATTTTGTTTTCAGTTTAGGATTCCCTCTATGTTTGTACTCTTTGAGGTTTATAACTGTTATAATAATTTTATAGAATAACTGCCTATATAATGGCAATGGTATGCGATTTGATCACAAGTTGTAGTAAAGTATAGCGCAGTTCCCGCAAAGGGAGTGACACACTTCATTGAGTTTGATTTTGCGGTCAGTGTTGCCAACCTTATACGAAGTAAAATCTGTGCTGGGTTCTTAAAAATTCGTATAAATTCCTTATGTCGTTATTATTAGTAAGAATATTGTATAAAAATAGCAGTTGCAATTTTTTTTAATAAATGATTGATCGACGGATTCAACTCGGCTGGGCAGCGTTCGGGAAACTACGAAACATCTTCTCGTTAGACATACCTCAACCGTGGACCATGCTTTGTGGCATTCCTTGAGGGAGGCCTATGTTCAGCAGTGGACTTGTGAAGGGCTGTAATGATGATGATGAATAATTGATGAGTTTACTTCGAAATCAAAACAGGCTGTAATGCGTAACAAATATTTAGTATATATAGCAGTCCCTCTATTGTTGAATAGACAATTGATTTCGTTGTTTTGTTTTATGATATTGATAATTGAGAAAATTCTTTCCACAGCTGCACTAGAATGTGGCAAACTTAGCAGTTATGGATATAACAAATTTCCATCAGCAGGATTCATGTTCGTCATAATTCTCTGCCAATACTTTTCTACTTCTTCATTTGCAACTGGGTTTATGATAGTATTATTTCTTAAATCTCTCCATTCTGTATCTAGCGTTTGAATATTTTCTTGCTCTATCAAATTTGGAAAGTGGAGTGGCGCCATATGTACAATTGAATCTATTCTGCGTGACGCCACTACTTCGGAGTTAAAAATTTCAGGCCTTTAGCTACCTCGTTTACAAAATCGTAACGCTTTTTCATTTGTCTTGCAGCTTCTTTTTCTTCTTTTTTACGTGGTAGAGCCATGCTGCAGCTATATTATGTAGTATAATATATATAGTAGGCTCGACCGGGGAAGGACCATGCTCTCACAGAATACCAGCGTAAAATAACAGCCACTGCTGTGTTTCGTATGATGAGTGTAGAGAACCGGAGACCCTTTTTACTGGAAAAGAGGCATTCCATCTTAGTCCTCACGGGTGACAACGCATCTGCATTTTGATTCGCAAACGAGGATAAATATAGATGTCTATGAGCCACAGCAACCACTTACCATCAGGTGGACTGTGTGCTAGTTTGTCACCCGATCCTATAAAAAAATTTTGTTTTTTTTCCAGCCTATGTATTTGGAGCATATATATATATATATATATATATAAAAAATACTAGCAGACGTTTTTTAAATAGCACATCTCAAATATATTAATTATTGAAACTGCACCCATGTAGTTTAGAAATAAAAAATAAGTAGTTAAATTAAATTAAGTTTGTAAATCTTCCGGTTCCCGGGGCAGTTTTAGGCATACGTATGAAGCACACAGTTGGAACGAATGACATATACATATTAGTACGTAGTAGTACGTACAAATGTGGGATATCCGATTTAAATCTAGTGAGGAGAGAATTTACAATACCCATCATTGTGTTAGCTCCATCGGCAGTATAGCCTATCAATATATATATATATATATATATATATATATATATATATATATATATATATATATATATATATATATATATATATATATATTGTCTTTATATATAATTTCATTGTAATTAAAAAAACTTGTAATATGCTCGTAGAGCTTTTGGGCTGTGACTTCGAGTGGATTAAAACTAAAAAGGCATCAGTAACTTTACCGTCCTTAAAAAAATCTTACTATCATGCAAATATGTTTTATACAGTCCCTATCTGTATAATTTGGTCCTTAGCATATGCGCCTGTAACTGATTTAATTGACGGCTCCGTGGCGCAGTGGGTTAGCAGTTGTTGCGCTGGGGGCGCGGGTTCGAATCCCGCACGGAAAAAGTATTTGTATGGCCTACAAATAATTGTCCCGGGTCTGGATGTTTGTCCTCGTGCAATTTATGTTTGTAAACTGGCTCCACGACACAGGAGAAAATAGGGTATTACACCCATTTTCAAAAAGTGTTTTAAATGAATCCCAGAGTGATAATGAACCACTACAATTTTTATATAAATTTTTTAAAACCGAATAGTGAGATAAAAATTACTTTTAATCTATCGTTTTAAATTTTCGCGTGAAAACGCTAGCCGCCATACTGTTCAACTCGTGACGTCATTGTCCTAGAATTTTGACAATTTTGCAAAGGAATAAGATACTTTTGAATGTTTAATAATGAGTTATCATCTATATCATTGCTGTGTTGTGCCTGATTGCAAAAAGACGAGCATAAGAACGCCGGGGAAGTTATGGATTAAAGTGCCAACTGATTTAAATATGAGAAATATTTGGTTAAAACTGGCAAGAAGAGACCCGAAGGCATTGTCTACAAAATCTAAACTATACTTCTGTGAAGATCACTCTGATGTAAGTATGACTTATATTTAACTATCGATTAAACAAAACAAAACATCATGACATGATAGGTACCTATTGCATGTCAAATTTTGTAATAGATTAGGTTCATTGCTCGTCTGTCCCGCGTCCCGCCTTTTGTGGGCCATTTTGATAGCCCTTGCAAGTGCAGTGCAGTGTTTTAGTTAATTCCTGTTTTCTTCTATTATATGGGAATAAAGACATGGTTTGTACTCAGACCAAATAAAAAAGTGACTTTTTATTTCGTCTGAGCGTTTGTATAAAAAAATATAACAAAAAGTTTTTCTCACCTAAGCTTATATTATAATATCTATAACATTAGCGCTAAAAGCGAAGTAATAAACTCGCTTTTACAAATCCGTCTTCCATGACGCCTTTTCAATAAAATTTGGAATAAAAGTCAACAATCGTAATGATAACTTGAAAAATTTCGAAATTAACTAGTTAGTACACAGCACATAACCTATTTCTTTGACCTAGTGACGTCATGACGCTATCTAATATGGCGAACATCATTTTGCAGATTTGAGGCACAGCTAAAAAAAATTATTCTTTAAATTGAAATATAAAATCGTTATAATGCATTTTTATAAATACAAATCAATATTTCTCGTTTACTTTTTACAAAATCTATCATAAATATATATTCTTTGACTTATTTTTACATGGTGTAAAATACCCTATTCTAGTGTGGGGGTAACGTTTAAAAAAAATATTCAGAGCTATATTGTACTTAGCCACAAAAGTTGATAAGAGAATTTTGCTTTCTTTCACAATTTCCATGTGTTTTTTTTTGTACACAAAAGATGACATGGAACGTTATGAGGTGCTAGGAGACTTAGGAGAGGTACTCTGATGTTTTGCCGTTTTGCTATGTTTGTAAATATCAATTTTTCACACGTGGTAGAGCCATGCTACAACTATATTAACACACGTGGTAGAGCCATGCTGCAGCTTTATTTTACACGTTGTAGAGCCATGCTGCAGCTATATTAATAGTATAGTTATAACACGAATGGGTCGGTTCGAACGGGGAAGGACCACGCTCTCACAGAATACCAGCGTAAAATAGCAGCTTAATGTTGCTGTGTTTCGTATGGTGAGTGTAGAGAACCGGAGACCCTTTTTACTGGAAAAGAGGCATTCCATGTTAGTCCTCACGGGTGACAACGCATCTGCATTTTGATTCGCTAATTCGCTAACGAAGATAGATGTAGATGTCTATGGGCCACAGCAACCACTTACCATCAGGTGTACTGCGTGCTCGTTTGTCACTCTATCCTATAAAAAAATTGATTTTTTTTCAGCCTATGTATTTGGAGCATATATATATAAAAATACTAGCAGACGTTTTTTAAATAGCACATCTCAAATATATTAATAATTGAAACTGCACCCATATAGTTTAGAAATAAAAACTAAGTAGTTAAATTCGTTCACTTTATAACGTCGATATTACTTCAAATAATTAGAATTGGGTACTTTTTACGATACAAAACAATTGCACCTTGCTGAATATAATTGCACTATCGTTAAAAATGCATTAAATGCAATAATAACCTTAAAATTTACTAAAACCAAATTTGTTAAATGTCGATTGGGTGAAAACCGTGCATGAAGTTGATTGAGAGATTGATATATTGGATCACAAAATATCTAGGCAGGCCGTAAACACTCAATCTCGATTGCTATCTGTGATCAAAATCAATGATCGCGATCCAGGTTGATAATGTACGAAGTAGATTGATGGTGTCGTGAAGCGACAATTAAAAAAAAATATATAGAACCTAACCTAAGAACAACAAAACAACAAAAGTAGAACCAGAAAATAATATATTTAAATTTTTTAAAAAGGTATTTACAATTTTATAAAAAAATGAAATATGATGATGATGGATGAAGAGAGATTACAATTAGATTAAAAAAAAATAAAGATAGGAGAATAGGAGAATATAGTATTATAGTGGAGCCTAAAGGTCGAAGGACACACGCTGCGCTTGTAGAAGTAGGCACACGCGGAGCTTGAGGTTTCTTGGCGGCGACGGCACGCAGCGCCAGGACTGGGCACACGCAGCGTCCGGAGCCGACGCACGTAGCGCCTGGAGTAGGTGCGCTCAGCGCTTGGAGCAAGCAGTCGCAGAGCCCAAAGGTAGCGCGGACAGTAGGTGCACTCGGCGCCTGGAGCAAGCAGTCGTAGCGCCCAAAGGTAGCGCGGGCAGTAGGTGCACTCAGCGCCTGGAGCAAGCAGTCGTAGCGCCCGGAGTAGTGTGGCCCCGCGCTTGAAGTAGACTGCCGACGACTTCGGATGTAGATGGAGGCTTGCAGGATCCCGGGGCAATGCGGCCCCGGGATAAGGCCTTTAGTAGATGCTTCTCGTTTGAGAACTGAAGCGAGACTCCCTGTATTATCCGATTGTTCGGCTTTTATACCTTTTTAGAGAGAACGAGAAATTATTTAAATTAAAAGGAAATTTATTGTAAATGACCTAGAGCAAAAGAGTATTTATGTGAAAATATCGAGATAAAACATCATATCGGTAACGAATTTGAATAAAAATTGCCATGACAACCATATAAATAATGGTTGTCAAAAATATAAATTGTTGGTTTTAGGTATATAATTGAAAAACAGTTACATTTAAGTAAGAAATGAGATATTATTCATATAGGAAAAACTATAGCGCGGCAGCGCGCACGAAACCTGAAATTGCAGAGTTACGGAGAACTCAATAAAAGATAGAAAAAGGTAAGACTCCATTGACAGCGTGGAAATTACGAAGTGAAAATGATTTGTTATTGTGTTTTTATAGTCTAAAAACGTTACAGGATCCTATGGAAATAAAGGCGATGCAAAATATGAATGCAGAAAATCAAAAAACAGAATGGAAAAATAGATGTAAAATGATATGTAAGTAGCATAACACTACATTTTCCCCCCGACCCTGGAAAATTTTTGACTCAGCAAAAATTTTGACATGTACATTCTAAAATAAACCATAAAAACACAGCTTTGCAGAAACAGACATCAACAGGCAAAATCAGATATACTATCTCTTACATTCATCATCTGCATTCAGGTAAGGGTGGAGTTCACATTCAATGACTACCACTCTAAAAGTGTGTTTTCGAAAAGACATTCAGGCTTATTTAAGGAGTAGTCAACCACTCCTGCGTGGAAAAAAAATAAATTAGTCGAAGAAACACCACTCTAAAAGTGTGTTTTCGAAAGGACATTCAGGCTTATTTAAGGAGTTGTCAACCGCTCCTGCGTGGAGAAGATAAAAAATTAAGGGAGTAGTCAGCCGCCTCCAAGTGAAGATAAAGATGAAGAACTTAATCTTAAGCAAGCAGTAGTCGCTATGACGTTGAAGAACACTGGAACACCAAACAAACAAACAAATTAAAAGAAATAAAAATAATAAGGTGAAAATGATGGTAATATTTATACATATATACAAATTAACAGTTAATAAAAGTTAAGAAAATTTATGATTTTACATCTTTGATGTGCCACTTGCCTCTAACTCCATTAGGGTCTTCAAGCACATAGACTAGTGGTGACAGTTTAGCTATCACTTTGCACTTGATGAACTTAGGGGCAAGTTTAGCATTAAAGTATGCGCCGGCATCGCTTAAAACATGGTTTTTACGCCAAACAGTGTCTCCCACATTAAATTCTTTAAAAGACCGGCGAAGATCATAGCGAGCGCTATTTTTAGCGTGAGCTATGTGAAGTTTAGTTTGAACTTTGTGAAATATAGATGAGAGGAGACCAGCATTAGACGCGTAAATATCACGAGGCATAAATACCAATTGCTCGAGGTTCTGAGTTGGAGTATAGAAGGAACCACAAGGTATTGTTTCCCTACCATAAACTAAAAAATTTGGAGTAAAACCAGTAGCTACATTTGTAGCGCTGTTCATTGCGTACTGAATCTTAGCAAGATGGTTGTCCCAGGATCTATGATCGTCTCCTACTAGAGATGCTAGAGCTGTAATAATTGTACTATTAAACTTCTCCGTAGGATTAACCTGAGGACAATATAAAGCTGTGTGAAAAATACAAGGAACATTATAAGAATTTAAAAATGAGTAGAATTCTCGCGACTGAAATTGAACAGCGTTGTCCATTATAATAGTTTGGGGAATGCCATGAACTAGAAAAACTGAATTTTCCAAAACATTAATAATATTAGCTGAAGTAGCACGTTTACGGGGAAAAATCATAGTATATTTAGTAAAATTGCAGTTAATTACTAGAATATACTGATTTCGTCTTAGGGTCATAGGCAATGGACCCATAAGATCTAAGGATATAGTTTGAAAAGGTCTGGAGCAAAGTTTGGGTTTACCCATAAGACCATAGGGAGAATGATTAGGGTGTTTGTAGGTTAAGCAGGTTTCACAAGTCGAGATTAATTCGGCAATGTCCTTAAACATACCAGGCCAATAGTATTTTAAAGATATTTTCTTGAATGTCTTGAAGATACCAAGATGGAGTTCTGAAGGGGAACCATGGTTAGCTTCAATAAGTGCATGTCTATCTTGAGGTAGTGGAACTTCTTTCCAAATAAAGTCATCGTTTAGACGATCGGGAGAATGGATACAGCGGTAAAGTTTGTTATCCCTGATAGTGTAGTTGGGATATGCGTCTGGGTTGTTGGAGCATCCGAGAAAAATCTTGTTGTAATGCTCAAGTCTACGATCAGGTGGTTCTTCAATCGTAATGGGATGTACGCCTTGAGGTGAAGTTTCTCGTGTTTCAGGACGTTCTTGATTCCTATGTCTTGATAATAAATCTGGAACAACGTTATCCTTTCCTTTTTTATGTTTTATGACAAAGTTAAAGCATGATAAGCGTAAAGTCCAGCGAGCAAGTCTTCCTGATGGATTTGATAAGTTCTGAAACCATTTAAGTGCAGCATGATCAGTATATATTGTAAATTCTTTACCATTGTCTAGGTAACATCGCCAATGTTCTAATGCAGTTATTACAGCTAATGTTTCTCTTTCAGTAGTTGAGTAGTTCTGTTGATTTTTGTTTAGTGCTTTACTCATGTAAGCAATCACGACTTCTTTGTCATCTTGATGTTGAGTAAGCATTGCTCCTATGCCATAATTTGATGCATCACAATGTACAGAGAAGGGTAGTTCGAAGTTAGGGCAAGCAAGGACAGGAGCAGTTACCAAAGCTTCTTTAAGTTTCTGGAAAGCAGCTGCAGCTTGTGGATTCCATAAAAATTTAGGAGCGTTCTTCCCGGAACAGATTAGTTGGTTGAGTGGAGAGGCAATAGTGCTAAAGTTTGGAATGAATCTTCTGAACCAGCTGCAGGTGCCTAAGAATTTTCGTACTTCTTTTCTGCAAGTAGGTACAGGATATTCTAAAATAGCTTTTATTTTATCTGGATCCGCACGTAGACCATACTCGTCTACTAGAAAACCAAGGTATTTCAGTTCTTTCTTGAAGAATTGACTCTTTTCAAAGTTAATAGTTAGATTGGCATATGAAAGTTTTTCGTGAACTTTCATGAGAAGCGATATGTGTTCATCAAAAGTCTCACTAATAATAACAATGTCATCCAGATAGCAAAATACCTTGTTCTCAAATTCAGGAGTAAACAGCATATCCATTAATCTTTGTAGAGTTGCAGGTGAGTTGGTGAGGCCAAAAGGCATTACTTTGAATCTAAACATACCTCTTCCAGGTACATAAAATGTAGTTTTATCTTTATCAGCAGGATTCAAGGGAATTTCCCAAAATGCTTTCGCAATGTCAATGCTTGATAAGTATTTGGCATTCTTCAGGTTGTCCAAAATTTCGCTTATTAGTGGCAACTTATAAGCATCACGACGTGTAATTGAGTTAAGCTTCCTGCTGTCTACACAGAAACGCCATTCACCATTTTTCTTCGGAGTGATTAGAACTGGAGATAACCAAGGACTTTCGCATTGTTCAATGACCTTCCATCCCAGCATCTTGGCAACTTCATTAATTAACGCCTTTTGTTTTTCAGGAGACAGTCTATAACATCTTTGTTTGATTGGAAGAGAATCACCAGTATCAATCTTGTGGGTGATTAAGTGTGTGCTTCCCAGGATACCTTTTTCCTCAAAAGAAATTGTCTTGAAGCGTTGGATGATGTCCGATCGATGTTCTTTTGGTTAGGAGTTAAATGCTCACAAGGTAAAACGTTAATATCTTTAGTTTCGATAGCAGAGCATTTAGATTCTGTAAAGTTAAGAGAAGATAAAACACTAGGTAAAAGATTAAATTTTCTCCCAAAGTCAATACCTAGTATTAGCGAAGGAAATATTTCAGGGAAAACATAAGCTTTAATCAAATGAGTTTGATTATTGAAATGAACAGGTAAGTCAAAATAACCCAAGGAATTAACTTTTTGATTATTAGCAGTAGAGACAGTAATAAGATCTGACTTGAAAAGTTTACAGCCCAGTTTAAGAATTTCTAAATGAGAATTATTACCCAGAATAGTTACTGAGCTGCCAGAATCTAGTAAACCAGATAAAGTTAAGTCATAAATTTTGACATTAACGAATGGACGATTTAGATCTTGTTCTTTGGAGTAGAGTGTAGAAGAGATTTTATAACAAGAAAAGAAGTTTTGAATTGTTTTAATCCAACTTGTCCAATCGTCATTATCAAAGTTTAAGTTACTTTTCAAGTCAGTAGTTAGTTTTTTTGAACTAGTATGTGGTTTGGGAGAACAAGTAGGGCAATCTGAAGTTTTAAAACCTTTAAGACCACATTTGAAACAAATCACGAATCGTGGTTGAGTACAAGTGTTCAAAGTATGACCTTGTTTGCGACAGCGAACACAAAAAGAGTTTTCTTGAGGGGCTTTAGTTTGAGAGAGACTATTAATTTGTCTAGAAGGGTATTTGTAGGATGAAGTGAATTTATTCATTAATGGAGGAGAAGGTCGTGAGTTAATGGAAGAATTTGGAGAGTCAACTGAACTTGAAGTGGAATGTTTGTAGTTGAATTCAGAAATAAGAGGATTTTGTTGTACATTTGGTTCTTTAAATTGTTTGTCTCTGTCTAGGAACTTTTCATAATTTTGGCAAGTAGCCAGAAGAGAGTCGATAGAGTCAATGTCTTTTAGAGCTACGAAGACTGAATAGCATGGGCGAATATTCCTCAAAATAATCTCCAATTGTTCTGTTTCAGAAAGTTTCTTCGAAAGACGAGAGAACATTCCAGACATAATGGAAATATAGATGACGATAGGTTCATCACGGCCTTGAGTTCGATTCCTAATCGCTTCTAGAAGTTTATGATCATAGTCAAAACCACCAAAGTCAAATAAAAAGGAAAGTTCGTTCCAAGTTAAGTTTGGATTCTGATTATATTTAAATCTGAACCAATGAAGAGCATTGTCGGTGAAAATTTCGAACGCTTGAGAAATCAACAAGTCTTTGGACAAGCCACGAGCTAAGCAGTATTCTTCAAGTTTTTGAAGAAAGGATCTTGGACAGCTTTTACCATTGAAGGTGTGTCTTTTCAGATCTTTGAAGACGTTAATTGGAGAAAAAAATTGAGGTGGTGGTGAAGGATACGGGGTATGGATCATAACAGAAGTTTGAGAAACAAGAGGAGGTTCCATGACAGTCGGGTCAACAGGAGGGTCAAGTGATGGAGTGTCATTTTTAGTTGAAGGTGGAGTCAAGAATTCGAATTGTTTAGCAATATCGTCAAATTTCATCTTCAAAGTATCGAAATTAGCTTTAAAGTCTGGATATAAGTCAGTATCTATTCGCTCTAATCTGTAAAAAACATGGTTAATAAAAGTTTCTATTAGTCGTAAGTATTTGGTTTCACCTTGTAAAATTTTTTTAATTTTACAGTCCAGATAGGTCAAAGTAGAATCAATTTGAGACAAGTCATCTTCGATCGGAATTGGAGAAGTCAGAATATCTTCAGGGTGAGAATTCGCAACTAAACGCAAAACTTGTTTTTTTAGAAGCAAAACAGTATTAGCTGGTTCCTCACATCTAATCTTCACTTCGTATTCAAGTTCGGCCTTGTTAAGAAATTCGTACTTAATAACCCTTTTCATTGTTATAATTAAATGTAAAGTTAAGTTTAAGAAATAAAAATTTTATTAAAATTGTACCTCTTTAAGTTATCTAGAATAAAAATATTAGAGTGATGAATGTAAGTGAAGTGTTATATGTAGGTCTAAATATAATCCAGATAAGTTGAAAAACTAGAAGTTTTGTTTTAGAATTTTGAAGGTATGAAAAGGATGAATAAATGAATGATGAGTAATGAGTTAAGAACGAAAGGGAAAGCAATTAAATCAAAAGGGAATGGACAAGGCGCAGTAAAGGTGAAGAATTAAGAGAGAAAGAGGACTTTTACGTTGGGCGCCAAAATGTCGTGAAGCGACAATTAAAAAAAAATATATAGAACCTAACCTAAGAACAACAAAACAACAAAAGTAGAACAAGAAAATAATATTTAAATAAAACTAATTTTACGGATTTTATCGCGTATATTAACTTATTTTATATTCCCGACGTTTCGAGCACTTTACAGCACCCATGGTCACGGGGGGGACTAAGGTGTATGACGTCCCAATGTCATAGTTAACCACGGCTACCTCCAGATTAAAAATTATTAATTTTTGTTCCGATCCACGCAGTATGAACTTACAGTATCATGAAGTCTTGCAGTTGTATGCTTGGGTTGGGATTTAATTTTATTAATTATGGGATCCCAAGCAGATGGTAGCACCCAGCCATCTTCTCTATTGAAATTAGGATGTTTCTTGATTTCAATAGCCTCGCGAATCATCCTTGGAAGGAATCGGTGTTCTTTAGCGAGGATTTGTGGTCTATCAAATCTAATGTAGTGACGGGGGTGATCCTGTACGTGTTCACAGACTGCAGACTTCCCGGAGCGTCTATTCTTCACATCATTCTACACATAGCTGATGTGAAGAATAGACGCTCCGGGAAGTCTGCAGTCTGTGAACACGTACAGGATCGCCCCCGTCACTACATTAGATTTGATAGACCACAAATCCTCGCTAAAGAACACCGATTCCTTCCAAGGATGATTCGCGAGGCTATTGAAATCAAGAAACATCCTAATTTCAATAGAGAAGATGGCTGGGTGCTACCATCTGCTTGGGATCCCATAATTAATAAAATTAAATCCCAACCCAAGCATACAACTGCAAGACTTCATGATACTGTAAGTTCATACTGCGTGGATCGGAACAAAAATTAATAATTTTTAATCTGGAGGTAGCCGTGGTTAACTATGACATTGGGACGTCATACACCTTAGTCCCCCCCGTGACCATGGGTGCTGTAAAGTGCTCGAAACGTCGGGAATATAAAATAAGTTAATATACGCGATAAAATCCGTAAAATTAGTTTTATTTAAATGTGTAGTGTTCGCGTAAATATAAGAAATCATTAAGAAAATAATATATTTAAATTTTTTAAAAAGGTATTTACAATTTTATAAAAAAATGAAATATGATGATGATGGATGAAGTAAGATTACAATTAGATTAAAAAAAAATAAAGATAGGAGAATAGGAGAATATAGTATTATAGTGGAGCCTAAAGGTCGAAGGACACACGCTGCGCTTGTAGAAGTAGGCACACGCGGAGCTTGAGGTTTCTTGGCGGCGACGGCACGCAGCGCCAGGACTGGGCACACGCAGCGTCCGGAGCCGACGCACGTAGCGCCTGGAGTAGGTGCGCTCAGCGCTTGGAGCAAGCAGTCGCAAAGCCCAAAGGTAGCGCGGACAGTAGGTGCACTCGGCGCCTGGAGCAAGCAGTCGTAGCGCCCAAAGGTAGCGCGGGCAGTAGGTGCACTCAGCGCCTGAAGCAAGCAGTCGTAGCACCCGGAGTAGTGTGGCCCCGCGCTTGAAGTAGACTGCCGACGACTTCGGATGTAGATGGAGGCTTGCAGGATCCCGGGGCAATGCGGCCCCGGGATAAGGCCTTTAGTAGATGCTTCTCGTTTGAGAACTGAAGCGAGACTCCCTGTATTCTCCGATTGTTCGGCTTTTATACCTTTTTAGAGAGAACGAGAAATTATTTAAATTAAAAGGAAATTTATTGTAAATGACCTAGAGCAAAAGAGTATTTATGTGAAAATATCGAGATAAAACATCATATCGGTAACGAATTTGAATAAAAATTGCCATGACAACCATATAAATAATGGTTGTCAAAAATATAAATTTTTGGTTTTCGGTATATAATTGAAAAACAGTTACATTTAAGTAAGAAATGAGATATTATTCATATAGGAAAAACTATAGCGCGGCAGCGCGCACGAAACCTGAAATTGCAGAGTTACGGAGAACTCAATAAAAGATAGAAAAAGGTAAGACTCCATTGACAGCGTGGAAATTACGAAGTGAAAATGATTTGTTATTGTGTTTTTATAGTCTAAAAACGTTACAGGATCCTATGGAAATAAAGGCGATGCAAAACATGAATGCAGAAAATCAAAAAACAGAATGGAAAAATAGATGTAAAATGATATGTAAGTAGCATAACACTACAATGGATTGATGCATCTGATCACAAAATATCTGGATATTTTGAATTAAAGATCGCAATCCGGTGATCGTGATCTAGATTGAACGTGTAAGCGCAGAATCGCATCAGCGTCGCTGTGCGCTTCAATGAAAATGGGCATCGATGACACGCGCTCCCCGTCGCCGCCGATTGAATCGGCGAATTCACCTTCGTTACCTCAATTTTTTAACCAGAAGATTTCATCATACTTTTGGAAACTTTAACAGATCTATGGATTCCCCAGCATAAATATAATACAAATAATATAAATATAATAAAAATATATATTGTGGAGTTATCATTTGTAGTAACTCATCGAAACATTCTTCCTCCATCCTTAAGTAGTTTTATAATCGTCAGTTTCAGCAGTTAGTTGAATTTATTTAAGTAGATTTAAGCGAGTGTACATTTCTCTCTTAAGTAGCCACTGTTTAGTCCACTACCTTTTTCGAATCCTTTTCTTCAAAATAAGGACCAAAACAAGTGATACTACAGCTTTAACCTTATGTAAATTCATGTACAGAGCACTTTTAATATGACATGACAACAGACGTTGTTAACGCGGCGGTTACGATACACGGACTGAAGAAATCAATATTGAACGTGTAATGTTGTGCTGCGATCCCGTGATCTATGATCGCGATCAGAACTGTGTGATTGCAATCGAGATTGAGTGTGTACGGGCTGCGTATGCATTAGATTGCATCAGTCTACGCTGCACGCTTTTGCATCCTTTTCATCATACAAGAGTGTCTTGTTTGGTGGAGTTATCATTTGTAGTAACTAAAGAGATTTAAATATATAGGTATACTATAGAGCGGACATTAGGAACATTTATATACAAACACTTTTAGCTAGTGCACGTGTGGCACCCTCTAGCTAGAAATAGCAAAACAACGCTAAGCATTTAGTAAGACAACATTTTAGCTATTCCCCAGTAGGTGACGTTAATAAATATAACCTCGTTTTAGGAATGTTACTGAAGATTACAAAGTTTGAAATGCTTTTTGATATAATAATAGGGAATATACATGATTGTTTTATTGTATAAATCTATTTATCATGACTTCCATCACACGAAAAAAACTTTAAAATTGGTAACTAAATAGTGACGTTTACTGGATAACAGAGGGTGCTTATTACAATAAAAATAAATGTTCTAGAACAATTTACGAGAAATAATAAAATTTAAATATTATTCGGTAAATATATGTTATATTTACGATAATAAGCCGAAATCACGTTCATTTTTTGCTCCATATCGTGACTTACAATATCTTAATGCACAAACGGGCATATTTTCTTTAAAAATATTTTTTAAATATATGAAACGAATGTGTCTTGACTTTTTGACGATGTCACTAACACTAAATGATAGGCATGGGTAAAAAATATCGATATATCGAAATAGCGATATTATTTAATAGGTGGCCGGAGGCCCTTTTTACTGGAAATGAGGCATTCCATCTTAGTCCTCACGGGTGACAACGCATCTGCATTTTGATTCGCAAACGAGGATAGATGTAGATGTCTAGGGGCCGCAGCAACCACTTACCATCAGGTGGACTGTGTGCTCGTTTGTCACCCTTATCCTATAAAAAAAATATATCGTCGATATTTTAATTCGCGATATATCGACATATCCATATTTATTTTAGAGTATCGATTTCGTATCAATTTCGATATATTTTAAAATGTTGTATCGTTTGTTTCGTCGTCCAACCGTCAGTAGATAAAATTTTGGACCTTATCTTTACATCATTCAAATGAAGACGATATATCGATATATCGATATTTATCACGCGATATATTTTGATACTGTTTAAAAATATAGATTCGATATATATCGATATAATTTTTCCCTTTGCCCATCCCTACTAAATGACAAAAGTCGGAGATATATAGGACGTCCGTCCTACATATATAGGATATATATATAGGACATAAGTTACAGACGACAATTTTGCCACTGATGTCCGGTCTATTACTACTACTACCTACTTAAATGTCTTTGGTAGTAACTCATCAAAACATTTTCCCCCATCCTGAAGTTGTTTTTATAATCATCAGTTAATTCAATTTCTTTAAGTAGATTTAAATGAGTGTACGATTCTCTATTATTATATTCTTTCTCCTTATCTATTATTATTAATTAACCACTGTTTAACCCAGTGCCTTTTTCGTACAGTTTCTTCAAAATTAGGGCCTAAACAAGAGATACTACAACTTTAATTTTATGTGAATCCATGACAACAGGTGTTAACACGGAGGTTACGATACACGAACTAAAGAAATCGAGATTGATAGTGTAATGTTGTAGCGCGATCCCGTGATCCATGATCGCCATCAGAGCTATACGATCGCGATCGAGATTGAATGTGTATGAGCTGCCATACATAGATGAAGCGGTTAAATCACGGAATATAAAAAACAAGTTGTTTTTTATATTCCGTGGGTTAAATAGTCATGCGCCATGAATGACGCTTATGTGTTCATTTAATTAAATTTATATTTTTAAATTAGTTAAAGTATTAAGTAATAATTTAGTAAATATTGGGTAAGTAAAGAAATATGTGGCAGGTTTTCGCAAGTCAATAAAAACAGGTATGAATTTATAAAACTATGCTTATTAATTTTTTATTTTTTTTTATTTTATAGGATAGGGCGACAAACGAGCACACAGTCCACCACAGATGGTAAGTAGTTGCTGTGACCCATAGACATCTACATTTATCCTCAATAACGAATCAAAATACAGATGCGACTAAGATGGTATGCCTCTTTTCCAGTATAATGGGTCTCCGGTTCTCTACACTCACCATACGAAACAGAGCAGCGTTAAGCTGCTATTTTACGCTGGTATTCTGTGAGAGCGTGGTCCTTCACCGGTCGAGCCGACCCATTCGTGCTACAACAATACTACTAATATAGCTGCAGCATGGCTCTACCAAGTAGAAAAAACACAAAACCCTATTTATAAAACGATGATTATTAAATAAACACAAAAATATAATTAAGTTATTGCCCCATAAAAAGGTTCAATTTATTATACAGTTGTCTTTTTGTTAGCTTCATCGCAGTTTGCGAACAGGATATTTTATTAAGATTTAATGACCGAAGCACTGAAATGGAATATAACATACAGAACTCCTAATTTTGGGCTGCCAGTTGGGCCTTTTTATCGTTATCATTCACTTATTTGTTAATTCACGATTTTTCGGAAAATTTTAATTATATTTGGTACCTAACCGTAATTGTGTAACCGCATTAAATTTTGTTGTGTTCCTATATAATGTTTTATTTTATGATCCATATCGGCTAGGAATACAAAGGATCATTACTTCTAATACTATAATTATATCAATATACCAAACAGTGGTAGAGCCACGCGGCACCTTGGTTGCTGTCGCACGGATGAGCCGGCTCGAACCGGGGTGGTACCACGACCTCACAGAGAACCAGCGTGAAGTAGAGATTTGCCTCTGCGTTTCGCTTGGTGAGTGCAGGTGGCCGGAGGCCCTTTTTACTGGAAACGAGGCATTCCATCTTAGTCCTCACGGGTGACAACGCATCTACATTTTGATTTGTGATAGAGGATAGATGTGGATGACTATGGGCCGCAGCAACCACTTATCATCAGGTGGACTGTGTGCTCGTTTGTCATTCTTATTTTATAAAAAAATATCTTCGAAAGAAATCATGTTATTAAAAAAATCGAGTATAACTATATATAAATGGTAGAGTAATATAGATATAGCTTTAATTCGGGGAAAACTCTAAGCGCGAGGCGCGGTGCACGTGCTGTGTCGCCCCGACCGCGCGCCATCCGCTACATTTTTTGACGCACTAAGTAATTTTGTTAAAATCAGTGTTTTCTTATCGAAATATTACTCACCGATGAAAAGAAATATTTATCTAATAATTATTTTGGTTCTTGAATCGTTTTTGTAACTTGGCATTGCACATTACACCATGATAACTAAAATTCTATTAAATATCGACGAGAGAAATAATTAACTCGCGTGGCCTTTCCTGTTGTATATAATGTACTCTGTGCTTTCGTGACCAATAACGTCGTGCTGGCCATTGCGAGACTGTTCTAAGTTCTAACGCGTGTTTAAAGTTCTGACTTGCTTACGCACGCTCTATAACTTGCGTATAAATAAGTACTCTAAGTTGTTGGTGGTTTCCGTCAAAAACTCAAAGTAATTACTAGCATCTTAAAATAAGAATAAAATTCTTATATTTGAACTCTTTATGCATATGACGTTTTACGCGGTATAAAATAAGATAGCTATATTATGCTCACCTTCTTGCTTTTACAAGATTCTTGGCATTTTTCTATTCCTAACCCCCCCGGCCACACACTCGTCGAGTGGCATGGGAAGTAGCGGGGAAAGCAGGCAGAGGTGTAGTGGGGCCACAACACTCGTCATTCCGCACGTCATGCTCCTCGTCATGCCCATCGCTCCCTGTTTTGTCAGTTTTTTGGGCGCGAGTCAAAGAATGGGCAATATGAGCGCGAATGACTTTGACTTGACAGTCATTCGCGCACGTTGTAGCACAAATGGGTCGGTTCGACCGGGGAAGGACCACGCTCTCACAGAATACCAGCGTCAAATAGCAGCTTAACACTGCTGTGTTTCGTATGGTGAGTGTACTAGAACCGGAGACCCTTTTTACTGAAAAAGAGGCATTCCATCTTAGTCCTCATGGGTGACAACGCATCTGCATTTTGATTCACAAACGAGGATAAATGTAGATGTCTATGGACCACAGCAGCCACTAACTATCAAGTGGACTGTGTGCTCGTTTGTCACCCTATCCTATAAAAAAAATGCTCGCGTCAACCACATGTATCGTACAGCAAAATTGGTGGAGTGCCCTGGCACAAGGTCGAGCATCCCGCTGCCCCGCAAGCCCGTTTCTCTGCCCAAGCACTACCCGTGGGTTTAAAGAATGGGATTGAAAATGGCGTCGCCTCTATTCACTTCTCGCTCGCAAACTGTCGCTATCTATACTCACATCCGCCGGTAAAGACTGCAAAAAATAATTTGCGATATGCGTTTTTCGCACGTTCTGTAACTTTAGGCCAAATTATCATTGGAAGCAATGATTGTGAAATGCCCATAAACTACAAAAAAATTCTGTCCGAATTTGCTAATTTGTGAACTACGCGTTCTGAAAGTTTTCTTCATAATTATTGCTGATTTCGTTGCTATTGAGACATGAGTAAGTAACCATTTTTAAAATGTTAGTTTGTCTGTCTGTCCCAGCTAATCTTCGGAATAGCTAAACCGATTGCAATAAAACTATATGAACAAATAGAGAGATAGTTAAATTTAGTGACTATATTAAAATAAAAATATTGATAATATAAAATAAAGGTCTTTATAAAATAAAGGTCCGATATTAGCCACTAAGTCACTGAATTCTCCTCCTGCCATCGCCGAATCATTTCTTAAACAAAATGTAAATGCGTGTACAAAGAATTTTACATTTCATAAAGTATCATCAAAAGATATTGTAAAATATTTTAAAACTAATGATGTAAAGAAAACTGCGGATCTGTGGGGGATTTCCGTTAAAGTTATTGCGTCTGTAATAGATAAAATCGCGCCTCATGTAGTTATTATTTTTAATACTAGTATCGAATCTGGTGTGTTTCCTGATTTATTGAAGTACTAGCTGTTCCCCGCGACTTTGCCGGCGTGTGATTTAGGGTTTTAATTATGTTGCGCAGAACCCTAAATAGTTTTCTAAAATATAAGTAGCCTAAGTTACTCCTTATAACATCAGCTATCTCCCAGTGAAAGTCCCGTCGAAATCGGTCCAGCCGTTTCGGAAATTAACCGGAACAAACAGACAGACAGGCAGACAGACGGACAGACAGACAAAAATTTTATAAATTGTTTTTGTTATAAGTACCGTATATACTTTCATATGCATTTAGTAAAAAGCTGATATTTTGACATTACAAACAGACACTTATATTTTATTTATTTGTATAGATAGAATCTGGTAGTACATTAGACCCCGCCAATTTTAGACCTATTTCTGTACTACCAACACTTAGTAAGATATTTGAAAAAAAATATTCTTAATCAAATGTTAAATTTTTTTAATATAAATAATTTACTTCATAAAAATAAATTTGGTTTCACAAGGGGTCGCTCGACAACTGATGCCGGTGTTGAGCTGATTAAAAATATCTTTAATGCATGGGAGAATTTACAGGATGCTTTGGGTATATTTTGTGACCTATCCAAGGCCTTCGATTGTGTTCACCATGAAACATTAATCAGGAAACTTTAACACTACGGTGTAAGAAGTGATGCTCTTAAATTAATTATTTCATATTTAAGTAAGAGAACACAAAAAGTTGTCATTAACAGTATGAGTTCTTCCGGGTCGATGGTACAAATGGGCGTGCCTCAAGGCACAATTCTCGGCCCCTTTCTGTTTCTTGCATACATTAATGACTTACCTTACATAGTAGGAGATAACCATGATATAGTATTATTTGCAGATGACACTTCTTTAATTTTCAAATTAAGTCAACAATTGCTAAAATATGACGAAGTAAATAATACTATATCTAAATTAGTAAATTGGTTAAATGTTAATAATTTGCATTTAAATGGCACTAAAACGAAATGTATGAAACTTATGACTTTCTTGAGCCCCCATCTCCTATAGTAGTTGATAATGGTTTTTGCTGCCCATTCCGAGCGCATGGTTGCATGGTCTGGGTTTGTGGCTCTGTTGAGAATGCAGAGGTCATCCGCGTACTGTGACAGTTTGAGCCCCTTAATTCTGTCATGTATGTCCCAGATGTCATGGACATACAGATTAAAAATCACCGGTCCCAGGATCAATCCTTGAGGCACGCCATGGTTTATAGGTTTCTCCTCTGTTTCAGTAGTTCTAAGCCTGCCTTTCAGTTTTCTGTCTGCAAGGTAGTTTTCAATAATTTTTGTGATGTTAGCGGGTACTTCTTTGTTTTGTAACTTTTTGATCAAGCTTTTGTGGTTGATCGAGCCAAAGGCTTTCGAGAGATCTGTTGATATCATGGAGACGCTGTCGCCGTTGGCCAGGGCGTCTGTGATTATTTTACCGGTGCGAAGGATCTGGGTCGCTGTGCTTCTGGCCTTTGTGAAGCCGTGTTGGAATGGTGGTTGCAGCCGGTCCACAGTGGCGGTGAGTCGTCTCAGGATCAGTCGCTCGCACAGTTTGCCAGCCGGGCGGTACGATAGTGCCTGGCGATGATCTTTGCCGGCTTTGTGCAGGAAGATGCACACGCCGGTTTTCCATCTCTTAGGGAAGTAGCCTGTAGACAATATAAAGTTAGCGAGAGGCACAAATGCCTCGGTGAAGACTCCTCCCTCGAGTTTCAGGGCGTCTGCCTTAATTCCATCTGACCCGGGGTACTTTTTGTTTTTGAACCTGCTCAGTGCTAATTTGACTTCGTGTTTTGATGTTGGGTCGAGTAGCTGGAACGGGATCGTTTTCTCTGTGCCCTCGTCTTCCGCCGCTATCAATGCCTCTTTTACTGTTGCTGCCTCGGTCAGTGTGTCGATCGTCTCTTTTTCCGTTTTGCAGTCCGTTATGTTTGGTAGTTTCATGACTGATTTCTTCGGGTTGCGTTGGATGCGCCACATTTGCAACCTATTGTCATTTGGATCCTGGATCTTATCCAGCCAGCCCTTCTCGGTGTATTCTCTCAGTGCTTGGTCTGCTTCTTTTTTGGCTTTGTTGTAGAGGGCACGTGCCTCTCGTTGTAGGTTGGGGCTGCAGTGCCTCCCTGCCATTTGGTTTGTTTCAGCTTGTTTCTGAAGTCTATCTTTTCATTTATTTCCGGTGGTAGATGTTCTCGCCTCGTTGTTGTTCTGAAAGGTGCGTGTTCGTCGAGGGCTGCTGTAATGGATTTCTACATGGTTTCAACGTATCTTTCGCAGTCTTCCTCCGTGATTATTTCCTCGAGTATGTAGCGGAAGCCTTCCCACATGGTTTGTTCGTATGCTTCCCTCGCCCCCTCGTCTGCGCATATCCTCCTTGTGTTGCGAGATTTGTTTTCCTCTATATTGTGTTCAATTTTTACAGTAAGTAGCCATGGTAGATGGTCTGATCCGACGCTTTCTAACTGCTTGGCTTGTGTCTCGATCTGTTGGTGTGTTATTACAGCTATGTCCAGGATTGAGTTGTCTTGGTTGGCCGGCCTCGACGGCGCGCCGGCATTTTTTAGGGAACAGATTCCGCCATTTTTGCTTTCCTGATTACAATGCCTAGGCCTGCATCTCTTCTTTGGTTCAGGGCGCGCATCTGTAGATTCAGATCACCTATTATGATCGTCGGTTCGCCTGCCAGGGTTTCTTCAAGTTCTTTTGATTTGGGATTTGAAAGTAGGCCCCTTTTATTTTGATGTATTGTCCGGTCGCGTGGTCTGTGAATAGTTTGATGCCCACGCCTTCAATTTTTCTTCTCTCCTCTTCCGACCCCGTTGTGACCTCTGTTTCGGTCCATCTTTGTCCCCTTTGTATGTGAATGGCTGTGGTTAAGTGGGTTTTAAGCGAGTGTGTGATTTTATCGTATACTTTCATGTTAAACTTCTCCTTGTCGAAGTAGATTTTGCATTCGTTTATCACTACTATGGCTGGCCTGTATTTTTCTGCCAGTTTTTTTACTCCAATGAATTTATTTCTCAGTCCTTGTGCATTTAGGTGTAAGATTTTGAGGTTCTGTATTCTTTTTTGGTCGTGATTAGCCATTGGTCTGTCGTTGTGTGTTATTCATGGTTTCTATGTGCTTCATTAGTAGTTGTTCCGTTCGCTCCAGTCTCAGGTGGAGGCTTCCTATGGCTATTTCGTTCATCGGTGGTAACATTGCCTGCTCCCCCTGTGATAGTGTCGGCTCCTTCTGTGGCAAGACGGGGAACTGTCTTTTGCTTGAGACGTCCCCATGTCGGACTCCAGATCTGACTGTCGCACGTCTGATTCTCTCTTCTTGTTTAGTCTGTTTGGATTTCGCTTGTTCCATTTGTTTGGATATCATTTTTTGAAATATCAGGCAGATAGCGTTGTTCGCGCTGTGTCCTTCTTTCTTACAGTGTTTGCAGACCATCGTTATAGTGCCCTCGGGTGTATTGATTTTGATCTGTGATTCTTCTTGTCTGCCGTAGCAAGACTGTTTCGAGTGGTCAAATGCATAGCATTTCTTGCATTGCACCATGTGTCTCGGGTTTTCTCTGAATGGTTCTACCTTTATGGAAGGGGCGCAGAAGAACTTCCTGTCAGCGGTTTTGAATGCTGAAGGTTTTGAATGCGCTCTATTGTTGATATTTATTTTCAAAAATCAAGAGGTGTTATTTTCCCTGCTTTTCCTAGCGGTTTTATTGATATCGGTTTGATGCCAATGCATTCCACTATCTCTTATGCGATTGTGTCGGTGTCTTCACCGTATGTTTCATTTTTCAGCACCACTTTTATCGCCGGTTGTCTGTCAGCTTTCGGTTTTGGTGCTATTATTCTTGATGGTTTGCACACTTGGATTTTCGTGAGAATGTCTTCCCGGGCTGCTGAGCTCCCCAGGTTGATTTTTATTTGTCCGTGCGTCACTCGAAGCGTTGAATTATTTGTTGATGTCGCTTCTCTTATAAATCTGAGGGCGCGTTTGTCTTTCATTATTTTTTCATCCCTAATTATTATATCAGGAATATGTGTGTTTTTCTGTGCGGGCGTCACGAACTAATCTGTTCCGGTGCGTTGTCTCTTTATTCCTCTATTTTCGTTTTGTAGCGCTTCAAATCTGTTAGCTATAGATAGTATATATAGTAGTATATTATAGATTGTTTCCGCGTTGGCCTCTGTTTGTCTGTCCGCGCGCTGGGTGTTACATATGGTGGCCAAACTCTGGGTTGTTTCGGTCGCGCAGGTACGCGCCGTGGCCGTGTGGCTTTGGGCGATGGTGTCGTTTCTTTTGTCCACTAGCGTAGACGCTCGCACGCTGTCTCGTTCCCCTGAGGTGAGGCGGGGGGCGGTCCGGGCGGCAAGCGGCTTGCTTGGTCGGCTCTAACTTCGTTCGTTGCACGTGCACCGGCTATTGCAAGCCAACTGTATTATATTTTTAACAGTGGTAGAGCCACGCGGCAGCTTTTGCTGTCGCACGGATGGGCTGGCTCGAACCGGGGTAGTACCACGACCTCACAGAATACCAGCGTGAAGTAGAGGTTTACCTCTGCGTTTCGCTTGGTGAGTGCAGGTGGCCGGAGGCCCTTTTTACTGGAAATGAGGCATTCCATCTTAGTCCTCACGGGTGACAACGCATCTGCATTTTGATTCGCAAACGAGGATAGATGTAGATGTCTATGGGCCGCAGCAACCACTTACCATCAGGTAGACTGTGTGCTCGTTTGTCACCCTTATCCTATAAAAAAAAAACGCCCTGGTATGTATTTAGTGCGCAAATTTCGACGGTATTATTTGTTCTGTGCTGCTCTTATTTGTTGTTCTTTTTTTCTTGCTTTTTTGGGTAGTTAGGGACGGGATTGAGTACTCTGCCGTAGTTTTTATAAGTGCGCATTGATTTCTACCGCACTTACAAATGAACCTCCGATGTAAATGCGTCTATCGGTAGGGTGATCAATTCTCTCTTTGTTTTACAGTCTACGCACGCACGGAAGTTGCTTACTCCGCTTTTTAGCGAGGCTGTGTATATTGTTAAGGTAGTTTCGATTTTTAGTGTTTCTTTTTCGAATTTGTGTACTATACTAGTGGCCGACTTTATGAGAAAGTTTTCCATGCATACCTTACATTGGATTTTCCTCGTGTTCATTTGATTGGTACCCCACAGGGGGGCGTCCGTTTGTAAGTATTGTTCGCATTCCCAGCACTGTATTATATTTTTATTGAACTCATTAAGGTCCGTTTTCACTTTTTTCTATTTGTCTTTCACTTGTTTAATGTTCGTGTCTAGACTAAGTAGATCCGTGTCCATATCATTAGAGTTGTGTGAACTTTCAGTGTTGTTTTTCGAGAGCATGTTTCCTATTACTACCCGTTTGGAGATTTATTCACTAATTCCGTTTGGAGTTGCCTGTCTCACTTCTTCTGGTGAATCCGAGGGGGTGCTCCCATGGGGTCCTCACAGTTCATGATTTTTCACTTCCTACTCACTTCAAGCCTCGTTTCAATGTGGATTGTTTTAAGAACCGCACAAAATTTCAATATACCACACGCAGTGAGTGGGTCGTGCACGGGTCGGCTCTCGGGAGATTTCTGCTGCGCGCGTTCATTCGCTACGGCGGTTCGCGCGAGTCTTGCATGCCTTATCAGGTCGTCACTCCATCTAGTGAGGGGTCGCCGTACACCTCGCCTACTGATACAAGGCTTTTCGACTCGAGAACTTTTTTCCTCATCGGTTATTGGATCTTCAAGCTATATAGCCAGCACATTGCCATTTCAGCTTACTAATCCAAAAAGCCTTATTTTTATAAAAATGTTCTGACATTATTGCCGCGAGTGCGTGCGATGTAAAGTCGTAATCAGTTTAAAGTTAGTTTTGTATGACGGTTTTAATATTACAGCCCAGAACGCGAATGTTGAAAGAGTTCTCTCTATAATCGGAGTTCAGTGGTCAAAAGAACGAAGCCGACTAACGGTATCACCAGTCAGAAGTTTGCTTTCAACCTAGTACAATTTCAAATGTGTGACGAGTGATTTATTCTTTTTTATACATGGTAGAGCCATGCTGCAGCTATATTAGTAGTATAGTTGTAGCACGAATGGGCCGGCTCGAACGAGGAAGAAACACGCTCTTATAGAATACCAGCGTAAAATAGCATCTTAACACTGCTGTGTTTCGTATGGTGAGTGTAGAGAACCGGAGACCCTTTTTAATGGAAAAGAGGCATTCCAGCTTAGTCCTCACGGGTGACAACGCATCTGCATTTTGATTCGCAAACAAGGATATATGTCTACGGGCCACAGGAACCACTTACCATCAGGTGGAGTGTGTACTCGTTTGTCACCCTATCCTATAAAAAAAATCTTTAAAGCAGTAATTAAAGACAACCTGCTTAATAAAGTTTCAAGAAACAGAAGTATAACAAAACAGATTATTTAAATAACTCATTTAGTAGGTATTTTTTAAATTGTGAAGCATATTGTGTAGTTTAAGCTGTTTATTACAGGACTTATGTACATAATCTAACGACAAATATGTAAAGTTTTTATGTTATGTAATTGAGTTGATTATTATTTAAAATAATTTGGTGAAACTGTAGTGCCCCGTGTAGTGGCAGGTAAGAATACTCACCACCCCATATCTTCCCGTGGGCGTCGTAAGTGGCGACAGAGGGAAACTGAGGCAGAGGATGGGCAGCAGCATCTTTCTGATAACAGTAAAACAACAATAAAAAAACTGCGGTTGCTAACCCGTTCGCCAATCGTGGCAACTATGGCAATATACCCCCCATGATAGTAACGAAGAGACGGCCCCCAGTCCCCGGTGGCCCCGCTATTCCTGGCTACGGTGGCGACCATGGTAACGGCGGGGCAGGGGGTGCTAAGAATCTCCGGTGGAGGTTCGATTGCCACCTACGACGACTCGACCTGGCAACTTATAACGCACGCACACTGAGGACTGACGAGAAGATACTGGAGCTGGAAGAAGAGATAGACAAGTTGCGTTGGAATATCATAGGATTATCCGAGGTCCGAAGAGAGGGAGAGGACTCGGTAATCCTCGAATCCGGCAGCTTGTTCTATCACCGGGAGGGCTACCATCTGTCCCAAAGAGGTGTCGGATTTATCGTCCACAAGTCTCTCGTTAACAACCTTGTAAAGATTGGGAGTGTGACGAAGAGGGTTGCGTACTTTATACTCAGAATTACCAAACGGTATTCGCTGAAGGTCAAAAAGGTTTACGCACCAACTTCGGCACACCCCGATGAGGAGGTGGAGGAAATGTATGAGGATATCTCTAGAGCCATGCATTCCTCCAAAACCCACCATACGGTGTTAATGGGAGACTTCAACGCAAAACTAGGCACAAGAGAGAACAGTGAGCTGAAAGTAGGCAAAATCGGAATAGGTCAACGGAATCCAAGGGGCCAGCAGCTGGCCCACTTCATGGAGAAAGATAGACTCTTTATGATGAACACTTTCTTCCAGAAACGGCCCCACAGGAAGTGGACCTGGTCACCTGGAAAAAATGAGATTGACTTCATTATGACGACCAGACGACAATTGTTCAGTGATGTCTCAGTGATCGCGAGGGTGAAAACAGGCAGCGATCACCGAATGGTGAGAGGCACACTGAGCCTAAATGTTAAGTTGGAGAGGTCACGTCTAAGGAAGTCAACGTGCTCTAATCCAAAGTCCCGAAACCTTTCAGCTCGAGCTACGAAACCGTTTACAGTGCCTAGAAGATTGTAATGCAGTGGACTATATGAATGACAAGCTCGTGGAAACTGAGCATGTGGTCGGAGCTAAGTTTTGCAAGACCCGCCGCAGAAGAACATAAAAACTCTCCGATCACACTCTCAATCTCATAGTTGTTAGACGGAATATAAAGCTGCAGTCTCCAGTAGATTTGATAGCATACAGGCAAATGAACAGACAGATCTCCAAGTGCATGCGGCGGGACTTACGCACTACTTACTTTAATACTGCTCGTATTGATGAAGCGATCGGGTGAAACCAGGGCTCCAAAGTCTTTGCTAGAGATCTGTCTGCCAGAAAGATCCAACTGTCGAAGCTGAAGACCGAGTGTGGCAGCGTCGTTTCCGAGACACCTGAGATTTTCAGTGAGATTGAGTGGTTCTATGGGCAGCTGTACATATCATCGTTGGAGCCACACGCAAGTGTGAGTAACGATCGAAGAGCGAGTCTTATCTGACACTATTCCGATGATATCTCGGACGTCAGTCTGAGCGAGATTAGAATGGCTCTCCAGCACTTTAAAAACGGCAAGGCCCCAGGCGAGTATGGAATTACAGAGGATCTTCTGAAAGCGGGTGGAAAACCGGTACTTCAAGTCATTCAGAAGATCTTTAATTCCGTCCTCCATGGTGGCACTACTCCGGAGGCGTGGAGCAGAAGTGCGGTGGTCTTGTTGTTCAAGAAAGGCGACAACGCTCTCTTGAAGAACGACAGACCGATTTCCCTTCTGATCCGTGTCTACGTGCTGTTTTCGAGAGTAATTATGAATCGTCTCGCACGCAGACTAGACAACTTCCAGCCTCCCGGACAAGCCGGTTCCAAAAAAGGCTTTAGTACTGTAGACCACATACACACCCTTCGGCAAATTGTACAGAAGACAGAGGAGTACAATCTGCCACTTTGCCTTGCGTATGTGGACTATGAGAATGACTTTGATTCCGTCGAAATTTGGGCGGTGCTGCAGTCTCATCAACGGTGCCAAGTTGACTGTCGGTATATCGGAGTGCTGAAGTGTTACAGTACAGTAGGGATACGATGGCCATCCAAGTACAGAATTAGAGTACGAAACCTATCCAACTTTACACAATTTAATTCATAACTCACCATAAATCCTGACAGTTCCAAAAAAACTCCGGAATCCTGACCAATGCCTAAAAATCCTGACATGTCAGGACAAATCCTGATGTGTAGTAAGCCTACGCCGACCACGTTGCCCCGAACTTGATGTGGTATTGGTCTGTGAATTATTTTTGGTCACTAATTGGTTGATCTCTGACTGGGGGCGTAAGATTCGTGTCTCTATATATACGTGTATAGAATAGGCTCGTAGATCAATTGAGTTTGGTCATCCACGAGCGGGTCAGGAAGCCAGCATCGGAGTAGGAAGACACATCCTATCGTTTTAATACCATATACACCACACAACCGTATAATTTAATGTTATAACGATATACCGTCATTAGCGTGATTTAACTATTGGTACTGTACATGTTGACGGTACGAACTTGATGAAGCACCATTTCTAATCGATTCTTTATCCGTACGGACTGTACATTCGTTTCGCGACTGTTTAACGGGTCTTACATTACACTGAATCAGGACCCTGAATTAACGGTGGGCGTGGCCCCTAATTGGACACGCCAGTTATTACACAGCACCGATATTACGCCCTTACTCAGTCAGAGAGCAAAGTTTGGAACGGCTCGACATCATGCCATCTACATTTTTTTTATTAAAACCGGTGACAAACGAGCACATAGTCCATAGTGGATGCCGTGGCCCATAGATTTATTCTCGATGAAGAATCAAAATGCAGATGCATTGTTACACCTAAGGATTAAGATAGAAAGTAAACATAACATCGAGTCTGTTACCCAATTAATATTACTATATTCTTATACAAAAATAAAAAATTGTCGACAAATATAATATCGAATTATTTGTATTAAGGTCAAGTGAGCGTTAGAGAAACAACGATTTCAAGACGTTGTTGATAAATAAAATATTTTGAGAAATTATCAGTTACCGAGTAGTTGCGGTGTGTGAAATCCATATCATCCCGTGGGTGTCGTAGGAGGCGGCTATGGGGAAAATTGTTACTCTTAAAAATAACTGTGACCCATGTTTCGGTTACAAAAAGTCACAGTGAAAAATCATTGCGTCTGTCACGTTAATAACGTTGGATAACTACTTCCAACATTAGAACGACTTATAACATGACTTTATGTATGCATTTTAGATTTATTAATAGGTTTTATTTCAGTAGTCGATTTTTTATTACCTTTCTTACCTAAGCTACGTAGCTATGTTATAACTACTATTCTAATTATTATTTTTAAATATATGAATTTTGTAGTGTTATGCTACTTACATTTCATTGTACACTAATTCTCCATTCTGTTTTGATATTCTGCATTCATGTTTTGCATCACTTCATACTATTTTTTTCATTCTGTTTTTGATTTTCTGCATTTATATTTTGCATCACCTTTATTTATATAGGATCCTGTAACGTTTTTACACAATAACATATCATTTTACTGCGTATTTTCACACTATTTAGTACTTTTAAAATAGCTGTCAATGGAATCTTACCTTTTTTGGTCTTTTATTGAATTCTCTGTAACTCTACAATTTCAGGCTTCGTGCACGCTGCCGTGCATTAGTTTTTCCTATGTGAATAATATCTCATTTCTTACTAAAATGTAATAGTTTCTTAATAATAGTCCAAAAACCAAAAATTGCTAAATATGACAACTATTATTTATGTCGTTGTTATGGTAACTTTTATTCAAATTCGTCTCTGGTATGATGTTCTTTCTACATAAATACTCTTTGGCTGTAGGTCATTTACAATAAATTTCGTTTTAATTTAAATAATTTCTCGTTCTCTCTAAAAAGGTATAAAAGCCGAGCAATTGGAGGATATAGGACAGTCTCGCTTCAGTTCTCAAAGGAGAAGCATCTACTAAAGGCCTTATCCCGGGGCCGCATTGCCCCGGGATCCTGCAAGCCTCCATCTACACGTGAAGTCGTCGGCAGTCTGCTTCAAGCGCGGGGCCATACTACCTTCGGGCGCGCTACGTCTGCTTGCTCCAGGCGCCGAGTACACCTACTGCCCGCGCTACCTTCGGGCACGCTACGACTGCTTGCTCCAGGCGCTGAGTGCACCTACTGCCCGCGCTACCTCTGGGCGCGGCGACTACTTCTCCAAGTACTGAGCGCACCTACCCCAGGCGCTACGTGCGCCGGCTCCGGACGCTCCGTGTGCCCAGTCCAGGCGCTGCGTGCCGTCGCCGCTGAGAAACCTCAAGCTCTGCGTGTGCCTATTTCTACAAAAGTAGCGAGGCTCCAGGCTTCACTATAAAACTATATTGTCCTATTCTCCTACCTTTATTTTTTTTTAAAACCTAATTGTAATCTCATTTCATCCATCATCTTCATATTTCATTTTTTTTTATAAAATTGTAAATACTTTTCTGAAACTTTAAATATATTATTTTCTTGGTCTACTTTTGTTGTTTTGCTGTTCTTAGGTTAGGTTCTCTTTATTTTTTAATTGTCGCTTCACGACAGTTTGGCGCCCAACGTGGGGCCCGAACCCACGACCCTGAGATTAAGAGTCTCATGCTCTACCGACTGAGCTAGCCGGGCAACTGCATTTTATGTACCTGGAAGAGGTATGTTTAGATTCAAAGTAATGCCTTTTGGCCTCACCAACTCACCTGCAACTCTACAAAGATTAATGGATATGCTGTTTACTCCTGAATTTGAGAACAAGGTATTTTGCTATCTGGATGACATTGTTATTATTAGTGAGACTTTTGATGAACACATATCGCTTCTCATGAAAGTTCACGAAAAACTTTCATATGCCAATCTAACTATTAACTTTGAAAAGAATCAATTCTTCAAGAAAGAACTGAAATACCTTGGTTTTCTAGTGGACGAGTATGGTCTACGTGCGGATCCAGATAAAATAAAAGCTATTTTAAAATATCCTGTACCTACTTGCAGAAAAGAAGTACGAAAATTCATAGGCACCTGCAGCTGGTTCAGAAGATTCATTCCAAATTTTAGCACTATTGCCTCTCCACTCAACCAACTAACCTGTTCCGGGAAGAACACTCCTAAATTTTTATGGAATTCACAAGCTGCAGCTGCTTTCCAGAAACTTAAAGAAGCTTTGGTAACTGCTCCTGTCCTTGCTTGCCCTAACTTCGAACTACCCTTCTCTGTACATTGTGATGCATCAAATTATGGCATAGGAGCAATGCTTACTCAACATCAAGATGATAAAGAAGTCGTGATTGCTTACATGAGTAAAGCACTAAACAAAAATCAACAGAACTACTCAACTACTGAAAGAGAAACATTGGCTGTAATAACTGCATTAGAACATTGGCGATGTTACCTAGACAATGGTAAAGAATTTACAATATATACTGATCATGCTGCACTTAAATGGTTTCAGAATTTATCAAATCCATCAGGAAGACTTGCTCGCTGGACTTTACGCTTATCATGCTTTAACTTTGTCATAAAACATAAAAAAGGAAAGGATAACGTTGTTCCAGATTTATTATCAAGACATAAGAATCAAGAACGTCCTGATACACGAGAAGCTTCACCTCAAGGCGTACATCCCATTACGATTGAAGAACCACCTGATCGTAGACTTAAACACTACAACAAAATTTTTCTCGGATGCTCCAACAACCCAGACGCATATCCCAACTACACTATCAGGGATAACAAACTTTACCGCTGTATCCATTCTCCCGATCGTCTAAACGATGACTTTATTTGGAAAGAAGTTCCACTACCTCAAGATAGACATGCACTTATTGAAGCTAACCATGGTTCCCCTTCAGAAATCCATCTTGGTATCTTCAAGACATTCAAGAAAATATCTTTAAAATACTATTGGCCTGGTATGTTTAAGGACATTGCCGAATTAATCTTGACTTGTGAAACCTGCTTAACCTACAAACACCCTAATCATTCTCCCTATGGTCTTATGGGTAAACCCAAACTTTGCTCCAGACCTTTTCAAACTATATCCTTAGATCTTATGGGTCCATTGCCTATGACTCGAAGACGAAATCAGTATATTCTAGTAATTAACTGCAATTTTACTAAATATACTATGATTTTTCCCCGTAAACGTGCTACTTCAGCTAATATTATTAATGTTTTGGAAAATTCAGTTTTTCTAGTTCATGGCATTCCCCAAACTATTATAATGGACAACGCTGTTCAATTTCAGTCGCGAGAATTCTACTCATTTTTAAATTCTTATAATGTTCCTTGTATTTTTCACACAGCTTTATATTGTCCTCAGGTTAATCCTACGGAGAAGTTTAATAGTACAATTATTACAGCTCTAGCATCTCTAGTAGGAGACGATCATAGATCCTGGGACAACCATCTTGCTAAGATTCAGTACGCAATGAACAGCGCTACAAATGTAGCTACTGGTTTTACTCCAAATTTTTTAGTTTATGGTAGGGAAACAATACCTTGTGGTTCCTTCTATACTCCAACTCAGAACCTCGAGCAATTGGTATTTATGCCTCGTGATATTTACGCGTCTAATGCTGGTCTCCTCTCATCTATATTTCACAAAGTTCAAACTAAACTTCACATAGCTCACGCTAAAAATAGCGCTCGCTATGATCTTCGCCGGTCTTTTAAAGAATTTAATGTGGGAGACACTGTTTGGCGTAAAAACCATGTTTTAAGCGATGCCGGCACATACTTTAATGCTAAACTTGCCCCTAAGTTCATCAAGTGCAAAGTGATAGCTAAACTGTCACCACTAGTCTATGTGCTTGAAGACCCTAATGGAGTTAGAGGCAAGTGGCACATCAAAGATGTAAAATCATAAATTTTCTTAACTTTTATTAACTGTTAATTTGTATATATGTATAAATATCACCATCATTTTCACCTTATTATTTTTATTTCTTTTAATTTGTTTGTTTGTTTGATGATCCAGTGTTCTTCAACACATCTTGCTTTAAGACCTCGAATGTTGGTTGGATTAATCTTCACTTTTTATGTTTGTTTCAGACACATCTCGTTGGTGATGTTTCATAAGTCATAGCGACTAATGCTTGCTTAAGATTAAGTTCTTTATCTTTATCTTCACTTGGGAGCAGCTGACTATTCCCTTAATGTTCTTTATCTTTATCTTAACTTAGGAGCGGTTGACAACTCCTTAAATAAGCCTGAATGTCCTTTTGAAAACACACTTTTGGAGTGGTGTCTCTTCGACAAATTTTTTTTTCCACACAGGAGCGGTTGAGTACTCCTTAAATAAGCCTTAATGTCGTTTTGAAAACACACTTTTAGAGTGGTAGTCATTGAATGTGAACTCCACCCTTACCTGAATGCAGATGATGAATGTAAGAGATAGTATATCTGATTTTGACTGGTGATGTCTGTTTCTGTAAAGCTGTGTTTTTATGGTTTATTTTAGAATGTACATGTCAAAATTTTTGCTGAGCCAAAAATTTTCCAGGGTCGGGGGGAAAATGTAGTGTTATGCTACTTACATTTCATTGTACACTAATTCTCCATTCTGTTTTGATATTCTGCATTCATGTTTTGCATCACTTCATACTATTTTGTTCATTCTGTTTTTGATTTTCTGCATTTATATTTTGCATCACCTTTATTTATATAGGATCCTGTAACGTTTTTACACAGTAACATATCATTTTACTGCGTATTTTCACACTATTTAGTACTTTTAAAATAGCTGTCAATGGAATCTTACCTTTTTTGGTCTTTTATTGAATTATCTGTAACTCTACAATGTCAGGCTTCGTGCACGCTGCCGTGCATTAGTTTTTCCTATGTGAATAATATCTCATTTCTTACTAAAATGTAATAGTTTCTTAATAATAGTCCAAAAACCAAAAATTGCTAAATATGACAACTATTATTTATGTCGTTGTTATGGTAACTTTTATTCAAATTCGTCTCTGGTATGATGTTCTTTCTACATAAATACTCTTTGGCTGTAGGTCATTTACAATAAATTTCGTTTTAATTTAAATAATTTCTCGTTCTCTCTAAAAAGGTATAAAAGCCGAGCAATTGGAGAATACAGGACAGTCTCGCTTCAGTTCTCAAAGGAGAAGCATCTACTAAAGGCCTTATAGATAGACTTCACGTGTAGATGGAGGCTTGCAGGATCCCGGGGCAATGCGGCCCCGGGATCCTGCAAGCCTCCATCTACACGTAAAGTCGTCGGCAGTCTGCTTCAAGCGCGGGGCCATACTACCTTCGGGCGCGCTACGTCTGCTTGCTCCAGGCGCCGAGTACACCTACTGCCCGCGCTACCTTCGGGCACGCTACGACTGCTTGCTCCAGGCGCTGAGTGCACCTACTGCCCGCGCTACCTCTGGGCGCGGCGACTACTTCTCCAACTACTGAGCGCACCTACCCCAGGCGCTACGTGCGCCGGCTCCGGACGCTCCGTGTGCCCAGTCCAGGCGCTGCGTGCCGTCGCCGCTGAGAAACCTCAAGCTCTGCGTGTGCCTATTTCTACAAAAGCAGCGAGGCTCCAGGCTTCACTATAAAACTATATTGTCCTATTCTCCTACCTTTATTTTTTTTAAAACCTAATTGTAATCTCATTTCATCCATCATCTTCATATTTCATTTTTTTTTATAAAATTGTAAATACTTTTCTGAAACTTTAAATATATTATTTTCTTGGTCTACTTTTGTTGTTTTGCTGTTCTTAGGTTAGGTTCTCTTTATTTTTTAATTGTCGCTTCACGACAATTTCACCAAACCTAAGCCGTAACCTAAGCCGCCGTAATTATTCGGTGTACCGTTCCTGTACACCGTACGGAACGGTACACCGACGACGGTACGCGTAGTTCCTTTTGATTGGTTAATTTAATGACAGGACTAACGGAACAAATAGTTCCGTGGCGGCGCGAAGGAACAACGTTATTTTGGAATTTAGTTAGTCATCGTGACTTTTAGGCTGATCACAGTGACCTTTTCACCGTGATGTTATTTATCACTCATTTATAGAGGCGATAGAGGGAAACAAATCAGGAGATGGGCAGCAGCGTCTTCCTAATAACAGCTAAAAATAAAAAACTGCGGTTGCCAACCCGCTTTGTCAAAGTGGCAGCCATGGCAAATATTAGGCAATATATGGAGGAGGGAGGCCTATGTTCTGCAGTGGAATTTAATAGGCTGTAACGGTAACGGTAAATAGCATAAAAATGCAAGTGCGATTTGATTTTTCTATCTTTTACACAGAAACAAAGCAGCAGCTGTTCAACGTGTATTTTTTGCCTTCGACAGAGCTTCGCTTAGAAGGGACGAGCAGAATGGCCCACCTGATGAACCCATTAATCCGATCTCTACTTTGCCTTTATTTCGCCACTTCACTTTCCTGTCTTCCATTTATCACCTGTTGAACATCAGGAAAGTAAAAGACTCTTGTGGCAGTCAAATCTAAGGTGGCTACATGAGATGAGGTTGGTAGGGCCATTATTATAAATATAACATAGTACCATCCCCTGCAGTCCCTCATATAATTAAATTTCTCTAGACTCAGGACTATATCCGCCTCTGTGGATCTACTTTGCCCAAACATTTTATTCTATTTTCATTTTGGCCAAAAGTTATGGAAGCCTGTGTCCATTTACAGTTCTCTAATTCATATAAAAAATAACCTGCTGAGTCTCCCAGTTCGGGTTTTGCTCTGGTCACAACACTGCAACAGCTTTACTTAAAAGTTACCAAAGATGAAAAAATTAAAAAAAATGATTTACAACTAAGGTGGTACAGATTATAATATACAATATAAGATAATAAAATGGAAGTACAGTAGTCTTAATTCTCTAGTATACAATTATAAACTATGATCTTATCACACCAACTAAGCTGGAGTGTATAAACAAGGGTGTATAGTTCTGTGGTCCTCACACTAGGCATGCCTATACGATTTTCTTATCACACGTAGCTTTCATAAATTGACACTGGGTTGACGTACAATTATTATATTACGTAAGCTTTTTTATTTAAATAAAATAAAATATAAAAAATAAAATAAATATTTATATTAAGTTGATATATATAAAAACAAATAATTAGAGGTAAAATAATAAATTGTTAGTAAAGAAAATACTGTTATTCATAAATATTAAAATAAATAATAAAACATATAAATTACAAACTCGTATAGATACATATGGATATTACATACTGTATTCATATATTTTATTTACGTAAATTTATGATAAAGTTTACGGTTTAATTAGGTTTTCTGTACTATCGTAGCTCAGAGTAAGTAACCATTTTGTCATGGTTCTTTTAGCTTTCACCACTGATTTTTCTTTTGTATCGCAATACTTAAGAACGGAGTTGTACACTTGAGTTGTCACGAATTGCCCAAAACGTTTAGAAAAAGCAGAGTTGATAGCGGGAGTTGGCAAGCGCAATACTCCTCGTTTCAACAATCTCTTATACTCTGGAGATGCCAGAGTATACTTATGAACAGTTAGGGAGGTCTTCAATATGAAAAGTTGTCTTATATTTAATAGTCCACTGTCCTTATATAAATTCAAAGTTGAATATCTATGTGACCTTTTTGACATTACTTTTATAACCGAACATTGCGCTCTCTCAACCCTGATCAGGAAAGTTTTTGCTGCAATTCCCCAGCAAATACAGTAAGTCATAAGCGACTGGCATAGCGCAAAATACACGGATCTTAGAGTATTTAAGCCTGGAAACGAGGCATTCTATCTTAGTCCTCACGGGTGACGAGGCATCTGTATTTTGATTCCTAATCGGGGATAGATGTAGATGTCTATGGGCCGCAGCAAGCACTTACCATCTGGTGGACTGTGTGCTCGTGTGGGTGGACTCTGTTACCCATATCTTATATTAAAAAAAAACCATAACAGTAACCTTCCTCACTCGAGCCGAAAGACCTATTATGTGATTTTCAAATGTCAGTTTATCATCAACGAGGACACCGAGATATTTGATTACATCAGATCTACTCAAGGTCTCACAGGCACACGATTTGCTTGTGCAAGAAGGCTCATGAATCTTAACCACTGTTTGTTGTACTGGCGCAGTGAGTGCTGTCTTATGGAAGCATAGGTACACAGTCTTCTTGGTATTTAGGGTCGAGAGATTATTTTGTAGCCAACTAAAGACCTGTCTTAGACCTCTTTCAGCACTGTGCAAATCATCGTTCCACGTTGAGCCATGGAATACGAGAGCAGTATCATCGGCGCAACATATCATTTCGGCGTTTTCCATGGGTAGGTCATATATATCATTGATATAGACAGTGAATAACGTAGAACAAAGTATGCTGCCCTGCGGTACACGAAAAGGTATATTTTGTGACAGACTCACAGCCCGACCAATCCTCACACACTGTTTCCGGTCCGTGAGATAGCTTCACCGTGAGATAGAAACCAATCACCGGAAATACCTCTAACACCCATATTGTTTAATTTTTTTAAAAGTATTGATATTGAGACAGTGTTGAAGGCCTTGGCTAATTCTAAGAAAACGCTAACACAGCTCTGTTAAGAGTCAAGTATTGATGATATCGTAGATGATAAAAGGGATAGAGAAACTTCAGTACTTCGACCTTTTCTAAAACCGAATTGTCCTGGCGAGATCAACTGTCGAGATTACAAATATCCTTTTGTTTACACGTTTCGACTGGCCTTTATTTTTCTACAGCTACCTTTGAGCCACATCCCTTATAAATAATACAAACAGATGCAAGTTTCCAATCATATGGAAAAACTCCGCTTTCTAGGCTTAGGTTGTAGATATATGTGAGTGTCTGGATGATCTAATAATTATATTATACAATATTGTTTACGATGTTGTAATCTTAACAGAGTGTTGGCTAAATGATATGATAAATATTCATCATCTGCAAGGATATAACGTCTATAAATTTGAAAATAACTCAAACCAAAACAGTGGCGTTAGGGACATATGGCGAGCAACGGTTTCAGAACCATGCATTAACAACTGTAGTTGTTTAACGGTAAAAATTCATCCTTCTTCATCCTGTAGAAATATAGGAGATTTTCTGGCATCACTTGATTCTTTTATGAATTCCGCAACTAACAGTTGCCCCCTTGTAATTACTGGCGATATGAACGTCAATTTATCGGATACTACAAAAACTCAGGTTTTAGAATATCAATGTATTATGGCGGATTATGGTCTACTACCGGCTATTACAGAGTCTATCAGAGAAAAATCATGTCTCGACCATATCTATCTTTCAGATTCTAAACTAAGCCGGAAGCCAATGGGCATTGTCTGTCAATTTGATATAACAGATCACTGTCCGGTTATTTTGGGTCTGAATTTAAATAAAATCAAACCCATGCAGCCGAGCCGAGCAGTTGTCAAAAGAGATTTTGAAGGAATTAAAATAGATCTCTCAACTTTTGACTGGGCTGTAGTTACCGACAAAAAAGAGGTGAAATAAGCGACAAGAATTTTCACAAATATATTAATGAATACATTAAATAAGCATACGCATGAAGTGAGACTGAGCAGAAGAGAATACAATTTAAAATCCTGGATTACACCGGGGCTTATCAGATGCATGAAACATAAGGACCGACTTCACCAACGAACAAAGCTTGAACCTGGTAACGTTCCGCTTAAGGTGACCTATACTAGATATCGGAACTTTTTTATTGATCTCTTGCGTAAACGTAAATTAAATTTTGAAAGCAATAAACTTATTGAAAATAAGAATAACCCACAAAAACTCTGGAAGTCAATTAAATATTTTTGTAATTGTCACAACAGTGAAAACGATTCCACAGAATTATTACATATGAAATGCTCTGATATAACACGTTCTCCACTTGACTTAGGTAATAAATATTTTTCAACGGTAGGAGTAAACCAAGGAAATCAAACACTCAACAAAATTAATAAAACTGAACCAGATCTTGCCAGTAAAATATGAACCAATTGTAACTTTACAGAATCATTTTTCATGACTCCCACTGATCCCAAAGAAGTTAGTGCTATGATTATGGGATTACAGAATGACAGGGCTCCTGGTATGGATGGCTTGGCTTGGTTGAGTGTTTGATTTCCTTGGTTTACTCCTACCGTTGAAAAATAGTTATTACATAAGTCAAGTGGAGAACGTGTTATATCAGAGCATTTCATATCTAATAATTCTGTGGAATCGTTTTCACTGTTGTGAAAATTACAAAAATATTTAATTGACTTCCAGAGTTTTTGTGGGTTATTCTTTTTTCGATTAGTTTATTGCTTTCAAAATTTAATTTACGTTTACGCAAGAGATCAATAAAAAAGTTCCGATATCTAGTATAGGTGACCTTAAGCGGAACGTTACCAGGTTCAAGCTTTGTTCGTTGGTGAAGTCGGTCCTTATGTTGCATGCATCTGATGAGCCCCGGTGTAATCCAGAATTTTAAATTGTATTCTCTTCTGCTCAGTCTCACTTCATGCGTATGCTTATTTAATGTATTTATTAATATATTTGTGAAAATGCTTGTCGCTTATTTCACCTCTTTTTTGTCGGTAACTACAGCCCAGTCAAAAGTTGAGAGGTCTTTTTTAATTCCTTCAAAATCTCTTTTGACAACTGTTCGGCTCGGCTGCATGGGTTTGATTTTATTTAAATTCAGACCCAAAATAACCGGACAGTGGTCTGTTATATCGGATTGACAGACAATGCCCATTGGCTTCCGGCTTAGTTCAGAATCTGAAAGATACTCGTAGATATGGTCGAGACATGATTTTTCTCTGGTAGACTCTGTAATAGCCGGTAGTAGACAATAATCCGCCATAATACATTGATATTCTAAAACCTGAGTGTTTGTAGTATTCGATAAATTGACGTTCATATCGCCAGTAATTACAAGGGGGCAACTGTTAGTTGCGGAATTCATAAAAGAATCAAGTGATGCCAGAAAATCTCCTATATTTCTACAGGATGAAGAAGGATGTATTTTTACCGTTAAACAACTACAGTTGTTAATGCATGGTTCTGAAACCGTTGCTCGCCATATGTCCCTAACGCCACTGTTTTGGTTTGAGTTATTTCAGATTTATAGACGTTATATCCTTGCACAATCCCTGACGGGGTAGCCAGAGAGAACAGATCGCCAAGTGTCACGATCCTTACATACCTCTTTCGCTTCTTTCAGATTCATTATCTTCTTCATACATGCACGTCTAGGTACTCGGATTACTCTTGACCCTCCCCTCTTCGAGCAGTTTGCTCACATAGTCTTCGAAAGTTAGTCTCGGTCTACCTCGACATCTTTTAATATTAACTTTCGCGCTATATATTTTATTCACCATTCGGTCTTCACTCATTCGCTCAACGTGCCCAAATCATCGAAGCACGCCCTTATCAATTTTTGTGATAAGGTAATCTTTCAAACCTGCCATATTGCGAATCTCTTCGTTTCGCTTTCGGTCGGCTATGGTAACGCCGCACATTTTACGAAGAGATCGCATCTCCACTGCATTCAACTTGCTTTTATGCTTCTTCTGGCATACTTCTGATGAATATTTATCATATCATTTAGCCAACACTCTGTTAAGATTATAACATCATAAACAATACCTGTTCGTCGTATTGCTACCAAAAAAATATCAAAATTCTTTTGAATACGCCTAATATTTAGATTTATTAATCACTAGTTGTTCTTAAGAAAATTTGGCTTTACACTGCTCTAGTTCACTGATATTATAGCAATTAATCTTTATCGAGTCTAATTCGGTTTCAAAATTATCATCTATCTCTTTTGGGTCGATAAGTTATCCAAAAACAAGGTATACCATACATATGTTGATTTAATGGCACAATTAAATTTTGCTTCACTATTTTCACAAAGCAGTGATAAGGTGGTTGAAAGTATTGATGAGTGATCCTTGAATTCTATTCCAAATAATGTTGTAAT
This sequence comes from Parnassius glacialis, assembly GCA_033319125.1. Lineage (NCBI taxonomy): Eukaryota > Metazoa > Arthropoda > Insecta > Lepidoptera > Papilionidae > Parnassius > Parnassius glacialis. The sequence continues at coordinate 18,816,815 of JAVANC010000001.1, read as the reverse complement.
TTAGGAGATGTTGTAATACGACGTTCCAGATCGTGCTTAGTTCTAATAAGTGTTGCAGCTTTCCCTTCTCGTTTTCTAATATATATTGCACCCTGGTTGCACCAGCAGAAAGCACAATCATGGGTTTTGGCTCTCGCTTTGGCTTCGCGAAATAAAAGTCTATTTTCTTTCGTAAGTCGTTCATTACAAAAAATTTTAATCGACGAGCCAATTATTCCCAGGTCTGCGCTGGTGAGGGTCTTTCTTGATTTGAAGGCTCTTAGTACCTGGTCGCGCTTGGATCGCTGGAGCAAACGCACTACGATTGGCCGAGGTATTCTACTGCCACCATCTGGAACATTAGGTGGTACAGGCAGGCGCCGAGGTTCAACGCGGGTAATTCAGTCCACGTCGACGTCTTCCAACTGTGCTCTTACTTTTTGAGCGGCCACCTTAACAATATGTTCTAGATTTTCATTATTACCTTCTGGTATATCTATCTCGTTGCGGAGCCCCTGTTGTGCTTGTATATTGAGCTCATTCTGTAGATGGGCCACAGATGCGAGCAAGTTTATAATTTCCTGATCGAGTTTTTCTAGTTTTTCATTGGCTGACATGCCCCGCACTAAATGGTCCATCCTTTCATAGCATCCAACTTTGTTTTTGGTGTTGAAAATTCACTAGTTAAGCGAGCGATTAACGCTGTTAATTCTTTTATTTCTGTCTCAGAAGTTTGACAGTCGGAGACAGCCTTTTTGCGCATCGTAACGTTTTGCGAATCTGGGTTAGGGCGTATTGGCGTTTGTGTGTTATCGCCGCCTTTTTTCTTGGAAGCACTACACTCGGGGCACTTCCAGCAATTTTTCCCCTCTACTGTAACTGATGTTAAATTAATACTGTACGATCAATATGTTTTTTCGCATTTTGGCGATGTACATGTAATGACACTTACATTTTTAGTAACTTTCAGACAACCTGCGCAAATCATGGCCAATTAGGTAATAAATATATCGTCGCGGAAATAGTAATATAAATTTCAAGCAACTGCCCAATATGCACCGCGCTAGTCTTTGAAAATATCGACTCTGCGACACGCTACGCTCACTGCAAACGGTTTTCACTGTTACGTCGAACACTTAACCGCGCGTATGCTCTGCGCTGCAGGCTTTACCACTTACCCCACACTTGTGATTAATTTCTTGGTGGTAATATTGTTGTTCACTTTTATTTCGAAAAAAGATATTATTTTAACTCGGCAGTTTTTAATTGTCTCGAACCCCAAGCTCGTAACATTACTATCAAGTGTCGCGAAACAAACTGATGAGTGGAGCGTGTTCTTACAATTAATTGAGCATGGTTTCTGTATCATTTTCTTGGATTCAAAGTACCGTTCTGCCCATTTCCTCTTTGGTATGATATGGTGACGGCTCCGTGGCGCAATGGCTTAGCAATGAGTAGCTGCGCTGGGGGGCGCGGGTTCGAATCCCGCACGGAACAAGTATTTGTATGGCCTAAAAATAATTGTTCCGGGTCTGGATGTTTGTTCTTGTGCAATTTGTGTTTGTAAACTGCATCCACGATACAGGAGAATATCCTAGTGTGGGGGTAACGTTTTTTAAACCAAAAAAATAATATAGGTGAAATAAATAAATAAAGCTCACTTTATTTCTAAAATTAGAAAACTGCAAAAATTAATTAAAACTAAAATTAATGTTAAAAATTATATAAATGTATGCAAAGAAAAGCAAGAATTAATTAATAAACTTAAAATATATTCAATTGAGGTGGAAAATATGAATCACTGTTATGATATAGTGTCTAAATTCAACAATTTTATCCCTTAAAAATCCCTACAAATTTTATCAAATAAATATGCATCGGCTCAAGATGAGATAAAAGAACACATATTGGCCATGAATGATCTGGTAAAATCATGTAAATATAATGAGGAGCGCTTTGACTCCTTAATAAAACATCAGAGTAAGTATCAGCGCTCCATACCAGGTTCATCGGGGACAATATGTGTAAATAACAAAGTAAACAGTAAGGACTCATTAGTTTCACCTACACTCTATGACAGTGCCATGACAAAGGATATAAACTTAAAAGCAATTTACATTGTTTTTAAGTTTAAAAAAAAAGTTATTATGTATTGTGATGACATAGGCAAAAATTTGGGCATGATCTTAAATAACTGTTTAGAAGGACATATGATCAGTAATTATTACATGCCAGGAGCATCCTTTAGTCATATAATGAATAAAGTTTTAGCTAGTAAATTTTGCCCTAATAGAATATCTTGTTTACATTGCCTTACATACAGGGTTGGCCGCAGGAAAATAAAATAAGATATGATTTAAATTTATTAATGAATAACTTTTCATGTAATAATAATTTAAACTTGACATTTAATTGTTATAATTATAATAATAAATTTAATTTAATAGACATAAATAATTTAATTAAGAAATTTTTGACTAGAGATAGGTATTACCTATCTAAATATATTTTAAGAAAGATAGCAAATCTGCTATCTTATTGTTTATATATTAACTCAGCCAAGGACTTGGCTACACAGACATCTGCTCCTCCTTTTGAGTAGTATAATGAGTTAATATGTAATTTGGAATCAGTTCCAAGTAATTTAAATTAGAAAATGAGACAATAGAGGTAATCTCTAGCAGTTGTAATAATTTAAATAATTTAGAATGTAGCTTACAAATCTTTAATTGTATGACTCCACAGAGTGATAATGAGAATTGTTTACACCTGGTGCATCAAAATATACAAGGCATGATAGGCAAACAGCTAGAAATTGAGTTGTTCTTAAATAGCAACAATATTCATATTTTATGTATTACTGAACATTGGTTAAAAGCTTATAACTTAATGTTTAACTTCAGTAATCACCAGGTGGTCAGTTCTTTCAATAGAGAAACGGTTTTAAGAGGTGGCTCCTTAATATTAGCTAGTAAATTATTGTCATGTAAAGAACGTAAAGATATTGTGAGCCTCTCTGTTGAGCGAACTGTAGAAATGGCGTGTGTTGAGTTTGAGCACAGTTGTGAGCGTCTACAGACCCCCATGTTCTATATACGATACTTTTGAAAATATTATGGAGGAAGTTTTTGCTAAGCTTAATAAACAGAATTTATCTGTTGTAATATGTGGAGACTTTAATATCAATATCCTAGAAGCTTCCTCAATCAATATTAAATTTAGATCATTGTTTAAATCATATGGTCTTTTTAATTTATTTTTAGAGCCAACGCGTATTGCTCAATCTAGTGCAACATGTATAGATAACATTTTTACAAATGTGAAGCTGTTGCATAAATGTATAATTCAAAAATTAAGTTCTGATCACTGTGGACAAGTAGTTTCGTTACCTTATGTTCACAAAAAGCAAGTAGATAAGAAAGTTGTGTCGTCGCTTGGAGAAATTTAGAAGTAACATAGTGAAAAAACTTCCATCACTTTCATACCAAAATGATCCAAATTTTTTGTATGGAACATTATTTAAGCTTATTTGCAATAAATTTAATAATACTTTTACTTCTAAAACATTCTCCTTGAACAGTCGGAAGTCATTTAATGAATGGGCGACAGTAGGAGGCCATAAGAGCAGACATAGGTTATATGATCTTTACCATAAAAGGTCATATAATCATAGCGTTGAATTTAGGGAATATGTAAAAAAATATTCAAAAATATTTAAAAGAGTGTGCTCAACAGCCAAGTCTTTGCATTTGAGCAACAAAATTAAGACGGCTTCTAATAAAATTAAAATGACATGGAGTATAATTAATAGCGAAACTGGTAAGATCAACTCTCGCAATTCAAACTACCAGTTAAGTGTTAATAACAAATTAACCGAATCAGATCAGGACGTTGCAATGGTTTTTGAGAAATATTTTACTGATATTCCGGTATTAACCACTAAGTCACTGAATTCTTCTCCTGCGGTCGCCGAATCATTACTTAAACAAAATGTAAATGCGTGTACAAAGAATTTTACATTTCATAAAGTATCATCAAAAGATATTGTAAAATATTTTAAAACTATTGATGTTAAGAAAACTGCGGATCTGTGGAGGATTTCCGTTAAAGTTATTTTTTTTTACTTATTATAAGCCAGTGCTTGACCACAATCCCACCTGGTGGTAAGTGGTGATGCAGCCTTAGATGGTAAATCACACTGTCTTATCGTAACAAAAGCCTATTCACTCTTGCCTTGAAGACGCCTAGATTGTATTCGGACGGAAAGATAGACGCCGGCAAATTATTCCACTCCTTTGCTGTACGCATTACAAAAGACGAAGCAAACCGTTTGGTTCTAATGCGTGGAATATCGACAACAAAGGGATGAAGACCCGCCGACCGTCTGGTTGTCCGATGGTGGAAAGGAGAAGGAGGAATTAAGGCGTGTAATTCCTGCGCACACTCACCGATATGCATCCTATAGAATACCGAGAGACTGGCCACTCTGCGCCTGTGCTCAAGGCTGACAAGATTGGTTTCAACCAAATCAAGGTCACCAATGAGCCTCTTAGCACGTCTCTCCACTGAGTCCAATGCTGCCAGGTGGCATTTTGCAGCACCAGCCCATATGTGACAGCAGTACTCCATGCACGACCGGACTTGGGCTTTATATAAGGTAAGAAGCTGCCCCGGCGTGAAGTACCGCCGCACCCTTGTAAGGACACCAAGTTTCCTTGCGGCTGCTTTGGCTCTGGACTCGATGAACCGCCCAAAGTTTAGGTTCGGAGAAAATTCAATCCCTAACAACTGAAGGCGGTCAGTGTACTCCAAGGATACATTCCGGAAAGTAGGAGCCAAGGTGAGCGGGCTCCTTTTAGCGGTAAAAAGACACGCTTGTGTTTTGGAGGCGTTAAATCTCACGAGATTGGCATCGCCCCATTCGGAGACTGCCTGTAGTGTGAGACTCACACGCTCAACCATAGCCTCTCTTTCTGACTGGATTTGATCCCGACTGGCCCGGGCGCTTGGTTGGTATCTCTCCACAACTGTGCTGTCGTCTGCATACCCATAGACACCGGGAATGAGCAGATCATTTATATGCAGCAGGAAGAGAGTTGCGGAGAGAACGGACCCCTGAGGAACACCGGCGTTAGTCGCCACAGTATTGGATGAGCAGCCATCAACGACGACCCGGAGAGACCGTTCACTCAGAAAGTCCTTCACCCAGACAATTAGGCCAGGGGATAAGCCGTACGCTGAAAGCTTGCCTAATAGACTAGCGTGCCAAACCCTGTCAAAAGCCTTCGAAACATCGAGGGAAACAGCAAGTGCTTCACCACTGTTCTCCAGGGCTTCGCCCCATATATGAGTGGCATACGCTAGAAGGTCCCAATAGTTGATCGATTTCGGCGAAACCCGTACTGGCGATCACCGAGGAGATCATTTTGCTCTAGGTATGCCATAAGGTGGGCGTTCAATATACGCTCCATAATCTTGCAGAGTATGGAGGTAATTGAAATTGGCCGATAGTTGGCAGGGTCGGTACGGCTACCTTTTTTAGGCACAGGCTGCACATTGGCCAGCTTCCAAGATTTAGGCACTATTCCAGTCCTGAATGAGAGGCGGTACAAGCGTGTCAAAACAGGAGACAACTCAGGTGCACAGACCTTTAGAACTATAGCTGGTATACCATCATGTCCACTAGCTTTATTCACGTCTAGACTTCGCAAGGTTTTAAGAACCTCCTTGTTGGTGATACGGACCTCAGTCATAGAGGTATCGCAGTGAGGTAATTGTGATGGTACGCTGTTGCTACTGTCCAGACGCGAATTGCAAGCAAAAAGAGAAGCAAATAAGTCCGCTTTCTCCTTAGGCGCATGCGCCAGTGAGCCATCTGGTTTTACTACCGTAGGCAGTGTAGACCGACAAAAGTTTGTCTCGACCGCTTTGGCGAGAGACTAAAAAGCTCTACTGCCAGATGGTTTGACAGAGAGCTTTGTGCCGATGCGTTTAATGCGGTCGAAACTGGCTTGGCGTAATGCCTTTTTGCATGACTTGGCGGCTTGGTTAAAGGCTCTCTTCTTAAGGCTAACATCCGGAGCTTTACGGTCTCGAGCATCGACCCAGGATAAGTACGCCATATGCTTGTGCTTTTCAGCACGAGCGCACTCGGCGTTAAACCAAGGGCGAGCTTCACCACCAATGGGCACGTCAGCAAAGGGGATGAAATACTCCATCGCTTGACGTATCACATTGGTTATGGCATCCGCGCAGCTCGATGGGTCTCTAGAGGAGAAGCAGACCTGCCGCCAAGGATAAGATGCAAAGAAATGCCGCATCTCATCCCAATCTGCTGACTTGTATCGCCACATTCGTCGCCCTCCGTGGAAATCGTAGTTAGGTGGGGAATATAACGATACAGATTTCACCAGACAGTGGTCCGAAGCTCCCAAGGGTGAGGTAACCTGAACATCGTACCTGTCTGGATCGGTCGTCAGCAGAAGGTCGAGGCAATTGGCTGTGTGCCCATCCACATCAGGTACCCTAGTCGCTTGTTGCACCAGCTGGGAGAGCCCCAGCGACAAGGCAAAATTCCACGCCTCTCTCCCAGCGTGGTCGGTCTTCTGGTATGGGAACAGCCAGTCCTGATGACAGGCATTAAAGTCCCCCAGAAAAACCAACTGTGCATTAGGGTACCGATTTAGAGCCACATCAGAGGCTTCACTGAGGTGTTCAAACAGCCTAGTTGTCTCCTGGTCGCCGCTGTGCGATCGATAGACACAAGAATAAATAATTTTATCCATTCCAGTGTCTATCAATACCCAGATCGTAAAGAAAGTGGGGTCTTCAAGGTGACGGAGACGCTTACAGCAGATGTCGTTGCGGACGTAAACACAGACTCCAGCGCGCTGATGGAAATTATGCTCCAATGTGTACCCAGGGTAGCCAAGGTACGCCGCATCTAGAGGACATCTGATCTGCGTCTCAGTCAAGAAGAGTAAGTGCGGCTTGTCAGTCTCAAGGTGGTAATGGACTGCATTGAGATTACAGTGCAGGCCTCGGATGTTTGTGAGGTGCACTTTAATGGAGAGGGAGTGCAACCGCTGTACAAACTTACTCTTATTTTTCCTTTTTTTCATATATGGTGGGAGTGAATAGGTTGAGAGAATGGCAGTTGGACGAGGCGTCACACATATAACCTAGGGACGCAAACAGAGTCATAGCATCGATGGTACCTAGCATGGAGATCGCGGGGACGCCCGAACCCCCCTGGAAATCGCCACCAGGCCCTCTCCTCCGGTCGCCAAACGGCATGGTGGAGCCATCCCAGGATTTTTCGTAAGATGGCGGGGCAGCCTTTCATGAGTGGCTGACTCATTAATTGGGCCCCCAACTATCTACTGTCGGCCAGCGGTGCAACCGTGCTTCGGATCCCGCTAACCTCCATAACCAGGCACCTGACACTAAGAAACGGCCGCGTCGCAACCGGTCCGTATGCGTAACGCAACTGTCCAGACCTATTCTCCTTATGATATGGGTTTCACCTAACATCATACCGGAACACGATTTGCATCATTTGGCGGTATGTCTTTGCCAGGTGGGTGGTAACTAACCCTCGGCCGGGCCTCTCACTAGTAGAGGACCAACCTACCACCAGTATGTAGTCCTGCTCGTTTGGCACTACCCAGGGGATACGTGTAGGGAATCAGGGTTCAAGTAATTCCTACGGACGCGAGCAGCTTCATCCCCCAAATTATTGCGTCTTATAATAGATACAATCGCGCCTCATTTAGCAATTATTTTTAATACTAGTATCGAATCTGGTGTGTTTCTTGATTTAATGAAGTATGGTAAAGTAATACCTTTATTTAAATCTGGTAGTACATTAGACCCCGCCAATTTTAGACCTATTTCTGTACTACCAACACTTAGTAAGATTTTTGAAAAAAATATTCTTGATCAAATGTTAAATTTCTTTAATATAAATAATTTACTTCATAAAAATCAATTTGGTTTCACAAGGGGTCGCTCGACAACTGATGCCGGTGTTGAGCTGATTAAATATATATTCAATGCATGGGAAAATTCACAGGATGCTTTGGGTATATTTTGTGACCTATCCAAAGCCTTCGATTGTGTTCACCATGAAACATTAATCAGGAAACTTAAACACTACGGTGTAAAAAGTGATGATCTTAAATTAATTATTACATATTTAAGTAGGAGAACGCAAAAAGTTGTCATTAACAGTATGAGTTCTTCCGGGTCGATGGTACAGATGGGGGTGCCTCAAGGCTCAATTCTCGGCCCCTTTCTGTTTCTTGTATACATTAATGACTTACCTTACATAGTAGGAGATAACCATGATATAGTATTATTTGCAGATGACACTTCTTTAATTTTCAAATTAAGTCGACAATTGCTAAAATATGACGAAGTAAATAATGCTATATCTAATTTGGTAAATTAGTTCAATGTTAATAATTTGCATTTAAATGGCACTAAAACGAAATGTATGAAATTTATGACTCCAAATGTCAAACAACTAAATAGTAATGTAATTTTAAATGGGGAGAAACTGAGTTTTGTAGATACCACCATTTTTCTTGGAATCACACTAGACGCGAAGCTTCAATGGAACCCCCATATATCAAAACTAGCAAGCAGACTTAGTTCTGCAGCATATGCCGTAAAAAAGATTAGAAGTCTAACTAGTGTTGAAACAGCTAGACTAGTTTACTTTAGCTATTTCCATAGCATAATGTCGTATTGTATTTTGCTATGGAGACACGCAGCTGACACTGAAATTATATTTGTTTTACAGAAGAGGGCCATAAGAGCAATTTATGATTTAAAGCCTAAAGAGTCGCTGCGACAAAAATTTAAGGAAATTAATATATTTACTTGGGCCTCTCAATAAATTTATGAAAATGTAATGTACGTACACAAAAATAAAAGTAGTTTTACGAAAATAAGTGATATTCATTCTGTAAATACTAGGAACAGACACAAGCTAGTAGTACCAGTTACTCGACTCCATCGAGTCAGTAATTCATTCTTGGGGCGATGTATACGCTTTTATAATAAAATTCCAGAAAATATACAAAATTTGACCTGCTCAAAGTTCAAAAACTTTATTAAACTAAGTTTGTATAAAAAGGGTTATTATAGTATTAAAGAATTTATAGATGATAATAACCCCAGGAAATGAGGTGATCGCGAATCAAGCTATTTCTAATTTGTTGTGTTGTTAATTTGTGTAACATACTCATGTAAGCTGTTATTTAAAAAAAAGTCCCGCTGGGTTTCTTGCAGGTTCTCCCCAGGACAGAGGGCTTTTTTCGAACCAGTGGTAATTATACAAAAGAGTGACTTTCAATAAGTATTATTTATAATCTATATTGAATAAAAAAGTTTCTGTTTTTGTTTCTGTTTCTGTTTCAAACATTTATTGTATTTCTAGTTTATAGTGCAAAGTATAATTGACAAGTAAATTTTGTGCTTAGAAATGTATATCAAACATTATTTACTAAATATGTTATATTTTAAAGTGCATGTAAAAACTATTTAAAAATATAAAATAGCTCATGTTGAATACTTTAGCGAATATAAATAATAAATTAATTAGATCTAGAGTTTTAATGTAACACGTCAATCATGACGTGTTACATTAAAACTCTTGGCATATTTGAAAACTATTGTAATATAGTTTTAGTATGCCCTTAAAAGCTAAAGTAATTATAAATAGTAAGTAATTCAATACGAACTACCATATGTACTTATTTAGTATAAAACGTCTTTACAATTTACAATATATCTGGAATCAACACAAGTCTGAGAAATGTCATCGAAGAAATATTCTGCGTCGCAACTGAGTAGACGAGGCTTTCTCTTGTGACAGGCTACGTATTGCCTACAGCTTTCACCGTATCTGCGAAGAAAGTTCAACATTCAGTTACTGTTGTAGCGAAAAAAAAATACATTGACTTGAGTCCTTGACTTTTTTCTTGTTTTAAGATCATTTTTAAATTAAATGCAGCATCAGGTATGGTGTAAGCTCCCTGAGAGTGATAAAGTGTTGAAACCAATTGAGTTGTTGTTTCCATTATATTTTCCCACATTTATGATGGATTATATTGTATTGTTCATTTCATTTTAGCAGCGTAATATATCACCCGAATCATATCATGATTCTTATGTTAAGTGATGTTACCAGATACCTGTTATTAATAGATACTATATACCTAGTAGTCACGCTTTAGCACTTATGGGTTAGCTTGCACACGTCCGAACAGTATACCAGCGTAAAATAGCAGAATAATGTTCATTGTATGGTGAGAGAAGAGAACTGAAATATTTGGTAGTGATACATTCCATCTTAGTCTTCAGGGGTGACAATGCATCTGCATTTTGATTCTTAATCGAGGATAATGTAGGTGTATATGAATTATAGCATGCATTTACCATCAGATGGAACACTTCTATTAGAAACATGCCAACGAGGCATTACTTACCTCTTAATCTACGAATGTGACAGTGCTTTTATTTCTTATCAAAGATAAATGTATACATATAGATGGACTACGAAATTATTAACTAATAGGATGATTGTCAGCTCTTTAGTTACTACCTTTTTTTTTTCATGAATTTGCTGTTTTGATTCTATCTGTGAAATCTTTTAGTTAGCCCTTTATTTATTTATGAATTATTTTATTTTTTAGTTATATATTTTCCAAAATATTAAAATCAAAAAAATGGTAAATTTTATTCTTTCTTAGATATAGAAGATATTTCTTAGATAAGAAATATAGAGGTTAATAGTACTTACCTATATTTAAAAATATGTTCATCGTCATGACCATAGATTTCATTTGGACAAGCAAAGCCTTCAAATGCTGCAAAAAATAAACTCATTATTATATGTGATAAATCACGTAAATATTGTTCTTTTTTTAAAGTTTTGGACACCTGACAAATGCTAAGAGCATTTGTCAGGTGTCCTGGCTTATTTTATATGCAAATAATTTTTCCTTACTTCATGTAAAAAATAATCTTACCTTGGGGATTGCAAGCCGGCACGTTCACAGCCCAATCGCAGCTTTTTATTTTATCATTAAAAGCCAGACCAGCTGGGCAATTCATCAATACCACAATTCCAAAGTAGCACATGAGATACTGATCACAGTTGCCATTATTTGTAGGGAAAATTTCACCATTTGCACAATCAGTATGTACTGTCGGGCGAGGTTCTGATGCATTAGTTGGAGGTGGGGGTTGTAGAGTCGGTCTTTCCTGTTTAGGTGGCAGTATTGGGCGAGGTTCTGGTGCTTTACTCGGTGGTGTGGGTGGTACAGTTGGTCTTTCTAGTATATGTGGCAGTGTTGGACAAGGTTCTGGGGCCTTTGTAGTAGGTGGAGGTGGTAGAGTTGGTCTCTCTTGTTTAGGTGGCAGGATTGGACGAGGTACTGGTGTTTTAGTTGGTGGTGGGTGTAGTGGAGTTGGCCTTTCTTGTATAGGTGGAAGTGTTGGGCAAGGTAATGGAGCCTTTGTAGGAGGTGGAGGTGGAAGAGTTGGTCTGTCTTGTATTAGTGGCGGTGTTGAGCAAGGTTCTGGGGCCTTTGTAGTAGATGAAGGTGGTAAAGTTGGTCTTTCTTGTTTAGGTGGCAGGACTGGACGAGGTACTGGTGTTTTAGTTGGAGGTGGAGGTGGGAAAGTTGGTCTTTCTTTTATAGGTGGCAAAGTTGGGCAAGGTTCTGGTGCTATAGTTGGTGGTGGGGGTGGTAGAGTTGGTCTTTTTTGTATAACTGGCAGTGTTGGACGAGGTACTGGTGCTTTAGTTGGAGGTAGCGCTGGAAGAGTTGGTGGTGGGGGTGGTGGAGTTGGTCTTTTTTGCTTAGGCGGTAGTGTTGGGCAAGGTATTGGAGTCTTTGTAGGAGGTGGATGTGGTAGAGTTGGTCTGTCTTGTATAAGTGGCAGTACTGGACGAGATACTGGTGTTTTAGTTGGAGGTGGAGGTGGGAAAGTTGGTCTTTCTTTTATAGGTGGCAAAGTTGGGCAAGGTTCTGGTGCTCTAGTTGGTGGTGGGGGTGGTAGAGTTGGTCTTTTTTGTATAAGTGGCAGTGTTGGACGAGGTACTGGTGCTTTAGTTGGAGGTAGCTCTGGAAGAGTTGGTCTTGGTACAGGTGGCTGTGTAGGGCAAGGTTCCGGTACTATTGGAGCTACTGTAGATGGTGGAGGTGGTAATGTAGGTGGTAAAGCTGGAGGTTCTTTTTCCGGAAAAAATGTCTCTTTTTCTTTGTTCTGATCACAAGGTTGCGTTGGCGGCTTTTGATTCTCAGGATAAACAATAAATATGTTAGTCGGTCCGTTGGGAAATTCGACGTCACACGGAATGGTCTGTTTTTGTGGCGAAACGCAATCGTTTAATTTATTAGGGCTTGGCGATTGTTGTATATAGTAATTGGAATTTCCGGCATTTATTGAAACGCTTGGGACAAAAGTTTCCCGGTGAGTGTATAACGGTAGTTCAGGTTTTTGATAAGAGGAGTATCCGTATGACTCCGGTTGTGATTCACCTGCAAGCAAATTCAATTTACAATTTGAATAAATAAAACAGACAATAATGTAAAGTTAATTGTAATTAATAACATTACTTTTTAATTGAATTGGGTACTCTTCAGGTACAAAACCTTAAAAAAGAGTAAATTATACAATATGAGAGGCTGTACAAACTGTTTACAAAATTTATTTTAGAAACAGCTTGGAAGCGACCACTTCATTTTCAGGGGTATTATATTATAATTAATAATCTTTTTATACAGTTCTTATTCTTATAAATTGTTTGAAAATACAAGTAACTGACGTCATAGTTTCCTGTAGAAATGAATTAATGAACATCACCGTATTCGGATATTTATAAATATTAAAAATCTAACTATTACCTTAGAAAAGTAAACTAAGTTTTATAACTCCATAAAAAGCAAGAAATTTAAATTATATAATGTGGTAATTTTTAAAGTCATTAACTACCCATTTGATTGTTTTTGGCGTTTTAGAAAGTGTGATTTCTTTATCAATTTACTACTGGCAGCTAATCCATTTAAACCAATAGCCAATCACAAAATCACTGTATAATTCAGACCTCTCATCACTACGAGGTATGATTCTGAGTCTCATTAGTTCGTCATTCCATCTAGCGCTGGTTATTTTAAACTGCACTGTTTGGTATGTAAGTAGTATTTAAAACTTGAAGAAAATAACTTAATTCTATTTATATATATATGAACACCACTCTGCCTTTTGATAGAGATAATTAGAAAAAATCGGAAGATCACTTTTAGTATAGTAATAATTTACATTAGATTATTTAAAAAGCAAATTACTTATTAGTTGTAGTAAAAGGTAGATTGTAATATGACATAACACTATTACAATGTACCGTATAAAAATCTATTTAGAATGGAAATGGATAGGTCAGTATTCATAAAAGATAAATAAGAAACATTCTTTATACAGCTTTAATTTAATTTTAGGGTTACCTTATTAAAACAAAATTTTTGTGCATATATTTTTATAAACTATCAATTTTAAAACAACTCTTACTTCTACATTTACTTAGCACTCCTTAGAATTCAGAGCATTTTTGTGACCTTGATTATATTTTAACAGTCATCAGTTTAAAAGAATGGCTACCATATAGCACAACCCCGTTTCTATTAACTGATGTCCGATAGGAACTACGCGTCATAAAAGTGCTGATTAGGAAACAAACTTTTACATGAGAATGTTCAAAATATAAGCAATGGAGGTGCAAAAAATATCAATGGTTTATCTCCATGTACAAAGTTATATGTTATTTTGTAAATGATAGGGATCCTTATACAAAATTAGATGTCTTTTTATAATTTTTAAGTTCATTCAATTGACTTATAAAACTAATGAAATAATATGTTAAAACGTATTTATAAAAAAATATCTCAGACATAAAATCTGCGAATACCTACCTATTGGGGAACAGCGCGGCAGATATTGCCTTGTTCTAAAACGCTCTCAAGAAAGAAGAGCCCTCTATCCAGCATTGGGCACCTAACGCTCCGATTACAAGAGTAACCGACAAACCCAAACAGGTCAGCAAGATGAAGTATCCAAAGAAGCCGACCCATTCGGAGATTCATCCGAATGGGCCGGCCATATAACTTGTATGATGGACAATTATTAATGGAGAATTCTCGAGTGCTAGCCCCCTTTTTTTAAAGAATTAGGGTGACAAACGAGCACACAGTCCACCTGATGGTAAGTGGTTGCTGTGGCCCATAAACATCTACATCTATCCTCGATTACGAATCAAAATGCAGATGCGTAGTCACCCGTGAGGACTGAGATGGAATGCCTCGTTTCCAGTAAAAAAGGGTCTCCGGTTCTCTACACTCACCATACGAAACACAGCATAGTTATGCTGCTATTTTACGCCGGTATTCCTAAATGCAAGCGAAGTGTAGTTGAGTGACGACCTGGTAAGATATGCAGGTTTTATTTTTATTTTATAGAATGAGTGTGACAAACGAGCACACAGTCCACCTGATGGTAAGTGGATGCTGTGGCCCAAAGACATCTACATTTTATCTTCGATTAAGAATCAATATGCAGATGCGTTGTCACCCCTGAGGACTACGATGGAATGCCTCGTTTCCAGTAAAATGGATCTCCGGTTCTCTACATTCACCATACGAACCACAGCAGCAATAAGATGCTATTTTACGCTGGTATTCTGTGAGAGCATGGAACTTCCCCGGTCAAACCATAATATAAAAATACGTACAAAAAACGTGACTAAGAACGGTGCTTTTAGGCACTCCTTGAGGCAGCAATGGACTTGTTATGGCATGTAATGATCATTATAATAATGAAGCTCCTTTTAAGAATAACATAACCCGAAAGGTCTCAAAATCTCTACATATTTCTTATTAAACTAATATAATACTAAATACATATCAGTGAAGTTCTTTCTTTTTAATAATAGTTTTCTTTTTACTGAAACTACATTGATAAGTTGAACTTGTACTTACCATACGCCAAAGCAAGCAACAATAAGAATAGTATTCTTTTTCGTAACATGATTTCAACTGAATCACGACGTTTTGTGATCGACACTAGTCACCAAACTGTCTCTTGTTTAGAAAAGACTTTCTTATATACAAATGCTGTATTATGATTCTAGGTATTCGAACAATTATCTACATTGATATTAAAGATTGTTAATTGATGTTTAATGTTCCTAGTGGTTGAACCTGTACCCAATCATAAGGTGTAACGGTATTTAGAAAAATGGTAATTGATGCGGACCGCCCACTAAAAGTGTAAGTATCTTTAAGGAAAAGTAACACTTTAACGTGTACAACAGTGGGCTGTCATAAACTTATGATTTTTTACAACTTTTCTATCTAAATATCCGTATATGAGCGGAGATACCAACTTTATGTCAAAGTAATTATATTACACACTCGCTATATTAATATATTATTACGTCGATCATGTGACAGTTAGTACTTAGACGTTATCGACGTCGTTTAAATTATTTTCTGAATTTACAAAATTTTTAAACATACCCACGACAAACAAAACTGAAGAATAAATAAAATTTAAAAATGGAATGATTTGCGTTTTCTTTTGTTTTACTTCATAATTGTTTGTGGCTAAAAAGCATAATATATTTATTTCCGTATACCACTACAACGCAATTTAATGCAAGTAATTTCATTCCATGAGCGTGGAAAAAGGCAATGTGGGATAGATATTCTTGGTTATTCTTAGATTAGTTAGTGCCTTAAGCAATAAAACGCTGTAATGAGTTCGACACTGTTGGATACCGTCCAGGCCGAAGACGAAAGAGGATCTGTTAGAAATAGTCCCAAACGTAGCTGCTGGATTAAATCCGTATTCCACAGAGGAAGGGGAGAAAAGCATCGCAAGACTTGGGAATAAATCGCTCCATCCATCGCTCTGTCGCGTATAGTAAAATACCATTACAAACTCAGAAGAACGCAACTGAAAAGTACGTGTTGAGAGATGCTGTTTACTTAAGCAATGCAGCGTCAAAATACCGTATTACCAGACACAAAGATTGTCCCAGGCATGCTCGATACTCGTAGTATTGAGAAGTTCTCTTTTTTATAGAATACTCATAGTATTGAGATCAGCTAGCATTCTGCCCGTTCCCATGCATCAATTTTGATGCGAGTAATAAGCTTATTCTAGCAGTATAAAGACGATGTAAAGAACAGACATACAAACATACATACTTATATTCACACACGCGGATGTATACATTCACATATACACAACTACAACACCTGAAAACAATGAAAAATTTGTGCAATATATGCCAGCACAATTAGTTATAGGTTATGAGTCATCTCAGTCCATAACACAATGTTTTTTTTTAGCTGGAGTCGGCTGCAGGCGGAAGACACTTTTTTATAGAATAAGGGTGACAAACGAGTACACAGTCGACCTGATCGTAAGTGGATGCTACGGCCCATAGACATATACATTTATCTTCGATTAAGAATCAAAATGCAGATGCGCCGCCACCCTTGAGGACTGAAATGAAATGCCTCGTTTCCAGCAAAAAGGGTCTCCGGTTCTCTACACACACCATAAGAAACACAGCAGCATTAAGTTGCTATTTTACGCTGGTATTCTGTGAGAGCGTGGTCCTTCCCCGGTCGAGCCGACCCATTCTTGCTGCAACCATAGTATAGCTACAGCATAGCTCTACCACGTAAAAAAAAAGACTCGAAGATTCAGTGAGATAACTGATGTGATAAAAGATCCTAGAAGCTTAAAATACCAAAAATGTGTTTAAATATTTCATTTAGTGCAATTTGTCATTAAACTTAACACTTTACAAGCATTTTCTGTTTGTTTATTAAATCTCGTCAGTTGTCTAATTCGAAGGACTACATCCGACAGTATAATAGCTTAGGGTTACCGGATACTTTACGAGGCCTAACTTTACATTTTAATATTGTCGTTGCTGCTTGTGATTAGAGGGCTGGTTCTTTTCGTTTCCTCGCTCAATGGCTATACTTAGCCTTTGAGCGAGGAAACGCAGCCAGCGTTCTTGACACGATTTTTTATTTTTTTTTATAGGATAAGGGTGACAAACGAGCACACAGTCCACCTGATGGTAAGTGGTTGCTGCGGCCCATAGACATCTACATCTATCCTCGTTTGCGAATCAAAATGCAGATGCGTTGTCACCCGCGAGGACTAAGATGGAATGCCTCATTTCCAGCAAAAAGGGCCTCCGGCCACCTGCACTCACCAAGCGAAACGCAGAGGTAAACCTCTACTTCACGCTGGTATTCTGTGAGGTCGTGGTACCACCCCGGTTCGAGCCGGCCCATCCGTGCGACAGCAAAAGCTGCCGCGAGGCTCTACCACTGTTAAATATGAGTATGATAATTAAGTTACTAGTTTTATTAAATTATAGTTCTTAATTTAATTTAAATTTAATTATAGTATATAATAAAATATTGTACATTAAAAAATATTTAAGTTAACTTCAAACAAGTTCTATTGGATTCTGTGATCACGAGGACTATTTAAACACATTCTTGTCATCGTCGTAAAACCGAGTAAATAAGTGATTTGAAAAAATATTCCGAATTGGGTTTTAACACGCAATCCTTGATTCAAGTTGTTGTTACACATGGTCTGTTGATTTGAAATACAAAGTAAGTCTATGGGCATGGACAGAACGGCTTTGGTGGCTCTTTTGTGAAACTTTTAAATTAAAAAAGAAAATGAATGTGCCCCGAAACCTTAGTCAAATAGGTTTTTACATGAAATAGGAAAAAGGGGACCTGAATACATCCTAGTCACTAGAATGTATTGTTCAATAGGATCTAGTGCATTTATTATATATTATACCTAGGGTATATGGATTAATCCATTACGCAAATCATTATAGTTTAAAGCTCCAATTGGCAATAATTCTGAAAAAGTAAATAGATTGTCGAGTGATTTTGTATAAAGTAAAGTAGTAAGAAAATATAAAATAACCACGTTTTTATCACGCTTATGACCGTCATAAAAAAAGTGGTTAAAGCATGATGAAAAGTTATTAAAGGAGAAATTGTATTAATGGCTTATTCACTTAGTGGTTTACTTAACATTCCTAAAAAGTATTGAATTCATATATTCATATTTATTCTAATTGGTTGTTATCAACATTGTAAATGAACTAAGTAGGAACATTGAAATGTGTGAAGGTAAATATTATGTATGTTGACAATCTTTTGACTGATATCAACTATCTTACTAGTTAGGATGATCAGATTAATTTATATCCAGGTCTGCCTAGTTTTAAGAATTTCCTGCTAGCCCACTTTGGCAAAGCTAGGGCAGCTAGCAGAGGGCTACGAGTGTAAGCAATCTAAATGTGTATTATTAATATGTCACCTACGAAAATCTATCGCGAAATTTCATCCAGTGGGTGTCGTAAGGGGGCAACTATGGATAATTTCAGAAAAATAATATGACTTCCGATAGATGGTATATTATATACTCGTATATATGTCGCAGTAAGATAGTTAAAGCCGTGATATAGTTATATCCCCAGGAATATAGCTATATAACGTAATATAGTTATATGAAAGCGGCTCATAACTATCTTACTAGACTAATCCAGTGAAATAATTATAATTGTAGTTTGTTTATGATTTGTTAGTCAAAACTACATTTGAATTATACTTTTTGAATATATATACACACAAAATAAATTTATATATATATATAAAATTGAAGTGTCTGTCTGTAATATCGAAATAAAAGTAAAAAGTAAAGTAACAGCCTATATACGTCCCACTGCTGGGCACAGGCCTCCTCTCATTTGTTAGAGAGTTTTTACGGCAAGTAAATGTCTTCTCATGTCTTCGAAATATTTTTTTATATCTGAGACAGGTTTCCTCACGATCTATTCCTTCACTCCAGTCCAGCACGTGGTAAATAAACACTTAAAATAGCAATTCAAATTTTCGTTGGTGCCGACGGGGATCGAACTCGAGTTGCTCGCGTATTGTGAAAGTTACAGCGTGCACTTAGCCTCTGAGCCACGGCTCAAGCATTATCAAAATAACTGTGTTTTAAATAAAACTAATTTTAGGGATTTTATCGCGTATATTAACATATTTTACATTCCCGACGTTTCAAGGACTTTACAGCACCCATGGTCACGGGGGAGACTGATGTGTATGACGTCCCAATGTCATAGTTAACCACGGCTACCTCCAGATTAAAAATTATTAATTTTTGTTCCGATCTACGCAGTATGAACTTACAGTATCATGAAGTCTTGCAGTTGTATGCTTGGGTTGGGATTTAATTTTATTAATTATGGGATCCCAAGCAGATGGTAGCACCCAGCCATCTTCTCTATTCAAATTAGGATGTTTCTTGATTTCAATAGCCTCGCGAATCATCCTTGGAAGGAATCGGTGTTCTTTAGCGAGGATTTGTGGTCTATCAAATCTAATGTAGTGACGGGGGTGATCCTGTACGTGTTCACAGACTGCAGACTTCCCGGAGCGTCTATTCTTCACATCAGCTATGTGTTATTTAACGCGGTTTTCTATGGATCTTTTAGTTAGTTCGCCGTGTCTCGGCAAAATTGAAGGTGCAAAGGCCCGCTTGTGCACATGGCGGCACAATGAAACGGTGCCGGGTTAATGCGTCTCCCGTTAATTCACGCCCATTAAACGGATGATGGAAAAAAGAAGATTGCGCAAAGGGCCGCTGCCTGGAGGTCGCCAGGGCGCGTCTGGAGCTGGCGCTGGACGCGATAGCATGCGAACCGCCAGCCGAGCGCGAAGTGCTGCACAACCACCCAGCAGCCCCTCGCATCCATCATCCCCACCAGCTGGCTTGGTGTTGGCAGGGTCACCGCGGGCCCAGCAATCAGCATCCGCCACTGGTGGAGTGCGCCGCATCCGTTGGTCAATGCCATCTGCATCAGCAACGCATTGCGGGCATATTTTAGGGCGAAAGGGGGAGAAATTATTAGGTATTGTGGGTAGTATTTTTATTGATAATTAAGTGATCAGGTATAGTTGGGTTTTTAAACTATTTTTTGTTAGTATTTAAATAATTTATCACTAAGAATACATATTGATAATCGATGCAAAAAAACTCAAATTATGTATAATTAATTACGAATGAACTAAAAGTTATAAAAATACAGAAATTATCATGTAAGTCGAAACCACCAGTTATACAGGGTATTTTTGGAACGCTCCCGAAAACTAAGACAGACGACAGAACCAAGTACACCTTTGATGATGGGTGGAATATAAAATCGGTCCTGATTAAAGAAAAATCATCTTTTCACAACGTTTTATTAGCTTTATTCATTTTCAATTTCATTAAAAAAATCACGAAAATACTGAAACATAAAATCAGCAGTGGAATTACTGAATTCATATCAGCTGATTAAAGGTCAATGTACACGCGAACGCGAATTCGCGCGGCCCGCAACTAGCGGGCCATACCACAGTACCTAATAATTTACAACACTTGTCTAAATACCTAACTTATCAACTTAACCTACTATTTTGCCACTGTGCTTGTCTCCACGTAGCCACTTATATCTGTATCTGTATCTGTGTATCGGTAACAACAAGAATAATATCATTAAGTAATAAATAACAAGAATAATTTAATAAACAAAATAATTGTACTGTCTGTCGTGACAGTCAACACGGAATTGTAACAAAAACTAAAATTATTAATTTATTCCGCTAAAACAAATGCGTACATAAGGCAATGTCCTTGAAGCACTGGAACTGACACCGTTAAAGCGTTATGTATGTTAAGACATCGCCAACTTTTATTTATTTATCACTACGACTAGTCTTCATATGGAATTTAAAAGTTATGGTTGTCATTCTTAATACGATTTACACAATCAATTGTACCCTGATGTAACAAGCAGTTCTTTACTACAAAAATTATTGAAATTAATAAACGTACCTAATTGGGTACTCAGTACTCACACAAGTGTAAACACTATTTCATCGTTATCTTTGATTTTGTATAAGAAAATAGAAATAAAATGGTACTAAATAATTTTAATAGTTAAAATCAATTGCAATTATGATAAATAGTTGATTAATCTATCAGAATTAAGGCTTTAACTAGCCTGAATGACCTTGACGAAACGGCTATCGCAGAGATTTTACGCCGTCTAGCAACTACGTTCTGTATTACTTATAAAAGTGCAAAGATTAATAGACTGCAGAGATGACAATTATAAAAGTGACATACTGCCTGTTATGCTTGCGCATTACTGAGAATCATGTCGTAGTTACGCATCTTCAATTACATTGTGCTGTAGCTTTGTCCGGTAGGTAATTTTGTTTTAAGGTTTTGAGGTATTTCTGACGAGAAGATGTGTCGTAGCTTCTCGAACGCTGCCCAGCCGAATTGAATCCGTCGATTGACCTCTCGGTCAAAGTTGGACTTACCTAGTCGGACTATTTGTCCCAGGTAAACATACTCGTCAACAACTTCGAGCTTAGTGCTCCCAACAACTACCGGCATAGGTGTGACATGGACATTAAACATAATCTTTGTTTTGTCCATGTTCATCTTAAGATCTATCCGTTGGGAGACACTATTGAGGTCATTGAGCATAGTGCTTAGTTCCTCCAGCGATTCTGCCATGAGGACTATATCGTCGGCAAATCGAAGGTGAGTGATGTACTCGCCATTGATGTTAATTCCGTATCCTTTCCAGTCCAGAAGCTTGAAAACGTCTTCCAATGCAGCGGTGAAGAGTTTCGGGGATATAACGTCACCCTGTCTTACACCTCTCTGCAATTGGATAGGTTTCGTACTCTGGTTCTGTACTCGGATAGCCATCGTAGCTCTACTGTACAAACACTTCAGCAATTCGATATACCGACAGTCAACTTGGCACCGCTGAAGGGACTGAAGCACCGCCCAAATTTCGACGGAATCAAAGGCTTTCTCACA
The DNA here is from genome assembly GCA_033319125.1 of Parnassius glacialis. NCBI lineage: Eukaryota > Metazoa > Arthropoda > Insecta > Lepidoptera > Papilionidae > Parnassius > Parnassius glacialis. Next base: position 18,794,819 of record JAVANC010000001.1, on the reverse strand, counting down.
GTCCACATACGCCAGACATAGTGGCAAATTGTAATCTTCGGACTTCTGTACAATTTGCCGTAGGGTATGTATGTGATCTATGGTGCTAAAGCCCTTTCGGAAACCGGCTTGTTCGGGAGGCTGGAAGTCGTCAAGTATGCGCGCGAGATGATTCGTAATGACTCTCGAAAACAGCACGTAGACGCGGCTCAGAAGGGAAATCGGTCTGTAGTTGTTCAAGAGAGCGTTGTCACCTTTCTTGAAGAACAAGACCACCGTACTTCTGCTCCACGCCTCCGGTGTAATGCCACCATGGAGGACGGAATTAAAGAGCTTCTGAAGGACTTCAAGTACCGGTCTTCCACCCACTTTCAGAAGCTCCGCTGTAATTTCATCCTCGCCTGGGGCCTTGCCGTTTTTAAGGTGCTGGAGAGCCATTCTAATCTCGCTCAGACTGACTTCCGGGATATCTTCGGAATAGTGTCGAATAAGACTCGCTCTTGGATCGTTACTCACACTTGCGTGTGGCTCCAACGATGACGTGTACAGCTGCCCATAGAACCTCTCAATCTCACTCAAAATCTCAGGTGCCCCGGAAACGATGCTGCCACATTCGGTCTTCAGCTTTGACAGTTGGCTCTTTCTGGCAGACAGATCTCTGGCAAAGACTTTGGAGCCTTGGTTTCGCTCGATCGCTTCTTCAATATGAGCTGTATTGAAGTTGCGTAAGTCTCGCCACATGCATTTGGAGATTTGTCTGTTCAGTTGCCTGTATGCTGTCAAATCTGTTGAAGAATGTAGCCTCATCTCCCGTCTAACAGCCATGAGATTAAGAGTGTGATCGGAGAGTTTTTGTGTTCTTCTGCGGTGGGTCTTGCAGAACTTAGCTCCGACCGCATGGACAGTTTCCACGAGCTTGTCATTCATATTTATAATTTAAAATTATTATTATTATTTGGGTTGTCTATAAAGTTTTCTCATCTGGTTGGGCTGTTTAAATATATAATGGTAAACGAAAGATATAAACATACATAAATATCAATAAAATAGAATAAATACATAAAAAATACATAAATATATAAAAACCCAACCAGAGGGAAGCCCTCGGCAGAGGAGTCCAAACGGCCGAGGGTTAGGGGGAAAGGAGAGTATCGAGGAGCACCGCCTTCTGCATTTGAGCTTGGAGCGGTCCGCCACGGAGTCCCAGTCGCCTCAGATGACCCGAGAGGCTGACTGGGATTATTAACCCGTTTGCAGAAACGACCACAGGAATAATTTTGGCCGGCAGACCACCGCACATGTCGGTCACCTCGTGAACCACGTCCAGATATTTTGTCAGCTTATCTGTTTCGGCTTTCACGAGGTTCTCGTCATAAGGAATGGTAATGTCGATCAAAAATATCCTTGACTGTACCCGGTCCATCAGCACAATATCAGGCTTATTCGCAAGAATAGTCCTGTCTGTGATGATGGCCCGGTCCCAGTAGAGCCTGGCGCGGTCATTTTCAAGCACGGCTTCCAGCAAGTACTTATAATATGGCAGTTTCCGATCCACGAGACCGTATTTCAGAGTGAGCTCCTGGTGTAGAATCCTGGCTACTAGGTTGTGTCTGTGCAAATACTCAGAGTTAGAAAGCGCCGAACAACCGGAGATGACATGCCTAAGTGACTCACCGGGATGGCGACAAGCTCGAATGATGTCGACGGCACCATCCTTTAGGATGTATTTCCGATTAATGTTGGTCTTAATAACCTGATCCTATATTGCACAGACAAAACCCTCGGTTTCCCCAAAGAGGTCACCGAAACGTAGCCAGTGGAGGGAGGCGACTGTGTCTACTTAAAACCTCCCGTGGATCTCCTTCTCCTTCCATAAGGTCTCCCGGTCGGAAATGCTCTGTACTGCCGGGTCTTGCCATTGCTCGTTGGCTAAGGATAGAGGGGTAAGTCCTTTATCACAAGAAATAACGTCCCTATAGTATGAATCATCCTTTCTCGTTAGAAAATAATTACGGAGGCTGCACACTTCGCGATTATGCATGGTAAGCGCGCTTAAAAAGCCGCGCCCACCATGCTTCCGCGGCAAGTACAGCCTAATTACTGACGATCTCGGATGATGCATTCTGTGGGACGTCATAATAGTGCGGACTTTTTTGTCCAGAGCGTTCAGTCCGGTCTGAGTTCACCTGAGTATGCCAAAGGTATATACATAACAACAGGCATGATCCAACCGTTATATGAATGTGTCTTATTAACGCCCGACAAAAGACTGTTAAGCACTTTTGTTAAGCGTGCATAAAACACATCGCAAAGTGACTGTTTCATGTCCGCCTCATCGATACCCATGTTCTGTGACATACCCAGGTATCAGTATGTTTCAGCCTCGGAAAGGGTCCTTATGTTGATGGGCATAGGTAAGTCTATGCCCTCAGAGTTAGCAACTTTTCCACTCTCAACATGGAAGACCGCACACTTATCCGTCCCCAGCTCCATTCTAATAGAATTCCTAAGGTCACAAGTGATGTTTAGCAATTCCATAAGATGGGAGCAACTGGAGGGGAATAATTTGAGATCATCCATATAGAAAAGGTAGGTCACTTTTGTCCCTCCTTTCCGAAGCTGAAATCCCCTCCCGGAGTCCTCCAGTAAGGTATTGAGAGGGTTCAGAGAGAGGCAAAACCAGATTGGACTCAAACAATCGCCCTGGAAGATACCCCTTCTTATCCTTTTGCGGCTTTCCACATCCGTCATCCGCTCACCTAGATGAGGATACAGCCTCACGTCGTAGCCGTTCCAGTTCGCTGCTATCAAATATGTTTGAGCGCAAGATATACTGAACTCGGTCTGCCAGATTTTGCTCGGTGACGGTTATAGATGGCTCCCGCTAAGCAAAAAGTCGATGCATCCTAGGCCGATACGCAAAGAGCAAACTTACTTACACTATTACATATTTTTAAAATTTAATAGGAGAAAAAATACTTACCTCAAATATACAACAAGTCTTTTTTCTGGTTCAATTGGCCTTCTAAATCTTAAGTTTTCTATTGAAAGATATAAATTTCTTGTACGTTAAATGCAAATATCTAAAAAAAATCGTTTATCATTATCTAATTAATGTTTAAATAAAGCATATGCCCTTCATATTCTCCATACAATAGCATTTTTAAATTAATATTATGAATCCAGAATCTTCTTTTTCTTCGCATTTTATTTTCTTCTTCCTCTGCCAATAAGCAGGCTATTACTATATTTCTTTCCATAATGAGTTCGAGCGATCAATTTCACTGTACCGTTTCACACCAGTGGTAAGAAAAAACTACTAAAGTTGTTGGTAATACAAGAGACTTGCGTCCGGCGAGGACGATGCGTACGGACAAATGTGCGAGGCCATCAGTAAAACTCGGTGCGTACGGTGCGTACGATGCGTACGGTGCGGACAAATGTGCGTTCAGCTTTAACCGTATTTGTGCAATGTGCTCCTGCTGCGGCTTTACCGATCAATTCACTCTGCAGCTTTAATATTCTGCAACGCGAGTCTTCAAAGTATAGATTTTTTTATGAAATTGAAATGACATACGAACTTACAGTCCACTTGATGCTGCGATTGCGATTGCAGCTACTACAGCGCTGCATACAACTTCAAACAAAACTAAAGACGCGTTGTCAGCTTTAAGGGCAAAGAAATCGCGTTTACGGCCTAGTAGACCAACGAGCTTAGCTTGATTATTTATAAGTCATCGTGTTTTTCAGTATCGTTCATATGTTGATGCCTTTTTTATATTAATATCTTATTTTAGGTTACAAAATATTATCTATATTAATCTGATGCGTGGTCCTTCACTGCTGGCCCTATGTGGAAGCTCAAAGTCGCTCAGCGAGCTATGCAACAACAACAACTGCAACACCAGGGAGGGAATTGCAGATGCGTTGCCGGCCTTTTAAAAAGGAGTACGCTCTTTTCTTGAAGGTCCCTAAGTTGTATCGGTCCGGAAAAATCGCTGATGGTAATCGATTCCTTAAGGAAGTCGTGCGAGGAAGAAAACATCTTCTAAATCACACAGTGGTGGACCGCCAATCATCCAGATGGTGTGGATGGTATCGGGAGTTCTGCCGCGATGTGCGTTCGTGAAATTTGGCGGCTCGGATTAATCCGAACAATTCCTCAGAGCACTCCCCATGGTAGATGCGAAAGAAAATGCAAAGAGATGCAACATCTCTTCGCAGCGCTAATGAGTCAAGCCGATCGGAAAGGACTCGGTCGTCAACGATTCGAGCCGCTCTGCGCTGGATGCGGTCAAGTGGAAGGAGCTGGCACTGGGGAGCCCCTGCCCAGAGATGGGAACAGTATTCCATGTGAGGCCGAACCTGCGCCTTGTAAAGTTGCAGGCGGTGTGCCGGCATGAAATACTGTCCCGCTCTGCTGAGCACGCCAAGCTTTTTAGAGGCCAATTTGGCTTTCTCTTCCAAGTGACAACGAAACTGCACGTCACTCGATATGTCGACGCCGAGGATTCCGATACTGGCTGAGGCAACCAGGGGAGTGCCTTGAAACTGAGGAGATACGACAAAGGGGTTCTTTTTAGCGGTAAACGCGCAAACTTGTGTCTTCTGAGGATTAAACTGGACTAGATTTAGTCGCCCCCAGTTCGAGACTTTGTCCAGAAAAGACTCGACTTCAGACACAAGTTTGTTCCGGTACTCGGAGACGTTTTCCCGAGAAATATTAGCACGGCCGGTGTATAGAGCATCACCAGTGCTGTCAACCGCATAGCAATGAATGTTACCAGTTAGCAACATATCATTGATATTATTTGTAAGTCATATAAAAATGTGAAACGAATCAAAGCCGCTACCAAAACCACTACAGTCTGCCACCACCTGATGGCATGTGGATGCTTTGGCCCATAGACACCTACATTTAAGAATCAAAATTAAAATATAACGTCACCATTGAGGATTACGATGGAATGCCTCATTTCCAGTATTAAGGGTTTCTATCTTCGTTTTTCTACACTCACAATACGAAACACAGCAATATTAGGCTGCTATTTTACACTGGAATTCTGTGAGCACGTAGTCCTTCCCAGACGAGCCGACTCATTCGAGCCACAACGATAATATAGCTGCAAAGTAACTCTATCACGTACGAGCCCCTGCGCTACTAAGCCGTCATATTAAATGGCTCTGATTCTTATATCCATCAGAGGCACAGAGTAGAGGATAAGAGTAATTTATGTGTGGCAGCGTCACTCTATATCACATTCCCGATTGCAAGTGTTTCAAGATGGTATCTGTACAATTTAGTTGCTTTCTGGCGTACCACTAAAACTACTATTAAAAAATCATATCTTTGCTTTTAAATGACATCAAGGGCTTGCTTAAAATAGACAAACATATTATGCATCATTAAATATAGTAATCAACAATATATTATCTGGTCTGTAGAAGATATGTTTGCATGCGAAAATGACTGCTTCCGAAATAATTTAGTTTTCGCCGAAATTAGCAGTGCGATTGTGTAACTTTGGTGAGAATTGTGTTTGGTTTTGTTTTGGCGTTTGACGTTTAGTTTTGTTGTACTGCGTAAATGTATCAGTCTGTATAATAAGCTGAAGTATTTTTATTTTAATATCTCATTCCAGGTTATGAAATATTATCAAATAAAAATAACATTAGTGCTTCTCGTCGCCTCAGTCATTCCCGTCGGCAAATGATTACCATTAGAGTTTCACAATAGTATTGCAGAAATGACACCTTTATCATCAAAACCATAGCTGTGTATTTAAGAGTCATGGAATCTTTAAATCATTCATATTATTATATTACGTGGCTTTAAAATAGTGAAAGTTTTCTCATACATTTAATTACGAGTATACGTGGTCTTAATAAAACCGACTAAGATAATTCACAAACGTAATATTTATTTAAAATCAGTTTCATTCATTGATATTAAACAATATTTCAGAAAACAAAAGAATTACAAATATGAAGGACGCTCTTCACAAGGCGTGGAACTTCTCACGAGATCGGAGTTAACACAACGGTTGACAGTTTCGTCAAATTTGAAGCCAAGGTCGCAGGTGAGCAAACGAGCGCCACCTCTGTGACATGAAATGAACGAGTAACATTTTCCGGGTATTCTGTAAATTAAAAATGTTATTTATAACAAAAAATATACGAAATAATTTAAATCATCCAAATAATTTAGTGTGCCACTCTACTCCAGCCACAGCTAAGAAGCTATAAAGTAAAGTTACAGCATATATAGGTCCCGCTGCTTGTCACAGGCCTCCTCTCGTTTCTTAGAAATATTTGCTTCCAGTGTTTGTGGCCAAAACACAGCAGTGAAAGTACTGTTGCTTGACGGCAGATATAGGTAAAAGCGTCGAACCTACTTAGACGGTCTTCTAATCAGTAAACGTGGTAGAGCCATGCTGCAGCTATATTAGTAGTATAGTTGTAGCAGGATTGGGTCGGCTCGACCCGGGAAAGACCACACTCTCACAGAATACCAGCGTAAAATAGCAGCTTAACACTGCTGTGTTTCGTATGGTGAGTGTAGAGAACCGGAGACCCTTTTTACTGGAAAAGAGGCATTCCATCTTAGTCCTCACGGGTGACAACACATCAGCATTTTGATTCTTTATCGAGGATAGATGTAGATGTCTATGTGTCACAGCGACCACTTACCATCAGGTGGACTTTGTACTCGTTTGTCACCCTATCCTATAAAAATCCCTAACACCTATTAAAAAGAAGTGGACACTCACAGTACTTGTTAGTTGCTAGTAATTTTTATAATACAAACTATTAGTTGCAGAAAATTTAAATAAAGGTCAAAGTACACCAAATGCGTGAGCAGCACCTCCGCATGACTTTATGCCTTAAGACAACGGGTGTAATGTATGAAATACGATTCTCTGTCCGTGTACCATACACAGTGCGAGTATACGCAGGTGACGTCATAATGTATAAAATTAACTTTTTTTAAATTTAAGAACCTTCTTTAAATATAGAATGTTCAAAAATTGTGTATGAATATTTAAGTGGATATAAAGAATAAATAATTAAAAATATTACCCAAAGTTTTCAGTAATATCATATCCATATTGGTCGACAGATCCCGGAGGGCAGGAATAGCCAATGAATGCTGTAATATACATATAAACATTTTTATTAAGATCCATCTGAAAGTTAAATATATTCATGTTCTCATTTTTTTAATCAATAGCGACAATAGCGTTATCATGATGTAGGGCATGCCATATTTCATGATAACGCTATATTATTGAAGTAGACTTGAAATTCATCTATCGATTACTGAATTTCTCCTAGCATCCAATAATCAAATTGGTTTAATGGTCAACAGAATTACTAGAAGTGTTAGTGTTAAAAATACTAATATTTCGTAAAAAAACAATAGTTATAAATTACCTTCAGCGTCACAAGAAGGTACCAAAGCGGGCCAGTCGCAACGTCCTATATCGGGATCAAAAGCAAGTCCCGATGGACATAGCATTTCTATGGGAACACCATCCACGCATTGCTTATAATGTCCACAATCGACGCGAGTCGCTAAAGGCGATTCAAAGAATCCATACTCGTGAGGGCATTCTTGTGTTGATCTAGCTGCCTCTGTAAATAAATAAAACATTACAACAAAAATAATGTTTTAAAGCATATGCTTAAAAACATTATTATATTTATGTAAATATATGTAGAAAATATGAAATTTTACGTTGAATATCCTTCGCGCCACATGGAACGTCCATTGGATATCCACAAGGATACTGCGGCCATGGGGCCTCTGCATTGAAGTGCAGACCGTCAGGACATGACCTTCTAAATTCTTGGCGTTCCTAAAATTAACAATGTACCTATGTACGTTATACTGCTAAAACTAACTGCCAGAACTGTATTATTATACCAAGTCAAGACTTACAATACATTCGATGAAGATATCGCAGTAACCCTCAACTTTATAGTACGCATTAGTATCTCCACAGTAGCCTGTATCACCTGTTTATAAAAATAACATTTACAAGATTAATAGTTTCATAATACATCGTGTTAAATAGTAATAAGTTTAAAACTTTACTAAAAACAAACATATTTGCAAAAAAAGAGAAAAAAAAATATAGAACTGACTTTGCAAAATGATGGTTCCCGTTAAGGGAAACAGTCAACTGCGATTGCGAATATGTAAGTGAATGACACTTATTGAACAATGACCGTTCACTTTATACAATTTAAGGGATTGGGCTATGTAACTTTGGCATTGACAGCAAATGATAAAAATAGCGTTCAGTAACGGCAAATGACAATCGTTTTTAGCAAACATCGCGGACGTGTCCGAACACGATCATGATGCAAACCTGGCCTTGAACTTAGAGGAAACCTAAGGTTAAGGACTGGTCCGAGGAAGTCGTTCTAAGTGGGCTCGACGAGCCTCCTCTGTACGCTTTAGTGGACTGTGATGGGAAGGCTGTCCTCTCATTATACGCCCCGCAGGACAGATAGTAGAAGAGGAAGGTTTCCATGATTCTGGAGGGACCGCATTGTGCCTGAGCAGAGCCATAGACCAGATTCACCGCTGATGCGTCTGTGGCACGTTTTTATTTTTGGGGAGATCTAGCCCGTGTAAAAAGTCACGCTTGTGTTTTGGTACGCCTTTACTGAGGCGGAGAACGGAGGGAGGAGTTGTTCTCCTCCAAGTTGCTGAGGGTCGATTGGCACTGGCAGGTCGGCGGATGTGTGCAAAAGTGGTCCCGTTGCTTATGTGTAGCAACGGTACAACACCATGGCGCTTCAGTCGATTTGAGTGTGACAAAGCTCGTCCTTACCCTTGCTCTGTGGGCATGTGTAGGCATTTCCCCATTAAAAAACGCCGTATTTGCGTTAGAAATCATTACAGCTTTAAGTGATGCACGATACTTCTCAACATGGTTCAGCTATCGACTGAGGCGTGCGCAAATGATTGAAGTCTGGCAATGGCAAATGACCATTTTAGGGACCCTTTAGAAGTACACTAGCCTCTCTATAGCATTCACTGTGTTAGAGGGTTTAGTTTCCTCTCATAAATAATAATCGATAATATTTGTACGGCTCTTATAAGATTAATTTACTGATGAAAAACTGAAAAGACACAAAAATATAGAAAAATTATATAGTTAGCACATACATAGAGCAAACACACGAAAACACAAAAAATATTAAATAAGACACAAGCGTAAATAATGTTAGGTTAGCAAACAGAGTTTTTGTGTATGAAATAATAACGATTATGTCAGGACAGTGCATTGATACCTATATTATAAACAAAAGACAAAGAAATTTATAGAATTATTAGAAATACTTCAATGTGAAATACAGTCGTGAAATATGCTCTGATGCTCTGATGAGACGGCCTGACGATTTTTTTATTAATTTATCTACTTCCAATTATACAATAAACGTTTTTAACATTTTCATCTGCCAAACTGCATTACAGTTTGTCGGCAGTACGACACTCCAAATGTGAAATATTACGATCCCGTAATATTTCACATTTGGACACAGGCCACTTCCAAGTTAAAAGAACAGTAGTTCATGAACAAGTTTTTTTTTAAAGTGGCATGCAACAAAAGCCACAAAGGTTTCTGTATTTTTTAAATATAAATTAGCGGCTAAACGTTTCCCTCGTCTCCCTTAAGGAAATTCCTACGTCACACAATTCTACGGAAATAACAAGTTTAATAGCGATTACGGGTATTGAAGATTATTCAGAAGAGCTGTAAATTTAAAAGTATATAATGTTAGAATTAAGTTTCTGATCAACCGTAACTTATACTTACATGATACTACCACAAAAAGAGCGGAGATGCAAAGCAAGAAGAACATTATAGATATTTTTAGTGAAAGAATTGGATCTTAGCTTAGTCATTTTATACAGAATTAGGTCGTTAATTTCACATTACTAAGTAAAATCGTACTTAGATAAGCTTGCTTTTATCTAAAACACTCTTTTCATTTGATTTTCATCAAAATTTTCCACTATAACTGACTTAAATTGATTTATCTATAACTGAGTTGTAACGATAAGCACACGTCCAATTGATTTGTCTTATATATATTGTTGGGAATGAGGGTAAAATAATAGGGTGTAGCGTAGCTACAGCGCGTTCGTGGTAAAAATGTCTTCCTGTGTTTTAGGTGGTGCACAAATTACACGGCAACTGTTAGAGACAAGAAAAACGTCTTATTAATATTTTGAATATAGATGTTGTGCTCATAATTGGTTTTATTATTTCAACACTAACCGCTCGTGTAAACTTTGACGCTAGATACCTAAATAGTGTGTTCATGTCCATATCGGTATGTCACGTGCTCGCGCCAATGAGCACTCAGCAGCAATCAATACGCAACTAATGATGTATATTCATCTTTTTCTAACGATAACGATACTTTTTCTAACGGTTGAGATTATTAAACATATTTTTTGTACATGGAAGGATTCAGAGGATGCTTTGGGTATATTTTGTGACCTTTCCAAGGCCATCGACTGCGTTCACTATGAGACATTAATCAGGAAGCTACAGTACTATGGTGTCAAGAACACAGCGCTTAAACTTATTATTTCATATTTAAGTAATAGAATGCAGAAAGTTATTATCAATGGTATAAGTTCTTCCGGCTCACCTGTACTAATGGGTGTCTCTCAAGGCTCGATTCTCGGCCCATTCCTATTTCTAGTGTATATTAATGACTTACCTTCTCTTGTAGAGGATAATCATGATATAGTATTATTTGCTGATGATACATCCTTGATTTTTAAACTTAAGCGTCAATCATTTAAATGTGACGAGGTGAATAATGCTATATCTAAATTAGTGCATTGGTTTAACGTTAATAATCTACATTTAAACGGAAATAAAACTAAATGTATAAAATTTACAACTTTTAAAGTTATTTCATGAAAACATGTAAAAGTTAAAAATCTGAGTCCCAATGTGTTTTTAAATGGGGAAGAACTGAGCCCTGTTGAATCCACTGTTTTTCTTGGCATCACTCTCGACGCAAAGCTTCAGTGGGGCCCCCATATATTCAAACTAGCAAGCAGACTAAGTTCTGCAGCCTATGCTGTAAAAAAGATTAGAGGTCTCACTAGTGTCGAGATAGCTAGATTAGTTTATTTCAGTTATTTCCATAGCATAATGTCCGATGGGATTTTACTATGGGGAAATGCGGCTGATTCAGAAACTATTTTTGTTTTACAGAAGAGGGCCATTAGAGCTATTTACAACCTAAAAACGAGAGAATCTCTTAGAGATAAATTTAAAGAAATAAATATATTAACTTTGGCCTCTCAGTATATTTACGAAAATTTAATGTATGTTCACAAAAACAAAGGTAGTTTTAGTAAAAAAAGTGATGTACATTCTGTAAACACTAGGAACAAACACAAGCTAGTGATAGCAGTTTCTCGACTCCACAGAGTCAGTAATTCATTCTTGGGGCAATGTATACGCTATTACAACAAGGTCCCGGAAAGTGTACAGGCTCTCTCTATTAGCAAGTTTAAATGTTTTGTTAAGTTGAAACTGTATAAAAAGGGTTATTATAGTATAAATAAATACATGGTTGATAATAACCCCTGGAAATGAGGTGATCGCTTCCAAGCTGTTTCTAAAATAAATTTTGTACTTATATAGTTTGTACAACCATTATTGTAAAATTTGCTTTAAAAAAAGTCCCGCTGGGATTCTTGCTGGTTCTTCCCAGGACAGAGGTTTTTTTTCGAACCAGTGGTAAAGTAAAAAATGACTTTCAATAAGAATTACACATGTGATCTATATTGAATAAAAAAATGTTCTATTCTATTCTATTTTATTCTATTCTATAGGTATGCCGTATCATTTGTCTCTTTTTGTTAGCGCAACGTGTCATAATAAATAACTGTACGTAGATATAGTACTACCTGCGCCACTTTAAAATACAATTATGTTAGTGTGTAACCCGTCTATCTTTTTAATACGTCTTTGGTAGTGATGCTGTTAGTTTGCATACTTTGGTGTTATCATGTAATTGGGTCCTGATAGTAAGCAGAGTTTCTTACCGAGTAGTGTTCTTTTATTTAAATACTTTTGAGATTAATTTCTAACATCAGAAGTGGGATAGTTTCTAAAAATATATAATAATTTAAACCATGTATTTGCTACTGTTTTGAACTCGAAAAGTTTGGCTTTGTTGGTTAATCAACGCCTGTTTGTGATGTATTGAATATAATACTTACAAATTATAATAATAGATATAGTGTGAATAGTAAATCTTTAATATGCAAAATAAACAATAAAATGTAACGCAACAAATATAGAATGCTGCTATGTTACAGTTGCAGCATGAATGGCTCAAGGAATGGGAAGGACCACGCTCTCACAGTATACCAGCGCAAAATAGCTAATGCTGCCGTGCTTCGTATGCTGAGTGTAGAGAACTAGAGACCTTTTTTTCTGGAAACAAGGCATTTTACTTTAGTCCTTAGGACTTAGGGATGTCAACACATCTGCATTTTGATTTTTATTAAAGGATCGATATAGATGTCAATGGACCACAGTATCCACTTACCATTAGGTTGACTGTGTGCTCGTGTGTAAAAAAATGTCTCTGCTGGAGATGGATTTTTTTCATTGATGATCACAGTTCCAGACTTAACGCGCCTCTGACTTACGTTTCATCTGTGGATGATGATTGTAAATACAAGTGTGTGGGGCCTGTCTGACGTAATTCTAACGGTATACCTAGCTATACTACTCGCTTCTTACGAAACCCACGGGACTAAATAGCGATAGGTTCTCTAACGTCGCTAACAAACGGTAAATCGACTCACATCTATATAATCAAGAATACGAAATTGGTGGTGTAACGACAGTATTAAAAAGTGAACATTTCGGCAAAAAATTAGTATATATGCAAAATTAGGAAAGACGACTGAATAGAGCGTGTTTACTGTGATGTTTGAAAATATCTTTATAATTTTTGTCTGTCTGTCTGTCTGTCTGTTTGTTCCGGATAATCTCCGAAACGACTAGACCGATTTTGATAGAACTCTCACTGGCAGAGAGCTAATGTTGATTTAAGGAGTAACTTAGGTTTATTTTATTTTGGAAAAGGAATCAGGCTTCTTAAAAAAATTAATTTACAGCCTATATACGCCCACTCTTGCGCACAGGCCTCTCATTTCTGAGAGGGTTTTAGGGCAAGAAAGTGTTCGCCGCGCTGCCCAATGGACTACATATTATGTCTTCGAAATATTTTTTAATTTCTAAGAAATGCTTATTTCCTCACTATGTTTTCCTTCACAGTAGAGCAAGTGGTAAATCAGAACTTAAAATTGTAATTAACGATTTCATTGATGCCGGCGGGGAACGAACCTGAGTTCCTCGCGTACTGTGATTCTTACATCAAGCGCTTAGCCGCTGAGCTACCACGGCTCTCGTATCATCAAGAATTTTTATTTTCTGCGAAATATTGGAATAGGTGCAAAAGCAGTGCCATTTGCAGCAACTATGACAAGAGTTTATGAAGTGAATGATGTGACAAGGATACAGTGTATCAGCGATACTCCTCCCACGCACCAAAGGAAACAGTCCTTAAATTTTATTTTTTTTTACGTTTTGTTACTCTTTATCAAGCGAAATAAGTATTAAAAATAAATCTAAATACAAATCATCTTAGTATATAACTAGCTGTATTTGCGACTTCGATCTCGTGGAATTAGTACTTTTCTTCTGATAATTAGAAGATAATTATAATATAATTAAAAGTTATGATAATGAGGGCATCCACGACTTTTTCTGCCACCAGGGCGGCGCCACTTAAAAGTGAGGTATAATATTTGACAGATTTCATAGCGGGGAAGTTAATCTGTTCGAGTAATGTCAAAGTTAATGTTTCTTTCTGTACTATTAGTTATATTTTATATTAATTAGATTAAAATAAATAAACCAATCCACAGATATATATATATATATATATATATATATATATATATATAAAAAGTACGTGTCGCGTTGTTTGTCCGCGATGGACTCCTAAACCACAGCCTAAACTACTGAACTGATTTCAATGAAATTTTTGGTCAATGTGCAGTTTGGTCCAACTTAAAAGATAGGATAGCTTACATCTCAATTTATAGTCGCAATACAATATTATTTTATTGAAAATTATTTGTCTATTATTTGACAGTCACAATTATCTGTTAGCTCCAAACGATTATGTCAGATGACGATATCTGTTGACTAGATTGAGTAAATATTTAATAGATGGCGCTATGTTAAAAATGCAAACGTTTAATATAAGCTACAATTTAGTTGTATAACCACCACGTGTTGCTGTAAGTATTCAATAAATAGAACCGATTTCAAAAAAAAATTGCAGACTGTGTGCAGTTTGGTCCAAATTGAGAGATAGGATAATTTTTATCCCGATAAGTGACCCTCAATTTTTTTATTGCTAATTTCAGGAGTTTTTTTGGGAAAGCAAATGGTCGTTCGGAAAGGGCAGAACAACGTCTGCCTGGTCAGCTAGTATATATATATATATATATATATATATATATATATATATATATATATATATATATATATATATATATAAGCACACATAAGCGATTGTCCCGCTGGGTTTCTTGCTGGTTCTTCCAAGGACAGAGGTTCTTTTTCGAACCAGTGGTAATTAAACAAAAGAGTGACTTTCAATAAGTATTATTTATTGAAACAGAAACATTTTTATTCAATATAATCTATATTGAATAAAAACGTTTCTGTTTCAATTGTCGCGTAGATCTAGAAAGACACGAATCTGGATCAAACATTCATCTAGACAGTTAGACAAACTAAAGAACGAACAAATAGTTAGGTCTACAAACGAACTAATGGACGGACCTACAAACGAACCAAGACATGAATTGGGCAAACTATACGCTTGTATTTCAACAGCATTTATTAATAAACAGAAAAATGACCGCAATAACGTAATCCACAGTTTGCACCACTTGGTTCCCATACAATAAATTAGAGTTGCCCAAAACTAGCAAGCTCCATCATCAATTATTGGTACTATGATATAAGGCATCATATTGCCATTAACATAAAAATATTTGAAAGGAAAACTACAATCCAATGTCTAAATTAAGTACCTAATTACACTAACAAAATATATAAAATTAGGTATCTATATTAATGTCATTCTGCAAACAAATGTAAAATAAAACTAAACTAAACCGAGGAGTCTTTCGACATTTAAGTATTAGATGTGATCGGGCCCAAAATCAGTTGAGTTTTCTATCAAAAAATTTCTAATAGCAGCCCGGAGTCAGGGTTTTAGCAGTGTTTCATCCGTGTGCCTCAGAAAGCACGAAAAACCGTTGGTTCTGCGTCCGCTCTCTCCTTATTTGTGTCTGATTATATTATCGTTCCATCAGATTGTGTTATAAAGGAAATAGAAAATGCACTTGAGCTTGCGCACACGCTCGTTATCCATAATCCTGGTTTGTTTCATTAAAGAATAATGTACGTCCTCTCCTGGTACTTGCGTACCTACACAGGTCGGAGAAAAAGTTAAAAAAAATGCAATTTTAGAAGGCTATGTATGTATGTATGTTTGTCTGATCTTCTAAGCTACTAATCGTATATTGAGAAACTAGATATCTTTAAAAGCATTGTACCATTTCGCGGGTTTTAATCCGCAAAAAGTCACATAAAAATAAGTATTGATTGCTGCTGAGTGCTCATTGGCGCGAGCACGTGACATACCGATATGGAGATGAACACACTATCTAGGTATCTAGCGTCAAAGTTTACACTAGCGGTTAGTGTTGAAATAATAAAACCAATTATGAGCAAAACATCTATATTCAGAATATTAATAAGTCGTTTTTCTTGTCTCTAACAGTTGCCGTGTCATTTGTGCACCACCTAAAAACACAGGAAGAAATTTTTACCACGAACGCGCTGTAGCGTAGGTATAGCCGCGACGCGAAATCGCAATTACCTTACTTTCGTATTGCCATTTAAGAGCGACTATGACGTATCTATACTTTAAAAACATCTTAGATCACTACCCATCTCAACGTAACAGGGCAGACTTTCAGCAACAGGACCTTCCTTGCCTATACTAGTAAAATACCCCAACAGGCATAGTAATGACAGTGGTTTTATTTATTTACAGAGGCAGCTAGATCAACACGAGAATGCCCTCACGAGTATGGATTCTTTGAATCGCCTTTAGCGACTCCCGTCGATTGTGGACATTATAAGCAATGCGTGGATGGTGTTCCCATAGAAATGCTATGTCCATCGGGACTTGCTTTTGTTTCCGATATAGGTCGTTGCGACTGGCCCGCTTTGGTACCTCCTTGTGACGCTGAAGGTAATTTATAACTATTGTTTTTTTACGAAATATTAGTATTTTTTAACACTAACACTTCTAGTAATTCTGTTGACCATTAAATACCAAGGCACCAGACTCCAATTTGATACTTGGATGCTAGGAGAAATTCAGTAATCGATAGATGAATTTCAAGTCTACTTCAATAATATAGCGTTATCATGAAATATGGCATGCCCTACATCATGATAACGCTATTGTCGCTATTGATTAAAAAAATGAGAACATGAATATATTTAACTTTCAGATGGATCTTAATAAAAATGTTTATATATACAACATGACCTTCCTTGCCTATACTAGTAAAATACCCCAACAGGTATAGTAACGACAGTGGTACACTTAGAATTACAGACTGATGCCTCTTAGTCGCCTGTGCGATACTTTATACTGTTAAAACAAGTACGAACAAATGAAGGTACCATTCAACCTTCATTTGTTCGTATTTACTTTTATTTTTTTACCCTCATTCCCAACAATATATATAAGACACATCAATTGGACGTGTGCTTATCGTTACAACTCAGTTATGGATAAATCAATTTAAGTCAGTTATATATTCATTTGATGAAAATCAAATGAAAAGAGTATTTTAGATAAAAGCAAGTTTATCTAAGTACGATTTTACTTAGTAATGTAAAATTAACGACCTAATTCTGTATAAAATGTCTAAGCTGAGATCCAATTCTGTCACTAGACTACGCATTACAAAATATCTATAATGTTCTTCTTGCTTTGCATCTCCGCTCTTTTTGTGGCAGTATCATGTAAGTACAAGTTACGGTTGATCAGAAACTTAATTCTAACATTATATACTTTTAAATTTACAGCTCTTCTGAATAATCTTCAATACCCGTAATCGCTATTAAACTTATTTCCGTAGAATTGTGTGACGTAGGAATTTCTTTAAGGGAGACGAGGGAAACGTTTAGCCGCTCATTTACATTTAAAAAATACAGAAACCTTCGTGGCTCTTGTTGTATGCCACTTTAAAAAAAACTTGTTCGTGAACTACTGTTGTTTTAACTTGGAAGTGGCCTGTGTCCAAATGTGAAATATTACGGGATCGTAATATTTCACATTTGGACTGTCGTACTGCCGACAAACAGTAATGCAGTTTGGCAGATGAAAATGTTAAAAACGTTTATTGTATAATTGGAAGTAGATAAATTAATAAAAAAATCATCAGGCCGTCTCAACAGAGCATCAGAGCATATTTCACGACTGTATTTCACATTGAAGTATTTCTAATAATTCTATAAATTTCTTTGTCTTTTGTTTATAATATAGGTATCAATGCACTGTCCTGAGATAATCGTTATTATTTCATACACACAAACTCTGTTTGCTAACCTAACATTATTTATGCTTGTGTCTTACTTTAATATTTTTTGTGTTTTCGTGTGTTTGCTCTATGTATGTGCTAACTATATAATTTTTCTATATTTTTGTGTCTTTTCAGTTTTTCATCAGTAAATTAATCTTATAAGAGCCGTACAAATATTATCTATTATTATTTATGAGAGGAAACTAAACCCTCTAACACAGTGAATGCTATAGAGAGGCTAGTGTACTTCTAAAGGGTCCCTAAAATGGTCATTTGCCATTGCCAGACTTCAATCATTTGCGCGCACGCCTCAGTCGATAGCTGAACCGTGTTGAGAAGTATCGTGCATCACTTAAAGCTGTAATGTTTTCTAACGCAAATACGGCGTTTTTTAATGGGGAAATGCCTACACATGCCCACCGAGCAAGGGTAAGGACGAGCTTTGTCACACTCAAACCGACTGAAGCGCCATGGTGTTGTACTGTTGCTACACATAAGCAACGGGACCACTTTTGCACACATCCGCCGACCTGCCAGTGCCAATCGACCCTCAGCAACTTGAAGGAGAACAACTCCTCCCTCCGTTCTCCGCCTCAGTAAAGGCGTGCCAATACACAAGCGTGACTTTCTACACGGCCTAGATCTCCCCAAAATAAAAACGTACCTCAGACGCATCAGCGTTGAATCTGGTCTATGGCTCTGCTCAGGCACAATGCGGTCCCTCCAGAATCATGGCAACCTTCCTCTTCTACTATCTGTCCTGCGGGGCGTATAATGAGAGGACAGCCTTCCCATCACAGTCCACTAAAGCGTGCAGAGGAGGCTCGTCGAGCCCACTTAGAACGACTACCTCGGACCAGTCCTTAACCTTAGGTTTCCTCTAAGTTCAAGGCCAGGTTTGCATCATGATCGTGTTCGGACACGTCCGCGATGTTTGCTAAAAACGATTGTCATTTGCCGTTACTGAACGCTATTTTTATCATTTGCTGTCAATGCCAAAGTTACATAGCCCAATCCCTTAAATTGTATAAAGTGAACGGTCATTGTTCAATAAGTGTCATTCACTTACATATTCGCAATCGCAGTTGACTGTTTCCCTTAACGGGAACCATCATTTTGCAAAGTCAGTTCTATATTTTTTTTCTCTTATTTTGCAAATATGTTTGTTTTTAGTAAAGTTTTAAACTTATTACTATTTAACACGATGCATTATGAAACTATTAATCTTGTAAATGTTATTTTTATAAACAGGTGATACAGGCTACTGTGGAGATACTAATGCGTACTATAAAGTTGAGGGTTACTGCGATGTCTTCATCGAATGTATTGTAAGTCTTGACTTGGTATAATAATACAGTTCTGGCAGTTAGTTTTAGCAGTATAACGTACATAGGTACATTGTTAATTTTAGGAACGCCAAGAATTTAGAAGGTCATGTCCTGACGGTCTGCACTTCAATGCAGAGGCCCCATGGCCGCAGTATCCTTGTGGATATCCAATGGACGTTCCATGTGGCACGAAGGATATTCAACGTAAAATTTCATATTTTCTACATATATTTATATAAATATAATAATGTTTTTAAGCATATGCTTTAAAACATTATTTTTGTTGTAATGTTTTATTTATTTACAGAGGCAGCTAGATCAACACAAGAATGCCCTCACGAGTATGGATTCTTTAAATCGCCTTTAGCGACTCGCGTCGATTGTGGACATTATAAGCAATGCGTGGATGGTGTTCCCATAGAAATGCTATGTCCATCGGGACTTGCTTTTGATCCCGATATAGGACGTTGCGACTGGCCCGCTTTGGTACCTTCTTGTGACGCTGAAGGTAATTTATAACTATTGTTTTGTTACGAAATATTAGTATTTTTTAACACTAACACTTCTAGTAATTCTGTTGACCATTAAACCAATTTGATTCTTGGATGCTAGGAGAAATTCAGTAATCGATAGATGAATTTCAAGTCTACTTCAATAATATAGCGTTATCGTGAAATATGGCATGCCCTACATCATGATAACGCTATTGTCGCTATTGAATAAAAAAATGAGAACATGAATATATTTAACTTTCAGATGGATCTTAATGAAAATTTTTATATGTATATTACAGCATTCATTGGCTATTCCTGCCCTCCGGGATCTGTCGACCAATATGGATATGATATTACTGAAAACTTTGGGTAATATTTTTAATTATTTATTCTTTATATCCACTTAAATATTCATACACAATTTTTGAACATTCTATATTTAAAGAAGGTTCTTAAATTTATAAAAAAGTTAATTTTATACATTATGACGTCACCTGCGTATACTCGCACTGTGTATGGTACACGGGCAGAGAATCATATTTCATACATTACACCCGTTGTCTTAAGGCATAAAGTCATGCGGAGGTGCTGCTCACGCATTTGGTGTACTTTGACCTTTATTTAAATTTTCTGCAACTAATAGTTTGTATTATAAAAATTACTAGCAACTACTGTGAGTGTCCACTTCTTTTTAATAGGTGTTAGGGATTTTTATAGGATAGGGTGACAAACGAGTACACAGTCCACCTGATGGTAAGTGGTCGCTGTGACACATAGACATCTACATCTATCCTCGATAAAGAATCAAAATGCTGATGTGTTGTCACCCGTGAGGACTAAGATGGAATGCCTCTTTTCCAGTAAAAAGGGTCTCCGGTTCTCTACACTCACCATACGAAACACAGCAGTGTTAAGCTGCTATTTTACGCTGGTATTCTGTGAGAGTGTGGTCTTTCCCGGGTCGAGCCGACCCATTCCTGCTACAACTATACTACTAATACAGCTGCAGCATGGCTCTACCACGTTTACTGACTAGAAGTCCGTCTAAGTAGGTTCGACGCTTTTACCTATATCTGCCGTCAAGCAACAGTACTTTCACTGCTGTGTTTTGGCCACAAACACTGGAAGCAAATATTTCTAAGAAACGAGAGGAGGCCTGTGACAAGCAGCGGGACCTATATTTGCTGTAACTTTACTTTATAGCTTCTTAGCTGTGGCTGGAGTAGAGTGGCACACGAAATTATTTGGATGATTTAAATTATTTCGTATATTTTTGTTATAAATAACATTTTTAATTTACAGAATACCCGGAAAATGCTACTCGTTCATTTCATGTCACAGAGGTGGCGCTCGTTTGCTCACCTGCGACCTTGGCTTCAAATTTGACGAAACTGTCAACCGTTGTGTTAACTCCGATCTCGTGAGAAGTTCCACGCCTTGTGAAGAGCGTCCTTCATATTTGTAATTTTTATTGTTTTCTGAAATATTGTTTAATATCAATGAATGAAACTGATTTTAAATAAATATTACGTTTGTGAATTATCTTAGTCGGTTTTATTAAGACCACGTATACTCGTAATTAAATGTATGAGAAAACTTTCACTATTTTAAAGCCACGTAATATAATAATATGAATGATTTAAAGATTCCATGACTCTTAAATACACAGCTATGGTTTTGATGATAAAGGTGTCATTTCTGCAATACTATTGTGAAACTCTAATGGTAATCATTTGCCGACGGGAATGACTGAGGCGACGAGAAGCACTAATGTTATTTTAATTTGATAATATTTTATAACCTGGAATGAGATATTAAAATAAAAATACTTCAGCTTATTATACAGACTGATACATTTACGCAGTACAACAAAACTAAACGTCAAACGCCAAAACAAAACCAAACACAATTCTCACCAAAGTTATACAATCACACTGCTAATTTCGGCGAAAACTAAATTATTTCGGAAGCAGTCATTTTCGCATGCAAACATATCTTCTACAGACCAGATAATATATTGTTGATTACTATATTTAATGATGCATAATATGTTTGTCAATTTTAACCAGGCCTTTGATGTCATTTAAAAGCAAAGAGGTGATTTTTTAATAGTAGTTTTAGTGATACGCCAGAAAGCTGCTAAATAGTACAGATACCATCTTGAAACACTTGCAATCGGGAATGTGATATAGAGTGACGCTGCCACACATAAATTTCTCTTATCCTCTACACTGTGCCTCTGATGGATATAAGAATCAGAGCCATTTAATATGACGGCTTAGTAGCGCAGGGGCTCGTACGTGATAGAGTTACTTTGCAGCTATATTATCGTTGTGGCTTGAATGAGTCGGCTCGTCTGGGAAGGACTACGCGCTCACAGAATTCCAGTGTAAAATAGCAGCCTAATATTGCTGTGTTTCGTATTGTGAGTGTAGAAAAACGAAGATAGAGACCCTTAATACTGGAAATGAGGCATTCCATCGTAATCCTCAATGGTGACGTTATATTTTAATTTTGATTCTTAAATGTAGGTGTCTATGGGCCAAAGCATCCACATACCATCAGGTGGTGGCAAACTGTAGTGGTTTTGGTAGCGGCTTTGATTCGTTTCACATTTTTTATATGACTTATAAATAATTGTGTAACTCTGGGAATAATGCTATCCCAGTGGGAAACATTCCACAACTACATCATGTTTTATGATATATTTTTACTAAACTGAAGTGATAAACGAACATACAATCCACTTGATGGTAAGTGGCTACTAAAGCCCATAAGACACCTGCGATCACATCAAATAAAGATAACTACCAGTGCGTTGTCACCTCTGAAGGCTTAGATGGAATGCCTTACTGCCTTTAATGATTATCATATCATCATCATCATCATTACAGCCCTTCACAAGTCCACTGCTGAACATAGACCTCCCCAAAGAATGCCACAAAGCACGGTCCCGAGCCACCTGCATCCATGGACTTCCTGCATGTCTTACCAGGTCGTTACTCCATTTAGTGCGGGGATGCCCTACACTTCGCCTGCCGGTACGAGGCTGCCACTCGAAAACCTTTCTTCCCCAACGGTTGGCGGTGCTTCGAGCTATAGGCCGGCCTATTGCCACTTCAGCTTAATAAACCTTTGGGCTATGTCGGTTACTCTGGTTCTACTGTGGATATCCTCATTTTTAAGTCTATCACGAAGAGAAAGGCCTATCGCATACGCATAGCCCTCTCCATAGCTCGCTGAGTGACTTTGAGCTTCCTCATAGGGCCAGCAGTGAAGGACCACGCATCAGATTATTATAGATAATATTTTGTAACCTAAAATAAGATATTAATATAAAAAAGGCATCAACATATGAACGATACTGAAAAACACGATGACTTATAAATAATCAAGCTAAGCTCGTTGGTCTACTAGGCCGTAAACGCGATTTCTTTGACCTTAAAGCTGACAACGCGTCTTTAGTTTTGTTTGAAGTTGTATGCAGCGCTGTAGCAGCTGCAATCGCAATCGCAGCATCAAGTGGACTGTAAGTTCGTATGTCATTTCAATTTCATAAAAAAATCTATACTTTGAAGACCCGCGTTGCAGCAAATTAAAGCTGCAGAGCGAATTGATCGGTAAAGCCGCAGCAGGCGCACATTGCACAAATACGGTTAAAGCTGAACGCATATTTGTCCGCACCGTACGCATCGCACGCACCGTACGCACCGAGTTTTACTGATGGCCTCGCACATTTGTCCGTACGCATCGTCCTCGCCGGACGCAAATCTCTTGTATTACCAACAACTTTTGTAGTTTTCTCTTACCACTGGTGTGAAACGGTACAGTGAAATTGATCGCTCGAACTCATTATGGAAAGAAATATAGTAATAGCCTGCTTATTGGCAGAGGAAGAAGAAAATAAAATTCGAAGAAAAAGAAGATTCTGGATTCATAATATTAATTTAAAAAGGCTATTGTATGGCAAATATGAAGGGCATATACTTTATTTAAACATTAATTAGATAATGATAAACGTTTTTTTTTTAGATATTTGCATTTAAAGTACAAGAAATTTTTATCTTTCAATAGAAAACTCAAGATTTAGAAGGCCAATTGAACCAGAAAATAAGACTTGTTGTGTGTTTGAGGTAAGTATTTTTTCTCCTATTAAATTTTAAAAATATGTAGTAGTGTAAGTAAGTTTGCTCTTTGCGTATCGGGCTAGGATGCATCGACTTTTTGCTTAGCGGGAGCCATCTATAACCGTCACCGAGCAAAACCTGGCAGATCGAGTTCAGTATATCTTGCGCTCAAACATATTTGATAGCAGCGAACTGGAACGGCTACGACGTGAGGCTGTACCCTCATCGGATGAAAATGCTACGTTTGAGGATGTGGCGCCACTAGTTGCAGAACAACCAGCACACGTGGATGCTGCCGCGAATCTTTCAGTTATGGTTAGTTCAGATGATGATGGGACAGTCGCCCAGGAACTAGAACTAGAGCAAATGAGGAGTTTATTGGAAGAGGCTATTTTGGGAACGCGCAGTACGCCTCTCGAAAATCGACCGCGACTTCCCCGCATAGCCTTAAGCAAGCGAAATCCAACCCAATGCTGGTGACCTATTTGGAAGCCAACCGGGACCTTTACGAGACGGACTCAATACTTTTTGGCGCCGCACTGGTCGTTAAACGTATTATTGGTGCCAAACTTCCCACGGCTGGACGTGCTACTAGGCAAAGTAGCGCTATCCCAGCCTGGAGAAAAAGGATTGGGGACCGCATCGCAATGGCAAGGACTCTCATCGGCAGACTGATAACCTTCAGATCGGGCAATAATAGGCCGAGAATTGTGCGTACCGTCAGGATGGTGTTTGCTGGGACAAATATCAGTTTATCCCAGCCGGATATAACGCAACAACTGACGGAGCGCATAGACGACCTGAAGCAGAGAATCACTGCTTGGGGGAAGCGGATTCAGAAATATACCGAGAGATCAACACGATTCAACCAGAATCGTCTCTTCTAGAGTGATCAGAAGAGGCTCTATGAATTATTGGAGCGGCCAATGGTACGTGGAACGGGCCCAGCATCGAATTAGGCTGACATTCTCGCATTCTGGCGCGGCCTCTGGTTAGAGCCCGTAAATTACAGCGAAGGCCCTTGGACGGAAGTTGTGGCGAGTCAGTGTGCGAATGTTACGCCCATAGACCCCGTTATCATAACGCCGAATAACGTAGCTGAGGCGGTCCGTAGGGCCCCGAACTGGAAAAGTCCGGGGCTCGACGGACTGCAACACTACTGGCTGAAGGGCTTCGTGTTGTGTCACGCTGTGCTCACCCAACAGTTTCAAGCGGTTCTCGATCAAAAGTCGCTTCCGAGACTCTTCACTACTGGGGTCACTCATTTGGTTCCTAAAGACCGGGATTCCACAGACCCGAGCAAATACCGCCCCATTAAGTGTCTACCCACCATATATAAGACACTGACATCCATTTTGAGTACGCGAATCATTTGTCACCTGGATTTAAATGAGGTGATGTCGCATGTTCAAAATGGATGCTCGGGCGGTGGTCGTGGAACCAAGGAACCACTCCTCATTGACGCGGTCATTGGCAAAGTGGTTAAACGCAACCGTCGGGATTTCTCCGCCGCCTGGATAGACTATAGAAAGGCATTCGACTCGGTGCCCCATACATGGCTAAAGAGGGTCCTCGAGCTGTACAAGGTTGACTGTACAGTTAGAGACTTTCTCGAGCAGCGTCTGTGTTGATGGCTCGGTCCCAGTAGAGCCTGGGGCGGTCATATTCAAGCACGGCTTCAAGCAAGTACTTATAATATCGCAGTTTCCGTTCCACGAGACCGTATTTCAGAGCGAGCTTCTGGTGTAGAATCCTGGCTACTAGGTTGTGTCTGCAAATACTCAGAGTTAGAAAGCGCCGAACAACTGGAGATGACATGCCTAAGTGACTCACCGGGATGGCGACAAGCTCGAATGATGTCGACGGCGCCATCATTTAGGATGTATTTCCGATAAATGTTCGTCATAATAACCTGATCCTGTATTGCACAGACAAAACCCTCGGTATCCCCAAAGAGGTCAACGAAACGTTGCCAGTGGAGGGAGGCGTCTGTGTCTACGTAGAATTTCGTCTATGCTCTCCGTCAGTTGTTGCGTTATATCCGGCTGGGCCAAACTGATATTTGTCCCAGCAAACACCATCCTGACGGTGCGCACAATTCTCGGCCTATTATTGCCCGATTTGTAGCTTATCAGTCTGCCGATGAAAGTCCTTGCTTTAGCGATGCGGTCCTCAATCTTTTTCTCCAGGCTAGAATAGCGCTACTGCCTAGTAGCACGTCCAGCCGTGGGAAGTTTGGCACCAATAATACGGAAAAAAACCAGTGCGGCGCCAAAAAGAATTGAGTGTGTCTCGCAAAGGTCCCGGCTGGCTTCCAAATAGGTCACCAGCATTGGGTTGAGAGCCCCCACGACAGCCCGATTTCGCTTGCTAAGGGTATGCGGGGAAGTCGCGGTCGATTTTCGAGAGGCATACTGCGCGTTTCCAAAATAGCCTCTTTCAATGTACTCCTCATTTGCTCTAGTTCTAGTTCCTGGGCAACTGTCCCATCATCATCTGAACTAACCATTAGTGAAAGATTCACGGCAGCATCCACGTGTGCTGGTTGTTCTGCAACTAGTGGCGCCACATCCTTAACCGTAGCATTTTCATTCGATGAGGATACAGCCTCACGTCGTAGCCGTTCCAGTTCGCTGCTATCAAATATGTTTGAGCGCAAGATATACTACTACTCCTAATATTATGAATCCAGAATCTTCTTTTTCTTCGAATTTTATTTTCTTCTTCCTCTGCCAATAAGCAGGCTATTACTATATTTCTTTCCATAGTGAGTTCGAGCGATCAATTTCACTATACCGTTTCACAACAGTGGTTGGAAAAAACTACAAAAGTTGTTGGTAATACAAAAAATTTGCGTACGGCGAGGACGATGCGCACGGACAATTGTGCGTTCAGCTTTAACCGTATTTGTGCAATGTGCTCCTGCTGCGGCTTTACCGATCAATTCGCTCTGCAGCTTTAATATGCTGCAACGCGAATCTTCAAAGTATAGATTTTTTTATGTAATTGAAATGACATACGAACTTACAGTCCACTTGAAGCTGCGATTGCGATTGCAGCTGCTACAGCGCTGCATACAACTTCAAACAAAACTAAAGACGCGTTGTCAGCTCTAAGGGCAAAGAAATCGCCTTTACAGCCTAGTAGACGAACGAGCTTAGCTTGATTACTTATAAGTCATCGTGTTTGTCAGTATCGTTCATATGTTGATGCCTTTTTTATATTAATATCTTATTTTAGGTTACAAAATATTATCTATAATAATCTGATGCGTGGTCCTTCACTGCTGGCCCTATGAGGAAGCTCAAAGTCACTCAGCGAGCTATGGAGAGGGCTATGCGTATGCGATAGGCCTTTCTCTTCGTGATAGACTTAAAAATGAGGATATCCACAGTAGAACCAGAGTAACCGACATAGCCCAAAGGTTTATTAAGCTGAAGTGGCAATAGGCCGGCCTATAGCTCGAAGCACCGCCAACCGTTGGGGAAGAAAGGTTTTCGAGTGGCAGTCTCGTACCGTAGGCGAAGTGTAGGGCATCCCCGCACTAAATGGAGTAACGACCTGGTAAGACATGCAGGAAGTCCATGGATGCAGGTGGCTCGGGACCGTGCTTTGTGGCATTCTTTGGGGAGGTCTATGTTCAGCAGTGGACTTGTGAAGGGCTGTAATGATGATGATGATGATATGATAATCATCAGCAGTAAGGCATTCCATCTAAGCCTTCAGAGGTGACAACGCATTGGTAGTTATCTTTATTTGATGTGATCGCAGGTGTCTTATGAGCTTTAGTAGCCACTTACCATCAAGTGGATTGTATGTTCGTTTATCACTACAGTTTAGTAAAAATATATCATAAAACATGATGTAGTTGTGGAATGATTCCCACTGGGATACCATTAATCCCAGAGTTACACAATTATTTGTAAGTCATATAAAAATGTGAAACGAATCAAAGCCGCTACCAAAACCACTACAGTCTGCCACCACCTGATGGTATGTGGATGCTTTGGCCCATAAACACCTACATTTAAGAATCAAAATTAAAATATAACGTCACCATTGAGGATTACGATGGAATGCCTCATTTCCAGTATTAAGGGTCTCTATCTTCGTTTTTCTACACTCACAATACGAAACACAGCAATATTAGGCTTATAAGTGGACTGTATTTTTACTGATGATCTGAGGTTAGCTATACTAGGGGACTGCTCGAAGAAAAGATGGTACTCTTTACTATACTATATTCAACTATTTACAACGGTTGGGCACTATTATTATCTATGCTAATATATACAGAGAGACCTTCGCTTATGGAGTCTTGATTCTTCCTGATTTTCTTGAGGTTTCTTCTTCTAGTGTTGTCTTCAAGTGCCGCTCCAGAAATGAACGCCTCACAGACCAAAACGCCCTTCTTATATCCCGCAAGAGAGCTTCTCAGTCTGTGAGTAGTGCCGCGCGACGATGCTGCTCGCCCATTGGTCGTCGCTCGGCTCCGGTGCGCGGGGTGTGCGGGGCGCAACGAAGTATCAAGGGGCGACGGGGCGGCGAGTCTCTAGCTGTCCTCAACAAGGCTGCTATTTTATACTGGAATTCTGTGAGCGCGTAATCCTTCCCAGACGAGCCGACTCATTCGAGCTACAACGATAATATAGCTGCAAAGTAACTCTATCACGTACGAGCCCCTGCGCTACTAAGCCGTCATATTAAATGGCTTTGATTCTTATATCCATCAGAGGCACAGTGTAGAGAATAAGAGTAATTTATGTGTGGCAGCGTCACTCTATATCACATTCCCGATTGCAAGTGTTTCAAGATGGTATCTGTACAGTTTAGCAGCTTTCTGGCGTATCACTAAAACTACTATTAAAAAATCACCTCTTTGCTTTTAAATGACATCAAGGGCCTGGTTAAAATCGACTAACATATTATGCATCATTAAATATAGTAATCAACAATATATTATCTGGTCTGTAGAAGATATGTTTGCATGCGAAAATGACTGCTTCCGAAATAATTTAGTTTTCGTCGAAATTAGCAGTGCGATTGTATTACTTTGGTGAGAATTGTGTTTGGTTTTGTTTTAGCTTTTGACGTTTAGTTTTGTTGTACTGCGTAAATGTATCAGTCTGTATAATAAGCTGAAGTATTTTTATTTTAATATCTCATTCCAGGTTATAAAATATAATCAAATTAAAATAACATTAGTGCTTCTCGTCCTCTCAGTCATTCCCGTCGGCAAATGATTACCATTAGAGTTTCACAATAGTATTGCAGAAATGACACCTTTATCATCAAAACCATAGCTGTGTATTTAAGAGTCATGGAATCTTTAAATCATTCATATTATTATATTACGTGGCTTTAAAATAGTGAAAGTTTTCTCATACATTTAATTACGAGTATACGTGGTCTTAATAAAACCGACTAAGATAATTCACAAACGTAATATTTATTTAAAATCAGTTTCATTCATTGATATTAAACAATATTTCAGAAAACAAAAGAATTAAAAATATGAAGGGCGCTCTTCACAAGGCGTGGAACTTCTCACGAGATCGGAGTTAACACAACGGTTGACAGTTTCGTCAAATTTGAAGCCAAGGTCGCAGGTGAGCAAACGAGCGCCACCTCTGTGACATGAAATGAACGAGTAGCATTTTCCGGGTATTCTGTAAATTAAAAATGTTATTTATAACAAAAATATACGAAATAATTTAAATCATCCAAATAATTTAGTGTGCCACTCTACTCTAGCCACAGTTCAGAAGCTATAAAGTAAAGTTACAGCATATATAGGTCCCGCTGCTTGTCACAGGCCTCCTCTCATTTCTTAGAAATATTTGCTTCCAGTGTTTGTGGCCAAAACACAGCAGTGAAAGTACTGTTGCTTGACGGCAGATATAGGTAAAAGCGTCAAACCTACTTAGACGGACTTCTAGTCAGTAAACGTGGTAGAGCCATGCTGCAGCTATATTAGTAGTATAGTTGTAGCAGGAATGGGTCGGCTCGACCCGGGAAAGACCACACTCTCACAGAATACCAGCATAAAATAGCAGCTTAACACTGCTGTGTTTCGTATGGTGAGTGTAGAGAGTTAAATATATTCATGTTCTCATTTTTTTATTCAATAGCGACAATAGCGTTATCATGATGTAGGGCTTGCCATATTTCATGATAACGCTATATTATTGAAGTAGACTTGAAATTCATCTATCGATTACTGAATTTCTCCTAGCATCCAAGAATCAAATTGGTTTAATGGTCAACAGAATTACTAGAAGTGTTAGTGTTAAAAAATACTAATATTTCGTAAAAAAACAATAGTTATAAATTACCTTCAGCGTCACAAGAAGGTATCAAAGCGGGCCAGTCGCAACGACCTATATCGGGATTAAAAGCAAGTCCCGATGGACATAGAATTTCTATGGGAACACCATTCACGCATTGCTTATAATGTCCACAATCGACGGGAGTCGCTAAAGGCGATTCAAAGAATCCATACTCGTGAGGGCATTCTCGTGTTGATCTAGCTGCCTCTGTAAATGAATAAAACCACTGTCGTTACCATGCCTGTTGGGGTATTTTACTTGTATAGGCAAGGAAGGTCATGTTGCTGAAAGTCTGCCCTGTTACGTTGAGATGGGTAGTGATCTAAGATGTTTTTAAAGTATAGATACGTCATGGTCGCTCTAAAATGGCAATACGAAAGTCAGGTAATTGCCCGACTCGCATTTAGTCGGGCACGATCTCGCGTCGCGGCTATACCTACGCTACAGCGCGTTCGTGGTAAAAATGTCTTCCTGTGTTTTAGGTGGTGCACAAATAACACGGCAACTGTTAGAGACAAGAAAAACGTCTTATTAATATTTTGAATATAGATGATTTGCTCATAATTGGTTTTATTATTTCAACACTAACCGCTAGTGTAAACTTTGACGCTAGATACCTAGATAGTGTGTTCATTTCCATATTGGTATGTCATGTGCTCGCGCCAATAGGCACTCAGCAGCAATCAATACACAACTTATGATGTATATTCAACTTTTTCTAACGATAACGATACTTTTTCTAACAGTTGAGCTTACTAATCATATTTTTGTGCATGGGAGGATTCAGAGGATGCTTTGGGTATATTTTGTGACCTTTCCAAGACATTCGACTGCGTTCACCATGAGACATTAATCAGGAAGCTACAGTACTATGGTGTAAAGAACAAAGCGCTTAAACATATCATTTCATATTTAAATAATAGAATGCAGAAAATTATTATCAATGGTAAAAGTTCTTCCGGCTCACCTGTACTAATGGGTGTCCCTCAGGGCTCGATTCTCGGCCCATTCCTATTTCTAGTGTATATTAATGTCTTACCTTCTCTTGTAGAGGATAATCATGATATAGTATTATTTGCTGATGATAGTTCCTTGATTTTTAAACTTAAGCGTCAATCATTTAAATGTGACGAGGTGAATAATGCTATATCTAAATTAGTGCATTGGTTTAACGTTAATAATCTACATTTAAACTGAAACAAAACTAAATGTATAAAATTTACGACAACGAATATTAAAAATCTGAGTACCAATGTGTTTTTAAATGGGGAAGAACTGAGCCCTGTTGAATCCACTGTTTTTCTTGGCATAACCCTCGACGCAAAGCTTCAGTGGGGCCCCTATATATCCAAACTAGCAAGCAAACTAAGTTCTGCAACCTATGCTGTAAAAAAAAATTAAAGGTCTCACTAATGTCGAGACAGCTAGATTAGTTTATTTCAGTTATTTCCATAGCATAATATCTTATAGGATTTTACTATGGGGAAATGCGGCTGACTCAGAAACTATTTTTGTTTTACAGATAAATTTAAAGAAATTAATATATATTAACTTTGGCCTCTCAGTATATTCACGAAAATTTAATGTATGTTCACAAAAACAAATGTAAACTACACTTGTTTTTGTGTGTGTAGTAAAAAACGTGATGTGCATTCTGTAAACACTAGGAACAAACACAAGCTAGTGATACCAGTTTCTCGACTCCACAGAGTCAGTAATTCATTCTTGGGGCAATGTATACGCTATTACAACAAGGCCCCGGAAAGTGTACAGGCTCTCTCTATTAGCAAGTTTAAATGTTTTGTTAAGTTGAAACTGTATAAAAAGGGTTATTATAGTATAAATGAATACATGGTTGATAATAACCCCTGGGAATGCGGTGATCGGTTCCAAGCTGTTTCTAAAATAAATTTTGTACTTATATAGTTAGTACAACCATTATTGTATTTGCTTTAAAAAAAAAGTCTCGCTGGGTTTCTTGCTGGTTCTTCCCAGAACAGAGGTTTTTTTTCGAACCAGTGGTAAAGTAAAATATGACTTTTAATAAGAATTACACATGTGATCTATATTGAATAAAAAAATATTCTATTCTATTCTATTTTATTCTATTCTATAGGTATGCCGTATCATTTGTCTCTTTTTGTTAGCGCAACGTGTCATAATAAATAACTGTACGTAGATATAGTACTACCTGCGCCACTTTAAAATACAATTATGTTAGTGTGTAACCTATCTTTTTTAATACGTCTTTGGTAGTGATGCTGTTAGTTTGCATACATTGGTGTTATCATGTACCTAATTGGGTCCTGATAGTAAGCAGAGTTTCTTAGCGAGTAGTGTTCTTTTATTTAAATACTTTTGAGATTAATTTCTAACATCAGAAGTGGGATAGTTTCTAAAAATATATAATAATTTAAACCATGTATTTGCTACTGTTTTGAACTCGAAAAGTTTGGCTTTGTTGGTTAATCAACGCCTGTTTGTGATGTTTTGAATATAATACTTACAAATTATAATAATAGATATAGTGTGAATAGTAAATCTTTAATATTCAAAATAAACACTAAAATGTAACGCAACAAATATAGAATGCTGCTATGTTACAGTTGCAGCACGAATGGCTAAAGGAATGGGGAAGGACCACGCTCTCACAGAATACCTGTGCAAAATAGCTAATGCTGCCGTGCTTCGTATGCTGAGTGCAGAGAACCAGAGACCTTTTTTTCTGGAAACAAGGCATTTTACTTTAGTCCTTAGGACTTAGGGATGTCAACACATCTGCATTTTGATTTTTATTAAAGGATCGATATAGATGTCAATGGACCACAGTATCCACTTACCATTAGGTTGACTGTGTGCTCGTGTGTAAGAAAATGTTTCTGCTGGAGATGGATTTTTTTCATTGATGATCACAGTTCCAGACTTAACGCGCCTCTGACTTACGTTTCATCTGTGGATGATGATTGTAAATACAAGTGTGTGGGGCCTGTCTGACGTAATTCTAACGGTATACCTAGCTATACTAGTCGCTTCTTACGAAACCCACGGGACTAAATAGCGATAGCTTCTCTAACGTCGCTAACAAACGGTAAATCGACTCACATCTATATAATCAAGAATACAAAATTAGTGGTGTAACGACAGTATTAAAAAGTGAACATTTCGGCAAAAAATTAGTATATATGCAAAATTAGGAAAGACGACTGAGTAGAGCGTGTTTACTGTGATGTTTGAAAATATCTTTATAATTTTTGTCTGTCTGTCTGTCTGTCTTTTTGTTCCGGATAATCTCCGAAACGACTAGACCGATTTTGATAGAACTCTCACTGGCAGATAGCTAATGTTGATTTAAGGAGTAACTTAGGTTAATTTTATTTTGGAAAAGGAATCAGGCTTCTTAAAAAATTTAATTTACAGCCTATATACGCCCCACTCTTGCGCACAGGCCTCTTATTTCTGAGAGGGTTTTAGGGCAAAAAAGTGTTCGCCGCGCTGCCCAATGGACTACATATTGTCTTCGAAATATTTTTTAATTTCTAAGAAATGCTTATTTCCTCACTATGTTTTCGTTCACAGTAGAGCAAGTGGTAAATCAGAACTTAAAATTGTAATTAACGATTTCATTGATGCCGGCGGGGAACGAACCTGAGTTCCTCGCGTACTGTGATTCTTACATCAAGCGCTTAGCAGCTGAGCTACCACGGCTCTCGTATCATCAATAATTTTTATTTTCTGCGAAATATTGGCATAGGTGCAAAAGCAGTGCCATTTGCAGCAACTATGACAAGAGTTTATGAAGTGAATGATGTGACAAGGATACAGTGTATCAGCGATACTCCTCCCACGCACCAAAGGAAGCAGTCCTTAAATTTTATTTTTTTTACATTTTGTTACTCTTTATCAAGCGAAATAAGTATTAAAAATAAATCTAAATACAAATCATCTTAGTATATAACTAGCTGTATTTGCGACTTCGATCTCGTGGAATTAGTACTTTTCTTCTGATAATTAGAAGATAATTATAATATAATTAAAAGTTATGATAATGAGGGCATGCACGACTTTTTCTGCCACCAGGGCGGGGCCACTTAAAAGTGACGAATAATATTTGTTCGCGCCAAGCGCTAATGTCAAGAATTGACGTCAGAGGGCGCGCGCGCCTCGGCGATACCGGTTTGACGTCCCGTCGTGTC
This sequence comes from Parnassius glacialis, assembly GCA_033319125.1. NCBI lineage: Eukaryota > Metazoa > Arthropoda > Insecta > Lepidoptera > Papilionidae > Parnassius > Parnassius glacialis. The sequence continues at coordinate 18,760,617 of JAVANC010000001.1, read as the reverse complement.
AAGGACGCGCGAGGGCCAATAGCAGTCCAAATTCAGCGCTGCTATAGGCGGCACGCTGTCTTTTTTCGGAAACTCGGAAGCGGAATATAATTATAACAAACGAGATTTACTGGCTTCTGTAAGGTAGTTAATCGTACGACAGAGTTAATGGACTGTCATCGTGACTAACGAAGAAAGTGACTGTTAACGGCGCCTCGGAGGGATACCGCAGTTTGGATAGGTGCTGAGGTCCGAACTGCTGCAGAGGGTAACGGTCTAATAAGGTCAATAACACTACCAGCAACATCCAGATACACATCACTGACCCTTACTTTCCTAGCACTATACAACCACATGCGACCTGACCGAATCCTGAGGGACCAGTCGCCTAGGATAGAGGTAAGTAAGCTCGGTTTAATACAATAGAACGCTCCCCCCTGATTGTTTATTGTAATTAGAAACTTCCCACTTTGGCCTGTAGGAGGCCCGACCTGCACCTGCTTGTAGGTTCTTCCGTTAATGGGCCACAGAGGAACCTACTCCTGGGATAGGTAGTTGCAGGCCGTTACAATATTTGACAGATTTCATAGCGGGGAAATTAATCTGTTCGAACAATGTCAAAGTTAATGTTTCTTTCTGTACTATTAGTTATATTTTATATTAATTAGATTAAAATAAATAAACCAATCCACAGATATATATATATATATATATATATATATATATATATATATATATATATATATATTATGTATACCATTATTTTGCAAATGTAGGCAGAACTTTAGCTGAAAACCTGTGTTAAAATAAGCCCCCAATTGAACCCCCTGCTTTAAAGTCATGCTTAAAGTCATGCTGTCATTCTTTTACTCTTTTATCTACGGATAAGGATGAAGTTAGGAATCTTATAACGGGTTTAAAAAGTAATTGCTCTGTTGGCCTGGATTTAATTTCTAGTGAAATTATTAAGGCTAACAAAGATGTGCTAGTGTCTCCGATAACGTACATTTGCAATTTATCACTTTCAACTGGAGTGTTCCCGCGGATATACAAGAAATCGCGAATCCACCCGATTCATAAAAGCGGAGACAGGGGCTGTGTCAGTAACTATAGACCGATCTCTATTCTTCCCACTATCTCAAAAATTTTAGAGCGCATTATAAATAATAGATTAGTAAAATACTTGGAAAATAAAAATCTCTTGTCACATAAACAATTTGGTTTTAGGGCAAATAGATCTACATCAGATGCGGTTTTTGACCTAACAAATTACATAGTTAATGATTTTGACAATAAAAAAAACAATAGGTATTTTTTTGGACTTGGCAAAGGCATTTGACACAGTCTCTGTCCCAATTTTAGTTAAAAAACTTGAACACCTTGGTATTAGAGACCTCCAGTTGAAACTTCTACAAGTTTTTTTAACCGACAGAACGCAATGTGTACAAATTGATAACATCATTAGCGAAGAAGTCCCAGTAACTTTTGGAGTTCCTCCGGGAAGTATTCTGGGCCCTACTCTCTTCCTTGTTTATATCAATGATCTTTGTCAAATAGAAATTCCTAATGCAAAAATAATTGCTTTCGCAGACGACATGGCCATCCTTTTCAGTGGTAACTCATGGTATGAGGTTTTTTCAAATGCTCAGAGAGGAATGAATATTGTTACTAGCTGGTTATACAAGAACATTCTAACTCTCAATGTTGCAAAGACTAATTACATCTCCTTTTCCATTAAGTCCACTGATAAAGCAAACCCTGCATATCGCATTGCTTCCCACTTATGTGATAATCCCAATGACACAACCTGTTTATGCCCGAAGCTTGTAAACACTGAATCAACTAAATACCTAGGCGGAATGATTGACAGCAAATTAAGTTTTCACTATCACATTAACCATCTAACGGCAAGAATACGCAAATTAATGGTGATATTTAAGGCCTTGAGACATGTGGCCCAGGAGAAAGTATTAAAATCAGTTTACTTCGCTCTTTGCCAGTCGCAACTTATGTACTGCATTACTTCTGGGGGTGGTGCCTGTAAAACACATTTTCTAAAAATTGAACGAGCGCAAAAAGCACTCTTAAAAGTGAGCTCATTCCTACCATTCTATCATCCACCGTTTGATCTCTATCAAAAATGGAAAGTTCTGACTGTCAGACAGCTTTACATTCTATATACTGTACTTCAACAACATTCCCAGTTAAAGTATGAACCAGATAACTTTAGGAATCAGCGCCGCAAGGATAAAGTCTGCACTATAACTAAATACAGAACTAGCCTTACACACCGATTTTACTGTTACCAAAGCAGTAACCTTTATAATAAATTAAATAGGGAACTGTCAATATATTCCCTTCCAAAATTTAAATGAATATTTACTGTCGCGGAGTGGTTAAAAAAATTAGATTATGACTGTACAGAAAATTTACTTTATAAATAATTTCTTTTTCTTCACACATACACACACACACACACACACGTGAGGTAACGGAACCACTGTAACTTTTCTTAGTACATTTTTATTCTTTTATATTTGTAATTTAAATAGCCTCATATGTCATAATAATTGCATTTTAGTGTATCATTATACGTTTATACTATAAGTTCTTTGATATCCATAACACTCAATCGCGAATAATGCTCTTGTTTGTCCCGTGGGGTGTGGACCTGGTGATTTGTAATACAGGCATTTTATAGCCTAACTCAGACACCAGCTTCTCACATATTCTAGACTATGAGTATGAACATTCCTGTATTTAAATAGATATAAGTTTTATTATGTATTGTCTACTTTTGTGAGGAGAAATAAACATTATTATTATTATTATATTCATAAAAGTAGAAAATTTAAAAACACGCGACTGACACCGAAATTATATTTGTTTACAGGAGAGGGCCATAAGAGAAATCTATGATTTAAAACCTAAAGAGTCGCTCCTACAAAAATTTAAGGAAATTAATATATTAACTTTGGCCTCTCAATAAATTTATAAAAATTATACACAAATAAGAGATATTCATTCTGTAAATACTAGGAACAAACACAAGCTAGTAGTACCAGTTACTCGACTCCACCGAGTCAGTAATTCATTCTTGGGGCGATGTATACGCTTTTACAACAAACTCCCAGGAAAAATATAAAAATTTGACCTGCTCAAAGTTCAAAAACTTTATTAAACACAGTTTGAATAAAATGATTTATTAAAATATTAAGGAATTTATGGATGATAATCATCATCATCATCATCATTACAGCCCTTCACAAGTCCACTGCTGAACATAGGCCTCCCCCAAAGAATGCCACAAAGCACGGTCCTGAGCCACCTGCATCCATCGACTTCCTGCATATCTTACCAGGTCGTCACTCCATCTAGTGGGGGGACGCCCTACACTTCGCTTGCCGGTACGAGGCTGCCACTCGAGAACCTTTCTTCCCCATCGGTTGTCGGTTCTTCGAGCTATATGGCCGGCCTATTGCCACTTCAGCTTACTAATCCGTTGGGCTATGTCGGTCACTCTGGTTCTACTGCCGATATCCTCATTTCTGAGTTTATCACGCAGAGAAACTCCGAGCATAGCCCTCTCCATAGCTCGCTGAGCGACCTTGAGCTTCCTCATACGGCCAGCAGTGAAGGACCACGTCTCAGTTCCGTAAGTCATCACTGGCAACACGCACTGGTTGTACAATTTCGTTTTAAGGTTTTGAGGTATGTCTGACGAGAAGATGTGTCGTAGATTCCCGAACGCTGCCCAGCCGAGTTGAATCCGTCGATTGACCTCTCGGTCGAAGTTGGACTTACCTAGTCGGACTATTTGTCCCAGGTAAACATACTCGTCAACAACTTCGAGCTTAGTGTTCCCAACAACTACCGGCATAGGTGTGACATGGACATTAAACATGATCTTTGTTTTGTCCATGTTCATCTTAAGACCTATCCGTTGGGAAACACTATTGAGGTCATTGAGCATAGTGCTTAGGTCCTCCAGCGATTCTGCCATAAGGACTATATCGTCGGCAAATCGAAGGTGAGTGATGTACTCGCCATTGATGTTGATACCGTATCCTTTCCAGTCCAGAAGCTTGAAAACGTCTTCCAATGCAGCGGTGAAGAGTTTCGGGGATATGACGTCACGCTGTCTTACACCTCTCTGCAATTGGATAGGTTTCGTACTCAGGTTCTGTACTCGGATAGCCATCGTAGCCCTACTGTACAAGCACTTCAACACTTCGATATACCGAGAGTCAACTTGGCACCGCTGAAGGGACTGCAGCACCGCCCAAATTTCGACGGAATCAAAGGCTTTCTCATAGTCCACATACGCCAGACATAGTGGCAAATTGTACTCCTCGGATTTCTGTACAATTTGCCGTAGGGTATGTATGTGGTCTATGGTGCTAAAGCCCTTTCGGAAACCGGCTTGTTCGGGAGGCTGGAAGTCATCAAGTCTGCGCGCGAGACGATTCGTAATGACTCTCGAAAACAGCACGTAGACGCGGCTCAGAAGGGAAATCGGTCTGTAGTTCTTCAAGAGAGCGTTGTCGCCTTTCTTGAAGAACAAGACCACCGCACTTCTGCTCCACGCCTCCGGTGTAATGCCACCATGGAGGACGGAATTAAAGAGCTTCTGAAGGACTTCAAGTACCGGTTTTCCACCCGCTTTCAGAAGCTCCGCTGTAATTCCATCCTCGCCTGGGGCCTTGCCGTTTTTAAGGTGCTGGAGAGCCATTCTAATTTCGCTCAGACTGACGTCCGGGATATCATCGGAATAATGTCGGATAAGACTCGCTCTTGGATCGTTACTCACACTTGCGTGTGGCTCCAGCGATGACGTGTACAGTTGCCCATAGAACCTCTCAATCTCACTCAAAATCTCAGGTGCCCCGAAAACGATGCTGCCACATTCGGTCTTCAGCTTTGACAGTTGGCTCATTCTGGCAGACAGATCTCTGGCAAAGACTTTGGAGCCTTGGTTCCGCTCGATCGCTTCTTCAATACGAGCTGTATTGAAGTTGCGTAAGTCCCGCCGCATGCATTTGGAGATCTGTCTGTTCAGTTGTCTGTATGCTGTCAAATCTGTTGAAGAATGTAGCTTCATCTCCCGTCTAACAGCCATGAGATTAAGAGTATGATCGGAGAGTTTTTGTGTTCTTCTGCGGCGGGTCTTGCAGAACTTAGCTCCGACCGCATGGACAGTTTCCACGAGCTTGTCATTCAAATCGTCCACTTCATTGCAGTCTTCTAGGCACTGAAAACGGTTTTGTAACTCGAGCTGAAAGGTTTCGGGACTTTGGATTAGAGCACGAGGGGGACGGAGCGTTGACTTCATTAGACGAGACCTCTCCAACTTAACGTTTAGGTTCAGTGTGCCTCTAACCATTCGGTGATCGCTGCCGGTTTTCACCCTCGCGATCACTGAGACATCACTGAACAGTTGTCGTTTGGTCGTCATAATGAAGTCAATCTCATTTTTTGTCGAACCGTCGGGGCTCGACCAGGTCCCACTTCCTGTGGGGCCGCTTCTGGAAAAAAGACTTCATCATAAAGAGTCCCTCTTTCTCCATGAAGTCGGCCAGCTGCTGGCCCCTTGGGTTCCGTTGCCCTATTCCAAATTTCCCCACTTTCAGCTCACCGTTCTCTCTTGTGCCTAGTTTTGCATTGAAGTCTCCCATTAACACCGTATATTGGGTTTTGGAGGAATGCATGGCTCTAGAGATATCCTCATACATTTCCTCCACCTCCTCATAGGGGTGTGCCGAGGTTGGTGCGTAAACCTGTATGACCTTCAGCGAATACTGTTTGGTGATTCTGAGTATAAGGTACGCAACCCTCCTCGACACACTCTCAATCTTTACAACGTTGTTAACGAGAGACTTGTGGACGATAAATCCGACACCTCCTTGGGACAGATGGTCGCCCTCCCGGTGATAGAACAAGTTGCCGGATTCGAGGATTACCGTGTCCTCCCCCTCTTTTCGGACTTCGGATAATCCTATAATATGCCAGCATAACTTGTCTATCTCTTCTTCCAGCTCCACAATCTTCTCGTCAGTCCTCAGGGTCCGTGCGTTGTATGTTGCCAGGTCAAGTCGTTGTAGGTGGCAACCGAACCTCCACCGGAGATTCTTAGCACCCCCTGCCCCGCCGTTACCATGGTCGCCACCGTAGCCAGGAATAGCGGGGCCGCCGGGGACTGGGGGCCGTCTCTTCGTAACTTTCATTATGGGGGGTATATTGCCATAGTTGCCAATGGATGATAATAACCCCTGGGAATGAGGTGATCGCTACCAAGCTATTTCTAATTTGTTTTGTGTGGTTAGTTGTGTAACATACACGATTGTAAGCTGTTATTTTAAAAAAAAATTCCCGCTGGGTTTCTTGCTGGTTCTTCCAAGGACAGAGGTTCTTTTTCGAACCAGTGGTAATTAAACAAAAGAGTGACTTTCAATAAGTATTATTTATTGAAACAGAAACATTTTTATTCAATATAATCTATATTGAATAAAAACGTTTCTGTTTCAATTGTCGCGAAGATCTAGAAAGACACGAATCTGGATCAAAACATTCATCTAGACAGTTATACAAACTAAAGACCTAACAAATAGTTAGGTCTACAAACGAACTAATGGACGGACCTACAAACGAACCAAGACATGAATTGGGCAAACTATACGCCTGTATTTCAACAGCATTTGTAAATAAACAGAAAAATGACCGCAATAACGTAATCCACAATTTGCACCACTTGGTTCCCATACAATAAATTAGAGTTGCCCAAAACTAGCAAGCTCCATCATCAATTATTGGTACTATGATATAAGGCATCATATTGCCATTAACATAAAAATATTTGAAAGGAAAACTACAATCCAATGTCTAAATTTTATATATATATATATATATATATAAAATTATATCAACACCCTCGAAAACCATGAAAATGACACTCATGATGAAAAAATTTATACCTATTGCAGCCACCACCTTGGATTTACATTTCGACAGCACTATCGGCTTCAGCACCCTCGAAAACCATAAAAATGACACCCATGATGAAAAACTTGATACCTATTGCGGCCGCCATCTTGGATTTACATTTCGACAACCCTATCGGTTTCAACACCCTCGAAAACCATGAAAATGTCACCCATGACAAAAAAAAATTATACTACTTGCTTTTAGTACGTACTACTATTATTTATTCTGTGCTTTTAAATATTGTTATAAAAAAATGTCTTATTATTATTATAATTAAGTATTTAAGAAATTTGGTTATTCGAATATTGTGTATTTGTACAGCGACCTTTTTGAGCCGCTGCAAACAACCGATACAATGTCCACTCACGAAGGTGACTGCAGCAAGACCACAGAATACATGTACCCTGACGGGAAGAACGAAGACTTCATACAATAAAAATGCCAACAGCTTGCGACACTAGCGCGTCAGTTTTTGATCCATGAACTAACAGATGTGAATGTGTGCGTGTGTATATGTATAATGCGCCCACCCCCACATTCAATATTCTATTTTTAATCATAATGTATTGTATTACTATTTCCATTCCAATTTTCTACGAATGTAGAAATTACATTCTACATCAGTAAAAAATTGAAATGGAAATAGTAATAAATGAATAACATATTGGAAATATTAAATATTTAATAACACAAACCTTAAGAGGAAGATTAAAGTTAACAATTAGCTATGCATTGATACATAAGTAAAAAATTGGAATGGAAAAAGGTTAATAGTTTTTCAGAAATAAAACAATTATTTTCATAGAGATTTAAATATATTATTGACTAGTAATATTATAGACACAGAAATAAACTTGGGCACTCAATTTTAGATGATTATAGACGCATCTTAGAACACACCATTTTCAGTAATCCATTATTATTCGTTAAACATCATCATTAAGTAAAACAACTCTAATAAATCACCATAAATTAAATATTCACTGGCTAGTAACACCACACTTAAGTTATTTTTCTACGAAATATACTAAATCGACATCAGTTTTGAATTTGGCATAGAAAAGTTAAACAAAACTAACTCCATTTAATTTGAAAATGATTTGAAACATTCCCGTTTAAAATAATATCTAATTGATGTAAAATGAACTTTGAAACTTGTTCTTTTCTTAATTTTATGAATATGTAATAAATAATAATCTAGTTTACGTTTTTATTTCACAACAGCCATAGATACATTTATATTTTCGGCTACAGAGCTTGTTACACAGAGTAATCATTTCATTCGGACATAAAAATAATCGGAACGTATAATTTAATTTATACTTTCATGGATTAAACAACTTTTATTTGTTATGTACATTACAAAATATATAGTTTATAATTTATAAGATAAGTAAAAATAATTTTTAATGGACAGGCGACAAAGATATTAAAATGCAAAAATAAAAGTTCCTAAACTGTAATTGAAATACAATGTGTAACATGGTTCAATGTGATTTCTCTGTCTTGCGTATAGCGCTGTCTCTGTTTCGCTTATTGTGCCCGACGTTTGCATCGGCTCCATAGAGACTTGACCCCCCATGAGCAAGACTGAAGCCAAACCAGTGGCATAACAGTCCATACTATAATTTTTCTTAGAGGTATTATTATGTCATGACAGTTTGTCCATGTTGCAGTAGATGTCGCTTTTTTTAATTTAGCCATGCTAGGCCAATTTAGAATCAAACAAATTAATGAATAGTTTAAAATACAATCGAACCTTGCTAACTTACTATTTTGTTACAAAACAAATTTGTAATTAAATTTTCAGTATAATTTATTTATTTTACATTATTCCCTATATATAATGTACTCTGTGAGCCAAACTAAACTACTCATTACTACTCTGTGGCTGTAGGTTCCCATTTACAGAATTAATTTGTATACGAGGCTCACAAATCAACGAAAATTTCGCCATTTTGGAGCCGAAAAAAATTAATTATAGCTAAACAAAACAAAACTACACTGCCATTTACATTCAGTGGCTTCCCACATGATCGATGAAGATCCACAATTTGCACCACTTGGTTCCCATACAATAAATTAGAGTTGCCCAAAACTAGCAAGCTCCATCATCAATTATTGGTACTATGATATAAGGCATCATATTGCCATTAACATAAAAATATTTGAAAGGAAAACTACAATCCAATGTCTAAATTTATATATATATATATATATATATATATATATATAAAATTATATCAACACCCTCGAAAACCATGAAAATGACACTCATGATGAAAAAATTTATACCTATTGCAGCCACCACCTTGGATTTACATTTCGACAGCACTATCGGCTTCAGCACCCTCGAAAACCATAAAAATGACACCCATGATGAAAAACTTGATACCTATTGCGGCCGCCATCTTGGATTTACATTTCGACAACCCTATCGGTTTCAACACCCTCGAAAACCATGAAAATGTCACCCATGACAAAAAAAAATTATACTACTTGCTTTTAGTACGTACTACTATTATTTATTCTGTGCTTTTAAATATTGTTATAAAAAAATGTCTTATTATTATTATAATTAAGTATTTAAGAAATTTGGTTATTCGAATATTGTGTATTTGTACAGCGACCTTTTTGAGCCGCTGCAAACAACCGATACAATGTCCACTCACGAAGGTGACTGCAGCAAGACCACAGAATACATGTACCCTGACGGGAAGAACGAAGACTTCATACAATAAAAATGCCAACAGCTTGCGACACTAGCGCGTCAGTTTTTGATCCATGAACTAACAGATGTGAATGTGTGCGTGTGTATATGTATAATGCGCCCACCCCCACATTCAATATTCTATTTTTAATCATAATGTATTGTATTACTATTTCCATTCCAATTTTCTACGAATGTAGAAATTACATTCTACATCAGTAAAAAATTGAAATGGAAATAGTAATAAATGAATAACATATTGGAAATATTAAATATTTAATAACACAAACCTTAAGAGGAAGATTAAAGTTAACAATTAGCTATGCATTGATACATAAGTAAAAAATTGGAATGGAAAAAGGTTAATAGTTTTTCAGAAATAAAACAATTATTTTCATAGAGATTTAAATATATTATTGACTAGTAATATTATAGACACAGAAATAAACTTGGGCACTCAATTTTAGATGATTATAGACGCATCTTAGAACACACCATTTTCAGTAATCCATTATTATTCGTTAAACATCATCATTAAGTAAAACAACTCTAATAAATCACCATAAATTAAATATTCACTGGCTAGTAACACCACACTTAAGTTATTTTTCTACGAAATATACTAAATCGACATCAGTTTTGAATTTGGCATAGAAAAGTTAAACAAAACTAACTCCATTTAATTTGAAAATGATTTGAAACATTCCCGTTTAAAATAATATCTAATTGATGTAAAATGAACTTTGAAACTTGTTCTTTTCTTAATTTTATGAATATGTAATAAATAATAATCTAGTTTACGTTTTTATTTCACAACAGCCATAGATACATTTATATTTTCGGCTACAGAGCTTGTTACACAGAGTAATCATTTCATTCGGACATAAAAATAATCGGAACGTATAATTTAATTTATACTTTCATGGATTAAACAACTTTTATTTGTTATGTACATTACAAAATATATAGTTTATAATTTATAAGATAAGTAAAAATAATTTTTAATGGACAGGCGACAAAGATATTAAAATGCAAAAATAAAAGTTCCTAAACTGTAATTGAAATACAATGTGTAACATGGTTCAATGTGATTTCTCTGTCTTGCGTATAGCGCTGTCTCTGTTTCGCTTATTGTGCCCGACGTTTGCATCGGCTCCATAGAGACTTGACCCCCCATGAGCAAGACTGAAGCCAAACCAGTGGCATAACAGTCCATACTCTAATTTTTCTTAGAGGTATTATTATGTCATGACAGTTTGTCCATGTTGCAGTAGATGTCGCTTTTTTTAATTTAGCCATGCTAGTCCAATTTAGAATCAAACAAATTAATGAATAGTTTAAAATACAATCGAACCTTGCTAACTTACTATTTTGTTACAAAACAAATTTGTAATTAAATTTAGCCAAACTAAACTACTCATTACTACTCTGTGGCTGTAGGTTCCCATTTACAGAATTAATTTGTATACGAGGCTCACAAATCAACGAAAATTTCGCCATTTTGGAGCCGAAAAAAATTAATTATAGCTAAACAAAACAAAACTACACTGCCATTTACATTCAGTGGCTTCCCACATGATCGATGAAGAGATTAAAAAATAGATTGAGTTAAACAATTAATATTTTCAAAAGTTATTGTGTTTACAAGCCACAGGGACATGATAAATCCACACCATAAGCCACTAAACCCTTTTTTTATTTAAAAATAGCAATTAATCGATTTAAAAAAATTATTAATAAGTTCAACAATCATTTATCTTTCTAACAATGTGCTTTTTATATCATTTATATGTATAATATGATTGCTAGATACGATTTTATTCGATAAAATGTTGGAATCTTAATTTTTAGGCGATAGTAGAACACACCTTGCGCTTTCGCTTAAGGTATGCAAAATCAATCTAATGATAAAGGATTAAGATCTAAAATAGCGTGCCGTCTTAGTACTAAGCTGCTCTTTTGTTTTCGGTGGCGACGTTCTTTTTTTGTTACTTACATTTTCTTTACTTATACTTTCTTACTTACCTTCATTTGCCATTTTGAGTTTATTTATGTCGTCTTGGACAGATGTTTGGGTTCTACTTTCAGACATCTCTAAATTTGTATTTGATGATATATCTTTTGTCGTGGTTGGGAAGTCTTTTGCTTCAGACCAAGATTGAGAACATATAAATTCTGGGTTTGAAGCATCAATACTAGGTCGTTTTGCTGGTGGACTGTCCGCTTGAGTTAAGTCGTCATCGAAGCAATAGTCTTCCGTTTCATGTACGATCATATTTACTGAAAATACATAATACATTTTTTACTAGATACTTACAATATATACCAATTTGGTGTACAAAAAAGAAGATAAATTTAAAATATTCCAATTTAACTTACTAATTTTGTACTGACAATTTGCTATTATCCAAAAAAATAACAGCACTAATACGAGTACGTGTCGTTGTAATTCAAACAAATTACAACGAAAACTCGACTCACAGTAACACGGCACACTTATACGATCTACACGGTATAGGTACTTCAGCATGGGCTATACCAAAGTACCGTGCCAAAGGGATGTGTGTGTATTGTTAATCATATCTAATAAAAGACAGTCGCGATCATTACGATAAATAGTTTAATATAATTGCTTATAATCATGACAAGATAACTGAATTTTTAAGTACCTTTTTCCTACCATGAGTTTTTTTTTTTTAGAATAGGGGGCAAACGATCATGCGGCTCACCTGATGGTAAGTGACTATCGCCGCCCATGAACAACCGCAACACCAGGGGAATTGCAGATGCGTTGCCGACCTTTTAGAAAGGTGTAAGCTCTTTTCTTGAAGGTTCCTAAGTCGTATCGGTCCGGAAAATTCGCTGGTGGTAATTGATTCCACAAGGAAGTCGTGCGAGGGAGAAAACTTCTTCTAAATCGCACAGTCGTGGATCGCCAATCATCCAGATGGTATGGATGGTAACGCGAGTTTTGTCGCGATGTGCGATGGTGAAATTGAGCGGCTGGAATTAGTCCGAACAATTCCTTAGAGCACTCCCCGTGATAAATGCGATAAAATACGCAAAGAGATGCAACATCTCTACGCAGTGCCAGTGTATCGAGCCGATCAGAAATAACTCCGTCGTCGACGATTCGAACCGCTCTGCGCTGGATGCGGTCAAGTGGAAGGAGCTGGCACTGGGGTGCCCCGGCCCAGAGATGAGAACAGTATTCCATGTGGGGCCGAAATTGCGCTTTGTAAAGTTGCAAGCGATGTGCCGGCATGAAATACTGTCTCGCTCTGCTGAGCACGCCAAGCTTTTTAGAGGCCAATTTGGCCTTCCCTTCCAAGTGACCACGAAACTGCACACTATTCGATATGTCGACGCCAAGCATTCCGATACTGGCTGAGGCAGTAAGGGGAGTGCCTTGAAACTGAGGAGATACGACAAAGGGGTTCTTTTTAGCGGTAAACGCGCAAACTTGTGTCTTCTGGGGATTGAACTGGACTAGATTTAGTCGCCCCCAATCCGAGACTTTGTTAAGCAAAGACTCGACTTCAGACACAAGTTTGTCCCGGTACTCGGCGACGTTTTCCCGAGAAATATTGGCACGGCCGGTATATAAGGCATCACCAGTGCTGTCGTCCGCATAGCAATGAATGCTGCCAGTTAGCAACATATCATTGATATGCAGGAGAAACAGCGTTGGTGATAGCACGCAGCCTTGTGGAACACCAGCGTTGATAGGCTTGAAATCAGAGCATTCACCGTCTACTACGACCTTGATGCTCCGATCAGCAAGGAAACTGGTGATCCATTTGCACAATTTCTCGGGAAGCCCATAGGAAGGAAGCTTCGAAAGAAGCGCTTTGTGCCAGACCCGATCAAAGGCCTTCGCTACGTCCAAACTAACGGCTAATGCCTCCCCCTTGGACTCTACTGCCTCCGCCCATCTATGAGTTAAGTAGACTAGAAGATCACCAGCTGATCGACCCCGACGAAAACCGTACTGGCGGTCACTAATCAGCTGGTGATCCTCAAGGTACCTCATGAGCTGGCAGTTTATAATGGCTTCCATTATTTTGGAGAACAAGGAGGTGATGGCGATAGGCCTGTAGTTGGACGGGTCTGAGCGGTCGGCTTTTTTAGGGATCGGGTGCACCAAAGCTGTCTTCCATGAGTTCGGGACTACGCCTTGGGAGTAGGAGTACCGGAAAAGACGCGTTAAAACCGGTGCCAACTCCGGAGCACACGTCTTCAGCACAATGGGAGGGACTCCATCGGGCCCACTCGACTTGTTGACGTCCAGGGAGAAGAGTGCTTTGCGGACCGAGCGCTGTGTAAATCGCACATCCGGCATGGAGCACTCACATCGCGGGATGGTCGGCGGTGTGTTCCCCCCGTCATTAAAGTAAATAATATTATAGATTTTCGTTACTTGACAAACGGTCAATGTTTTAAATTAAATTTTTACCTTAAGTATGTGAGGCGAGTATTACTCTTCAAAGCCCCTGAGATCGCCGAGCCGCCAAGAACTCTCGTAACTTTTAAATGCTATTTGTATCGCAGCCTTAAATTGTGTATGCAAAAAGCAAAAAAAAAATGAAGAGATTTTATGATTTTATAGGTAGATAGCAGCGCTCACCAACATCCAACTAGACCTTCGACATCTCAGCAGGACCGTAATAGTAGTAGTGAGCCTGAACCATCGTTTCAATGGACTACGGAATCAGCTACTCCCGAAGTTCCAGTCTTTGATGACTTTCAGTCTGGCTTTAATATTATCATATCCCAGGCATAAGTGAAATTTATGTGTTCCAATATTTTGTAGACACTGCGTTTATATCGATGGTTGTTGAAATGACCAATACTTTTTTTTTCAAATCAAATTAAATCAAATCATTTATTTGAAATCCAAGTGTACATAATTGGTCTTTTTTTTTTCATTTATTGTGACACAAACAGTCATTAAAAAGAAAGTACAATATTATAACATTACATAATTAACAGACAACGAGTGCCGAAAAAATACATTAGAATAACATTTCACTTTAGCTTGTTGAAAGATTTACCCATGAAGCTGAGTAGTAAATTTATCTTTATGTAACAACAACAGTACAGTAAAGCTTAAAATAGGTAACTTAATTAAAGTTGAAAAACATACATTTTTAAGGGACAATAATTATTACATAGTAGAGATTACCGAATGTTACGCTGTCAAGTATTTATCTGAATAACTTTTAAAGATACTTCGTTTAAGACTTTTTAAGGAGCAACTAAAGAGATCGAGATTTACAAATTCTTTATTGTATATTTTTAACGAACGGGAGATAAAGCAGTTTTGTGTATATTTTTTTCGAAGTGTAGGTGGTACGAATGTTTGAAATACACGTTAAGGGCGAGCGGGCAGACGAAAATTACTTTTAATATTTATTTTGGCTAATAAGGGAGAGCAGTCAATTTTATTATTTAGAATTTTATACAAGAAAATGATATCGAAATATTTACGGCGATCACTGAGACTCAACATTTTATGTTTATGAAGGGAGTTAATATACGGTTCGCCATAAAGGTCGCAACGGTAATTTAAAATCTTAATAAATGTTTTTTGGACCTTTTCAATTCTATCAATATGGTTTTTATAAAATGGACACACACTATACAGCCGAAGTCAAGAATGGATCTTACAAATGAGAAATAAAGGATTTTAAGAGTGATAGTCTTATTGAATGGTTTGGTTATTCTATTAATGAAACCGAGGCTTCTAAAAGCTCTTTTTATAGCTAAATCTATGTGGTTATTGAAAGAAAGCTGATCGTCCATGTTGATGCCCAAGTCACGAATGTTTTTAACACGACTAAGAGCCTTCCCAAAAAGAGTATAATTATAAGTTAAGAGGTTTGATTTTCTTGAGTAAGTTATTATAAAACATTTATCTGCATTGAGGTACAAGTGATTACTTTCACAATAATTACATAAGCTCTCAATATCCGATTGTAGTTTGTGGCAATCTTCAATAGAATTTATTGTCCTGAAAAGTTTGGTGTCATCTGCATACAATAGATGATGGCTGTTATGTAAGACATTACCTATGTCATTGATGTACAAGGAAAAAAGCACAGGGCCCAGATGAGAGCCTTGTGGGACTCCAGAAGGGACCGCAAGAAAGGACGAGCAGTAACCATTCAAACAGACTGCCTGACTGCGATTTCGTATATATGATTCGATCCATCTAAGCAGACTTCCATGCACTCCTAATCTCCAAAGCTTTTTTAGAAGTATGTCATGGTTAATTTTGTCAAAAGCTTTGGAGAAGTCGGTGTACACGACATCAACCTGGATGTTATTATCCATTGCATTAAGAAGGAAGTCTGTAAACATGACCATATTGGTGTCCACACTGCGCGACTTCATAAAGCCATGTTGATTTTCATCGATATGATTACGCACATGCCGTGTAGTGGCGGTCAAGAATATCCACTACCCCATATCCTCCCGTGGGTGTCGTAAAAGACGACAAAGGGAAACAGGCAGGAGGTGGGCAGCAGCATCTTCCTGGTAACGGCAAAAATACAATAAAAAAACTGCGGTTGCCAACCCGCTCGCCAAGCGTGGCAACTATGGCAATATACCCCCCATGATGAGAGTTACGAAGAGACGGCCCCCAGTCCCCGGCGGCCTCGCTATTCCTGGCTACGGTGGCGACCATGGTAACGGCAGGGCAGGGGGTGCTAAGAATCTCCGGTGGAGGTTCGGTTGCCACCTTAGACGACTCGACCTGGCAACGTACAACGCAAGCACCCTGAGGACTGACGAGAAGATCGTGGAGCTGGAAGAAGAGATAGACAAGTTGCGCTGGCATATTATAGGATTATCCGAAGTCCGAAGAGTGGTGGAGGACACGGTAATCCTCGAATCCGGCAACTTGCTCTATCACCGGGAGGGCGACCATCTGTCCCAAGGAGGTGTCGGATTTATCGTCCACAAGTCTCTCGTTAACAACGTTGTACAGATCGGGAGTGTGTCGACGAGGGTTGCGTACCTTATACTCAGAATCACCAAACGGTATTCGCTGAAGGTCATACAGGTTTACGCACCAACCTCGGCACACCCCGATGAGGAGGTGGAGGAAATGTATGAGGATATCTCTAGAGCAATGCATTCCTCCAAAACCCAATATACGGTGTTAATGGGAGACTTCAATGCAAAACTAGGCACAAGAGAGAACGGTGAGCTGAAAGTAGGGAAATTTGGAATAGGGCAACGGAACCCAAGGGGCCAGCAGATGGCCGACTTCATGGAGAAAGAGGGACTCTTTATGATGAACTCTTTCTTCAAGAAGCGGCCCCACAGGAAGTGGACCTGGTCGAGCCCCGACGATTCGACAAAAAATGAGATTGACTTCATTATGACGACCAGAGGACAACTGTTCAGTGATGTCTCAGTGATCGCGAGGGTGAAAACCGGCAGCGATCACCGAATGGTGAGAGGCACACTGAACCTAAATGTTAAGTTGGAGGGGTCTCATCTGATGAAGTCAACGCTCCGTCCCCCTCGTGCTCTGATCCAAAGTCCCGAAACCTTTCAGCTCGAGTTACAAAACCGTTTTCAGTGCCTAGAAGACTGCAATGAAGTGGACGATATGAATGACAAGCTCGTGGAAACTGTCCATGCGGTCGGAGCTAAGTTCTGCAAGACCCGCCGCAGAAGAACACAAAAACTCTCCGATCACACTCTTAATCTCATGGCTGTTAGACGGGAGATGAAGCTACATTCTTCAACAGATTTGACAGCATACAGGCAACTGAACAGACAGATCTCCAAATGCATGCGGCGGGACTTACGCAACTTCAATACAGCTCGTATTGAAGAAGCGATCGAGCGGAACCAAGGCTCCAAAGTCTTTGCCAGAGATCTGTCTACCAGAAAGAGCCAACTGTTAAAGCTGAAGACCGAATGTGGCAGCATCGTTTCCGGGACACCTGAGATTTTGAGTGAGATTGAGAGGTTCTATGGGCAGCTGTACACGTCATCGTTGGAGCCACACGCAAGTGTGAGTAACGATCCAAGAGCGAGACTTATCCGACACTATTCCGAATATATCCCGGACGTCAGTCTGAGCGAGATTAGAATGGCTCTCCAGCATCTTAAAAACGGCAAGGCCCCAGGCGAGGATGGAATTACAGCGGAGCTTCTGAAAGCGGGTGGAATACTGGTACTTGAAGTCCTTCAGAAGCTCTTTAATTCCGTCCTCCATGGTGGCATTACACCGGAGGCGTGGAGCAGAAGTGCGGTAGTCTTGTTCTTCAAGAAAGGTGACAACGCTCTCTTGAAGAACTACAGACCGATTTCCCTTCTGAGTCGCGTCTACGTGCTGTTTTCGAGAGTCATTACGAATCGTCTCGCGCGCAGACTTGACGACTTCCAGCCTCCCGAACAAGCCGGTTTCCGAAAGGGCTTTAGCACCATAGACCACATACATACCCTACGGCAAATTGTACAGAAATCCGAGGAGTACAATTTGCCACTATGTCTGGCGTATGTGGACTATGAGAAAGCCTTTGATTCCGTCGAAATTTGGGCGGTGCTGCAGTCCCTTCAGCGGTGCCAAGTTGACTGTCGGTATATCAAAGTGCTGAAGTGTTTGTACAGTAGAGCTACGATAGCTATCCGAGTACAGAACCAGAGTACGAAACCTATCCAATTACAGAGAGGTGTAAGACAGGGTGATGTTATATCCCCGAAACTCTTCACCGCTGCATTGGAAGACGTTTTCAAGCTTCTGGACTGGGAAGGATACGGTATTAACATCAATGGCGAGTACATCACTCACCTTCGATTTGCCGACGATATAGTCCTTATGGCAGAATCGCTGGAGGACCTAAGCACTATGCTCAATGACCTCAATAGTGTCTCCCAACGGATAGGTCTTAAGATGAACATGGACAAAACAAAGATTATGTTTAATGTCCATGTCACACCTATGCCGGTAGTTGTTGGGAGCACTAAGTTAGAAGTTGTTGACGAGTATGTTTACCTGGGACAAATAGTCCGACTAGGTAAGTCCTACTTCGACCGAGAGGTCAATCGACGGATTCAACTCGGCTGGGCAGCGTTCGGGAAATTACGACACATCTTCTCGTCAGACATACCTCAAAACCTTAAAACGAAATTGTACAACCAGTGCGTGTTGCCAGTGATGACTTACGGAACTGAGACGTGGTCCTTCACTGCTGGCCGTATGAGGAAGCTCAAGGTCGCTCAGCGAGCTATGGAGAGGGCTATGCTCGGAGTTTCTCTGCGTGATAAACTTAGGAATGAGGATATCCGCAGTAGAACCAGAGTAACCGACGTAGCCCAACGGATTAGTAAGCTGAAGTGGCAGTGGGCCGGCCATATAGCTCGAAGAACCGACAACCGATGGGGAAGAAAGGTTCTCGAGTGGCAGCCTCGTACCGGTAGGCGAAGTGTAGGGCGTCCCCCCACGAGATGGAGTGACGACCTGGTAAGACATGCAGGAAGTCGATGAATGCAGGTGGCTCAGGACCGTGCTTTGTGGCATTCTTTGGGGGAGGCCTATGTTCAGCAGTGGACTTGTGAAGGGCTGTAATGATGATGATGATGATGATGATTACGCACAACATATGACAATTGATTAGTTACAATCCTCTCAAAAATTTTACTAAGGACACATAACTTAGAAATTGGCCGATACTGAGTAATTTGATCTTTTTGTGAGTTTTTTGGTATTGGAGTAATGAGAGCCCGTTTCCATACACTAGGATAGATTCCAGTTCTTAGTAAGAGTCTTATATTAAAAATGTGCTTACAACTTAGACGCCCTTTTCAGGCACTGCAATATTGACAAGGGCACTGCTTATATACTATTAACATACATAAAATATAATTAAAAGCTATAAAAAATATATAATAATATATAGTAATGTTATTTTATATTTAAATACTCTTATACTGAGTAGAAAGGGTTTTGTTTTAAATATTTACCGAGTCTTGGTTTAAATTTGGATAATTATGATATGTTTTTTATTTCCTGTGGTAATTTATTATATATATTTATTGCCATATAGTAGGGGCTTGCATTTAACATTTTTGTTCGCGACTGTGGTAGGTATAATTTATTTTTGTTACGTGTATTTATATTATGTGTATCTTTAATCTTCTTAAAAATATTATTATTTTTGTGGACAAACAGGCATAGATCATATATGTACATACAGGGTAAGGTAAGAATATTTAATTGTTTGAAATACGGTCTACAGCTAGTAGTGTATCTGGGCTAGTATTCTAATGCACTTCTTCTGTGTAATAAAAAGCTTTTCACAATTACTTTGTGTTAAATGTAAATTTACGAATGCATTCCCGTTTACAGAGATGGTATGATGTGACGTTTGCGGAAATGTATATCTTTTTAGTACTACTGATGCTTATGACCAGGAACCGTCATTAATCTATTGAAGAGCATTGGCCTAGTGATCCTAGCACTCCAAGCACCTATATTTTCTAAGCTAATGTCAAGAAACAGATTCTGCATGGTTCTGGGGATGCTACATTTTTCGTTAAGGAACGAAGAAAATGAATTATTATCGAAGATAGCAAGATGTGTAAATCACGCAAGACAAAAATTTAAAACTTGCATAACACCGTATAAGAATTTATGTATTGACGAAAGTGTAGTACCTTTTATAGGTCGGTTATCAATTAAACAATATCTGCCAAAAAAAGAAACAGGTTTGGGATTAAATTATTCGTTTTATGCGATGTAGACACCAGTGTTATTATTGATTTTATTGTTTACTGGCGCAGCTACAGATATTGATGACCCTTGTAATTTAGGCGTCGGGGGGGGGGGGGGGGGTTGTTAATTCTTTACTCAAAGACTTCCTAGGCTCTAATCGACATTTATATGTTGATAATTGGTATACAAGCCCTACATTATTTAAATATCTTTACGAGCATGGCATCTTTGCCTGTGTCATAGTAAACAAGAAAAGATAAGGCATGCCATAACTTAATACTTACTTACTTACTTACTTATCTTCACGCACAATCCCTGACGGGGTAGCCAGAGAGAACAGATCGCCAAGTGTCACGATCCTTACATACCTCTTTCGCTTCTTTCAGATTCATTAACTTCTTCATACATGCACGTCTAGGTATCCGAGTACTCTTGACCTTCCCCTCTTTGAGCAATTTGCTCACATGGTCTTCGAAAGTTAGTCTCGGTCTACCTCGACACCTTTTAATATTAACTTTCGCACTATATATTTTCTTCACCATTCGGTCTTCACTCATTCGCTCAACGTGCCCAAACCACCGAAGCACGCCCTTATCAATTTTTGTGATAAGGTCATCTTTCAAACCTGCCATATTACGAATCTCTTCGTTTCGCTTTCGGTCGGCCATGGTAACGCCGCACATTTTACGAAGAGATCGCATCTCCACTGCATTCAACTTGCTTTTATGATTCGTCTGGCATACCCAGGTTTCGCTGCCATATAACAAAGTCGATACCAACACTGCGTTATGTATTGCAAGGCGTGCACTCTTCACTACGCCTTGCCTTTTGACTAACGCAGTCAGGGCACCATTGACTTTGTTACCGGCAGCGACACGCCTGTCCACATCTAAATCGCATCTTCCACCCCGGCTAAAAGCACTCCTCAAGTATACAATTTCATTTACCTGTTCTAGACATTCCTGATTTACCCATATTTCACACTTCGTTCTCTCTTCGTCCCTTTCAAATACCAGAACCTTAGTTTTATTAGCATTCAAACGGAGAGCTTTAATTTCACATTCCTCTTTCATACACGTGACTAATGCCTGCAGTTCTGCCTCTGATGGTGCAATAAGCACTGCATTATCAGCATACAGCAGACAATTTACTTTTATGTCACCCAATTTCACACCCAAACAGCTATCTTTCAGCTCCTGTAAACAGCTGTCGAGATACAGTATGAACAGCCAGGAAGACATGACACAACCCTGTTTTACGCCCGTTTGGACGCTAAACATGGGTGACAGGTCATGCCCTACCCGCACACAGGCTTTACAGTCACAGTAAGGTGACTGCACAGCCCTTAGCAATCGACCATCCACACCGCACCCCGGCAACAGTTCCCACATTTTCTTCCTTACAACCTTATCAAATGCTTTCTCAAGATCCACAAAAGCACAGAAAATCTTCTGGTTAGCAGCCAGAAGCTTTTCCGTGATCATGCGGAGAGAAAACATTTGATCCGTGCATCCTCTTCCAGGTCTAAATCCGCATTGTGCCTCCCATAGAAATATTTCCGATTTGTCTTGCATCCTACGTGTCAAAACCTTCAAGTAAACTTTACTTGCTAAACTGGTCAAGCTGATCGCCCGATAGCACCCGCAGTCAAAATGTGAACCTTTACCTTTATATAAAGGCACAATGACTGCGGATCGCCAATCATCCGGGACATCCCCCGTCCACCAGCACAAATTGCACTGCAGATGAAAGCTGTCCCAGACGCGAGGCCCACCATACTTGACTATTTCAGCAGTAACTCTGTCTAGTCCCGCAGCCTTACCACATTTCAAACTTCGAATCGCACGTTCAATCTCTTTCATACTGATGACCTCAGTGTCATCGAGGTCCGGGTCTGGCGTACCAGTCACGGCGTCATCCCCGGATCCCTCACTAAGATCATCACACGCATACATTTCTCTATAAAATTCGCTCCACCGCTGCATGAAGTCCGATTTTTCTGAGAGGACGTCATTAGTTCTCGAAAGCACTTTATTCATTCTTAAGGCCGTCGCACCACTTCGGGTCCTTCCAATCTCTTTCCAGAATAGTTTGGAGTTCTCCTTAAAGTTGTGCGACAGCCTTTCCTCCGCTTCCATTTTTCACCTTTCACGCACTTCCTCAATCAATGCTTTCGTGTGAACTTTCTGCAGCTTATATTTTTATTTCATCTTCTCTCTCATATCCTTATCGTTACTAGAGGCCAAGTAGTCTAACCATGCTTTCTTCTTCTTCTTTACAGCTTCTTTTACTTCATCATTCCACCATGCACCTCTTCTTTTACTACTGCCTCTTTTTATTGTTCCACACACTTCTTCCGCTGCACTTACCATTCCATCCCTAAGATTCTGCCATGTTCTTTACACACATTCTTTTTTGCCATCGATGGTGTCAAGCTTTTCGGCTACCCTTGCATGATATTTGTCCCTAGTATCCGCTTCCTGAAGCTTCCAGCTTCGGATGCGACAGACCGACTGTGGTTCTGTCACTGCCGTCCGGTAACGCCAACCCGCGAACAGACCCCTAAATATGTTTTTTTTACTTAAGGTATGAAGAGCAATTTTTCATTTTGTGTTGTGCGATTTTCTTTCTCAATCTCAAAATCATGTGGCAGTATCAGCATCATATCAAACCCCCTTTGTCATAAGAGCGTAAAACTTTTCTTCTGTGCTTTACTTGGCCTACGCCTCCCCCGACACGTAAAATATTTTGAATCGACGTTTGTATATTTTGGTTACATCGATTTCGAAATCGATACACAACGTGCGATACGGCTACATCTCCAAGAAAGTTTCAAAAAGGAAGGTCAGCTACGCCGTTTTCGTCAAGCGACCAGTGACAGAGTCCAGTGACAGTAACGTCATCACAATGGCGAGTAGTGCTGCGGCTTACGACTATTTTATTGTTATTGTTTGTTTTTTATTTATGTACAAAGTACATATATAAAAAAATTGGAAACGCCCTTTGTGGTTTCTAGATGCTGCTGTCCCATGAAGCAGCTACCTGGTGGCAAGGTATTAAAGCCCCAGCTCCCCGACTGGCATGTCGCCGTCCATAACATTCGATGTGCATTTGGAGACCGGCGTCCACCACACAAGATTTATCGATAGTTATCCTCTCAGAAACAACAAGAGAATGAAAAGACTGATTTATTTGTATCATAGGCTCGAGCACTTCTAGCGAAATTACCTCACGGTGATCTCACCGAAAAAGTTCAATTAGATATGCTGTACGGATTGTTAAATACAACCATTAAAAAACGCATCCGACGAGAAGAAATTTGCTCCTTCCTAGAACTACTAGAACCTGCCCGTCAAATAGAAGATTCTATGGACACACAGACTTGCCATGTCAAGAGTCCAGCCGTGTACCGAACATGCCCCGTACTGTTTTCTGGTCATCATGCGCAGAACGATAGCACTTCGGAGCACACAAAGCAGCGCAACACACGAACTACTCTTGTCACAAACACAAATATGTCTTTGATCTTCCCAGTGGAATCCAAACCACCTATGATCGAAAACCCGAACGAAAATAAGCAATTCAGTCTCAAGAAAGTATTGTGTTTATTGTCAAAACTATGGACATAGACGCGAGGAATATCGTAAATTGAAAAAACGGGATTGTAATATGAACATTGTTTCGTCTACGGCTAATATAATATGTTACGGTTGCGGAGAGAAAGGAGTGAATCGTTCAAAATGTGCAACATGTAACTCTGAATTCAACACTGTCGAAGTAAACTGTTTCTCCCACAATACAAGTAAAACACAAACTTAGTTGAGTCATTGTGATCTTAATTTTAATAGCTTTGATTGTTCGTTACATGTATCTACACCGTAGGTATATCCTTTCCTCTCCAAGTTATAATTACGATATAAAATCGCAGTCGTATGTTAAAAAGATAAATAAATTAATAACGATAATAATAACAATACTGTGTATAACCAAAGCGTTAAATTACGTCATTGTGAGACATTCATGCCTACGGAATTCAAAAATTGTCTTCTTAAATATTTTTTCTCTTTAAACCATTTTAAACGTAAAATTTCTAATCATAAATATTTTCTACCTAAACAGTTTACGTCAGTTTTCCCTTATGAATTTTGCTACGAAATGAAATGTTATAAAGTTTATATGCCTAAAGATATTTTTGTGCCCGTATTACCTAAAGCTGAACGCACATTTGTCCGCACCGTACGCATCGTAAGCGCCGTACGCGCCGAGTTTTACTGATGGCCTCGCACATTATTTGCCCGTACGCATCGTCTGCGCCGTACGCAAATCTTTTGTATTACCAACAACTTTTCTAGTTTTTTCCAACCACTGGTGTGAAACGGTACAGTGAAATTGATCTCTCGAAATCACTATGGAAAGATATATATATATATATATATATATATATATATATATATATATATATATATATATATATATATATATATATACAGGGTATTTTTGGAACGCTCCCGAATACTAAGACAGGCGACAGCACCAAGTATACCTTTGATCATGGATCACAAATAAATTCGATCCTGATGAAAAAAAAATCATATTTTTACAACGTATTATTAGCTTTATTCACGCGCCATCATGTTAATACAGCTAAATGAAACGATAATTCCATAAAAAAATCATGAAAATACTGAAACCTAAAACCAGCAGTGGAATAACTGAATTCATATCAGCTGATTAAAGGTCAATGTACGCGCGAACGCAAATTCGCGCGGTCCGCAACTAGCGGGCCATACCACAATACCTAATAATTTACAACACTTGTCTAAATACCTAACTTATCTACTTAACCTACTATTTTGCCACTGTACTTGTCTCCACGTAGCCATTTTAATCCGAATTTACAGGTTAAATAACCCAAATAACTGGTTCGATTTCCCGCTAATGAAAAAATACATAAATGAAATGTAACCAAGGTTAGAGTCATGCGTTTTTATTCATCGTGTAGGTATGTTTATTATTCTCATGTATTCAGTTATGTATGTATTCAGATTAGTTCAGTACTAAGTTATTTAAAAAAATAGTTATGAAACAGCTTACCGCTCTAAATCCTCCGTGGTCTTATGAGATGCGGCTCAAATTGTGCTCCATTCATTTCAAGGCAGATTTGGGCTCGGTGTTGCGTCTCCTCATGGAGGCGGGGCATCATCTTGTGGTCTTCGACACAGTCCGTAGGTAGTTTGTCGAAAACATCCACGATCCTTTTGTAGTTTCGTCAGCACTATCACACTCACGATTAAAAACCCTTTCTTTCACATACCCCACAGAAAGAAGTCTAACGGGGTCAGATCTGGTGCGCGAGGTGGCCAAGCGTGTGGTCCTAGTCCGCCAAATCCAGCGATCATCAAATAGCTCATTGAGGCGCTCACGGACGAACCTCACGACATGTGGAGGGGCACCATTATACTGGAACCATGTGCGGCGATATTCAGCCAACGATAGGTCGTCTAAAATGTCTGTCAACTGTTCATTTATAAAGTTTAGGTATCGCTGTCCGTTCAGTCGCTGTGGCAGAAACACTGGTCCCAGTATGCGATCCTTAAATAAACCTGCACATACGTTAACCGACCATCGGGTTTGGTGCCCGGTTTATCGAACAGCGTGCGGGTTAAACTCTGAATACACGTGTGTATTTCATCGGTTCCACAGGCTGTTTCTGGTAAATGTCGACTCATCCGACCAGATAATGTGCTCAATGGAACCAGCCACACGTTGTTGCTGGTATAATAACCAACGGCAGAAAACTCGTCGGCGGTCGTGATCGCCGGGAACTAAAGCTTGTACTTTGTGCAATTTGTATGGGCGCATTCGCTTTGAAGCGTAAGCGAATGCGCACACTTTGTGCACTGCACAGTATGACACACTTGTTCCATCCCGACGTCTTAACAATTTATTTAGCGATACTTCGTGTACCTAGGTTCGAATACATAACATGTTGTCGTATTCACAATCACTATAAACGTACGTGTTAAGCATTATTAAAACAAAAAACGAACAATAATAATACCAACACGTAATTACAATTTAATAAACAAATCGACAAAACTGAAACCTACTGCGTCACAGTGTGATGTGACACGAGCCGGGCGGGTTACATTTTTTCGCACCGAGTTAGATACAGGTCGAGTGGAGGGAGGTTACAGTCACGTTCTAAAGTACTACATGGTATTGGGATATTCTTTTATAATATTATAGTAAGTAATTAATTGTTTTATTGTAGAATCATAATAGGTGCCTTACTTGGAATTAAAAATGGATAATGTTTACTTGAGCATTATTTGTTATTTCTATCGTAAAATATAAAGTAGTTTGTAACAAGAAAACTTAAGGTAAGGGTGGCACGCCGTCCATTATGTCGTATTGGGTCACATGGAAGCCAGATGTTGAAGGTGTGTTGGTGTTACTGGATGCTACTTCATCATCACTTTCATCTTCGCTTGAGCTTCCGTCATCAGGTCTCTCACATGGTAATTTTTTCGGTATTCTTCCTCAACACTTTTAAATTTACTGCACAATTTTCCCCATTCACCTTCTCCTATCATTTTTACCTTTTCGTTCACTAGTTTAGTCATAAAACAATAGATATAAATAATTTTTCTTTCCTTCCTTTTTAAAACATCGTCGCGAGTCGCAAAGTAAGCTGTGTATGCGACTGTGTTTTTGGAGCGAACAAAGCGCGGTAACCAATAGCATGCAGGCACAGTAATACTGGCGGATTGTTCCCCCGTCGCGCCCCCTTCGTATCGGCCAGCGTTCTTTTTTCACCGTTCGCGCGTACATTAACCTCCATTAGTCAGGTGATATCAATTCAGTTTTCACTGCTGGTTTTATGTATCAGTATTTTCATGATTTTTTTTATGAAATTATCGTTTCATTTAGCTGTACTAACATGATGGCGCGTGAATAAAGCTAATAAAACGTTGTAAAAATATGATTTTTTTTTCATCAGGATCAAATTTATTTGTGACCCATGATCAAAGGTATACTTGGTGCTGTCGCCTGTCTTAGTTTTCGGGAGCGTTCCAAAAATACCCTGTATATATATATATATATATATATATATATATAAAATATAGAAATATGGAAATAAATATAGTAGCCTGCTTATTGGCAGAGGAAGAAGAAGATAAAATTCGAAGAAAAAAATCTATGGATTCATAATATTAATTTTAAAAGGCAATTGTATGGAGAATATGAAGGGGATATACTTTATTTAAAAACTTATTAGATGATGATAAACGATTTTTTTTTAGATATTTGCATTTAACATACAAGAAATTTCAAGAATTGCTACATATACTAAAACCATATACCAACGTACCTGAACCAGACAAAAGACACGTTGTATGTTTGAGGTAAGTATTTTTATTGATAATTAAGTAATCAAGTATAATTGGGTTTTTGAATTAAATTTAACTATTTTTATGTTAGTTCAGTATTTAAATAATTTATGGCTAAGAATACATATTTACAATCTATGCAAAAAATTTCAAATTATGTATAATTAATTACGAATAAATTAAAAATTATAAAAATACAATAATTTAAAATTAAAAATTTTGTACAGCCGACTTCAATATAAGCGACTTCTAGACAGGTTATTTAAGAATAACTCAATAACCATTGGTCTGACCTTGATCAAATTCATATGGGACCACACTAGAACTATCAGCTTTCATATAAAAAAAGAATCATCGAAATCGGTTCGCCCAGTACAAAGTTATGAGGTATAACACATAAAAAAAAACATACACTCGAATTGAGTACCGTCTCCTTTTTGGAAGTCGGCAGAAAATTATCATGTTGCCGTGTAGTGGCGGTTAAGAATATCCACTACCCCATATCTTCCCGGGAGTGTCGTAAAAGGCGAAAAAGGGAAACAGGCAGAAGATGGGCAGCAGCATCTTCCTGATAACAACATAATTAAAATGAAAAAACTGCGGGTGCCAACCCACTCGCCAAGCGTGGCAACTATGGCAAATACCCCCCAATTATTAGAGCAACAAAGAGACGGCCCCCAGTGCCCGGTGGACCCGCTATTCCTGGCTACGGTGGCGACCATGGGAAGGGCGGGTAGGGGGTGCTAAGAATCTCCGGTGGAGGTTCGGTTGCCACCTACGACGACTCGACCTGGCAACATACAACGCACGCATCCTGAGGACTGACGAGAAGGTCGTGGAGCTGGAAGAAGAGATAGACAAGTTTCGCTGACATATTATAGGATTATCCGAGGTCCAAAGAGAGGGGGAGGACACGGTAATCCTCGAATCCGGCAACTTGCTCTATCACCGGGAGGGCGACCATCTGTCCCAAGGAGGTGTCGGATTTATCGTCCACAAGTCTCTCGTTAACAACGTTGTAAAGATTGAGAGTGTGTCGACGAGGGTTGCGTGCCTTATACTCAGAATCACCAAACGGTATTCGCTGAAGGTCATACAGGTTTACGCACCAACCTCGGCACATCCCGATGAGGAGCTGGAGGAAATGTATGAAGATATCTCTAGAGCCATGCATTCCTCTCAAAACCCACTATACGGTGTTAATGGGAGACTTCAATGCAAAACTATGCACAAGAGAGAACGGTGAGCTGAAAGTAGAGAAATTTGGAATAGGGCAACGGAACCCAAGGGGCCAGCAGCTGGCCGACTTCATGGAGAAAGAGGGACTCTTTATGATGAACTCTTTCTTCCAGAAGTGGCCCCACAGGAAGTGGACCTGGTTGAGCCCCGACGGTTCAACAAAAAATGAGATTGACTTCATTATGACGACAAGAGGACAACTGTTCAGTGATGTCTCCGTGATCGCGAGGGTGAAAACTGGTAGCAATCACCGAATGGTTAGAGGTACACTGAACCTAAACGTTAAGTTGGAGAGGTCTCGTCTGATGAAGTCAACGCTCCGTCCCCCTCGTGCTCTGTTCCAAAGTCCCCGAAACCTTTCAGCTCGAGTTACAAAACCGTTTTGAGTTCCTAGAAGACTGCAATGAAGTGGACGATATGAATGACAAGCTCGTGGAAACTGTCCATGCGGTCGGAGCTAAGTTCTGCAAGACCCGCCGCAGAAAAACAAAAAAAAACTCTCCGATCACACTCTTAATCTCATGGCTGTGAGACGGGAGATGAAGCTACATTTCAACAGATTTGATAGCATACAGGCAACTGAACAGACAGATCTCCAAATGCTGCAATGGGACTTACGCAACTTCAATACAGCTTGTATTATTATTAATAATAATAATTTAATAATAATAATAATAATAATTTTTTTCAAGAAACTGTACAATTAATTTAAATAATGTCTTAATTTAAAATAGTCTACAATAACAGGCACCTGAACTAGGATAAACCTGTATCTCAGGTGTATGTGCTAATAGATACATTTACAAATATTTTCTGTTTCTTATATAAAATGAATAATTTATGAACTAATTACGGTTAATTCGGTAAAATATATTATCATTAATTTACTTAAGATTTTAATTAGCTTAAAACAATCAGCAATTTTTCCGTATCATCGTACCTAGGTGGATTGAAAAGTACTCGGCCTAACACAGATCCATTCAATTCTAAAAATCAAATCTACCCACATTATTTAGTTCAGTTCAGACTAGTTCATTGTGTGAAGTTCGAAACGTGTGCGATAATTAGTTGTGATTTTATAAATTTATTAACAAAGTAATCGGACATAATTTCCGCGAATGGAGCAAATCGAGCAGCGTGCCGTCATTAAGTACCTCCATAAGAAGGGGCTATCATCAAAAGCCATCCATGATGACATGGTCAGTACATTAGGCGATTGTGCTCTGTCATATTCATCCGTCAAAAAATGGATAGCAGAATTTAAGCGTGGTAGAGAGAGTGTGAAAGATGAACCCCGCTCTGGAAGGCTTTCGACGTCAACTACTGACGAAAATATTAAAAAAGTACTTGATTTAATAATGGGAGACCGCAGATTAAAAATTAGAGAGATAGCCGAGATTATAGGCATCTCTTATGAACGAACTCAAAACATCATTGTCAACGAGTTGGGTTTCCACAAGGTGTCTGCGAGGTGGGTTCCGCGACTGCTTTCAGTTGAACAAAAAAGGACGCGATTGACTATTTCACGCGACTGTTTGGAGTTATTTGAAGCCGATGCAGATGATTTTTTGAATCGTTTTGTTACTATAGACGAAACATGGGTTCATTACTGTACACCGGAAACAAAACAACAATCAAAACAGTGGAGAAGACCTGGTTCACCACCCCCTAAAAGGCTAAGTCGATTTTGTCGGCAAATAAGGTGATGGCTTCAGTATTCTGGGACTCGAAAGGTGTGATTATGATTGATTATCTTGAAAGGGGTCAGACTATAAACTCTGATTACTACTGCACCTTACTACGTCGTTTACGAGAGGAAATAAAAGACGTCGTCGTCGAAAAACGTCGAGGAATGCTCAGAAGAAAAGTCCTGTTTCATCAAAATAACGCCCGTGTTCACACGTCAGTACAGTCAATGGCTGAAATTCACAACTGTGGCTTTGAACTGTTACCGCATTCGCCGTATTCACCTGATCTGTCACCATCAGACTTCTTTCTGTTCCCTAACCTAAAAAAGCACTTGGGAGGTCAAAGATTTTCGACAAACGACGAGGTCAAAGCAGCTGTAGACGCATATTTTGACTCTAAGGAAGAATCATTTTTTTTCAACGGTCTAAATGCTTGGAAGGGGAGGTGGCAAAAGTGTATTGAACTTGATGGTAATTTTGTAGAAAAATAAAAATATAACTGATTTAGTATGTGTTTATTTTCTTGGTTAGGCCGAGTACTTTTCAATCCACCCTCGTATGACAAACTTTGTAACCATGTCAGAATTACATTTTTACAATCTGCCATTTTTAATGGATAAATGTACAAAATTGCATTGACTTGATTGTACAAAAAAGGACCAAGGAATGTAAAAAATCTATGCATGAAAGAATGCCTTATTCTAATGTTAGTTTCCATGACTTTATCTTTGCGTCTTTTATCAGTGACCTCTCTTTTGTAGGGCAATTTTAAGTACTGTTTTAGTAACGTACTCATAACGAATAGCTGGCGCACTGAGAAGACATTATAGGATTTACGAGTATATAAGAGATGGGACGGGAACAGGATAGGGCAAAATGTTGCGACTTTTAATAATACGGCTCTTTGAGCGCGTTCCAGTGGTAGCAGTTTAGTTTTAACTGCTCCTCCCCATGAGGTTATACGATAGGTGAGAATTGATTGACATAATGCGAAATATACTTGCTTTACTACCTTAATATCAACAAAAGAGCGAATCTTTTTAAAAACAAACATTAGTTTATGGACTCTATTACGGAGGTGGTCTATGTGATTTTTAAAAGTAAGAGTAGTATCTATAATTATTCCAAGGTATTTAATAGTTTTTGTATTAAAAATAACTGGGCAGTTACAATTAGACTCTGCGACTGAGCAACATTTATGTGCATACATTTCTGGAATGGTTATATGCTGTGTGTGTATAGACAAATACCTTTTTCTCGAAGGACCATAAAATGTATGGTTTAGTTTAGCTCGAAGGACCTTAACTTAGACGCGAAGGACCATTAAATGTATGGTTTGTAAAGCCACACACTTTCAAGATGTAGAGTTGTAGTTAGTTATTGAGTACGCCAAAGGAAAATATCACCAAAGTTAAAAGTTTAATAAAAGTAAAAGTTACAAGTTAGAGTGGCAAATATTTCCTAGAGTTGTTGGTGTTTAGAAGGGCCGTTGTTGACGTACTCAATTGTATTGACGTATTGAAGAAGCGATCGGGTGGAACCAAGGCTCCAAAGTCTTTGCCAGAAATCTGTCTGCCAGAAAGAGCCAACTGTCAAAGCTGAAGACCGAATATGGTAGCATCGTTTCCGGGACACCTGAGATTTTGAGTGAGATTGAGAGGTTCTATGGGCAGCTGTACACGTCATCGTTGGAGCCACACGCAAGAGTGAGTAACGATCCAAGAACGAGTCTTATCCGACACTATTCCGAAGATATCCCGGACGTCAGTCTGAGCGAGATTAGAATGGCTCTCCAGCACCTTAAAAACAGCAAGTCCCCGGGCGAGGATGGAATTACAGCGGAGCTTCTGAAAGCGGGTGGAAGACCGGTACTTGTAGTTCTTCAGAAGCTCGTTACTTTCGTCCTCCATGGTGGCGTTACACCGGAGGCATGGAACAGAAGTGCGGTGGTCTTGTTCTTCAAGAAAGTTGACAATGCTCTCTTGAAGAACTACAGACCGATTCCCCTTCTGAGCCGCGTCTACGTGCTGTTTTCGAGAGGCATTACGAATTGTCTCGCACGCAGACTTGATGATTTTCAGCCTCCCGAACAAGCCGGTTTCCGAAAAGGCTTTAGTACCATAGACCACAAACATACCCTGCGGCAGATTGTACAGAAGATAGAGGAGTACAATCTGCCACTTTGCCTTCCGTATGTGGTCTATGAGAAAGCCTTTGATTCCGTCGAAATCTGGGCGGTGCTGCAGTCTCTACAGCGGTGCCAAGTTGACTGTCGGTATATCGAAGTGCTGAAATGTTTGTACAGTAGAGCTACGATGGCTATCCGAGTACAGAATCAGAGTACGAAACCTATCCAATTGCAGAAAGGTGTAAGACAGGGTGACGTTATATCCCCGAAACTCTTCACCGCTGCTTTGGAAGACGTTTTAGCTAATGGACTGGAAAGGATGCGGTATTAACATCAATGGCGTGTAGATCACTCACCTTCGATTTGCCGACGATATAGTCCTTATGGCAGAATCGCTGGAGGACCTAAGCACTATGCTCAATGACCTCAATAGTGTCTCCCAAGGGATAGGTCTTAAGATGAACATGGACAAAACAAAAATCATGTTTAACGTCCACGTCACACCTATGCCGGTAGTTGTTGGGAGCACTAAGCTCGAAGTTGTTGACGAGTATGTTTACCTGGGACAAATACTCCGACTAGGTAAGTCCAACTTCAACCGAGAGGTCAATCGACGGATTCAACTCGGCTGGGCAGCGTTCGGGAAATTACGACACATCTTCTCGTCAGACATACCTCAAAACCTTAAAACGAAATTGTACAACCAGTGCGTGTTGCCAGTGATGACTTACGGATCTGAGACGTGGTCTTTCACTGCTGGCCGTATGAGGAAGCTCAAGGTCGCTCAGCGAGCTATGGAGAGGGTTATGCTGGGGGTTTCTCTGCGTGATAAACTTAGAAATTAGGATATCCGCAGTAGAACCAGAGTAAACGAAATAGCCCAACGGATTAGTAAGCTGAAGTGGCAGTGGGCCGGCCATATAGCTCGAAGAACCGACAACCAATAGGGAAGAAAGGTTCTCGAGTGGCAGCCTCGTACCGGTAGGCGAAGTGTAGGGCGACCTCCTACTAGATGGAGTGACGACCTGG
This sequence comes from Parnassius glacialis, assembly GCA_033319125.1. Classification (NCBI taxonomy): domain Eukaryota; kingdom Metazoa; phylum Arthropoda; class Insecta; order Lepidoptera; family Papilionidae; genus Parnassius; species Parnassius glacialis. Next base: position 18,726,731 of record JAVANC010000001.1, on the reverse strand, counting down.
TAAGACATGCAGGACGTGGATGGATGCAGGTGGCTCAGGACCGTGCTCTGTGGCATTCCTTGGGGGAGGCCTATATTCAGCAGTGGACTTATGATAGGCTGTAATGATGATAATGATGAAGTCGAAACCACCAGATACATTGGAAAATTCACTAAGTTGGCAACATTAGACAACACTGAGTATCAGCATGCGCCGAACGCGTCGCGTTATATGACATCATCAGAGTTCGTCCTTCGATATCGTATACCTACCGCATTTTATAAAATACAGCGCGTACGGTGCGGGTGTAGTGTCGAGGTTTCATATGATTTCATACAACAAATTCTAAAATTCAGCGCGTACGGCGCGGACAAACATGCGTTTAGCTTTAGTGCACCAGTCGTAGTTCTTACGAATAATAGGGTGACTATAGGCTTCAATTTAAAAGTGGGACAATATCTAACAAGAATAAGGACATCATGATTTCAGAAATTGAAGGATATTCATTTTTATATCCAAGCAAAAAATTTGCTTCATCCCGTGTTTTAAATGGAATTAATAACAAATCGAAGGAGGTATGTTTATTTTCGATAGATTCTTTTGGACATAATATAATTGCCAGTCTATCGCATAAATACTAGCAATATTATAAATGCGAAAGTGTAGTTGTTTGTTTGTCCTTCTTTCACGTTGCAACAAAGCGTCGGCATGGTATGATTTTTTGTATGGGGATAGTTCGGTGGCTGTAGAGTGACGTAGGCTTTTTTCAGCGGAAAAACATATCATTCCCGTGGGAAAATCGAATATCTTACAAAATTAAATTCAGCTAATTGACGCCACCGTGATACTACAAGACGGACGACAGTACGATGGACGAACACAGAAGGTCAGAATATTACTTACTTATCGTCACGCACAATCCCTGACGGGGTAGCCAGAGAGAACAGATCGCCAAGTGTCACGATCCTTACATACCTCTTTCGCTTCTTTCAGATTCATTATCTTCTTCATACATACACGTCTAGGTCAGAATATCTGGATTATTATGTCTTTTTACCAAAATTAAGATAAAAAAATGTATGGATTTGTATTTTTCCACGCAGGACCGGGAAGAGAGCAATAAAAACATAAAATTCACCAGCTGATTTTCTTCAAACGTTTTGGTGCATTGTAATTCACAGAATAGGCGAAAAACTCGCAGACAATATTAAGTAATCCGTTGATGCTCTGCCTACCCCGCAAGGGTTACAGGCGTGATTATAAGTACGGATCAGAAATACTATCACCACCTGTCACGCTTTCACCCTTAACTATTACTTAACTGTGGTAGAAACAGTTCTTAGTAAGCCTTATTAATAAGCCTTAGTAATATTTATTGAACGGAAATGAATACAGTTCTTATATGTGGTTATGGATGAATCGGTATTACAATAAGAAAAATTGTGCAAAGTTAGAAGAAAAATATTATTTGAGAGTTCTTATTAACTAACGTATACATAGTTTAAATTGATTCCGCTAGATGTCGTTACTAGGTTTTTAAAACGCGGTAACGAAATGTTTCCTGACATGTACTTAACTCCCACCGTTGAGCCGCGCGTCAACTTATAGTGCATACGGTACCTATACGCTTAAATTGTTTCTATTTCGTAGCTTATTCGACTACCTGCTTTCGATTTCGGTTGTTTGTTATTTGCTTTGTGATTTGGTTAAGTTTGAATGGATTTATATTGGCTTTCATTTTCGGATTTGTGTATTTTCTCGGATCGGTTTTGTTGATTTGGTTGGTATTCCTTTATACATATTTAGACTCTGGCTTTGATTTTGGATTTTGTTTATTTAGAATCGTGAATTGGTTTTCGTTGTTTTAGGTTGCTTAACAATATTTCAAAGGAATATTACTAGTATAGATAGTGTATACGGTACCTATACGCTTACATCTTTTTTCGTTGATTATATTTATATGACTACTGCTTTCGATTTCGGTTTTCTGCGATTTGTTTTGTGATTTGGTTTAAGATGATTCAATTTTTTTCTGCTATCGTTTTCGGATTCGTGTTGTATCTTAAACTGGTTTTGTTGTTTTGATTTTAAATAATATTTAAAAGGAAATTTAATTCCTTTTAGGTATTTTAACGTTTTTTTATAAATAGGTTTTTTGTTACTTCATAATGCCTCGCAAACGTAAGTCCAGCCTTTCAAGAGTATCTTCTCAAAGACAAGCGAAAAGATTAGCTCGATCGCTAGAATCTTTAGAAGATGCAAAGTCAGCAAAGGCGTCTTGAACAGGCAGAGCGTCAAGCTACTTAAAAAGCTACTGAAACACCTGCTCAAAGTCAGCAAAGGCATCGTGAACAGGCAGAGCGTCAAGCTATTTTAAGAGCTACTGAAACACCTGATCAAAGTCAGCAAAGGTGTCTTGAACAGGCAGAGCATCAATCTGCTTTAAGAGCTACTGAAACCCCTGCTCAAAGTCAGCAAAGGCTATTCGAACAAGCGGAACGTCAGGCTGCCTTAAGAGCCGCGGAAACACCTGATGAAACTCAACACAGAGTCATTAAGCAAGCTGAACATCAATCTACTATAAGGGCATCTGAAAAACCAGAACAGACACAGGCGCGAAGAGATACAAATGCACAGCTCCAAGCTGAACGTCGACAAAATTTTCAAAGAAACAATTGGTCGGCTTTAAATGACGCAGCATTTAATTATGATCCGTTGATTGATTATAAAAATCACAGGTTAGTTGTTATCGGCCTGATGAACAAGGCGTGTCGATTTTGCAGCGCTTTAAAATGGAAAGATGAGACTGCAGGCATGTACTGTTCCAATGGCAAAGTGTCTCTTCCGTTACTTGGGGAACCAGAAGAACCTTTGAAAATTCTATTTTTATATGATGCTAATGAGTCACGGCGCTTTTTAAACAGGATCCGGAAATATAACTCATGCTTTCAAATGGCGTCCTTCGGAGTTGACCGGGAAATAATAATGCCGGGATTTTCGCCTACATTTACGGTGCAAGGGCAAATTTATCATAGAATAGGTTCACTTTTCCAGCTGAAAACGAACAGCATAAATTTTTACAAGTATATTTTATGGGTGAAGAAGAAATTGAGGTAGGCCATCACTGCCAATTTATTCAGGGAGTTAAGAGAGACACAGTGTTCAAAATTCAAAGATTCTTGCATGATCGTAACATTTTAGTCAAAATATTTAAAACTGCTTTAGATAACCTACCTGAAGAGGATTATAAAATCGTCATTCACGCAGATCGGACCCCTCGAGGAGAGCATGAAAGGCGCTACAATGCACCTTTGATAAACGAAATAGCAGTCGTAATTAGTGGTGATCAATTTTCTTCACGAGACATTGTCTTGCGAGCACGTGATAATACGTTGCAACGGGTAGCCGATACACACAAGTTTTATGACGCTCTGCAATACCCATTGATTTATTGCAAAGGACAAGAGGGTTAATATTTTCAAATTCCACTCATTAACCCGGTCACAAAGGAGCCTACTCCGAACAAAAAAGTATCATGTATGGATTTTTATGCGTATCATATGATGTTGCGAGAAAATGATTTTAACCTCTTAGCCCGGTGTAGACAATTATTTCATCCATTTTTGGTAGACATGTATGTGAAGGTAGAAAGTTAACGTCTCCGTAATATATGTTTAAATCAAAAAAAGCTGCGCGTTGAGAATTATATACATTTACAAGATGCAGTTTCTAGCGACGCCAATGTAAACCTCAGAGATTTAGGTAAAATGGTAATTCTGCCCTCATCATTCGTTAACAGTACCCGCTACCTACATGAGTACACACAAGACGCATTCGCCTATGTACGAACTTACGGAAGACCTGATCTTTTTCTTACTTTTACTTGCAATCCCACATGGAAAGAAATAACCGAAGAGCTAATGCCGGGCCAAAAAAGTACTGACAGACACGATTTAGTTGCTAGAGTATTTAGATTAAAAGTAAAAAATTAATGTAAGTAAAAAAAGGGAAAGTTTTCGGAGAGGTGCAGTGCTTCATGTATTCAATTGAATGGCAAAAAAGAGGATTACCGCATGCCCACATTCTAATATGGCTTAAAGAGAAGTTGTAGCCCAGCCAAATAGACGACATAATAAGCGCCGAGATTCCGGATCCTGAGCAAGATAAAGAATCGTATGATACCATCGTCCGAAATATGATTCACGGTCCATGTGGAGCACGAAATTCAATATCGCCATGTCTGAAAGAAGGAAAATGTACGAAGAAATTCCCTAAACAGCGATTAAAAAAAACAGTGCACAATGACAATGGTTACCCTTTATACAGACGCAGAGCTCCCGAAGATGGTGGCAGGAAAGTTACAATCAAATCTCGCTCTGGAGCTTTCGAAACCTTAGATAACAGCTGGATTGTCCCGTATTCGCCCATTCTACGTAAAATGCTTAATGCCCACATTAATGTAGAAGCATGTAGCTCTGTCCGCGCAATCAAGTATATCTGTAAGTACATAAATAAAGGAAGTGACCAAGCAATATTTAATCTCAGGAGCGAAGGTGAGGCAAATCCCGTTAATGAAGTACAGACCTTTCAAGCAGGGCGTAATGTCAGCAGTAACGAGGCAGCGTGGCGTCTCCTTGGCTTGCCTTTACATGAAAGGCACCCTACAGTTACTCACCTTGCTGTGCACTTAGAAAATGGAGAGCGTGTATAACTAACGTGTGTAAAACTACACTAACAGCCTTCTTTCAACTTTGTCAAACCGACCCCTTTGCAAAAACGTTATTATTTTCTGAAGTCCCCGCTATTAAACTTGGAACACATCTAGGAAGGAGTGGAAACGCCGTATTCAGCCGCGCGGCTGTTGCAAATTGGCCCGGTGTAAAGTCATCAGATGCCCTTGGCCGTGTGTATACCGTCCATGTAACTAATTTTGAATGTTTCTGTTTACGATTGCTTCTGCACCATGTTCGGGGTCCTACAGGATATAAAGACCTTAAAACTGTCAACGGTCAGGAATGCGCAACATATAGAGAAGCATGTGAAGCTCTGCATCTTTTAGAAAACGATAATCACTGGGATGAAACCATGGAGGAAGCTGTGCAGTGCCAGCCACCAGCCAAAATTAGGGATCTTTATGCAACTCTCATATCATCTTGCGGGCTATCTAATGCACATGAATTGTAGGACAAATATAAGGAGTACATGGCGGAAGATATTTTTCGAAGGTTACAGCAGACATACGCGAACATGACATACAATGAACACATTTATAATGAAGCACTTGGAAAAATTGAAGATAAAGTAATGGCAATGGTAGGCAAAAAATTAAACTACTTTGGAATGATAAGCCCTCAGCGAACAACCGAAAATGAACTAAGTGATGAAATTATACGTGAAACAAACTACGATATACCAGCTTTGCAGCAGTAAGTAGCCGAATTTGTACCCCGCTTGCTTCACGAACAAAAACGAGTTTTTGTCAAAGCATTAGGACAAATTGAATCTGGAAATGGTGCACTTTTATTTTTAGATCCCCCTGGAGGAACTGGGAAGATAGTTTTGTTAAATTTATTATTAGCGCAAGTACGGAAAGATAAAAACATTGCTGTGGCCGTAGCTTCCTCCGGTATAGCCGCCACGCTGCTAAGCGGGGGCCGCACTGCACATTCTGTTTTAAAACTCCCTCTAAATCTAACCCAGGAAGAATCGCCGATCTACAACTTAAGCAAAAATAGTGCACGAGGTATAATGCTACGACAATGCAAACTTTAATGTAGGACGAAAGTACAATGTCGCATAAAAAAGCTGTAGAAGAATTCGTAAATTTGCGCAGCAATACCGATGTAATGGGAGGCATGGTGGTTTTACTGGCTGGTGACTTTCGCCAAACTTTACCTGTTATTCAAAAGGGCACACCTGCAGATAAAATTAAAGCATGCCTCAAATCGTCTATTTTATGGAACAATGTGACAAAATTCAGTGTAACTACAAATATGAGAGTGCATTTGTATAATGATATCAATGCTGGAAACTATGCTGACACACTATTAAAAATTGGCGATGGGCGGTTGGAAACGGATGCTGAGGGCTGCGTTAAATTGACGAGAGATTTTTGTAATTTAGTACAGAGTCATTCCGAATTAATTGCGAGCGTTTATTCAGATTTAACGAACAACATGTATGAAGACAAATGGTTATGTGAAAGGGCGATTCTTGCACCAAAAAATGACAGCGTTAACAAAATAAATTCAGATATATTAAGCGAAGTAGCAGGAGAAATAACAGAGTATTTGTCAGTAGACACAGCTATGGACACAGAACAGAGCATTTCATATCCCGTAGAGTTTCTAAATTCTCTAGAGTTGTCAGGTGTGCCCTCACATAAGCTTCAATTAAAATTAGGCGTCCCAGTCATGCTAATGCGAAATTTAGATACTCCTCGGTTATGTAACGGGACAAAGCTGCGTGTGACACATCATGGACGGAACATAATCGGTGCTACAATTTTGACAGGCGTAGGAAAAGGTGAAAATGTTATTATACCACGGATCTCTATAATTCCCACAGATCTTCCTTTTCAATTCAAAAGGTTGCAGTTCCCTATTAAGCTCAGTTTTGCAATGACAATTAATAAAGCGCAAGGGCAAAAGTTTCAGGTAGCGGGGGTCAACTTAGAAAAACCGTGCTTCTGTCATGGTCAGCTGTATGTAGCATGTTCGCGTGTGTTAAATGCCGAGAATCTCCACATTCTTTCCCCGAATGGAAAAACATATAACATTGTGTACAGTAGCGTCTTAAAATAGTGTTCAGTTAGTTTTTTTTTCCAAAATTCCCACAATCAATTAATTAGAATTCGCACAGATCTTCCCTTTCAATTCAAAATTTCCTATTTAGCTCAGTTTCTTTTCAATTTCAAATGCTGCACCTCTGACGGACCAATTAAGCTCAGTTTCCTTTCAACTCAAAAGGCTGCATCTCTGACGGATCTTTTATTTGGCTCAGTTTCCTTTCAATTCAGAAAACTGCATCTTTGACGAATCAATTTAGCTCAGTTTCTTTTCAAAAATCTGCATCCCTGACGGATAATTATGCTCAGTTTCCTTTAATTAAAAAAATATCCCATTTCCATTTGGAATAAACAGGCTATTTTCATGCTTTCCTATACGCTGCGTTTCAAAACATTTAAATAGGCTGACGAATCAATTTTGCTCAGTGGCTGAATCTGTCACAAATCTATAAAACTTAGTTTTCTTTCAATTCAAAAAGCAATGGATATTTCATATCCCCATTGGGAACCATGCGGGCGAAGCCGCGAGTAACAGCTAGTGATCTTAATAAAGAAGCTAATACTACGCTTCCGTATGATATTGGAAGTTGTTATAATTCAGAAACCAAAAGTTCAATTTTGCCCAAATCTCACCCTAGGCCGATTTTAGGCATCCAGATTCATGGAGTTTGAAGTCGTGCATTAATAGATACCGCAGCGAAGAGAAGTGTAGCCGGTTGTCAGCTGTAATCTCTACTACTGAAATACAAACAGCACTTCACTAGTACTTCAATGCTGGTTAAACTAGCGGATGGTTCTATTAAAATACGCCAGGTACTAATAACGAATTTACAGGTAAATATAAAACCTGGAAAACAAGTCGCACACAAATTTGTTATCTTATCAAACGCTGAAAATAATGAAACCTTGTTAGGAATAGATTTCCTTACAGCTGCAGGTATTTGTATAGATTTTGCTGCCTCCACCTGGAAATTATCGGACGGCCCAAAAATGTATTCACTGGAGTTCGAACCTTTAACCATTTTGAGTCTTGTCTCTGCAGATTTTCTTCGTGGGAATGAAGCTACAATGCTTAACCTTGATGACCGTCATAGATTAGGTAACCTGCTGAAAGAGAATTCAGAGATCTTTAGTCTAGGGGGAGCATGCACAACATATGCTGAACATTATATTGATACTGGTAATCATCAACCTATATCAGTCTCGGTTTACCGGTTGACACCAGCAAAGAAAGAAATTATAAAAGCTGAATTGGAGAAAATGTTGCAAGAAGGGATAATCGAAGAATGCGAATCCGCGTGGTCCTCACCCGCCGTCTTGATACCTAAAAAGGATAAAACTGTTAGGTTCTGTGTGGATCACCGCAATCTTAATAGTATTACTAAAACAGATACGTATTCTCTTCCTACTATTGACGAACTACTTCGATGCACTAAACGTCTGTGTTTTATCAACACTATAGAACTAAGGTCAGGATACTGCCAAGTAAGTGTGGCTCCAAAAGATCGTGACAAAACATGTTTTATTACACCGTTTGGTACCTTTAGTTTACGCGCATGCCTTTTGGTTTAAAAATGGTCCAGCAACCTTCCAGAGACTGATGGATAGATTTCGACCCGGAGGTACTTTAAAGGACACTGTCGTCTTGGCGTACTTAAAAGACCTCCTTGTAATTTCGGAAGGAAATCTAGATGTACATACGAAAGACTTACAATTGGTATTCGATGGTCTTCGGCAATTTGGTCTTCGAGTAAATCGTGAGAAATGCTCCTTTGCTTGTACATAGGTAAAATATCTTGGTCACCTCTTGACTCCTGAAGGAGTTGCCTATTTTATTGAATGACACGGAAATTCCAAGTTTACGCCGAAGAACTCTACTGAAACGTAAAACACACATTACAACGGCTTATTGTAGTCATACAATGAAAATGTATGTAATTTTTTATTTAAAAAAATATACATAAAAGAACGGAAATTTAAATCTTAAATTATCATACAGTCCCTGTGGTATTGTGCCAAGAACTACAGAATAGATAATAGTACTACAGAAGTTGCACTCTTTTGATGTTGACTGCTTGCCGAAGTTTTAATAGCCTACATAGTTATTATTAATCAGATAAATCGCGCACGCAAGCTAAATAAATCTTTATTGTTGCGCGCGAGTGTCCGTATTAATTTGCACCTTTTCTCCTTACTACGTCACAACGGACTATTCGTGGTTACTAAGGGCTGTTAATAAAGAGTAAAAAAATACATTGTGAAATGGTAAGTTACTTAGGTAAAGTACCTTTTTTTTCGTGGGGAAATCCTCATGGATACCTCCGGCTGCGGGGGCAACCGGAAAGTTATGCCGGACTCCTACCGGCTAAAACCCCACGGTGCCTCCTCACACGTGCGCGCGGGCCCGCGGGAATCCAAATTCTTCCGCAGCCCTACACTAGTGTTGGCCCGGTTTGTCCGGGCTTCGTCTCCTGCATGGGGTAACGAGGTGATCAGCTACCCCCCTCCACGGCCTCCAACTCCACTTGCGTATCGGACCCCCCCGAGTCCGATATGCGGAGGCCATGGGAGGCCCAGCGGCGGATCAGGTCTCGGGCTCCGCCGCCAACCAAGTTTCGGCCGCGGAGGATAGGGAGAGCGGCGCCTCGCAAAACCGACACTCCTCTCCCCCCGCGGCCCCACTACCACCGCATCAATCAACGGTGCGGCCCTGTCTGAGTCGCGGAGGATAGGGCGAGTGGCGCATCGCCATACCAGCACTCCTCTTCCTCCGCGACTCCACCTCGGCTGCAGCGGTAGAGGGAGCGGACACCCCTCTCACCGCAGCCCACCAACACACATCCGAAGTGGGCTCGTCAAGCCCACTCGGAGTGGCCACCTCGGGCCGGCCCTACACCTCGGGCCAGCCAAGGGGTTCCTCTTTGTTCACCGCGGTTGACCAAGCCACGGCTACTAAGCTACGACAAGGCGGGAACCCGTTCGGGGGGGTAGGTAAAGTACCTGTGCTAACTATAATCGACCATATTATCTACTATGTGAGTTCTGTGATGCCCAACGCATGCAACTTGCAAGGCCATTCTTCGGGAATCGCGATGCTTGGTTCGTACTCGTATATCGTCACTGGAAAGCCAATACTACTTAAACGCCAAAAGGGCATTTTACAGTAGAGCCATTTTAAGTTTTTTTTTTTATAAAACCGTTCTTAACTTTTTTTCTAATTAAGATATCGAAATACAATAAAAACAAAAAGAAATCGTGATTCTATTATCTACGTACTGGAATCGAGATATTCTGCATATTTCTTGTAATTCACAAAATAGCTGTCACTTTAGTACATTTGCTCTGTACACTTCGTAAGGGGAAACTACTTATCCCCATAATATATATTTTTTAAATACTAACAACTAACGTCCTTTCCAATGTATGAAAGGAAAAAGTACTAACACGCATTACGGGTTGATAACGGTCTCAGGATAATAGTACTTAAACATCATAACATGTCACAAGGCCGTACGGAAAAGCGATGTATAGTATTAAAAGTTGGTACCATTGTTATGCCAAGAAGACTTATGTAAAAGACATATGATTTAAATTTAAATGTTTTTTTCTTAACGGACATAGACAGTACTTGTGCCTACAATAATTGTACTAGCAGCAAACAAAATAAATAAGAATACTATAATTCCTATTTAGAGTTAGATTGAATCTTTTTACTGTATTGGTTGAAGAAAGAAAAAACAAAATATTAACTTACTAAGTAATCACTTTTAATGAAAAATAATTTAAAAAAATTACAGGATATTTTTTTGACAGTTTTAAAATTTGGTTACTTGTAGCAAACCTGTGTCAAAAGTCACGCAAAATAATTTTATTATTAATCCATAATAATAATTATGTATTAAGTAACCTATTATTTTGCCACAATTTTCGAAGAGATTAAATTGATATGCATAATGGATTTTGAATACCTTGTGAAAAAAAAGTTATATCTCATCATGCAGTTTGGAAAATAATACTTAAATGGTGCTAAAAATCTACTAAACCTGAGTATAAATTTGTGTAAAATAAACTTTAAATTTATAATACTTTTTAATAATTTTTAAATATAACTAATTTTACGGATTTTATCGCGTATATTAACTTATTTTATATTCCCGACGTTTCGAGCACTTTACAGCACCCATGATTACGGGGGAGACTGAGGTGTATGACGTCCCAATGTCACAGTTAACCAAGGCTAACTCCAGATCAAAAATTATTAATTTTTGTTCCGATCTACGCAGTATGAACTTACAGTATCTTGAAGTCTTGCAGTTGTATGCTTGGGTTGGGATTTAATTTTATTAATTATGGGATCCCAAGCAGATGGTAGCACCCAGCCATCTTCTGTATTGAAAGTAGGATGTTTTTTGATTTCAATAGCCTTGCGAAACATCCTCGAAAAGAATCGGTGTTCTCTAGCGAGGATAGATAGATGTGATCTATCAAATCTAATGTAGTGACGGGGGCGATCCTGTACGTGTTCACAGACTGCAGACTTTCCGGAGCGTCGATTCTTCACATCAGCTATGTTTTCTTTAACGCGGGTTTTTATGGATCTTTTGGTTGGTCCTATATAAGAGATCATTTCACAATCAAACTTGTACACTCCTGCATCTTGCAGAGGGACATTACACTTGACTGATGGTAAAAACTGACTAATCTTCTACGGCTGTTTGAAGTATGTTTCAATGGAACACGCTTCAAGATGTAGCCAATCTTGTCAGTGACACCTCTGACATATGGCAGTACAGCAGGCTCTCGCTTTACTGTGGCTGGCTTCACTCGTTCACTATGACGTAGGCGCGGGATCCGAAGCATACTGTCGTGCAAAACTTGCTTGACGTGTTGGAGCTCGGCGGCCAGGTGTGATTTACCCACGATAGCTAAATGTGAATGTTGGTGATGAGAATCACCGTTTAAATATCTATCTATATGGGTCTTTTTTACACAGTGTGGCTCAAGGTTTTATCAGGATTCCGAATTACTAACAGCTTAGAAAAGCTAAATAACTGTTTGCCTCTTATTCTATTGTGAACTGAATTTTAGAATTTATGGAGTTAAGATGGTCTAAAATTCAGTTTTTTGTATATAGTATAGGGTGACAAACGAGCACAAAGTCCACCTGATGGTAAGTGGCTGCAGCTGCTGTGGCCCATAGACATCTACATTTATCCTCGTTTGCGAATCAAAATGCAGATGCATTGCCACCCGTGAGGACTAAGATGGAATGCTTCGTTTCCAGTAAAAAGGGTCTCCGGTTCTCTACACTCACCATACGAAACATGCACTGCATGCACGCTGGTATTCTGTGAGAGCGTAGTCCTTCCCGACGAGCCGACCCATTCGTGCTACAACTATACTACTAATATAGCTGAAGCATGGCTCTACCACGTACAAAAAAGTTACTTTATCTAAAGGTAGAATTGTGAAAGTGTCGTCTACGTACCGCATGTAGAATCTTGGGTTTACGGGAGAAGTAAGAAGGGCTTTCTCCTCAAAGTCTTCCATGAATATATCGGCGACAATAGGAGATACAGGTGAGTCCATCACCACGCCATCTACTTGCTTGTAGAACTCTTCCTTCCAGAATAGATAGCCAGATGTAAGGCAGTGTCTGAGTAATACTGCTTATTCTACGGGCATGTTGTTTGCCTCCAGCTTTCTAGTAACAATCGAGATGCAGTCTTCAACAGGTAAGCATGTGAACAGGACTGCACATCAAAACTTACCATAGTTTCATTGTCTGCCAGATGTAGGTCTTTAATCTCGCTGACAAAATGGTAGGAATCCTTTGTGTGTGCTCTTGTATGTCCATTGAGCGGTGAGAGTATTTTCGCTGAGTGCTGAGCCAATCTGTAAGTTATTGAATCGATTTGGCTCACTATGGGACGTAGTGGAGCATTGGGCTTGTGTATTTTTGGTAACCCATACAACTTCGGTGGTTCGCCACACATAGGTATTATCGATTTTACGTCTAGATTTAATTTTTCGGAGTGTTACTTTATGAGGTCACTAGATTTATAAGTGTGTAATTTGTACACTCCGAAAAGTCTGCAGTCTGTGAACACGTACAAGATCGCCCTCGTCACTACATTAGATTTGATAGATCACAAATCCTCGCTAGAGAACACCCATTCCTTTCGAGAATGTTTCGCAAGGCTATTGAAATCAAAAAACATCCTAATTTCAATACAGAAGATGGCTGGGTGCTACCATCTGCTTGGGATCCCATAATTAATAAAATTAAATCCCAACCAAAGCATACAACTGCAAGACTTCAAGATACTGTAAGTTCATACTGCGTAGATCGGAACAAAAATTAATAATTTTTGATCTGGAGTTAGCCTTGGTTAACTGTGACATTGGGACGTCATACACCCCAGTCTCCCCCGTGACCATGGGTGATGTAAAGTGCTCGAAACATCAGGAATAGAAAATAAGTTAATATACGCGATAAAATCCATAAAACTAGTTTTATTTAAATGTGTAGTGTTCGCGTAAATTAAGAAATCAATAATTTTTAAATTTTATAATTAGATAATGTCTTCTACTTCCGTATCTTGAAGGGTGTCCTGAACATTAACGGTACATAGAAAATACTGCTGTATTTCGTATGGTGAGTGTAGAGAACCGGAGACCCATTTTACTGGAAAAGAGGCATTCCATCTTAGTTCTCACGGGTGACGACGTATCTGCATTTTGATTCTTCATTCAGGGTAAATGTAGATGTCTATGGGTCACAGCAACCACTTACCATCAGGTGGACTGTGTGCTCGTTTGTTACCCTATCCTATAAAGATAGAGATGATTCATTTGAGTTCTCGCAATGTTCTTGTAATTTTGAAGATGAGTATGAATGCATACAAGAAGAATTCTGTTTTTATTTTGTTCGGGACACGCATCGCTATAAAACAAAAGATGTCTGACTGACCTACGATCGTCTCCATCTTGATATATTTTTCTAAGATGGTGCACACTTCGTTAGCTCCACGTTTGCCTTCTGTCTCAGTCCAAGAATAACAATAGACTTCTCTAGTTCTGAACTCATAAAAAGTAAGATTATATACAGCTAATTTGCGAATGTAGTATAATAACATACTTTGACCATATGGCGTATTTAAAACTTTTTTGTAAATCAAAATATAAATTGTACTTACGTCCTTTACAAATCATAATCAAAACAAAATTTATTTCAAAAGACTTAACTGAATATTTTTTAACGTTTTTCACACATCAAATGCTAAACCAACTATTAATATTTTGTGGAGTGAAATAATCCATACTTAATAAAATAGTTATTGGATTTCATTGAATGTAAAACATTCTAAATAGAAACTCAAATACTTAGATATGTAAAGCAGAGTTACTTAAACCGTTCCCTCTAAGAAAACTACGAAAACAAAATATACTAACGCGTCATGCTTATCAATTTCTACATAAAGCAAAGTTACTTATCTACATATATGCTAGTATTTACGGCCGGCAAAAAATACTAAAGTTGTATCTATGACTCAAAGTACAGTACTTTGAGTTGATGAACAAAATTGAAATGTCTGTTGTCAGTAAAGAAAAATACTAAACTGACAACCACTAAAAATTAATCATTATTTGTATTACGTAAGTATTTGTCAAAACATGAAAATTATGATAAATACCATACTTTTGCAGTGCTTAAGCGCCAAAAAAGTGCTCAGACCATCACAAAATATAGACCAATCGACGCAGAAAAAAAAATCCATTCCAACGATTTATATAGGAACTCATTGTGGCCATAATGGCGCTTAAGTAGTATTGGCTTTCCGGTGACGATATGTAGATAGCGTAAACCATTAATCTATATGTTACACTAGATAAGTAATTGCCGCGCCAAAGCGTTGCCACTTCATATATGGCCACAGCCTTATACTCAGCGAACGTCGGTTCAGTGTCCAATGCGACGCCGACCGAGTTGAGCCAAACGATTCACGACAAAAAATTGGTAAATGCGTAGTGAAAGAATGCGATTCAAGGTCACAAAAACATAATAAATCAATCGGAATCACTTTCCACACGTAAGTTTTTATTTATATATTCATACTAACGTTTAAAACACTAAAAAATTAAATAAAATATCGAATATTGCAATTTAGGTTCAATGTTGCCACTTTTCTGTTTTTGTGATTTTTCCACATTAATCGGAGACTATATAATTTATGGAATAAGTTAATTTTGTTTTTAAATAAACAAGTAAAACTGTTTGTTTAAAAATAAAAACTATGTTTCAACCTTTATACAAAATAATTAATTATTCTTATTTTAGTTTATTCATGAATGGTCTATTAATTATATTTTATTATTTTATTTTATATTAATAAATTTGCATTGCAAACTTTCCGAAACTAAGTCTTTGTCTACTAAATTTGGTCTTATGACATTAGCTACAAAAATATTAAAAGAGGTTTAAGGAAATAAATTATTAAAAGAATTTGCAATACACCCGGGGGATCATTTATCTTCAATACAAGTTGATCATTCCTTTTTATTGATTAATGCCATTATTTATAAGTACTTAAAAATAAAATTGTACCACGAAAGTAAATTATACACTCAAACACACAAAAATGAATCCAAAAGGCAATTATATAACAAACTGATGCTTCATAGCGGAGTTTGAGAGTATGGACTATTATGAATATTTAAGCGGATTAGTATTACAGACTAAACCATTTATATTATCTTACAAATAATCTTTCGCAAAGTCACGCCTGAATCCATTAACTATCCTCAGTATTGTTGCAAAAAAAATATAAATTTTTTGAAAGTTGTTAAGTAGTATGGAAATTTTATAAACAAGAAAATCAACGAAATTTATTGATAACCAAAGTTTTTGTAGTTAATGTCATGAGACTAAATTTAAGAGACAAAAACTTGCTGATGATTTCACAACTTATGCATATTCAACACAGATCTCGCTTCAGAAACCTTAAATTGTTGTTTTTTATTTGCTTTATTTTTTTGTTTGATTTATTAGTACAATACAAATAATATATGAAAACATCTTTTATTTCATTAGTTATGCTTACTTCTGTTCATCTAATAAGAAAATATACAAATAAAAAAAAACAATTTACTGCAACTTTAAGAAAAACTCCTTTATATTGCTCATTTTGGGTAAAATTTCATAAAGAATGCAACACCAATCCGCCACTGCATGTTTGTGTGTCTATCTTTATCTAATCTTAGGGACGATATTGTTTTCCGCGACTTGTGTGAGTGAGACAGATATATGTTTACTTTAAAATTTTAATGATTTCAAAGCTACGTCGTCGCGTTTGGATAGTGGTTACACTTTTTACGACGCGCGGCAATGTGGTTTGCTACTCTAGTTTTGTATAACTCAATGGCGTAAACAACAAATAAACCCGAAATACGATTCCTAACAGACATATGATCGTAATGTACTAAGTTGAAAATCTTGTACCAAAACAAAGTTTTAATTTCAGTATTTTGTGCTATTATTACTTAAAATATTTCAATTATAAAGACGAGTATAGGTATGTAAGTACGTACTTGGGTAGGGAAGTAAATTTCAACTAAGTTTTGTAATAAAGTACTTAGCTATGACTTCTGTAGTTAGTTACTTAATTATTTTTTCGCTATAAGTACCTATCTAACAATAAAATGAAATAAATTTACCTTTCATTATCCTTCGGTAACTCAAAAAATGATATATCTGAATCCTTTTAATTGCTCATTAAGCATCCATCCCCGCAACAATTATAGTAGGAACGACGTTTTGTCATTATAATTTATCAAATTGATAGGTTATATACATATTGTTCGAGACGGCCTAAAATGACTTTAAGCAAAAAGTGATTAAAGAATATTAATTTGTTTAAAAAGTGAAAATACGGACTAAATCAATCAAATAATGTGTTAATATAGTTTTTACCATGTATTTACAACTCTTAATATGTTTGTATAGAAGGTCGTTTTAATAATAGTTAATATAAACAACTTTATTTTGTTTAAGAAAAACCGACCAATCACAGCGCGCCGTGTCGTAGAACTTTCTGGAAATTTAAATTAACTGCGTAATAGTTTGTACCAAAAAAAATAATGAGAATATTTTTATGTTCTAAAAGAGTTGTAAATATGATATTTAGTTAGCATATGTTGCATAGATCATGATAATAAAGAAATATTTCGTATAATTAAACACATTGAATAATTATAGGATAATTAAAGAATTAATATGCCCATTTATTATAAAAGTTTGGGACATTTCACTTAATAACTTTTTTGAATGTAAATATATTAATTATCCTTTATCACGTACTGATGAAGAACAAAAATGCCTATTTAATGATGTATAGCGTGTTAGAATTAAGATTAGTGTTATATAGAAAATGTTGCAATTTGTGCCATTTGCATAAAGAAAAATGTTTAAAAATAAAGAGGCAAATGGGAAATGGCAAGCGGCTAACTATAGAGTATAGCCGAAGTCTACCTTATGGGGGCGAAACACATCAATGTGGTAGTAGGAAGAACTACCAGTGCCCAGCAGTAGTATCCGGTAGTAGTTGCAGTGACTAGCAGAAATATATAGTGAATAGTGAAAGTGTTAGCTAGCCGAAAAAAGTGGCAACTGAAAATTCGGTGTTGCATATAGTAAAAAAGTGTTAGCTAGCAGAAAAAAGTCGCAACTGAAAATTCGGTGCGGCATATAGTGAAAAAGTGTTAGCTAGCTAAATAAAGTGGTAACTGAAAATTCGCAGTTACATATAGTGAAAAGTGTTAGCTAGACGGAAAAAGTGATAACTGATATTCGCAGTTACACAAGTGTTAAATTCAACTAGTTTTAGTTGATTAATAGCTGCTAGTCAATAGTGTCAGAAAAACCAGCTACTCCGGACAGATATTTTATACTACCGCTCATTTAAATTAAATATTTTAAAATATATAGTGACCAACCTATAGTGAACAACCGTAGTTGACCAACCGTTTTAAATAATAGTGATAAATAAATAATAGTTGTAAAATTTCGCGACAAATTAATTAGTCGAACCGCTGGTCACTCCCTTGCTATTTAAATTTATAATCGTGCATTTTAATTTTGAACCTCAGTCCACAGTTTATCCGCAGCAACCGCAGAGACGGCAGTGAAAGTATCCAACGGAACCTACTGGTGTAGAACGTGAGCGACTCGCGGAGTAACTTCGACAACATTTACTCCGGAGAGTTACGCCCGTCCGGCACATTTTATGGTCCTTCGAGCCGGATTCATCCGTCTGTACTGCCGACCGGACCATTTTATGGTCCTTTGAGCCGAATCATCCGTCTACACTTCAAGCCGGACCACATTCGCTGGTCATTCGAACGGGATTCGTCAATCCGTTAGTATTTCGGAACCAGGTACATAGTCACTACCGTATTAAAGTTGCTGAATTTTCAGAATCAAGATGCCGATCACTCGTTCGCAACGAAGGGGAGCCATGGCGTGGACTCTCGGTCTGGATGGAGGGCCGTCGGACAATACCGACGCCGTCCGCCACCAGATGCCACCACGCTCACCATCCACAACAGAAGGCGCTGAGGCGCCAGCTTGCCCCCGCGATGGGGGGGTACTCCTGCCTGTACCAGCCGCCGTAAAAGCCGGTACACCGAAGCAGAGGGAACAAATAGAAGGCAACGATGACATTCGCTGTGCATCACCGCCAACAGCCCGGGTATACTCCCGCGCCGAAGAGCCACCGAGGGGCCACGCCGACAGAAGTACAAGGTCAAAGAAGACCATTCGGCCCAATAAAAAAGTTTTAAAGGCTCGTGAGGAAGTGTTGAGAATCAAATTGGAACTCGCACAGATCTCATTACAGATGGCTGAAGAAGATGATGAATCGGACGACTATGATGAAGATGGTCACTCCAAAAGTGAGTATGTCCGATCTTGGCTCGAAAATTCCGTAGCCAAGCAAAAGCCAACTCAAGGCGCAACCACCGGTGGGGAGGCCCCACTTAATAAAACATCACAAAGCCACCCCCGGAGGTTGTCGACCTCAGTGAGCCGCCGATGAAGCTCACAAACAAGGATTCCAAGGTTGATGAAGACAGGGGGCTCCTACCAGTGGTATCAGAGCCCACCTACCAGGATCCCTATCCGGAAGATGTAACCAAGAATCCCATACCAAAAAGGCCTAACCAGGCACCTGTCAGCAATGAAGACAGGGTGCTCCGACCATTCATATCGGAGCTCACATCCGCTATAGCCGCACTCGCTGACAAACCAAAACCAGAGAGTGCATCGTCGCATACTTTCGCAGCGTCAAAAGCTATAATGACACTGCCGAGCTTTAGAGGAGCATATACCGAATGGCTTTCGTTCTGTGCCATTTACGAAACAACCCGAGGCTACTTCAATGATATCGAAAATACTGCGAGACTACGAAGAAGTCTACAAGGAAGAGCCTTGGAAACAGTCAGCTCAGAACTCATCGGGCATGCTAAGCCAGATGAGATTATGCGAGAACTGGAGCTACAATTTGGGCGTCCAGATTCAATCGCGCAAGCCGAAACCGAGAAGTTACGAGGATTGCCACGCTGTACAGAAGCACCCAGAGACATCTGTACATTCGCGAGCAAAGTGAGGGGAAGCGTCGTCACTCTTCGAGCACTCAAACGATACCATTACCTCGTCAACGCAGAGCTGCTACGACACCTCACAGACAAACTGCCAAACTCTATACGTGCGCAGTGGTATAGAATTTATACTGAGAAATACGACTCTAGACCAGACCTCGGTTCCTTCAGCGAGTTTATAACCGAACAAGCTCGCTTCTGCAGTGCATTTGCGCCTCCTAAAATTATAAACGGAGGGCAAAACAGTCGTCCAGTACATAGAACGCACACGGCTACCACTAAGCCGCCTCCGAAATGCAGTGTGTGCGAAAAAGAAGGTCATTACGGATCCAACTGCAATAAATTTAAAGAAGCAGATATTGACAAAAGATGGCAACTCGCCAAACAAAGGAATTTATGTTTCCGATGTCTACATTATAGAAGTCAGACACACAGATGCAAAACCACGAAGTGTGGAATAAAAGGATGCACCGCGACACACAATCGACTTCTTCACTATAATAAAAAGGAGAAGACAGAGGTCACACTAAAAGAACCTCAAGAAACAGTAGCAAATTCATTCGCTGTGTCAAAGCATCAAGCTTACCTCAAAATAATTCCAGTTCGAGTAATTGGACCGGCGGGAGCGATAAACACACACGCTCTGCTGGATGATGGGTCAACAGTCTCATTGATGGATGAAGAGATTGCCAAACAAATCGGAGCTACAGGGCGGTTGGACCCATTTAAGATCACCGCTATCGGGAACACTACCCTCGATTCGCCAAACTCTCGAAGAATCAAAGTGTCGCTGAAGAGTCTCCACAGAAAAAGGGTGCCATTCAGAGCACGCACGGTCGCCAGCCTAAACTTGGGGCCACAGACTGTGTGTGCAGCAGATATAGAAAAATGTAAGCATTTAAAAGACTTAAAGGAGCAATTGATATATGACTCCGGCAACCCCAGGATCCTAATAGGACAAGACAATTGGAGACTCTTGATAGCCACTCAAGTCTGCAGAGGTCCACCGCACCAGCCAATAGCTTCGCTCACAGAACTGGGATGGGTGCTACACGGGGCACACACTAAAGCCCCGCATCAGCGCGTCCACACGGCCAATGAGCTGTATACGAGCGAGGAGAACATAAATGAACAACTCCGCGAATACTTCGCGCTGGAATCTCTAATAATCAATCCGAGAAGACCAGATTCCGATCCAGAGAAGAAAGCTGAAGAAATACTAAATAGCAGCACCCGTCAGTTGGAAGACGGGCACATAGAAACAGCGCTTCTCTGGAGAAAGAAAGATGTCGAAATGCCTGGTAATTATGAAACGGCAATAAAAAGGCTCGTTTCCATCGAGAAAAAATTAGATCGAAACGAAGATCTAAAGCAAAAGTATAGTGAACACATGAATTCCCTAATACAAAAGGGATACGCCGAAACAGCACCAAAAAATAGTACCTAAATTAAAGTGAGACCCGAAGACAGGGATGCCTTGAGATATCTCTGGAGAGGAGATCGACGCGATGAGGCTCCACAAGAATACAGAATGACGTCGATCATTTTCGGTGCAGCTAGTTCACCCTGCACAGCCATATTCGCAAAAAACTGGAACGCTAAAAGGCACATAGAAAAATATCCAGAAGCCGTAGAAGCTATCATCCAAAACCATTACATGGATGATTATCTTGACAGTTTCCAGTTCCAGGAAGATGCGATGCGAATATCGAAGGAAGTACGCGATATACACAAAAACGCGCACTTCACATTAAGGAAATGGGTTTCCAATGCGCCAGAAATTGTAAAAGAGTTAGAACCTGATAACGAAACGACTGAGTCAGTCAACCTGGGCAACAAGGGAACCGAAGAAAAAAATACTCGGTTTAATCTGGAAACCGAGTACCGATCAGCTGAGCTTCAATCTAAAGCTCGCTCGACTTCCAATCAATTTGCTGCAGAAGAAACCAACAAAGAGGGAAGCGCTGAAAATAGTGATGTCGCTGTATGACCCGCTTGGCCTCGCCTCCCCAGTTACCATACGAGCAAAACAAATACTGCAGGAAGCATGGAGACGAGGAACAGACTGGGACCAGGAGTTGGACGAAGACCTGAGTAACCATTGGTTCACATGGATCCAACACCTGGAACGACTCAAAACAGTAAGCATACCAAGATGCTACCCGGGATACAGCGACGCACGCTCCCTCCAAGTGCACGTATTTACCGATGCCAGTGAGAGCGCCTACGCAACGGCAGTCTACTGGAGAGCAATGACACCCGATGGGCAAATACACGTGAGCCTCGTCATGGCCAAGGCGAAGGTAGCTCCGCTCAAGGTAACATCCATACCTCGCCTCGAGTTGCAAGCCGCCGTGATGGGAAGTCGCGTAGCTGCTGCTGTCATTCAGGAACATCGCGTAAAGCCCGAAGCTGTCACTTATTGGATTGACAGCAAAACTGTCCTCACCTGGATAAAGAAAGGGTCCAGGAGCTACAAACCTTTTGTGGCACATCGAATAGCAGCAATCGAGGACCATAGTAAAGTGGACGACTGGCGCTGGGTACCTACAAAATTGAATATGGCTGACACCGCTACGAGGGACGTACCACCTAACTTCGACTCTAACCATGAGTGGTACAACGGCCCATCGTTTCTCTACAAAGAACCGTCAGCATGGCCGACCGAAAGACCCACGTCATCCGAAACTACTGGGGAAGAAAGATCCCTCGCCATCACAGAAAGGTATAGAGCTCCGCTATACAGAGAAGCCATTCCCGATCCGACAAAATTTTCAAAATGGGAACGCTTAGTGCGAGCTACGGCCAGAGTACTTCAATTCATAACACTCTGCCGCAAAACAACAGACAGGACCTTTTACAAAAGGACCAAAAGAAATAAAGCGAAAGATCCCGACTGGAGGAGATCGAAACATAATCCGCGACGCCTCGCGCAGCCTCCCAGTCGAGGGAAAAATAGAGATGTCCACAAGTACATCACACTCAAGGCCGACTACATCAGAAAGGCCAAAAAACTCCTAATACATGGAGTGCATGAAATAGACGAAACCGAACCTACTATCAACGAGGTTCGACGGATGATACAACTTCGACCCACGACAAAAAAGCTAGTGAGCCAATGCGTAAAGTGTCGAATTAGAAAAGCGCAACCACCAGCGCCAGCCACCGGTGATCATCTTAGTACTCGTCTCGCTCATTACAAGAGACTGATCAACTTCACCGGTTTGGGCTACTTTGGGTCACCGGAAATTCAAAACCGGCGGGAGGCCCGTGGACGAGGCCCCAATCTCCAGGGTGGAAACCATCTACCCCGGTGCGGACGGACAGATCCGCACTGTGGAGGTACGCACCGCAAACGGCCTAATCAAGAGGCCAACCAGGAAACTCGTGCCGCTGCCAAAGTAGAAGCCACGTCTCTCACCGGAATTTATGCAGCGCCGCTGCGACGAGTCTTCGCGACGCTGCACGGCGGGAGAGATGTTCGAGACGGCCTAAAATGACTTTAAGCAAAAAGTGATTAAAGAATATTAATTTGTTTAAAAAGTGAAAATACGGACAAAATCAATCAAATAATGTGTTAATATAGTTTTTACCATGTATTTACAACTCTTAATATGTTTGTATAGAAGGTCGTTTTAATAATAGTTAATATAAACAACTTTATTTTGTTTAAGAAAAACCGACCAATCACAGCGCGCCGTGTCGTAGAACTTTCTGGAAATTTAAATTAACTGCGTAATAGTTTGTACCAAAAAAAATAATGAGAATATTTTTATGTTCTAAAAGAGTTGTAAATATGATATTTAGTTAGCATATGTTGCATAGATCATGATAATAAAGAAATATTTCGTATAATTAAACACATTCAATAATTATAGGATAATTAAAGAATTAATATACCCATTTATTATAAAAGTTTGGGACATTTCACTTAATAACTTTTTTGAATGTAAATATATTAATTATCCTTTATCACGTACTGATGAAGAACAAAAATGCCTATTTAATGATGTATAGCGTGTTAGAATTAAGATTAGTGTTATATAGAAAATGTTGCAATTTGTGCCATTTGCATAAAGAAAAATGTTTAAAAATAAAGAGGCAAATGGGAAATGGCAAGCGGCTCACTATAGAGTATAGCCGAAGTCTACCTTATGGGGGCGAAACACATCAATGTGGTAGTAGGAAGAACTACCAGTGCCCAGCAGTAGTATCCGGTAGTAGTTGCAGTGACTAGCAGAAATATATAGTGAATAGTGAAAGTGTTAGCTAGCCGAAAAAAGTGGCAACTGAAAATTCGGTGTTGCATATAGTAAAAAAGTGTTAGCTAGCAGAAAAAAGTCGCAACTGAAAATTCGGTGCGGCATATAGTGAAAAAGTGTTAGCTAGCTAAATAAAGTGGTAACTGAAAATTCGCAGTTACATATAGTGAAAAGTGTTAGCTAGACGGAAAAAGTGATAACTGATATTCGCAGTTACACAAGTGTTAAATTCAACTAGTTTTAGTTGATTAATAGCTGCTAGTCAATAGTGTCAGAAAAACCAGCTACTCCGGACAGATATTTTATACTACCGCTCATTTAAATTAAATATTTTAAAATATATAGTGACCAACCTATAGTGAACAACCGTAGTTGACCAACCGTTTTAAATAATAGTGATAAATAAATAATAGTTGTAAAATTTCGCGACAAATTAATTAGTCGAACCGCTGGTCACTCCCTTGCTATTTAAATTTATAATCGTGCATTTTAATTTTGAACCTCAGTCCACAGTTTATCCGCAGCAACCGCAGAGACGGCAGTGAAAGTATCCAACGGAACCTACTGGTGTAGAACGTGAGCGACTCGCGGAGTAACTTCGACAACATTTACTCCGGAGAGTTACGCCCGTCCGGCACACATATTATATATTATTCATAAATTACATTAAAACTTTTTCAACTATTTTACCATACAAATAAATATACTCAACACTAAACAAAACTATTTTGACGATTATTTCAACAAGTATTTATAAAAAACTATTTACGTAAACAGCAATAGCAATTTTAACATTCAATCGTATAGAGTCTAAGTATAGAGTGCGCTAGCCCCGACTGAGATCTACCCCTGGGGCAGCTTGCGATTGTAGATAATTATTTCACGCAGGTAGCAAGAGTGACGCTGGCTGCATTTCTTCGCTGAATGGCTATACTAATTAAATAAAATTTCATAGTAAACGATGTCCTTCCAATCCCACCATACACACAGCAAATGATTGCGTGTTAATCCGGGTTTCGCTACAGTCTGTGGAGTTTGACTCCTCTTTGACCATGATCTGCTCCGCACGTTCTTGTCGAAGGTGATCCACTTTTCATCACCAGTGATCAATCTTTAAAAAAATGATTCGGTTTGATTACGTTTCAATAGATAATCGCAAATCAGTATACGAGTCCTTAGGTTTCTTTCAGTGAGCTAAACGTCACAAATCTTTTCGCGCCGTGAATTGCATTTTTCCCCTTTTTGTAATAAAACTTCAGAATGTATCTCATTTTTGCGAACAGAAAAGCTTTAATACTTATTATACTCTTTGAGCTATTGAAAAATGGCAGAATAGTTTTTTAATTTTAATTTTCTTTAATCATTTTCATTTTTCTTTAATGTAATAAAAGAAAAATAATTTGTAGTCACATCAAATAAAAAAAAAATATTTTTTCGGTTATAAACTTACTAATTGCAATTTGAGAATCGACCGTGATGCAGACCGGTGTAGAGAAGAACGTATTTTTCACTACAGTTTAAGTTTGTACTGCAGTTCTCGGGAGAGATGAACAATGCGCATTCTTATGTAAGCTTATACGGAGCCCTAATACTAGTTGTTAGAACTATTCTTCTGTCGTGGAGCCTGTCTGAGTAGACTCCACCCTTTTACCTGTTCCTGCCGCCGAATAGCAGTGTGTAGAGAGCCAGTATAATAATAATTAATAACAGGCTGCGAGGCATTCCAGCTTAGTTCTGGGACGTGAAAACGCATTTCTGTAGCCTACCTTCTTTGAAGTTGATGTTGCCACTTACCATCAGGTGCACTGTAAGCTCGTTTGTCAGTTCAGTTTCATTTAAAAAAAACCCTAAGTCCGGTATTTTTAACTCATCCGTAGATGGATGCAGGATGTAATAAGATTTGTGGTAAGGGGACAATTTTAAGTATTACGTATATTTTTGGTATTTTTGTACAAATCTTGGTTGAAACCGAAGTTTGCAGTAAATTTTTATGATGCTTTTTAATTTGAGGTATTACGTCTTAAGTCTAAGGTATAAAATATACACATGTTTTATTTCAGTAATTTTATTTCAACCTTATTCAATGGAACATTGTTTACATTCAATTTTATAAATTAAAGCTAACCTGAGTGGTGAATTTGGTGTCTTCCATTTTAATCTTGTAATATATTTGTGCCGTATGTGTGTTGTGAAGTTCGCCAACACGCATTGGGGGCAGCGCGGCGGACATTTCCTTGCCCTAAAACCCTCTCAGAAATGAGAGGGGGCCTGTGCCCAGCAGTGGGACGTAAACAGGCTGCAACTTTACTTTACTTTATTGTTATCATTCATATCAACAATATTGTTTGTACAATTTTATTGTTCACAAAATGTGTGTCACGCAATTTGATTTTTTTTAATTAGTATATAAAAGAATAATGATAAAATCAAGTTAAGACTATGCTTTCATTCATTCAGTCATTCATTACAGCTTATCAAAGGTATACTAGTCTAGAGGAGATTTTTGCCATAGTTGCCACGCTCGGCAGGTGCGTTGCCAACCGCATTTTTTTATTATTATTATTGTGAGTTGTCATCAAGAAGGTGCAACTCCTGTTTAATTTTATTATGTAGCCCTTCACACTACTCACGGGATGATAAGGGGTAATGGATTCTCTATTGAAGAGAAGATTACGCTCGATAACTTGAAATTATATAGTTCAAGGATCCCATTCTACATACCTGCAATCACCGTCCTCTTGTCGTTTACTTTCAAATGTAACTATTCGCCTTAGATTGCTGGAAAAATAAAGTCTATTATTTCTCTCATAACGTTTAGATTATATGTAATGGTAAAATCTCGTGATATTATTTACCTGGTGCACCACAAGCCGGCACGTTTCCAGGCCAATCGCAGCTCTTCGTTTGGTAGTTGAAAGACAGACCAGCTGGGCATATCAATGAAACGAATATTCTGTTACAGCACATTAGGAATTGGTCACAACAAACCGTGCCCGCAGGATAAATTTCACCATTTCGACAGTTAGTCGTAATTGACGGCGTTTTTACAGATATGGCACACGGTTCTGGCACTTTTGGTACTATTTCAGTACGCGCGGGTGTAGCACACGGAGATGCGGTACAATTTCCTTGTCTTGATGCAGATGTGGGACACGGTTCTGGTACTTTTAGTACTATTTGAGTAGGCGTGGGTGTAGGACACGGAGGTGCGGGTGTAGGACACGGAGGTGCAGTGGAAATTTCTTGCCTCGGCACAGATGTGGCACACGGTTCTGTTACTTTTAAGACTATTTCTGTAGGCGCGGGTGTACAACACGAAGGGGATGTGGAAATTGCTTGCCTCGGTGCAGATGTGGCACACGGTTCTGGTACTTTTAGTACTATTTGAGTAGGCGCGGGTGTAGGACACGGAGTTGCGGGTGTAAGACACGGAGGTGCGGGTTTTATTTATTTGTGAAAACAGTAAGTTAGGTGTTCGTAAAATTTACATTAGGTATCGTGTATTCTACCACAGTGTGGTGTACAAATATTCATTACGATATTGTCAATATACCTAAGCAAAATTAATACTTTTAAAATTGATTGCACATTATAAAAATACCATAATCATATGTGTAGGTAGTATTAAATATTCAAAAGTGAAAAGCATCGTGCAATGATACCCATGACAAATAACACATTTCGTAATGGCGCCTTTACGTCTATATTGAGAAAAAAAAGAAACTGAAGTAAATAAAAATGTCATGTTTTCAAATTAATATTACTATTGTTAAATACACGAGTCAAAAATAAATACTGCATCTTAAGCTAATGTCACGTAATAAACTATATATATAAAAAAAATACAAATTAAAAATGTCGATGTCATCAGGTTATCATATATAATAAATAATATGTCAAATATAATATAATACATGGTATGTCAAATCAAATACAAATATTATAATTATGTAATTTCTATGTCATTAAGATATTCATTAATAGAATAGTAAGATTTATTAATTAATAATGTTTTTAATGATTTTTTGAAGGTTTGTATATTATTTATTTTCTTTATATCATTAGGTATTTTATTATAGATGGGTATGGATAGGCGAAATATACTTTTTCGCATTTTTACTGACTTTGATTGTTGAACTTTTAATCTTAGGGGATACCTTCTATTATTTAAATTTTCAAACAATGATAGGTTTCTATAGACAAACACAGCCGTCTCATAGATAAAAAGACAGGCAGAAGAAGAATTTGCAGCTCTTTAAAATGTGGTTTACAGCTGTCTGTCCAGTGTAGATTTTTGATTGCTCGAATGCACTTTTTTTGAGCTTTGAATACCTTTTCCCGATCCACTGAGTTTCCCCAAAACATAACACCGTACCTAAGTGTTGATTCAATGTATCCAAAATACACTATACGAAGTGTTTGCGTATTTGCTCTTTTATTTAACTTATATAAGGCGTATGAAAATTTATATAATTTACTGCAAACACTATCGACCTGTGCCTTCCAGTTCAGCTGGTCATCAATGATAATTCCTAAAAATTTAGTTTCTCTTGTTTCATAGATTGGTGAACCTTTATAATGAATTTTAATACTTGATAAACTATCTTTTTGCCAATTAAATTTCATAATTTTAGTTTTCTCTAAATTTATATTTAAGTTATTTTTTACGAGCCAGTCAATTATAAGACCAATGGAACTGTTAATCTCAATTTCATAGCTTTGGGTATTATTTCCTTCATAAACGACCGTACAGTCATCCGCAAATAGGACCATAGATTGTTGTATCACCGATGGAAGGTCATTAATGTACAAAAGAAATAGGAGTGGCCCCAAAACGCTTCCTTGTGGAACGCCGTAGTACACAGCTCGAGGTGTCGATCGATAAACCTTCTGTGTCAACTTTATAGGACATATTCTCCTTATTTCAGTAATTTGCGTTCTGTCTGTAATATATGACTCAAAAAGATCTAAAACTGTCCCTCGCAATCCATATTGGTGTAATTTTCTTATTAATATTTTGTGATCCATAAAGTCCAAAGCCTTAGTAATGTCCATGTATAGCGCGACCACGGGTATTTTTTTGTCTATACAAGTCATAATTTTGTTAAGCACGTCATAAATTGCCGTGTTTACAGATTTATTTTTACGAAATACTTTTTGATTATTTACGAGTATTTTATTATCTTCCAGATATTTATTTAAACGTTTATATAAGACTTTTTCGAAAACTTTCGCAAATATAGTAATCAAAGCAGCAGGGCGATAACATCCAACAACATATCTGTCGGTTTTTTTTTAAATAATGGATTTACTATTGACAGTTTTAGATACTTAGAGAATTTGCCTTGCTCTATACATAGGTTTATTATATGACATAAAATACCCGCAATCAATAATGCTGTCTCTTTGATTGCCTAAGTAGTTATTCCGTCATACCCTGAGCTTTGGGTATTTTTAAGTGATTTTATAGTTTCATATATTTCAACAGGAGTGACAGGGGCCATAAACATTGACGAAGACTTATTAAATTGTAAACAATAGTTACCTGCGTTTTCTTCATTAACTTGTTTTTATGCTCCATATTTATAAAGTGATCGTTAAAAGTTTGAGCTATTTCTTTCGGGTTTGTTATTATTCGATTATTATATATACTTTCGTCGATTTGTTTTATAGGGGTATTTGTTCTGTTATTTTTAATAACCTTCCACGTAGCTAAACATTTATTTTTTGCATTTGCTATGTAATAGTTATTCTGTGATCGTTTTGTGAGTTCGGTAATTTACTTTAATTTTTTAGTGTACCATTTAAATTTATCTTTTGAGTCTTTATTAGGATTAAGGCGAAATTTCCATAACTGATTCCTTTTATTGCGGCTTCACAACTTAATTCCTTTTGTAATCCATTTCGGTTTTGTTTTCAAAGACATTCTTATCTTTATTGTCGGAAAGCATAAATCATAATATATGTCAAAGAAATAATCAAAGGCGTCATTAGGATTATCTAAAGAAAATAGTTCAATGAATGTGAAAGAGTTTAGGCAATCTACAAATTTTTTAATTTTTTTTTGCGAAAATCGCGTTTGAAAACATACCAATATGTCATTGCATGATGCTTCATTACTGGAATTTTCAGCAGTTGGGCTGTGTGATCTGGGAGTGCGAAATCTCGTATTTCGCTATTTAGGTTTGTGAAATTATGGAATGCATTATCTATGCAGGTACCACTACATAACCTTGTTGGTTCATTAAATTTAATTTTTAAATTGTAACTACTCAACATTTGTGTTATGCTATTTGTCAAAATATTTAGCTTTAACATGTCAACATTGAAATCACCAACAATAACAATTTTTTTTTTTGATTTAAAACAGTACTTGTGTAAGATATTTTGCAATTTATTTAAAAATGTATCAATATACCTAGCAGCACTTTTAGGCACTCTGTACATACATATTATAATTATTCCAAATTCAGCAAGCTCAATTGCACAACATTCAACTTCATTACTAATGGAAAGAGCTTGAATTTCGTAAATTGTGTTATACTTAATATTACAATCTACTAAAATACAATCTCCACCATATCTATTTCTTCGCAAATAACTTGAGGCTTATTTGAAATTTGGTATACATAGATGTTTAATGTCATCTTCAACCAGATTGTGCTTGGTTGTACAAATAATCCCAATCATTTTATTTTCATCTTATAATTCCGATAAACATACAGCAAGTAAGTCGGATTTGTTAATAATTCCGTTTATGTTTTGATGCAAGAGATACAGATTATTTTGGACTACGAAAAAACTTTGAAGAATCATCGGGTTCATTAACCACTGATCCTTCTATCGCTACATTACAAATTTCTGTTTGACATGCTTTATCACATTTTGAATACAATTTTGAGTTTCCTGTTACACAAGCAGTGTTCTTTATATAATTTAAATAATTTTGTCTGTAACCAATACTTAAAATTTCTTTCAGTAATGATCTCGATAAGTTCAAAGCAAACAGATTTCTTCGCGGAATAGATTTGCAATAGTCCATATCCAAAAACACCGTTAGCTTAAAGTTGCTACATAAGAACTTTAGTTCGTAATTTAACTTAAATAAGTTTAGGTAATTGTTTTGTAGAACATCGGATATTATTACATTTGTATTTTGGCATAAGGTGACCCAACTCATCAAGATACATTTTAATTTAAAAGGATTACGATCATTAGATCCTGTGAGTACAACCACACAATCATTTAAAGTTAATGAAGATATTTCCTGTTTCAAAACACTTAACACTTCGCTTGACTCGGCACCAGGCTTAATAAAGCAGTAAACTTGATATTCGGGACCCAAAAGTTTTCCCAATGACTGTCTGACATTTTTCCCATACTGATCAGCAATAATTATGATTTTCTTTTTTGCAGTTATACGATCCCCTAATATTGACCGTTTATTAGTAATATTAGTAAATATGCTATCCTTGTCTATAACTTTATTTACAGCATCTTGCTGTTGAACATTTAACGCTGTTTCAGGTTTGTTGCTAAAACTATTATTTCCTTCAGTGATCCGCATAGTACTGTTGTCTTTTTTGTGCATATTACTGTCAGAGTGTGTATAAGTGTCTGTTGCAGTTTCAGTTTTACTGTCTTTAGTTAATATATCATTAGTAACTGTATCTATACTACGATCAGCCGTAGAATCTTGATTTGTAGATTTAAATTATGGTTGTAGCACGAATGGGTTGGCTCGACCTGGATAGGACCACGCCCTCGCAGAATACCAGAGTAAAATAGCAGGTTTGCTGCTGTGTTTCGTATGGTAGGTGTAGAAAACCGAAAAACCTTTTCACTGAAAACGAGGCATTCCATCTTATTCCTCAGGGGTGGCAAATAATCTGTATTTTGATTCTTTATTGAGAAAAGATGTAGATGTCTATAAGTCACAGCAACCACTTACTATCAGGTGGAGTATGCGCTCGTTTGTTACCCTATACTATAAAAATAGTTTCCTTTTGAACTCTCTATGTCTATGTATGTAAAGTCGACTCGATCGAATTACAGATACCAGCATTAAATACAGTGGCGGATTTACCAGCAGGCTGAGTAGGCTGGAGCCTAGGGCGGCAGATTTTAGGGGCGGCGAATATGGGGCTAAAACTTTTTCGTTTTTCACTTGGTTGATAAATTTTCCTACAATTTGCATTTGGTTGTGGCGTGGAAACGACTGACATGACCATTCGCTAAGTATTTGATCGAAATGCCTGCCCTGTGTAGTATATCTATGGAAACGCTGATGAATTGACTGAACAAGAGAGGCGCGGGCGCCGCGGGAGCCGCAGCAGGATCGGACTGTTGAAGGCGTACGCTGCGTGTTGGCATTGAGTTCGAAACAGATAGATGTACATATTTACATCAAAACCAAAAGAAAAGCTGCCTCGTTTGAATCCTGGTGCGATTTCTAATACGTACTAATATTTCTCTGGCTCAATTTTTCGGAAAATTACTTATTGGAAAAACGTTCTGAAGAGAGTTCTTGCCCTAGTATGATAATGCCGCAAACATGTCTGATGTGTGTACAATGGCTAAAATTCAAAGCCAAACAGCTTTTGCTTTTTCCGTTCCTTGCTCTGCCCTCTCTTAAAATTTAGTGGCAACTGCGACTGCTGAATGTTACACAGAAGCTTGTCGCTTCTTCAGTTCTTTGTAGCTGAACGAGAATTTTTTAAGTATTTCCAACAAAAAGTGATCGAATTAAGCGTGTCGAAGCACTATGCAAAAGACGTGGGGGAAAATACAACCGGAACCGAAAAAAATATATGATGAGACACCTGATAAAGAAATGAGAATAACTTTGAGTGATACTTTCAGGGCTAATACATTTCTCCTCCTTATTTTTTTTATTTATTTGATAATAATTTGACAATATTTAAATTGATATTTTACGGCATAAACATAAGCTATACAGCTTTACCATATACCGATGCCATCAACAAACATATCATAATAATTGTTATTCGTAATAATTATGTCATACATCATAATGTTGTGATGCGCTATTGATAGACTCGTATCTGAATCAGAAAAACGGTAAGTGTTGGTTCAAAAAAACTTTTGATTTCGGACCACAATCAACAACATCATCATAACCCTTACAGAAAAAGCCCTTTTCTTGGAAGAAATATATCCTAATGATTTAGAGACTGACTTATGTAGTTCAAGAATTCATATATTTTCAATGCCACATTTCTTCTGAAAGAATTTTGGTGAAACCAGATTCTGGATCATTGAAAATTTTATCTTCGTTCCTGGGGAACCAGAATAATCAAAATGTTTATCGAAACTTGGATATAGCAGTCCACATGGATTTATTTCACCAGTGACATATTTTTCGAGTGTTTAATTTTAAAGTAAGAAAAGGTTCTAAAAAACTTAAAATGACTGAAAAATTATCTAAGATCTACCGATCTGTGAGCGGCAGGACGGGGGAGGTAGACAAACATCAAGCTGACGCAGTCTGCCGTCAACCGCCGCGACGGTTACACGATTCAGTTGTACGCGACAGTTTTCTCCAAAAATACATGAGATAAATATTCTGAGATGGGTCCGCCAGTACCACGACAAGTGAAAAATATTATTTATAATGTACATAGTTTTTTTTTTCAGACGAAAGGGCGACAAGGAAAGTATGGAACACAAATATGATATGAACATTAATAAATTAGTAGCAGAGGCTACAGGAGTGTCTGCCCGCACCGTAATGCGAATTGTAGCTGAAGGAAATTCGAGTCTACAAACATCGGAAATTGCAAAATTTTCATCTCCGCGGAAACCTAAAGAAATAAAAAAGAGAATCCACATTGATGATTTTGACATGGGAGTTATACGAAGAAAAATTCATCAATTTTATACTAGTGATAAGAAAATCCCAAGTATTCGTAAGCTGCTTGCAGCTTTAAAAGAAGATGGCATTGTGAACTGCGGTTGTACCTATTTACGACAGCTTTTACATAAGATGGGATATTTATTTAAAAAATGTAAATCTAAGAGACACATTTTAATTGAGAGGCCCAGTATTGCTGAATGGAGAGTAAGGTATTTAAGAGCTATACGGAAACATAGAAATGAAAACCGAAACATATATTATCTGGACGAAGCCTACGTTAATAGTAGCCACACCTCCAATATGTGTTGGCAATCCGAATCTGAGCCTGGAATTTATGCTGATATTGGCAAAGGGCGTCGTTTGGTGATTGTTCATGGTGGTAGCCGAGACGGATTAGTTAACGGTGCCTTAACAATTTTCAAATCAGATTCGAAATGTGGGGATTACCATGGCGATATGAATGCCACAAATTTTCATAACTGGGTTAGTCACAAATTGAAAAATAAACTAGCTCCTAATTCAGTGGTCGTAATGGACAATGCCTCCTACCATTGTGTACAGGTAAAGAAAAAACCTACTATGTCAAGTTTAAAAAGGGACATGCAAGATTGGTTACGCGAACGTAATGTTGAATTTACACCAGATAATACAAAAGCCGAACTCTTTCATTTGACAAATAGAACTCAGTCCGAAAAAAATTACGTCATTGACGAAATATTAAAGGCTTCAGGTCATATCGTTCTTCGCCTTCCGCCATATCATCCTGATCTCAACCCCATTGAGCTTGTGTGGGCCGATATAAAGAACAATTTAGCTACAAATTATATAAATAATTCATTGGACGACAAAATTCCAATCATCACAAAATTGTTTTCTGAATTCACTTCGGGAAGATGGCAAAAGTGTGACGACCACGTACAGAAAATCGAGAACCAATATTGAGACCACGATATGAGGTTTGACAATGTAATAGACGAGTTGATCATAAACCTGGGAAAGGATTCATACTCTGAGGAGGATATGGAAATTGAAGACATGTATAGTAATGAAGAAGAAGAAGATATGGATTAATTTTGTGCTATAACGGATTTCGCCACAGGATCGGATAAGCAGCCATCGACGACGATCCGAAGAGACAGTTCACTCAAAAAGTCTTTTACCCAGTTAATCAGACCTGAGGATAAGCCGAACGCTGGAAGCTTATCCAAAAAGCAAGCGTGCCAAGCTCTGTCTGTAAGACATCAACGGAAACAGCAAGTGCTTCCCACTGTTCTCGAGTGCCTCGACCCATATGTATGTTGCATACGCTAGAAGGTCCCCAGCTGACCAATTTCGGCGAAACCTGTATTGCCGGTCACTAAGGAGGTCATTCTCTTCTAGGTATGCCATTAAGCGGGCGTTCAATATACGCTCCATAACCTTGCAGAGTATGGAGGTAATTGAGATTTGGACGATAATTGACAGGGTCGGCACGGCGGCATTTTTTTTGAACAGGTTGCACGTTAGCCAGCTTCCTGGCACTATTACAGTCCTAAATGAGAAGCGGAACAAGTGTTTCAGCACAGAAGACAACTCAGGTGCACAAGCCTTAAGACCTATAGCTGGTATACCAACTGGTCCACTAGCTTTATTCACGTCTAGACACCGCAAGGTTTTAATAACCTCCTTATTTGTGATACGAACCCACAGGTCGAACATAGAATTCTCGCAGTAAGGTAATTTAGGTTTAATTTGGGTGGTGAGTTTATAAAACTGTTTTGTATCATAAATAATAAAATGTAATTAACGCTTTTAAATACGTGTTAATTTTTGTTTAGCCCGGAAAATATAAATAATTTACCCATTATATTAATTAGGACAGTTTCTAACATGGTTATCCGGAGATTTATCTGTCCTCAAATATCTCGTGTGCGCCTTGTCAATCGCGTCCTCCCCCGTCTCGCCGCTTGCATACCTAAGGCGATGACTAGCACTTCCGCGAAGACTATAGTATTAAGGCATACCTTACCCCGCCTTATTAGAAGTACATGATTGAGCTTTTATTAGCTCAGAAATACAGCCAAAAGCTATTTATTGTGCAATCTTAACTAAATCGTTGAGTTGTAAAGATAATCTGGGAACTAACACATCGATTTACTAGTTCACAAAAAATTAATAACGAGAAAGGGGTAGTGTAATTACAACAATAATGCACAAATCATAAAGTTACAATTTCATTGACAAAAAATTGTAATTAATATGATTGTGAACTAGGGCATCGGATTGTAGAAGATCGGTAGGGGCGGCAAAATAAAAAAAGCCTACTGGCGGCAAATGTGTAAATCCGCCACTGATTAAATAGCAGCTTAACACTGCTGTGTTTCGTATGGTGCGTGTAAAGAACCGGAGATCCTTTTTACTGGAAAAAAGGTATCCCATCTTAGTCGTCACGGGTGACAACGCATCTGCATTTTGAATCTTTCTTTATTGAGGATAGATGTAGATGTCTATGGGTCACAGCAACAACTTACCATCAGGTGGAGTAGTACTCGTTTGTTACCCTATACTATAAAAAAGTTTCCTTTTGCACTCTCTATGTCAATTACTGTTGTTCTACTGCGAATATTGTCTTTACGATCTTATGCTTTGCTTTTCAATGCGCTATATTTTTGTATAGTTTGCGACTTCGTCAAGTAGTGGTGGCGTAAGTAAACCCACTACCCCATATCTCGCCGTGGCTGTCTTAAGAGGCGACAGAGGGAAATGAAACAAGAGATGGGCAGCAGCATCTTCTTGACAGTAAATTACATTATAAAATATTGCGGTTTCCAACACGCCTGACAAGCTTGGCAACTAAGGCAAACATTACCCATGAGGAAACCTATGGGGGAGTCTTTGTTCAGCAATGTACCTTTGATGAATGAATGAATGAATGAACAATGTCTTTGACAACAAACTTGACGAATGAACTAACTTTTTTAAAGTTAAAAAAACGTGTGTCGGCTCGACCGGGGAAAGACCAGAGCATGGTCCTACCCCGGTCAAGCCGACCCATACGTGCTACAACTATACTATACTATATATATATATATAGTATAGTATAGTTTATATATATACTGATATAGCTGCAAGATGGCTCTAACACGTATAAACTATTTTAATATATTCATAAAGTGAACTTTAACGAAACTGAACAATTACTTAATGTACCTCGTTAAATCTTATACGCAACCTCCTTCACGCATACACACACTGTCATACTTCACACTAGGAGGCTTAAATACACTCTTGAACTTTAAATGACTTATTAATTAGTAATCTGTTTTGTATACAGTGAAATGTGTAATCTTAAAGGGAAGAGCGCCGCTGTCTGAAACACAGATATTAAGTTATCTAATTCAGACACATGTTCACTGAATTTTATTTATTGTTAAGCTGTATCTCAAAGTGTTGGTATACTATAAATTAAGATATTCCTTGCTTAAAATAATAAATAATAAATTATTATTATTATAATTATTATAGCGCAATAGATAAGAAAGCCAAAGTAGCAAAGGGTAGGCCATATATGTAGCTCTAAAAACCGACAACCGATGAGAAAATTCTTGAAAAAGTTCTCGAGGTGCCTGACGTGTGCACACTTTGCAAAAAATGGTGCTCGGCTGCTTTATCCTCATATTAATCCTTTTCTTTCTTATAGCAGAGCAATTCCTTTAAGTCAATCTACTTTAATGTCCCACGACCCACATATGGGTCATTGCTATTGTCTAGTGTCTGGATACCGGACAGTGAAAGTGTTTAGTTGAACTTACATCATGTTTATCTGTATTTTGGTTCTTTCCTTATAAACCTTTATGATGATTTTATGATGGCATACATCACCCCATTTCGTCCCGTGAGTGGCGTAAAGTGTGCCAATGGGATAAGCCAAAAAGATGGTCTCCGATAGATGGCGGTCTTATGTCTTTGAGTTCTTTGAAGTA
The DNA here is from genome assembly GCA_033319125.1 of Parnassius glacialis. Classification (NCBI taxonomy): domain Eukaryota; kingdom Metazoa; phylum Arthropoda; class Insecta; order Lepidoptera; family Papilionidae; genus Parnassius; species Parnassius glacialis. The sequence goes on along the minus strand of JAVANC010000001.1, from coordinate 18,689,207 downwards.
CTCAACAATGCAAGCAACAATGAGTGTTTCATACTATACTCTTATGGTACGAAATCGACTCATAAATTTTCTTACATTGTTTCACGCCATACCCATATGAGAGGGCATAATAGATCGAGCCACGTTATAATATTTCAAAACGAAAGACATCGGCGTTCTGAAGTTATTCTCTCATACATAAACTTCAAGCCAGAATTCTCCCTAAGACATGGCTCTAAATAACTCCGGTTCCATTGAAGCAATATATTTCACATCTCAAAAACAAAGAATAACAGTGTTTTCGAGAGTAGGCTGCTAGCTTGAATTCAGGCTAGAATCCTCCCAAACAAAGGGTTATATCTCCTAATAATACTTCAGGTAACAATTTTTTTCTTAAATCTCTGATTTTCGTCAACTTGATATAATCAAATTTAGAATATCGTTTGGGATGCCAGTAAAGAAGCATTACCGCCAGGAATAGGTGTTGAAAGGGGTGTACAGCCCGCTCTCGATATCAATCCCTCAAGTGAAAGGGTCAAATCAGACAGGGGTTTGTCAATTCATTGACGTTCAACCCCGAAACATAAATTACACCACGTTGGGATCGGGAGAAACGAGGTGGATGTGACCCCCGTGAAGGAGTGTCAGACGAGAAGTCTGTTGCTCTTTCTGAATAGAAAGGTTATACGACTAAGATTACGGGTCCTCTTGGAGTGGTCACTAGGACCATGACTTTGTGGGTTGTTACTCAACTCCCTAATCTATATAGGGAGGAGTTCTCTTGGTATAGTATAGGTCACCCGTCCGGAGGTCGGGCGTGTAGCAGTGTGAAGTTATTCAGGTGTGGGTGTGGCCCGTTAGACTTAACTGGTCTCCCTTTCTTAGCGTATTTACGCTTTTTGGTGACTTTTCTTCAACCGTTGCTAAGCTTTCTTTTATGTCAACTTGCAGGGGCCATAAATCAGGACCTAGCCTGAGGAATTCAGGTCCTTGAAACCAGCGATGATTCTCATCGAAGGTGGAAGGAAAACTTCTAGTGGCGTCGCCTGCCACGTTACCCATCGCAATTCACATAGCCTACAGTGATCTTCGATTTTAGCCAGTCGATGAGCAACGAATGGTTTTAAAGCACGAGGAGTTTGACTTAATCCACGCCAACACTGTACGTGAGTCCACCCAGAATACTCGTTCGGATATCATATACCTGCTCTTTACCTCCTTACCAGCTATTGGGCTGCCCATAAGAGCTGCTTGTAATTCAAGCCTTGGAATGGAAATCGGGAAAGCTACTCTTGCCTTAGCGGCGATCAGCGTAATTTGCCTCTCTTCTCGCTCGTCCGTGGTGACATAATACACCGTGGTCGCGTACGCTCTTTCACTAGCGTCCGTGAACGTAAATAACTCTCCCTACTGATGCCTTCAGCAACGGGTCTAGGTACTTCTTGATGACCTAACTTCCTAACTTCCTATTAAAGTTGGTAAAAAATTACTTCGCGTACATCCGTTCGATAAGATAAAATGATGTGTCTTACCTAGTTTAAAGAACAACTCCCGCCCTCCCTCAATTGCGTGCACTATCACCGTCACCACTCATCCCACCAACACTACTCCCATCATCACTACACTAGGAAAGACACGCCACTGGTGGCAATACGACACGTGTTTCGCCTCTACACGAGGCATCTTCAGATAATCTAGACTCGGCGGTGGCTGGCCGCTAAGTTAGCGGCGAGCCAAAACAACTCCTATTTATCCAGACCGCTGACGCAAAGTTGCTTGTGAAAATTCCTTTAATCTTTATATTGAAGCGATACAAACTACTGTCGCTAATTCGCTTGCCCCCTATGCCTTCAATGCGTGATTCTTCTTTGCGCCCGCGAGGTGCTAACTTCAGAGCCATTTGCTCCTCTATGAATGTCATATGTTAGTCTTCATCCAGAAGAGCTGTGATTTTAATCTTTCCTTTAGGTCCATACAACTCGACTGGTATAATCTTTAAATATGCACATGCCAGTGCATTTACTGTATTCACAGTCGTAATTTGCCCCCCTTTACCCCCCTTGCTCTCTTGCGACTAGATATTTTTTATTGGGGCATCGGTGCAGCAGTCGATGATGTCCCATTCGACATCCACCTACACATTTTTGCCCTATACTTTGACCTCCTATGGTAAGGTGTTAGACATTGAAAACATATATATATTCGTTTTCTTGACCGCTGTCCGCTTCCCATTTTTCACAGTTATCCATATTTTTAAATTTGTAACAACTCTCTATACCGGGTGTTTGTGAAACGCTACCAAAAACGAAGATAGATAGTAGTACTAAAGACACCTTTGATAATGGGACACGAATAAATTCCACCCAGAGGGGAAAAAGTCATCTTTTTTATAACGATTTTTTTATAGGATAAGGGTTACAAACGAGCACACATTCCACCTGATGGTAAGTGGTTGCTGCGGCCCATAGACATCTACATCTATCCTCGTTTGCGAATCAAAATGCAGATGCGTTGTCACCCGTGAGTACTAAGATGGAATGCCTCATTTCCAGTAAAAAGGGCCTCCGGCCACCTGCACTCACCAAGCGAAACGCAGAGGTAAACCTCTACTTCACGCTGGTATAATGTTGTGATGATGTGATTTATTAACTTTATTCTCGCTCCATCATGTTAGTACAGCTAAATGAAACGATAATTTCATTTACAAAAAATCATGAAAATACTTAAACATAAAACCATCAGGGAAACTTAAAATAAAATCAGCTAACAATGAGGTCAATATTCTCGGTGCAAAACAATGCCTATTCATTCTACCCTTCCCTTTCACACACGCGCTTCCGCCGCTCGTGACGCCCTCGCGCTGTTTTACACATGTAAGTTTTGCCAATATGTGGAGAATTTCCAAAATTGCGGGGAATTTAAACTTGGTTGGAGATTTTATGGGGGTTGGTATTATGCGAGGAAAATACGGGAATTTTGAAAATCGACGAATAGCCAAGGCCAAGTCAGATCCTTATTTCAAGAAATCTTAATAACTATCGTAACATTTTGTTAGGTTACTTATGAATATTTAATGACTCCCTTTTTTAATAATCTTCATTGCATCATATTTAATTTTCGGAATTATTTTGGCAACTATTGTGAATCATTTAAGGCTTTTCATTTCTTTATTTTTTTATCTTTAAAGAAATAAAATGTTAGTTAAAAAGTAAATCTTATAAAATCAGTGGAAAATTGATTCATTCCTTAAAATAAAATGGAGGGGAATTTGTGGGGAATCTGTTTAAGTTTCGTCCTTAAATTTGGGAATTTGACATGAATTGTGAATTTGGTGTCTTCCATTTTAATCTTGTAATAAATTTGTGCCTTGTCAAGTGAAGAATGCAGCACCTGCACATAAAATACCTTATTTTTTTAAATAATTAACTAAGTAATAAAGTAGACAGAAGCGATGATAAACTTTGCATTGCTAATAATTTAATTAAAATTTGCCCAGCGGTGAAGGAAAACATCGTGAGGAAACCTGCATGTCTGAGAAATAAGAAAAAACATATTTCGAAGACATGTGAAGTTCGCCAACACGCATTGGGGGCAGCGCGGCAAACATTTCCTTGCCCTAAAACCCTCTCAGAAATGAGAGGAGGCCTGTGCCCAGGAGTGGGACGTAAACAGGCTGCAACTTTACTTTACTTTATTGTTATCAGTCATATCAACAATATTGTTTGTACAATTTTATTGTTCACAAAATGTGTGTCACGCAATTTGATTTTTTTTAAATTAGTAAATAAAATAATGATGATAAAATCAAGTTAAGACTATGCTTTCATTCATTCAGTCATTCATTACAGCTTATCAAAGGTATACTAGTCTAGAGGAGATTTTTGCCATAGTTGCCACGCTCGGCAGGTGCGTTGCCAACCGCATTTTTTTATTATTATTATTGTGAGTTGTCATCAAGAAGGTGCAACTCCTGTTTAATTTTATTATGTAGCCCTTCACACTACTCACGGGATGATAAGGGGTAATGGATTATCTATTGAAGAGAAGATTACGCTCGATAACTTGAAATTATATAGTTCAAGGATCCCATTCTACATACCTGCAATTACCGTCCTCTTGTCGTTTACTTTCAAATGTAACTATTCGCCTTAGATTGCTGGAAAAATAAAGTCTATTAGTTCTCTCATTACGTTTAGATTATATGTAATGGTAAAATCTCGTGATATTATTTACCTGGTGCACCACAAGCCGGCACGTTTCCAGGCCAATCGCAGCTCTTCGTTTGGTAGTTGAAAGACAGACCAGCTGGGCATATCAAGGAAACGAATATTCTGTTATAGCACATTAGGAATTGGTCACAACAACCCGTGCCCGCAGGATAAATTTCACCATTTCGACAGTTAGTCGTAATTGACGGCGTTTTTACAGATATGGCACACGGTTCTGGCACTTTTGGTACTATTTCAGTACGCGCGGGTGTAGCACACGGAGATGCGGTACAATTTCCTTGTCTTGATGCAGATGTGGGACACGGTTCTGGTACTTTTAGTACTATTTGAGTAGACGTGGGTGTAGGACACGGAGGTGCGGGTGTAGAACACGGAGGTGCGGGTGTAGGACACGGAGGTGCGGGTGTACGACACGGAGGTGCAGTGCAAATTTCTTGCCTCGGCACAGATGTGGCACACGGTTCTGGTACTTTTAAGACTATTTCTGTAGGCGCGGGTGTACAACACGGAGGGGAGGTGGAAATTTCTTGCCTTGGTGCAGATGTGGCACAGGGTTCTGGTACTTTTAGTACTATTTGAGTAGGCGCGGGTGTAGGACACGGAGGTGCGGGTGTAGGACACGGAGGTGCGGGTGTAGGACACGGAGGTGCGGGTGTACGTCACGGAGGTGCAGTGCAAATTTCTTGCCTCGGCACAGATGTGGCACACGGTTCTGGTACTTTTAAGACTATTTCTGTAGGCGCGGGTGTACAACACGGAGGGGAGGTGGAAATTTCTTGCCTTGGTGCAGATGTGGCACAGGGTTCTGGTACTTTTAGTACTATTTGAGTAGGCGCGGGTGTAGGACACGGAGGTGCGGGTGTAGGACACGGAGGTGCGGGTGTAGGACACGGAGGTGCGGGTGTACGTCACGGAGGTGCAGTGCAAATTTCTTGCCTCGGCACAGATGTGGCACACGGTTCTGGTACTTTTAAGACTATTTCTGTAGGCGCGGGTGTACAACACGAAGAGGAGGTGGAAATTTTTTGCCTTGGTGCAGATGTGGCACACGGTTCTGATGCTTTAGGTACTATTTCATTAAAGCAAGGAGATGTATTCGAAATCTCTTGTTTCGCTGCTGCAGGTTGTGATAGCACGTAGGATTGCCAGTTCTGAGGCTGTGGTTTGGATTTCACTAAAATAAAACAAAATGTTATTAAAAAAATACAGAGTTTAAAAATTAAATTAATGAAAGTAAAATCATTACATACCTTGTATTGTCAGCGCCAACAAAAACGCAAAAAGGTACACAGCTCGCAACATGATTAATATCTATTGATGAGTTAACGAGTAAAATGAACTGCTGCTCTTTTGCTGTTTGACTGCCCTTTCTACAAATTGTGTTAGTCTTATATTGAAGTACTCAATTACGTTTATATTTAAGTTTACTAATTAATAACTGATTACATTAAAAATGCTCATTTACAATCCATCTAGCAATTTTACAAGTTATTATGCCTACCGTTACAAAGACAAATGCAGTTACTTTTTAATTGGAAGCGACATTGGCCTAGCAGAGCCACGCTACATCTATATTATGGTTGTAGCACGAATGGGTTGGCTCGACCTGGATAGGACCACGCCCTCGCAGAATACTATGTTTCGTATGGTGGGTGTAGAAAACCGAAGAAATTTTTCACTGAAATCGAGGCATTCCATCTTATTCCTCAGGGGTGGCAAAGAATCTGTATTTTGATTCTTTATTGAGAAAAGGTGTAGATGTCTATAAGTCACAGCAACCACTTAGCATCAGGTGAAGTGTGTACTCGTTTGTTACCCTATACTATAAAAAATTTCCTTTTGCACTCTCTATGTAAATTACTGTGGTTCTACTGCGAATATTGTCTTAACGATCTTATGCTTTGCTTTTCAATGCGCTATATTTTTGTATGGTTTGCGACTTCGTCAAGTAGTGGTGGCGTAAGTGAACCCACTACCCCATATCTCGCCGTGGCTGTCTTAAGAGGCGACAGAGGGAAATGAAACAAGAGATGGATATATATATATATATATATATAGGCCAGCCACCGCAGAGTCTAGATTATCTGAAGATGCCTCGTGTAGAGGCGAAATACGTGTCGTATTGTCATCAGTGGTGTGTCTTTCCAAGTGTAGTGATGTTGGGAGTAGTGTTGGTGGGATTAGTGGTGACGGTGATAGTGCACGCAATTGAGGGAGGGCGGGAGCTGCTCTTCAAACTAGGTAAGACACATCATTTTATCTTATCGAACGGATGTACGCGAAGTAATTTTTTACCAACTTTAATAGGAAGTTAAGAAGTTAGGTCATCAAGAAGTACCTAGACCCGTTGCTGAAGGCACCAGTAGGGAGAGTTATTTACGTTCACGGACGCTAGTGAAAGAGCGTACGCGACCACGGTGTATTATGTCACCACGGACGAGCGAGAAGAGAGGCAAATTACGCTGATCGCCGCTAAGGCAAGAGTAGCTTTCCCGATTTCCATTCCAAGGCTTGAATTACAAGCAGCTCTTATGGGCAGCCGAATAGGTATATGATATCCGAACGAGTATTCTGGGTGGACTCACGTACAGTGTTGGCGTGGATTAAGTCAAACTCCTCGTGCTTTAAAACCATTCGTTGCTCATCGACTGGCTGAGATCGAAGATCACTGTAGGCTATGTGAATGGCGATGGGTAAAGTGGCAGGCGACGCCACTAGAAGTTTTCCTTCCACCTTCGATGAGAATCATCGCTGGTTTCAAGGACCTGAATTCCTCAGGCTAGGTCCTGATTTATGGCCCATGCATATTGACATAAAATAAAGCTTAGCAACGGGTGAAGAAAAGTCACCAAAAAGCGTTAATACGCTAAGAAAGGGAGAGCAGTTAAGTCTAACGGGCCACACCCACACCTGAATAACTTCACGCTGCTACACGCCCGACCTCCGGACGGGTGACCTGTACCAAGAGAACTCCTCCCTATATAGATTAGGGAGTTGAGTAACAAGTTTAATTTCCCCGCAATTTTGGAAATTCTCCACATGTTGGCAAAACTTACATGTGTAAATTCCACAGCGCAAGGGCGTCACGAGCGGCGGAAGCGCGTGTTTGAAAGGGAAGGGTAGAACGAATAGGCATTGTTTTGCACCGAGAATATTGACCTCATTGTTAGCTGATTTTATTTTAAGTTTCACTGATTGTTTTATGTTTAAATATTTTCATGATTTTTTTTAAATGAAATTATCGTTTCATTTAGCTGTACTAACATGATGGAGCGAGAATAATGTTAATAAATCGTTATGAAAAAGATGACTTTTTTCCCTCTGGGTGGAATTTATTCGTGTCCCATAATCAAAGGTGTCTTTAGTACTACTATCTATCTTCGTTTTTGGTAGCGTTTCACAAACACCCGGTATAGAGAGTTGTTACAAATTTAAAAATATGGATAACTGTGAAAAATGGGAAGCGGACAGCGGTCAAGAAAACGAATATACGTTTTCAATGTCTGACACCTTACCATAGGAGGTCAAAGTATAGGGCAAAAATGTGTAGGTGGATGTCGAATGGGACATCATCGACTGCTGCACCGATGCCCCAATAAAAATATCTAGTCGCAAGAGAGCAAGGGGGGTAAAGGGGGGCAAATTACGACTGTGAATACAGTAAATGCACTGGCATGTGCATATTTGAAGATTATACCAGTCGAGTTGTATGGACCTAAAGGAAAGATTAAAATCACAGCTCTTCTGGATGAAGGCTAAATTATGACACTCATAGAGGAGCAAATGGCTCTGAAGTTAGCACCCCGCGGGCGCAAAGAAGAATCACGTATTTAAGGCATAGGGGAAAAGCGAATTAGCGACAGTAGTTTGTATCGCTTAAATATAAAGATTAAAGGAATTTTCACAAGCAACTTTGCGTCAGCGGTCTGGATAAATAGGAGTTGTTTTGGCTCGCCGCTAACTTAGCGGCCAGCCACCGCAGAGTCTAGATTATCTGAAGATGCCTCGTGTAGAGGCGAAACACGTGTCGTATTGTCATCAGTGGTGTGTCTTTCCTAGTGTAGTGATGTTGGGAGTAGTGTTGGTGGGATTAGTGGTGACGGTGATAGTGCACGCAATTGAGGGAGGGCGGGAGCTGCTCTTCAAACTAGGTAAGACACATCATTTTATCTTATCGAACGGATGTACGCGAAGTAATTTTTTACCAACTTTAATAGGAAGTTAGGAAGTTAGGTCATCAAGAAGTACCTAGACCCGTTGCTGAAGGCATCAGTAGGGAGAGTTATTTACGTTCACGGACGCTAGTGAAAGAGCGTACGCGACCACGGTGTATTATGTCACCACGGACGAGCGACAAGAGAGGCAAATTACGCTGATCGCCGCTAAGGCAAGAGTAGCTTTCCCGATTTCCATTCCAAGGCTTGAATTACAAGCAGCTCTTATGAGCAGCCGAATAGGTATATGATATCCGAACGAGTATTCTGGGTGGACTCACGTACAGTGTTGGCGTGGATTAAGTCAAACTCCTCGTGCTTTAAAACCATTCGTTGTTCATCGACTGGCTGAGATCGAAGATCACTGTAGGCTATGTGAATGGCGATGGGTAACGTGGCAGGCGACGCCACTAGAAGTTTTCCTTCCACCTTCGATGAGAATCATCGCTGGTTTCAAGGAAACGAATTCCTCAGGCTAGTTCCTGATTTATGGCCCATGCAAGTTGACATAAAAGAAAGCTTAGCAACGGTTGAAGAAAAGTCACCAAAAAGCGTAAATACGCTAAAAAAGGGAGAGCAGTTAAGTCTAACGGGCCACACCCACACCTGAATAACTTCACGCTGCTACACGCCCGACCTCCGGACGGGTGACCTGTACCATGATAACCCCTCCCTATATAGATTAGGGAGTTGAGTAACAACCCTATATATATATTTAAGTTTACTAATTAATAACTGATTACATTAAAAATGCTCATTTACAATCCATCTAGCAATTTTACAAGTTATTATGCCTACCGTTACAAAGACAAATGCAGTTACTTTTTAATTGGAAGCGACATTGGCCTAGCAGAGCCACGCTACATCTATATTATGGTTGTAGCACGAATGGGTTGGCTCGACCTGGATAGGACCACGCCCTCGCAGAATACTATGTTTCGTATGGTGGGTGTAGAAAACCGAAGAAATTTTTCACTGAAATCGAGGCATTCCATCTTATTCCTCAGGGGTGGCAAAGAATCTGTATTTTGATTCTTTATTGAGAAAAGGTGTAGATGTCTATAAGTCACAGCAACCACTTAGCATCAGGTGAAGTGTGTACTCGTTTGTTACCCTATACTATAAAAAATTTCCTTTTGCACTCTCTATGTAAATTACTGTGGTTCTACTGCGAATATTGTCTTAACGATCTTATGCTTTGCTTTTCAATGCGCTATATTTTTGTATGGTTTGCGACTTCGTCAAGTAGTGGTGGCGTAAGTAAACCCACTACCCCATATCTCGCCGTGGCTGTCTTAAGAGGCGACAGAGGGAAATGAAACAAGAGATGGATATATATATATATATATAGGCCAGCCACCGCAGAGTCTAGATTATCTGAAGATGCCTCGTGTAGAGGCGAAATACGTGTCGTATTGTCATCAGTGGTGTGTCTTTCCAAGTGTAGTGATGTTGGGAGTAGTGTTGGTGGGATTAGTGGTGACGGTGATAGTGCACGCAATTGAGGGAGGGTGGGAGCTGCTCTTCAAACTAGGTAAGACACATCATTTTATCTTATCGAACGGATGTACGCGAAGTAATTTTTTACCAACTTTAATAGGAAGTTAAGAAGTTAGGTCATCAAGAAGTACCTAGACCCGTTGCTGAAGGCACCAGTAGGGAGAGTTATTTACGTTCACGGACGCTAGTGAAAGAGCGTACGCGACCACGGTGTATTATGTCACCACGGACGAGCGAGAAGAGAGGCAAATTACGCTGATCGCCGCTAAGGCAAGAGTAGCTTTCCCGATTTCCATTCCAAGGCTTGAATTACAAGCAGCTCTTATGGGCAGCCGAATAGGTATATGATATCCGAACGAGTATTCTGGGTGGAGTGTTGGCGTGGATTAAGTCAAACTCCTCGTGCTTTAAAACCATTCGTTGCTCATCGACTGGCTGAGATCGAAGATCACTGTAGGCTATGTGAATGGCGATGGGTAAAGTGGCAGGCGACGCCACTAGAAGTTTTCCTTCCACCTTCGATGAGAATCATCGCTGGTTTCAAGGACCTGAATTCCTCAGGCTAGGTCCTGATTTATGGCCCATGCATATTGACATAAAATAAAGCTTAGCAACGGGTGAAGAAAAGTCACCAAAAAGCGTTAATACGCTAAGAAAGGGAGAGCAGTTAAGTCTAACGGGCCACACCCACACCTGAATAACTTCACGCTGCTACACGCCCGACCTCCGGACGGGTGACCTGTACCAAGAGAACTCCTCCCTGTATAGATTAGGGAGTTGAGTAACTAGTTTAATTTCCCCGCAATTTTGGAAATTCTCCACATGTTGGCAAAACTTACATGTGTAAATTCCACAGCGCAAGGGCGTCACGAGCGGCGGAAGCGCGTGTTTGAAAGGGAAGGGTAGAACGAATAGGCATTGTTTTGCACCGAGAATATTGACCTCATTGTTAGCTGATTTTATTTTAAGTTTCACTGATTGTTTTATGTTTAAATATTTTCATGATTTTTTTTAAATGAAATTATCGTTTCATTTAGCTGTACTAACATGATGGAGCGAGAATAATGTTAATAAATCGTTATGAAAAAGATGACTTTTTTCCCTCTGGGTGGAATTTATTCGTGTCCCATAATCAAAGGTGTCTTTAGTACTACTATCTATCTTCGTTTTTGGTAGCGTTTCACAAACACCCGGTATAGAGAGTTGTTACAAATTTAAAAATATGGATAACTGTGAAAAATGGGAAGCGGACAGCGGTCAAGAAAACGAATATACGTTTTCAATGTCTGACACCTTACCATAGGAGGTCAAAGTATAGGGCAAAAATGTGTAGGTGGATGTCGAATGGGACATCATCGACTGCTGCACCGATGCCCCAATAAAAATATCTAGTCGCAAGAGAGCAAGGGGGGTAAAGGGGGGCAAATTACGACTGTGAATACAGTAAATGCACTGGCATGTGCATATTTGAAGATTATACCAGTCGAGTTGTATGGACCTAAAGGAAAGATTAAAATCACAGCTCTTCTGGATGAAGGCTAAATTATGACACTCATAGAGGAGCAAATGGCTCTGAAGTTAGCACCCCGCGGGCGCAAAGAAGAATCACGTATTTAAGGCATAGGGGAAAAGCGAATTAGCGACAGTAGTTTGTATCGCTTAAATATAAAGATTAAAGGAATTTTCACAAGCAACTTTGCGTCAGCGGTCTGGATAAATAGGAGTTGTTTTGGCTCGCCGCTAACTTAGCGGCCAGCCACCGCAGAGTCTAGATTATCTGAAGATGCCTCGTGTAGAGGCGAAACACGTGTCGTATTGTCATCAGTGGTGTGTCTTTCCTAGTGTAGTGATGTTGGGAGTAGTGTTGGTGGGATTAGTGGTGACGGTGATAGTGCACGCAATTGAGGGAGGGCGGGAGCTGCTCTTCAAACTAGGTAAGACACATCATTTTATCTTATCGAACGGATGTACGCGAAGTAATTTTTTACCAACTTTAATAGGAAGTTAGGAAGTTAGGTCATCAAGAAGTACCTAGACCCGTTGCTGAAGGCATCAGTAGGGAGAGTTATTTACGTTCACGGACGCTAGTGAAAGAGCGTACGCGACCACGGTGTATTATGTCACCACGGACGAGCGACAAGAGAGGCAAATTACGCTGATCGCCGCTAAGGCAAGAGTAGCTTTCCCGATTTCCATTCCAAGGCTTGAATTACAAGCAGCTCTTATGAGCAGCCGAATAGGTATATGATATCCGAACGAGTATTCTGGGTGGACTCACGTACAGTGTTGGCGTGGATTAAGTCAAACTCCTCGTGCTTTAAAACCATTCGTTGTTCATCGACTGGCTGAGATCGAAGATCACTGTAGGCTATGTGAATGGCGATGGGTAACGTGGCAGGCGACGCCACTAGAAGTTTTCCTTCCACCTTCGATGAGAATCATCGCTGGTTTCAAGGAAACGAATTCCTCAGGCTAGTTCCTGATTTATGGCCCATGCAAGTTGACATAAAAGAAAGCTTAGCAACGGTTGAAGAAAAGTCACCAAAAAGCGTAAATACGCTAAAAAAGGGAGAGCAGTTAAGTCTAACGGGCCACACCCACACCTGAATAACTTCACGCTGCTACACGCCCGACCTCCGGACGGGTGACCTGTACCATGATAACCCCTCCCTATATAGATTAGGGAGTTGAGTAACAACCCTATATATATATTTAAGTTTACTAATTAATAACTGATTACATTAAAAATGCTCATTTACAATCCATCTAGCAATTTTACAAGTTATTATGCCTACCGTTACAAAGACAAATGCAGTTACTTTTTAATTGGAAGCGACATTGGCCTAGCAGAGCCACGCTACATCTATATTATGGTTGTAGCACGAATGGGTTGGCTCGACCTGGATAGGACCACGCCCTCGCAGAATACTATGTTTCGTATGGTGGGTGTAGAAAACCGAAGAAATTTTTCACTGAAATCGAGGCATTCCATCTTATTCCTCAGGGGTGGCAAAGAATCTGTATTTTGATTCTTTATTGAGAAAAGGTGTAGATGTCTATAAGTCACAGCAACCACTTAGCATCAGGTGAAGTGTGTACTCGTTTGTTACCCTATACTATAAAAAATTTCCTTTTGCACTCTCTATGTAAATTACTGTGGTTCTACTGCGAATATTGTCTTAACGATCTTATGCTTTGCTTTTCAATGCGCTATATTTTTGTATGGTTTGCGACTTCGTCAAGTAGTGGTGGCGTAAGTAAACCCACTACCCCATATCTCGCCGTGGCTGTCTTAAGAGGCGACAGAGGGAAATGAAACAAGAGATGGATATATATATATATATATAGGCCAGCCACCGCAGAGTCTAGATTATCTGAAGATGCCTCGTGTAGAGGCGAAATACGTGTCGTATTGTCATCAGTGGTGTGTCTTTCCAAGTGTAGTGATGTTGGGAGTAGTGTTGGTGGGATTAGTGGTGACGGTGATAGTGCACGCAATTGAGGGAGGGTGGGAGCTGCTCTTCAAACTAGGTAAGACACATCATTTTATCTTATCGAACGGATGTACGCGAAGTAATTTTTTACCAACTTTAATAGGAAGTTAAGAAGTTAGGTCATCAAGAAGTACCTAGACCCGTTGCTGAAGGCACCAGTAGGGAGAGTTATTTACGTTCACGGACGCTAGTGAAAGAGCGTACGCGACCACGGTGTATTATGTCACCACGGACGAGCGAGAAGAGAGGCAAATTACGCTGATCGCCGCTAAGGCAAGAGTAGCTTTCCCGATTTCCATTCCAAGGCTTGAATTACAAGCAGCTCTTATGGGCAGCCGAATAGGTATATGATATCCGAACGAGTATTCTGGGTGGAGTGTTGGCGTGGATTAAGTCAAACTCCTCGTGCTTTAAAACCATTCGTTGCTCATCGACTGGCTGAGATCGAAGATCACTGTAGGCTATGTGAATGGCGATGGGTAAAGTGGCAGGCGACGCCACTAGAAGTTTTCCTTCCACCTTCGATGAGAATCATCGCTGGTTTCAAGGACCTGAATTCCTCAGGCTAGGTCCTGATTTATGGCCCATGCATATTGACATAAAATAAAGCTTAGCAACGGGTGAAGAAAAGTCACCAAAAAGCGTTAATACGCTAAGAAAGGGAGAGCAGTTAAGTCTAACGGGCCACACCCACACCTGAATAACTTCACGCTGCTACACGCCCGACCTCCGGACGGGTGACCTGTACCAAGAGAACTCCTCCCTATATAGATTAGGGAGTTGAGTAACAAGTTTAAATTCCCCGCAATTTTGGAAATTCTCCACATGTTGGCAAAACTTACATGTGTAAATTCCACAGCGCAAGGGCGTCACGAGCGGCGGAAGCGCGTGTTTGAAAGGGAAGGGTAGAACGAATAGGCATTGTTTTGCACCGAGAATATTGACCTCATTGTTAGCTGATTTTATTTTAAGTTTCACTGATTGTTTTATGTTTAAATATTTTCATGATTTTTTTTAAATGAAATTATCGTTTCATTTAGCTGTACTAACATGATGGAGCGAGAATAATGTTAATAAATCGTTATGAAAAAGATGACTTTTTTCCCTCTGGGTGGAATTTATTCGTGTCCCATAATCAAAGGTGTCTTTAGTACTACTATCTATCTTCGTTTTTGGTAGCGTTTCACAAACACCCGGTATAGAGAGTTGTTACAAATTTAAAAATATGGATAACTGTGAAAAATGGGAAGCGGACAGCGGTCAAAAAAACGAATATACGTTTTCAATGTCTGACACCTTACCATAGGAGGTCAAAGTATAGGGCAAAAATGTGTAGGTGGATGTCGAATGGGACATCATCGACTGCTGCACCGATGCCCCAATAAAAATATCTAGTCGCAAGAGAGCAAGGGGGGTAAAGGGGGGCAAATTACGACTGTGAATACAGTAAATGCACTGGCATGTGCATATTTGAAGATTATACCAGTCGAGTTGTATGGACCTAAAGGAAAGATTAAAATCACAGCTCTTCTGGATGAAGGCTAAATTATGACACTCATAGAGGAGCAAATGGCTCTGAAGTTTGCACCCCGCGGGCGCAAAGAAGAATCACGTATTTAAGGCATAGGGGAAAAGCGAATTAGCGACAGTAGTTTGTATCGCTTAAATATAAAGATTAAAGGAATTTTCACAAGCAACTTTGCGTCAGCGGTCTGGATAAATAGGAGTTGTTTTGGCTCGCCGCTAACTTAGCGGCCAGCCACCGCAGAGTCTAGATTATCTGAAGATGCCTCATGTAGAGGCGAAACACGTGTCGTATTGTCATCAGTGGTGTGTCTTTCCTAGTGTAGTGATGTTGGGAGTAGTGTTGGTGGGATTAGTGGTGACGGTGATAGTGCACGCAATTGAGGGAGGGCGGGAGCTGCTCTTCAAACTAGGTAAGACACATCATTTTATCTTATCGAACGGATGTACGCGAAGTAATTTTTTACCAACTTTAATAGGAAGTTAGGAAGTTAGGTCATCAAGAAGTACCTAGACCCGTTGCTGAAGGCATCAGTAGGGAGAGTTATTTACGTTCACGGACGCTAGTGAAAGAGCGTACGCGACCACGGTGTATTATGTCACCACGGACGAGCGACAAGAGAGGCAAATTACGCTGATCGCCGCTAAGGCAAGAGTAGCTTTCCCGATTTTCATTCCAAGGCTTGAATTACAAGCAGCTCTTATGAGCAGCCGAATAGGTATATGATATCCGAACGAGTATTCTGGGTGGACTCACGTACAGTGTTGGCGTGGATTAAGTCAAACTCCTCGTGCTTTAAAACCATTCGTTGTTCATCGACTGGCTGAGATCGAAGATCACTGTAGGCTATGTGAATGGCGATGGGTAACGTGGCAGGCGACGCCACTAGAAGTTTTCCTTCCACCTTCGATGAGAATCATCGCTGGTTTCAAGGAAACGAATTCCTCAGGCTAGTTCCTGATTTATGGCCCATGCAAGTTGACATAAAAGAAAGCTTAGCAACGGTTGAAGAAAAGTCACCAAAAAGCGTAAATACGCTAAAAAAGGGAGAGCAGTTAAGTCTAACGGGCCACACCCACACCTGAATAACTTCACGCTGCTACACGCCCGACCTCCGGACGGGTGACCTGTACCATGATAACCCCTCCCTATATAGATTAGGGAGTTGAGTAACAACCCACAAGTCATGGTCCTGGTGACCACTCCAAGAGGACCCGTAATCTTAGTCGTATAACCTTTCTTTTCAGAAAGGGCAACAGACTTCTCGTCTGACACTCCTTCACGGGGGTCACATCCACCTCGTTTCTCCCGATCCCAACGTGGTGTAATTTATGTTTCGGGGTTGAACGTCGATAAATTGACTAACCCCTGTCTGATTTGAACTTTTCACTTGAGGGATTGACTTCGAGAGCGGGCTGTACACCCCTTTCAACACCTATTCCTGGCGGTAATGCTTCTTTACTGGCATCCCAAACGATATTCTAAATTTGATTATATCAAGTTGACGAAAATCAGAGATTTAAGAAAAAAATTGTTACCTGAAGTATTATTAGGAGATAAAACCCTTTGCTTGGGAGGATTCTAGCCTGAATTCAAGCTAGCAGCCTACTCTCGAAAACACTGTTATTCTTTGTTTTTTAAATGTGAAATATATTGCTTCAATGGAACCGGAGTTATTTAGAGCCATGTCTTAGGGAGGATTCTAGCTTGAAGTTTATGTATCAGAGAATAACTTCAGAACGCCGATGTCTTTCGTTTTGAAATATTATAACGTGGCTCGATCTATTATGCCCTCTCATATGGGTATGGCGTGAAACAATGTAAGAAAATTTATGAGTCGATTTCGTACCATAAGAGTATAGTATGAAACACTCATTGTTGCTTGCATTGTTGAGTACTTCAAAGAACTCAAAGACATAAGACCGCCATCTATCGGAGACCATCTTTTTGGCTTATCCCATTGGCACACTTTACGCCACTCACGGGACGAAATGGGGTGATGTATGCCATCACAAAATCATCATAAATGTTTATAAGGAAAGAACCAAAATACAGATAAACTTGATGTAGGTTCAACTAAACACTTTCACTGTCCGGTATCCAGACACTAGACAATAGCAATGATCCATATGTGGGTCGTGGGACATTAAAGTAGATTGACTTAATGAAATTGCTCTGCTATAAGAAAAAAAAAGGATTAATATGAGGATAAAGCAGCCGATCACCATTTTTTGCGAAGTGTGCACACGTCAGGCACCTCGAGAACTTTTTCAAGAATTTTCTCATCGGTTGTCGGTTTTTAGAGCTACATATATGGCCTACCCTTTGCTACTTTGGCTTTTTTATCTATTGGGCTATAATAATAATAATAATAATTTATTATTTAAAGCAAAAAATATCTTAATTTATAGTATACCAACACTTTGAGATACAGCTTAACAATAAATAAAATTCAGTGAACATGTGTCTGAATTAGATAACTTAATGTCTGTGTTTCAGACAGCGGCGCTCTTCCCTTACTTACACTAGGAGGCTTAAATACACTCTTGAACTTTAAATGACTTATTGATAAGTGATCTGTTTTGTATACAGTGAAACGTGTAATCTTAAAGGGAAGAGCGCCGCTGTCTGAAACAGATATTAAGCTATATAATTCAGACACATGTTCACTGAATTTTATTTATTGTTAAGCTGTATCTCAAAGTGTTGGTATACTATAAATTAAGATATCCTTTGCTTAAAATAATAAATTATTATTTAGGGGTATCTATATAGTTTTCTCATCTGGTTGGGCTGTATAAATATATAATTGTAAATGAAAATGATAAACATACATAAATATCAACAAAATAAAATAAATACATAAAAAATACATAAATAAATAAAAACCCAACCAGATGGGAGCCCTCGGCAGGGGAGACCAAACGGCCGAGGGTTAGGGGGAAAGGAAAAGAAACCAGCGGACGATGCGGGCGGTATCGAGGAGCACCGCCTTCTGCATTTGAGCTTGGAGCGGTCCGTCACGGAGTCCCAGTCGCCTCAGATGACCCGAGAGGCTGACTGGGATTAACCCGTTCGCAGAGACGACTACAGGTATAATTTCGGCCGGCAATCCACCCCACATGTCGGTCACCTCGTGAGCCAGGTCCAGATATTTAGTCAGTTTATCTGTTTCGGCTTTCACGAGGTTCTCGTCATAAGGAATGGTAATGTCGACCAAAAATATCCTTGACTGTGCCCGGTCCATCAGCACAATATCAGGCTTATTCGCAAGAATAGTCCTGTCCGTGATGATGGCCCGGTCCCAGTAGAGCCTGGCGCGGTCATTTTCGAGCACGGCTTCCGGCAAGTACTTATAATACGGCAGTTTCCGATCCACGAGACCGTATTTCAGAGCGAGCTCCTGGTGTAGAATCCTGGCTACTAAGTTGTGCCTGTGCAAATACTCAGAGTTAGAAAGCGCCGAACAACCGGAGATGACATGCTTAAGTGACTCACCGGGTGCCGACAAGCTCGACAGACGTCAACGGTGCCATCATTTAGGATGTATCTCCGATAATTGTTGGTCTTAATAACCTGATCCTGTATCGCACAGACAAAACCCTCGGTTTCCCCAAAGAGGTCACCGAAACGTAGCCAGTGGAGGGAGGAGACTGTGTCTACGAAAGGCTCATGTAGAGCCTTGTAGAACCTCCCGTGGAGCTCTTTCTCCTTCCATACGGTCTCCCGGTCGGAAATGCTCTGTACTGCCGGGTCTTGCCATTGCTCGTTGGCTAAGGATACAGGGGACAGTCCTTTATCACAACAAATAACGTCCCTATAGTATGGATCATCCGCTCTCGTCAGAAAGTAATTACGGAGGCTGCACTCTTCGCGATTATGCATGGTAAGCGCGCTTAAAAAGCCGCGTTCACCATGCTTCCGCGGCAAGTACAGCCTCATTACTGACGATCTCGGATGATGCACCCTGTGGGACGTCATTATAGTGCGGACTTTTCTGTCCAGAGCGTTCAGTTCGGTCTGAGTCCACCTGAGTATGCCAAAGGTATACATGAGAACAGGCATGACCCAACCGTTATATGCGTGCGTCTTATTCACACCGGACAAAAGGCTGTTAAGCACTTTGGTCAAGCGTGCATAAAACACATCGCAAACTGATTGTTTCATACCCGCCTCATCTACACCGATGTTCTGTGACATACCCAGGTATCGGTATGTTTCAGCCTCAGAAAGGGTCCTTATGTTGATGGGCATAGATAAGTCTATGCCCTCAGAGTTAGCAACCCTTCCCCCCTCTACATGGAGGACCGCACACTTATCCGTCCCCAGCTCCATTCTAATAGAATTGCTAAAATCACAAGTGATGTTTAGCAATTCCATAAGATGAGAGCGACTGGAGGCGAATAACTTGAGATCATCCATATAGAAAAGGTGGGTCACTTTTGTACCTCCTCTCCGAAGCTGAAATCCCCTCCCGGAGCCCCCCAGTAAGGTACTGAGAGGGTTCAGAGAGAGGCAGAACCAGACTGGACTCAAACAATCGCCCTGGAAGATACCCCTTCTTATCCTTATGTGGTTCTCCGCAGCCGTCATCCGCTCGCCTAGATGACAAAAGATCGTACTCCATTGCCCCATACACTCCCCGAGGAAGTCTCGAACTGTACAATTGACCTTATACAGCTCGAGGACCCTCTTAAGCCATGTATGAGGCACCGAGTCGAATGCCTTTTTATAGTCTATCCAGGCGGCGGAGAGGTTCCGACGGTTGCGTTTAACCACCTTGCCAATGACCGCGTCAATGAAGAGTGGTTCCTTGGTTCCACGACCACCGCCCCGACATCCGTTTTGAGCGCGCGACATCACCTGATTTAAGTTCAGGTGACGAGTGATTCTCGCGCTCAAAATGGATGTTAGTGTCTTGTATATGGTAGGTAGACACGTTATGGGGCGGTATTTGCTCGGGTCTGTGGAATCCCGGTCTTTAGGAACCAAATGAGTGATCCCAGTAGTGAAGAGGCTCGGGAGCGACTTTTGGTCGAGAGCCTCTTGAAACTGTCGGGCGAGCACAGCGTGACACACCACGAACCCCTTCAGCCAGTAGTGATGCAGCCCGTCGAGCCCCGGACTTTTCCAGTTCGGGGCCCTACGGACCGCCTCAGCTACGTCATCCGGCGTTATGATGACGGGGTCCATGGGCGTAACATTCGCACACTGACTCGCCACAACTTCCATCCAAGGGCCCTCGCTGTGGTTTACGGGCTCTGACCACAGGCCGCGCCAGAATTCGATACTGTCGGCCTGATTCGGTGCTGGGCCCGTTCCACGTAGCATTGGTCGCTCCAATGATTCATAGAGCCTCTTCTGATCACTCTGGAAGAGACGATTCTGGTTGAACCGTGTCGACCTCTCGGTATATCGCCGAATCAGCTTCCGCCAAGCAGCGATTCTCTGCTTCAGGTCGTCTATGCGCTCCGTCAGTTTTTGCGTTATATCCGGCTGGGACAAACTGATGTTTGTCCCAGCAAACGCCATCCTGACGGTGCGCACAATTCTCGGCCTGTTATTGCCCGACCTGAAGCTTATCAGCCTGCCGATGAGGGCCCTTGCCTTTGCGATACGGTCCTCAATCCTTCTTCTCCAGGCTGGGATGGCGTTACTTTGTCTAGTAGCGCGTCCAGCCGTGGGAAGTTTGGCGCCAACAATGCGGCAGACTGCCAGTGCGGCGCCAAAAAGAATTGAGTCCGTGTCGCAAAGGTCCCGGCTGGCTTCCAAATAGGTCACCAGCATTGGGTTGAGAGCCCTCACGACAGCCCGATTCCGCTTGCTTAGGGGTATGCGCGGGAGTCGCGGTCGATTTTCGAGAGGCGTACTGCGCGTTTCCACAATCGCCTCATCCAATTTACTCCTCATCTGCTCTAGTTCTTGGGTGACCATTCCATCATCGCCTGAACCAACCAGAGCGGGGAGATCCATGGCGCCCTCTATATGTGGCTGCTGGTCTGTGGCCTGAGGAGCCGCATCCCCAGCTATAGCCGGTTCATTCGATGAGGGAATAGCCTCACGCCGTAGTCGTTCGAGTTCGGCATCATCAAATATTTTTGAGCGTATGATGTACCGAACTCGGTCTGCCAAGTTTTGCTCTGTGACGGGAACTGACGGCTCAAGCTCAGCAAAAAAGCGATGCATCCGAGCCCAATACGCTATCCCTCCAGTTTCTTCCCCTTTCGCCCTATAGTACGCCCGCAATGCGTTTATGTTCATATGTTTTGTCCAATGCATGCGGCGTACTCCACCAGTGGCGGGTGCCGCTTGCCGAGTCCGGGAGGACCCCGCCGACACCAAGCCGTCTGGTGGGGATGATGGACGCGAGGGGCTGCTAGGTGGTCTTGCAGCACCTCGCGATCGGCTGGCGGCTCGCATGCTGTCGCGTCCAGCGCCAGCTCCAGACGCGCCCCGGCGACCCCCAGGCAGCGGCCCTATTCGCGTTCTATTTCTATCCATCATCCAATTAAATGGGCGTCAATTAACGGGAGACGCCCAGACCCGGCACCGTTTCATAAAGAGTCCATGTGCACAAGCGGGCCTTTGCACCTTCAATTTTGCCGAGGCACGGTGCTAACACCTTGGCAAGGTGCTGACTGATTGCGCTGACGTAGCAGTTTTGTCACATAACCGTTACGTCAGCGGGCGATGGGGTCGTCACTTCCCTACGCCTTTAATTAAATTATTTTTATTATTATTATTATTATAGCCCAATAGATAAGAAAGCCAAAGTAGCAAAGTGTAGGCCATATATGTAGCTCTAAATACCGACAACCGATGAGAAAATTCTTGAAAAAGTTCTCGAGGTGCCTGACGTGTGCACACTTCGCAAAAAATGGTGCTCGGCTGCTTTATCCTCATATTAATCCTTTTTTTTTCTTATAGCAGAGCAATTTCATTAAGTCAATCTACTTTAATGTCCCACGACCCACATATGGATCATTGCTATTGTCTAGTGTCTGGATACCGGACAGTGAAAGTGTTTAGTTGAACCTACATCAAGTTTATCTGTATTTTGGTTCTTTCCTTATAAACATTTATGATGATTTTGTAATGGCATACATCACCCCATTTCGTCCCGTGAGTGGCGTAAAGTGTGCCAATGGGATAAGCCAAAAAGATGGTCTCCGATAGATGGCGGTCTTATGTCTTTGAGTTCTTTGAAGTACTCAACAATGCAAGCAACAATGAGTGTTTCATACTATACTCTTATGGTACGAAATCAACTCATAAATTTTCTTACATTGTTTCACGCCATACCCACATGACAGGGCATAATAGATCGAGCCACGTTATAATATTTCAAAACGAAAGACATCGGCGTTCTGAAGTTATTCTCTGATACATAAACTTCAAGCTAGAATCCTCCCTAAGACATGGCTCTAAATAACTCCGGTTCCATTGAAGCAATATATTTCACATCTCAAAAACAAAGAATAACAGTGTTTACGAGGGTAGGCTGCTAGCTTGAATTCAGGCTAGAATCCTCCCAAGCAAAGGGTTATATCTCCTAATAATACTTTAGGTAACAATTTTTTTCTTAAGTCTCTGATTTTCACCAATTCTTGATATAATCAAATTTAGAATATCGTTTGAGACGCCAGTAAAGAAGCTTTACCGCCAGGAATAGGTGTTGAAAGGGGTGTACAGCCCGCTCTCGAAGTCAATCCCTCAAGTGAAAGAGTCAAATCAGACAGGGGTTAGTCAATTTATTGACGTTCAACCCCGAAACATAAATTACACCACGTTGGGATCGGGAGAAACGAGGTGGATGTGACCCCCGTGAAGGAGTGTCAGACGAGAAGTCTGTTGCCCTTTCTGATAAGAAGGGTTATACGACTAAGATTACGGGTCCTCTTGGAGTGGTCACCAGGACCATGACTTGTGGGTTGTTACTCAACTCCCTAATCTATATAGGGAGGAGTTCTCTTGGTACAGGTCACCCGTCCGGAGGTCGGGCGTGTAGCAGCGTGAAGTTATTCAGGTGTGGGTGTGGCCCGTTAGACTTAACTGCTCTCCCTTTTTTAGCGTATTTACGCTTTTTGGTGACTTTTCTTCACCCGTTGCTAAGCTTTCTTTTATGTCAACTTGAATGGGCCATAAATCAGGAACTAGCCTGAGGAATTCAGGTCCTTGAAACCAGCGATGATTCTCATCGAAGGTGGAAGGAAAACTTCTAGTGGCGTCGCCTGCCACGTTACCTATCGCCATTCACATAGCCTACAGTGATCTTCGATCTCAGCCAGTCGATGAGCAACGAATGGTTTTAAAGCACGAGGAGTTTGACTTAATCCACGCCAACACTGTACGTGAGTCCACCCAGAATACTCGTTCGGATATCATATACCTATTCGGCTGCTCATAAGAGCTGCTTGTAATTCAAGCCTTGGAATGGAAATCGGGAAAGCTACTCTTGCCTTAGCGGCGATCAGCGTAATTTGCCTCTCTTCTCGCTCGTCCGTGGTGACATAATACACCGTGGTCGCGTACGCTCTTTCACTAGCGTCCGTGAACGTAAATAACTCTCCCTACTGATGCCTTCAGCAACGGGTCTAGGTACTTCTTGATGACCTAACTTCCTAACTTCCTATTAAAGTTGGTAAAAAATTACTTCGCGTACATCCGTTCGATAAGATAAAATGATGTGTCTTACCTAGTTTGAAGAGCAGCTCCCGCCCTCCCTCAATTGCGTGCACTATCACCATCACCACTCAACCCACCAACACTACTCTAAACATCACTACACTAGGAAATACACACCACTGATGACAATACGACACGTGTTTCGCCTCTACACGAGGCATCTTCAGATAATTTAGATTCGGTGGTGGCTGTCCGCTAAGTTAGCGGCGAGCCAAAACAACTCCAATTTATCCAGACCACTGACGCAAAGTTGCTTGTGAAAATTCCTTTCATCTTTATATTCAAGCGATACAAACTACTGTCGCTAATTCGCTTGCCCCCTATGCCTTCAATACGTGATTCTTCTTTGCACCCGCGGGGTGCTAACTTTAGAGCTATTTGCTTCTCTATGAGTGTCATATTTTAGCCTTCATCCAGAAGAGCTGTGATTTTAATCTCTCCTTTAGGTCCATACAACTCGACTGGTATAATCTTTAAATATGCACATGCCAGTGCATTTACTGTATTCACAGTCGTAATTTTTCCCCATTTACCCCCCTTGCTCTCTTGCGACTAGATATTTTTATTGGGGCATCGGTGCAGCAGTCGATGATGTCACATTCGACATCCACCTACACATTTTTGCCCTATACTTTGACCTCCTATGGTAAGATGTCAGACATTGAAAACATATATTCGTTTTCTTGACCGCTGTCCGCTTCCCATTTTTTACAGTTATCCATATTTTTAAATTTGTAACAACTCTCTATACCGGGTGTTTGTGAAACGCTCCCAAAATCGAAGATAGATAGTAGTACTAAAGATACCTTTGTTTATGGGACACAAATAAATTCCACCCAGAGGAAAAAAAGTCATCTTTTTCATAACGATTTATTAACTTTATTCACGCTCCATCATGTTAGTACAGCTAAATGAAACGATAATTTCATTTAAAAAAAATCATGAAAATAATTAAACATAAAACCATCAGTGAAACTTAAAATAACATCAGCTAACAATGAGGTCAATATTCTCGGTGCAAAACAATGCCTACTCACTCTATTCTCCCCTTTCATACACGCGCTTCCGCCGCTCGTGACGCCCTCGCGCTGTGGAATTTACACATGTAAGTTTTGCCAACATGTGGAGAATTTCCAAAATTGCGGGGAATTTAAACTTGGTTGGAGATTTTATGGGGGTTGGTATTATGCGAGGAAAATACGGGGATTTTGAAAATCAACGAATAGCCAGGGCCAAGTCAGAACCTTATTTCAAGAAATCTTTATAACTATCGTAACATTTTGTTAGGTTTTTTTATGAATATCTAATGACTCCCTTTTTTAATAATCTTCATTGCATCATATTTAATTTTCGGAATTATTTTGGCAACTATTGTGAATCATTTAAGGCTTTTAATTTCTTTATTTTTTTATCTTTAAAGAAATAAAATGTTAGTTAAAAAGTAAATCTTATAAAATTAGTGGAAAATTGATTCATTCCTTAAAATAAAATGGAGGGGAATTTGTGGGGAATCTGTTTAAGTTTCGTCCTTAAATTTGGAAATTTGACATGAATTTTCGGGGAATTTGACAATTTGGTGTTGGCAATGCTGCCATGTTGCACCGACATTTAGTTTGTTAAAATAAAGTAAAAGTATTATTTTTTACATTAATTTTGATAGATTAATTAACTGTCGATCATGATTACAATTGATTTTAACTATTAAATTATTCAGTACCGTTTCTATTTTCTTATACAAAATCAAAGATAACTATGAAATAGTGTTTATAATTGTGTAAATGAGTACTGAGTACCCAATTAGGTACGTTTATTGATTTCAATATAAATTTTGTAGTAAAGAACTGCTTGTTGCGTCATGGTACAATTGATTGTGTAATTGTATTAAAAATTACAACCATAACTCCTAAATTCCATATGAAGACTAGTTGTTGGGATAACTAAACTTATAAATAAAACAAACGTTGGCAATTTCGTATGGGTTTACCGGTCTGTGGAAGAGCTCAGTGCTTCAAGAACGAATGGCTCATGCGCTTATTAAAAAGCCTTCTACACGGTCGGGACCAACCACCAACCGTCGTGACCTTGGTCGGGCCAACCGATTTTTGTAGTCGTTCTACACGGTCGGGTGGTTGACTCAACATGTCAGTTCTCGCCGGTATTCAAAGCGTAAAGACGTAAGGTAGTACTTTTAAATATGGCTCCTTACTTTTCTAAACAACAAAAAAAGTTTACAAACATAGATTGCACGAGGACAAACATCCAGATCCGGAACAATTATTTGTAGACCATACAAATACATGTTCCATGCGGGATTCGAACCCGCGGTCTCCAGTGCATCAACTCATTGTTAAGCCCCTGCGCCACGGAGCTGTCAAAGGTTTAGTTAGCGTTAACGTTTCTGTGCTTAAGCGAAGATGAAAAAAAAAGAAAATAAAGCAAAATGGATGAAATTTTGGCTGAAAGAGCGCATTACTTTAAACCATCTCAATATTTTAAGGATTCTTGATTCTGAAGACTTTCGGAATTTTCTAAGAATGGATTAAGATACTTTTAATGAATTACTTGAGATGGTGCGATCAATCATTACAAAATAAAATACAGTTATGCGTCAAGCCGTGTCTGCTGAAGAACGATTAATAGCTACATTAAGATTTTTGGCTATGGGAAGAAGTTATAGATCTGAGATTTAGTACAGTTACATCATTTCCATAGTGTCGTTAAACGTTCGCCCGCGACGACTGCCAAGCGCGAACTGAGGTGCCTGTCGCTCTCGTCGACTTGTCGGCCAACAGCTTTCCACACGGTCAGCGTCAACCACGGACCCGACGTGTCGTGAGTGATGCGCTCGCGACCAAGGCCGTCGGACATCAACCAAAATATTGGTCAGACAACCGATGTCTACACTGTCCATTTTTATATCAACTCGACCAAGGTCACGACGGTTGGTGGTTGGTCCCGACCGTGTAGAAGGCCTTTAATTTTAGTTTTTGAGATAACTCCGTTTTGACTATCACGTGCGCGTGAGCGACAGTTTAATCGTTTTGTTTATAACATTCTTATTGTTACGTTTTGTTTTTCTTGTTTTGTTTTAATAATGCCTAATGCATAGGTACGTTTATGGTGCTCGTGAATATGACAACATGTTAATGTGCCTTGGAAAATCTCATAAGATTTAGATCGGTCAGCTGTTTCATACTTATTTTTTTTTAAATAACTTAGTATCCCGCACGGAACAAGCATTTGTATGGCCTACGAATAATTGTTCCGGGTCTGGATATCTGTCCTTGTGCAATTTGTGTTTGTAAACTGCCTCCACGATACAGGAGAAAATCCTAGTGTGGAGTTCACGTTTTTTAAATAAAAAAGTACTAAACTCATCTGAATAGGTACCTAACTGAATACATCAGAATAACAAACATATACCAACACGTTAGATAAAAAGCATGACTAACCTTGTTAACATTTCTTCTTCATTTCTTATTTACTTAACATTTTTTAAGTAGATAAGTTAGGTATTTAGGCAAGTGTTGCAAATTATTAGGTATTGGGGTACCATCGGCTTGCTGCGGGCCGGGCGAATTCGGCGTTCGCACGTACATTGACTCCTAGTCAGGTGATTGTAGTTCAGTTATTCCACTGCTGGTTTTATGTTTAAGTATTTTTATGATTTTTTAATGAAATCATCGTTTCATTTAGCTATACTAGCATAATATAATAAAATGTTGTAAAAAAAATGATTTTTTTTCATCTGGATCGAATTTATTTGTTACCCATGATCAAAGGTACGTACTAAGGATTAGTACCATAATCTGTCTTCGTTTTCGGGAGCGTTTCACAAACACCCGGTAGAGTGCTCTTTGTTACATATAACCCAGTTACGTGTAACCAAACATGCCACTTCTTATCTCGGCGTTCATAACGCTTTCTATTAATACGATTGCGTACAGACCCTTTTTCTGTATGTACGGTCCGCTTCCCGTTTTCAAGAAGTTTCCGTGTTTCAGGCACTTTTTGAGCGTTGACTGACGCTCCAAATTGTTCATTTAATGAATTCAAAAATTTCACCATTTTCTGCAGCTCTGGCTCCGTTCTTAGATATTTCCGTTCTAAGATATTGAGGAGGTGTTCGACAGGTTGTGGCACACTGGATTACTCTGCAAGATGGAGTACAAGAACAAACGAGTGTCCCTCCGGCTATGTCGCGGCTAGTAGTATCATTTATAGCCGACCGGGGCTTCTACGACTGTATCGAAGATGCCGAATCCACAGTAAAACCTATAAGAGCTGTCGTACCACAGGACAGCTGTCTATCGCCGATCCCTACATTAGCGGGACACCTACATGAATTGGAGGACCACGTAGAGCTGGCTCTATACGCGAACGATAGCGCCTACTTTACCTCGTCCAGAAGAGCTCTTCTCGCCGCT
The DNA here is from genome assembly GCA_033319125.1 of Parnassius glacialis. Taxonomy (NCBI): domain Eukaryota; kingdom Metazoa; phylum Arthropoda; class Insecta; order Lepidoptera; family Papilionidae; genus Parnassius; species Parnassius glacialis. The sequence continues at coordinate 18,661,154 of JAVANC010000001.1, read as the reverse complement.
GCCAAAATGCAGCACCTGCTGGAACTGCTGCCACCATGGCTGGATGAGTGGCGGATGGCCGTCAACGTTGGGAAGACGACCGCTCTCCTCACCCGCTGCTACAGCGGCCGGGAAATTGCAACAGGAGAATTGGAAACGGCATAACTGCTACCAGGACCGGTACATAGTAATGTACCACGAGCAGATTCCTGGCAATGTGGTATGCCCCGAGGCCCGAGACCTGCTGTGTGCTAAATATTATACACGCAGAGGACAACGTAGGAAGCTAGTGCTTTCCTTGTCTAAATTACACCTACCCCTGTTCACTCTGAAACACTATTGTTTTCATAGGAAAACATATTATGTTTTCCTTATGAGTCTTAATGTTTTTTATCTGTTATCACAAGAGCAAAAATAATCATAAGTGCCAAAATATATTTTTATCCAAAATAAGTATCTATTTTAATTATTATGTTAAAATAGATACTTTTATTTGTATTGCACAGCTGATTACTATTGAATTTAATATGACTCTAAATTAATCTAAAAACAAACTATTATGTAATTAACTCTCGACCGGGGAATCGAACTCCGAACTTTCGTTCGACATTATATTGATTTCTTTTTATAAGATAAGGGTAACAAACGAGCACACAGTCCACCTTATGGTAAGTGGTTGCCTTGCCCCATAGACATCTACATCTCTCCTCGATTACGAATCAAAATGCAGATGCGTTGTCACCAGTGAGGAGTAAGATGGAATGCCTCGTTTCCAGTAAAAAGGGTTTCCGGTTCTCTACACTCACCATATGAAACACAGCAGCGTTAAGCTGCCATTTTACGCTGGTATTCTGTGGGAGCGTGGTCCTTCCCCGGTCGATCCGACCCATTCGTGCTACAACTATACTACCAATATAGCTGAAGCATGGCTCTACCACGTACAAAAAAGTTACTTTATCTAAAGGTAGAATTGTGAAAGTGTCGTCTACGTACCGCTTGTAGAATCTTCTCTACGTTCGTACGTTACGTAAGCTCTACCACGTTGTGAATCTATTCATTTTTAACATAGATTACTCCATGTTGAAGTACCTTGCATAATTTAATAGCAATGTTTACTGAACGTAAGATTATTTATTTTTAGAAAGGAAGTAAATAATAAATTATTTTTAAGCGCGTCGCCAACAGGTGTTTGTGTTAAACTTCAGTAAAGTTTTATATTTGTTTGCAATACTGATATGTTGTGACATCTGAGGACCAGGATTACCTTTTTATTATTGAAAAGGGTCTCCAGTTCTCATCACTCGTCACAACCAATACACCAGCATTACTTACTCTGTAAGAAAGCAAAATTAGTAATCGAAATTTTAGAATCATTGGCTATTCAAGACGATAGATGGTGCAATTCGTACTGATTCCCTGAAGTTTTTATTTTTATTTAGATAAAATATGTACGACCGCAACTGCTTAAATACAGACTCCAGATAAAGTCGCAGTAAAGATTTTTCAATACAACGTGAAAATATGTTAAAAAAAAATAGTAGATTTTGCAGTACACTAACGCTTATTTGTAAACAGTGTTAGGAGTAGAACTACCAGGAATGCCTGTAAAAATATCGTCGGATTATAAAAAAATCATAAAGAGCTGGTTGTTTTAAAGTAAACTGACACTTAGGTTATAGGCCCGAAAGGCCAGTGGCGGATTTACACATTTGCCGCCAGTAGGCTTTTTAATTTTGCCGCCCCTACCGATCTTCTACAATCCGATGCCCTAGTTCACAATCATATTAATTACAATTTTTTGTCAATGAAATTGTAACTTTATGATTTGTGCATTATTGTTGTAATTACACTACCCCTTTCTCGTTATTAATTTTTTGTGAACTAGTAAATCGATGTGTCAGTTCCCAGATTATCTTTACAACTCAACGATTTAGTTAAGATTGCACAAGAAATAGCTTTTGGCTAGATTTCTGAGCTAGTAAAAGCTCAATCATGTACTTCTAATAAGGCGGGGTAAGGTATACCTTAATACTATATACTTAAACGTTAAACGTTATTAAATAATTTTTATTGCGGCTACTTAACAGTTTAAAAATAATATATTTAATTATAAGTAGAAAGTTTTAAAATTCTTTTTTGCGTAATTTTCTATTCGCAAAATAATCATCAATCGTCGGATGAAATCTTGTTCATTAATTTTGAGTTCTGACTCTATGCACAAAATAGTTAAGGTGTTTAGCTCTTCTTGACTTTAGGTAGTTTAGTTTACGACGAGCTGTTATCCGCAACTCCACGTCTATGCGCGTATTTTGCGTGTGGGCAGGAATAATGTATTTTTTAAGCCATGAAATCTCCCCGAAGAAGTTCAACAGTCCTTTGATGATTGATGTTGCAAGTAACTTCGGGGAGTGATCCCGGCATGCCGAGATGTTGACTTTAGGTAGATCTTAGATAATTTTTCAGTCATTTTAAGTTTTTTAGAACCTTTTCTTACTTTAAAATTAAACACTCGAAAAATATGTCACTGGTGAAATAAATCCATGTGGACTGCTTGGATATAGCAGTTTCGATAAACATTTTGATTATTCTGGTTCCCCAGGAACGAAGATAAAATTTTCAATGATCCAGAATCTGGTTTCACCAAAATTCTTTCAGAAGAAATGTGGCATTGAAAAGTCTCTAAATCATTAGGATATATTTCTTCCAAGAAAAGGGCTTTTTCTGTAAGGGTTATGATGATGTTGTTGATTGTGGTCCGAAATCAAAAGTTTTTTTGAACCAACACTTATCGTTTTTCTGATTCAGATACGAGTCTATCAATAGCGCATCACAACATTATGATGTATGACATAATTATTACGAATAACAATTATTATGATATGTTTGTTGATGGCATCGGTATATGGTAAAGCTGTATAGCTTATGTTTATGCCGTAAAATATCAATTTAAATATTGTCAAATTATTATCAAATAAATAAAAAAAAATAAGGAGGAGAAATGTATTAGCCCTGAAAGTATCACTCAAAGTTATTCTCATTTCTTTATCAGGTGTCTCATCATATATTTTTTTCGGTTCCGGTTGTATTTTCCCCCACGTCTTTTGCATAGTGCTTCGACACGCTTAATTCGATCACTATTTGTTGGAAATACTTAAAAAATTCTCGTTCAGCTACAAAGAACTGAAAAAGCGACAAGCTTCTGTGTAACATTCAGCAGTCGCAGTTGCCACTAAATTTTAAGAGAGGGCAGAGCAAGGAACGGAAAAAGCAAAAGCTGTTTGGCTTTGAATTTTAGCCATTGTACACACACCAGACATGTTTGCGGCATTATCATACTAGGGCAAGAACTCTCTTCAGAACGTTTTTCCAATAAGTAATTTTCCGAAAAATTGAGCCAGAGAAATATTAGTACGTATTAGAAATCGCACCAGGATTCAAACGAGGCAGCTTTTCTTTTGGTTTTGATGTAAATATGTACATCTATCTGTTTCGAACTCAATGCCAACACGCAGCGTACGCCTTCAACAGTCCGATCCTGCTGCGGCTCCCGCGGCGCCCGCGCCTCTCTTGTTCAGTCAATTCATCAGCGTTTCCATAGATATACTACATGGGGCAGGCATTTCGATCAAACACTTAGCGAATGGTCATGTCAGTCGTTTCCACGCCACAACCAAATGCAAATTGTAGGAAAATTTATCAACCAAGTGAAAAACGAAAAAGTTTTAGCCCCAAATTCGCCGCCCCTAAAATCTGCCGCCCTAGGCTCCAGCCTACTCAGCCTGCTGGTAAATCCGCCACTGCGAAAGGCGTATCGTCAGGCCATGAACAAAGCGAAACAAGAACTTAGACGGACTGTGACATAGCATGGTATAATCAAGTACATAGTCCAGTATATTGCCAAATACATAATTTGGTAAATAATCAAGAAATATTAGAGTACATAGCAATATAAAATGTACTGATGAAATTAATTTTCGTGGGTCATACCTCCTTTAAGTCGCCATTTATGGAAAGGAAAAGTCTTATAAGTACAAAGTTATAAAATAATAAACTTGCTAATTGCAGTTTGAGAATCGACTGTGATGCAGACCGGTATAGAGAAGAACGTCTTTGGCACTACAATTTAAGTTTGTACTGCCATTCCCGGGAGGGATGAACAATCCGCATTATTATGTAAGCTTATACGGAGCCCTAACACTAGCTTACTACTAACTGCTTTTTAATTTGAGGTATTACGTCTTAAGTCTAAGCTATAAAATATACACATGTTTTAATTCAGTAATTTTATTTCAACCATATTCAATGGAACATTGTTTACATTCAATTTTATAAATTAAAGCTAATCTGAGTGGTGAATTTGGTGTCTTCCATTTTAATCTTGTAATAAATTTGTGCCTTGTCAAATGAAGAATGCAGCACCTGCACATAAAATACCTTATTTTTTTATATAATCAACTAAGTAATAAAGTAGACAGAAGCGATGATAAACTTTGCATCGCTAATAATTTAATTAAAATTTGCCCGGCGGTGAAGGAATAACATCGTGAGGAAACCTGCATGTCTGAGAAATAAGAAAAAACATATTTCGAAGATATGTGAAGTTCGCCAACACACATTGGGGGCAGCGCGGCAGACTTTTCCTTGCCCTAAAACCCTCTCAGAAGTGAGAGGAGGCCTGTGCCCAGGAGTGGGACGTAAATAGGCTGCAACTTTACTTTACTTTATTGTTATCATTCATATCAACAATATTGTTTGTACAATTTTATTGTTCACAAAATGTGTGTCACGCAATTTGATTTTTTTTTTTAAATTAGTAAATAAAATAATAATGATCAAATCAAGTTAAGACTATGCTTTCATTCATTCAGTCATTCATTACAGCTTATCAAAGGTATACTAGTCTAGAGGAGATTTTTGCCATAGTTGCCACGCTCGGCAGGTGCGTTGCCAACCGCATTTTTTTATTATTATTATTGTGAGTTGTCATCAAGAAGATGCAACTCCTGTTTAATTTTATTATGTAGCCCTTCACACTACTCACGGGATGATAAGGGGTAATGGATTCTCTATTGACGAGAAGATTACGCTCGATAACTTGAAATTATATAGTTCAAGGATCCCATTCTACATACCTGCAATTACCGTCCTCTTGTCGTTTACTTTCAAATGTAACTATTCGCCTTAGATTGCTGGAAAAATAAAGTATATTAGTTCTCTCATTACGTTTAGATTATATGTAATGGTAAAATCTCGTGATATTATTTACCTGGTGCACCACAAGCCGGCACGTTTCCAGGCCAATCGCAGCTCTTCGTTTGGTAGTTGAAAGACAGACCAGCTGGGCATATCAAGGAAACGAATATTCTGTTATTGCACATTAGGAATTGGTCACAACAACCCGTGCCTGCAGGATAAATTTCACCATTTCGACAGTTAGTTGTAATTGACGGCGTTTTTACAGATATGGCACACGGTTCTGGCACTTTTGGTACTATTTCAGTACGCGCGGGTGTAGCACACGGAGATGCGGTACAATTTCCTTGTCTTGATGCAGATGTGGGACACGGTTCTGGTACTTTAAGTACTATTTGAGTAGGCGCGGGTGTAGGACACGGAGGTGCGGGTGTGGCACACGGAGGTGCGGGTGTAGGACAAGGAGGTGCAGGTGTACGACACGGAGGTGTAGTGCAAATTTCTTGCCTAGGCACAGATGTGGCAGACGGTTCTGGTACTTTTAAGACTATTTCTGTAGGCGCGGGTGTACAACACGGAGGGGAGGTGGAAATTTCTTGCCTCGGTGCAGATGTGGCACACGGTTCTGGTACTTTTAGTACTATTTAAATAGGCGCGGGTGTAGGACACGGAGGTGCGGGTGTAGGACACGGAGGTGCGGGTGTAGGACACGGAGGTGCGGGTGTAGGACACGAAGGTGCGGGTGTACGACACGGAGGTGCAGTGGAAATTTCTTGCCTCGGCACAGATGTGGCACACGGTTCTGGTACTTTTAAGACTATTTCTGTAGGCGCGGGTGTACAACACGAAGGGGAGGTGAAAATTTCATGCCTCGGTGCAGATGTGGCACATGGTTCTGATGCTAGTACTAGGTACTATTTCAGTAAAGCAAGGAGATGTATTCGAAATCTCTTGTTTCGCTGCTGCAGGTTGTGATAGCACGTAGGATTGCCAGTTCTGAGGCTGTGGTTTGGATTTCACTAAAATAAAACAAAATGTTATTAAAAAATACAGAGTTTAAAAATTAAATTAATGAAAGCAAAATCATCACATACCTTGTATTGTCAGCGCCAACAAAAACGCAAAAAGGTACATAGCCCGCAACATGATTAATATCTATTGATGAGTTAACGAGTAAAGTGAACTGCTGCTCTTTTGCTGTTTGACTGCCCTTTCTACAAATTGTGTTAGTCTTATATTGAAGTACTCAATGACGTTTATTGCATACCTTAAGCGAAAGCGCAAGGTAATGTTCTACTATCGCCTAAAAATTAAAATTCCAACATTTTATCGAATAAATCGTATCTAGCAATCATATTATACATATAAATGATATAAAAAGCACATTGTTAGAAAGATAAATGATTGTTGAACTTATTAATATTTTTTTTAAATGGATTAATTGCAATTTTTTAATAAAAAAAAGGGTTTTAGTGGCTTATGGTGTGGATTTATCATGTCCCTGTGGCTTGTAAACACTATAACTTTTGAAAATATCAATTGTTTAACTCAATCTATTTTTTAATCTCAGTGTAATTTTGTTTTTGTTTAGCTATAATTAATTTTTTTCGGCTCCAAAATGGCGAAATTTTCGTTGATTTGGTTGCCTCGTATTTAAATTGTTTCTGTAAATGGGGATCTACAACCACAGAGTAGTTTAGTTCACAGAGTACCTTTGTATTAAGTTTAGTTCGGCTTCAGTCGCCGTCTTGAGTGGACATTGTTTCGGTTGTTTTCAGCGGCTCAAAAAGATCGCTGTACAAATACACAATATTCGAATAACCAAATTTCTTAAATACTTGATTATAATAATAATAAGAGATTTTTTTATTACAATATTTAAAAGCACAGAATAAATAATAGTAGTACGTACTAAAAGTAAGTAGTATAATTTTTTTTTGTCAGGGGTGACATTTTCATGCTTTTCGAGGGTGTCGAAACCGATAGGGTGGTCGAAATGTAAATCCAAGATGGCGGCCGCAATAGGTATCAATTTTTTCATCATGGGTGTCATTTTCATGGTTTTCGAGGGTGCTGAAGCCGATAGTGCTGTCGAAATGTAAGTCCAAGGTGGAGGCTGCAAAAGGTATAAAATTTTTCATCATGGGTGTCATTTTCATGGTTTTCGAGGGTGTTGAAGCCGATAGGGTTGTCGAAATGTAAATCCAAGGTGGCGGCTGAATTAGGTACCAATTTATTCATCATGGGTGTCATTTTCATGGTTTTCGAGGGTGTTGAAGCCGATAGTGCTGTCAAAATGTAAATCCAAGATGGCGGCTGCAAAATGTATCAATTTTTTCATCTTGGGTGTCATTTTCATGGTTTTCGAGAGTGTTGAAACCGATAGTGCTGTCGAAATGTAAATGCAAGATGGCGGCTGCAATAGGTATAAATTTTTTCATCATGGGTGTCATTTTCATGGTTTTCGAGAGAGTTGAAGCCGATAGGGTTGTCGAAATGTAAATCCAAGGTGGCGGCTGCAATGGGTATCAATTTTTTCATCATGGGTGTCATTTTCATGGGTTTCGAGGGTGTTGAAGCCGATAGTGCTGTCGAAATGTAAATCCAAGATGGCGGCTGAAGTAGGTACCAATTTTTTCATCATGGGTGTCATTTTCATGGTTTTCGAGGGTGTTAAAGCCGATAGTGCTGTCGAAATGTAAATCCAAGATGGCGGCTGCAATAGATATAAATTTTTTCATCATTGGTGTCATTTTCATGGTTTTCGGGGGTGCTGATGCCGATAGTGCTGTCGAAATGTAAATCCAAGGTGGCGGCTGCAATAGATATCAATTTTTTCATCGTGGGTGTCATTTTCATGGTTTTCGAGGGTGTTAAAGCCGATAGTGCTGTCGAAATGTATTTAAACTACTTTATTAATTCCGTATAATCATGTTATACGTAATTTTTTCAATGCACTTAAGGTATGCCCAATTGGATTTACCAATATATTTAAATTTACTAATTAATAACAGGTTACATTAAAAATGCTCATTTACAATCCATCTAGCAATTTTACAAGTTATTATGCCTACCGTTACAAAGACAGTTACTTTTAAGCGACATTAGCCTAGCAGAGCCACGCTACAGCTATATTATGGTTGTAGCACGAATGGGTTGGCTCGACCTGGATAGGACCACGCCCTCGCAGAATACTAGCGTAAAATAGCAGCTTTGCTGCTGTGTTTCGTATGATGGGTGTACGAAACCGAAGAACCTTTTCACTGAAAACGAGGCATTCCATCTTATTCCTCAGGGGTGTAAAAGAATCTGTATTTTGATTCTTTATTGAGAAAAGATGTAGATGTCTATAAGTCACAGCAACCACTTACCATCAGATGAAGTCTGTACTCGTTTGTTACCCTATACTATAAAAAAATTTCTTTTTGCACTCTCTATGTCAATTACTGTGGTTCTACTGCGAATATTGTCTTTACGATCTTATGCTTTGCTTTTCAATGCGCTATATTTTTGTATAGTTTGCGACTTCGTCAAGTAGTGGTGGCGTAAGTGAACCCACTACCCCATATCTCGCCGTGGCTGTCTTAAGAGGCGACAGAGGGAAATGAAACAAGAGATGGATATATATATTATATATATATATATATATATATATATATATATATATATATATATATATATATATATATATATATATATATATATATATATATATATATATATATATATATATATATATATAGTACAGTATAGTTTATATATATACTCATATAGCTGCAACATGGCTCTAACTCGTATAAACTATTTTAATATATTCATAAAGTGAACTTTAACGAAACTGAACAATTACTTAATGTGCCTCGTTAAATCTTATACGCAACCTCCTTCACGCATACACACACTGTCATACTTCACACTAGGAGGCTTAAATACACTCTTGAACTTTAAATGACTTATTGATAAGTGATCTGTTTTGTATACAGTGAAACGTGTAATCTTAAAGGGAAGAGCGCCGCTGTCTGAAACACAGATATGAAGTTATCTAATTCAGACACATGTTCACTGAATTTTATTTATTGTTAAGCTGTATCTCAAAGTGTTGGTATACTATAAATTAACATATTCTTTGTTTTAAATAATAAATTATTATTATTATTATTATAGCCCAATAGATAAGAAAGCCAAAGTAGCAAAGGGTAGGCCATATATGTAGCTCTAAATACCGACAACCGATGAGAAAATTCTTGAAAAAGTTCTCGAGGTGCCTGACGTGTGCACACTTCGCAAAAAATGGTGCTCGGCTACTTTACCCTCATATTAAACCTTTTTTTTCTTATAGCAGAGCAATGTCTTTAAGTCAATTTACTTTAATGTCCCACGACCCACATATGGGTCATTGTTATTGTCTAGTGTCTGGATACCGGACAGTGAAAGTGTTTAGTTGAACCTACATCAAGTTTATCTGTATTTTGGTTCTTTCCTTATAAACCTTTATGATGATTTTATGATGGCATACATCACCCCATTTCATCCCGTGAGTGGCGTAAAGTGTGCCAAGGGGATAAGCCAAAAAGATGGTCTCCGATAGATGGCGGTCTTATGTCTTTGAGTTCTTTAAAGTACTCAACAATGCAAGCAACAATGAGTGTTTCATACTATACTCTTATGGTACGAAATTGACTCATAAATTTTCTTACATTGTTTTACGCCATACCCACATGACAGGGCATATTAGATCGAGCCATTGTGAAATATGTACGTTTCACCGTACATCTTGCACCTCTCGAGAAAGACAACGAGGGGTGAAGTTAGATTACTGCTTAATAACATTGTAAGTAACTTACATACTTAATGCTAACAATTAAAGTAGGTAGAATTATTAACAATAAATATATGATAAATTATCCTAATGAGAATAACTATAATAAAGTATTAAAGTGTCAAATAAGAAAAGAACAACTAACTAACAATTAAATGATTACATGGCAGCAAGCGATAGTATTTTTATAGTAACAAGTATTTATTAGTATCGGCTGGTGCAAATGACTGATAGATGATACAATGTTGAATGAGAAGTGACAATGTGATACTTATATGTAACAATTATCCTATACTTCACGTGTTACAGGGCACGACACATTCATTCACAAGGTACCTCAAAACTTAATGGAACGATTAGTAATGGGAGAGGTAGCCTTATCGACACTTATCACTGATTCGCATATATCTATCGGAATACTTTGCACGTGACGCACATTCACCACCACTTCACTAGCACTGTCACTATCCGCTGGGTGTGCAGCCTCCCCAGGCTGCTGCTGGTCGTGCGACGAACTTATAGAGGGTCCCGCCGGCGCCACAGCGCGTAGGCAACACATCTCGCTCTTAACCGTTGAAACACGAAGACACCGCTCACAAGCAACAGTGAGTCGGTGATGATATACCCGAGCGCATAGTGGTGTACATCGTGAATGCTTAGTTCACCACGAGACTGTTCTTTTAGTTCCGCTATTTGCATATTAAGTACACGCCATTTACTAATGCTCTCTTCTGTCTTCTGAAATTCTGATTATTTGATAAAATAGTGTTATAATGATTAATCTCATCGAGTTCATGTTCCAGCTGTAAGATAATGCTCTCAAAGTGGGTGTCTGTTTCTGATTTATATGTTTTCTTCATATATAATATTATGTAGTTTTGTATGTTGTTTTCACTCTGCCAGTAGTTACTCATATTATAATAAAGTATAAGTTTTCATTCATTGCGTTATTCCCGCTTCAAAACTCTGTTGGTACCTACAAAGTTTGTTCCATTATCGTTATATACGTGACTGGGAACCCCTCGACGAGAACATAAATCCACCACTGCGAAAGGCGTATCGTCAGGCCATGAACAAAGCGAAACAAGAACTTAGACGGACTGTGACATAGCATGGTATAACCAAGTACATAGTCCAGTATATTGCCAAATAGATAATTTGGTAAATAATCAAGAAATATTAGAGTACATAGCAATATAAAATGTACTGATGAAATTAATTTTCGTGGGTCATACCTCCTTTAAGTCGCCATTTATGGAAAGGAAAAGTCTTATAAGTACAAAGTTATAAAATAATAAACTTGCTAATTGCAGTTTGAGAATCGACTGTGATGCAGACCGGTATAGAGAAGAACGTCTTTGGCACTACAATTTAAGTTTGTACTGCAATTCCCGGGAGGGATGAACAATCCGCATTATTATGTAAGCTTATACGGAGCCCTAACACTAGTTGCTAAAACTATTCTTCTGTCGTGGAGCCTGTCTGAGTAGGCTCCACCCTTTTACCTGTTCCTGCCGCCGAATAGCAGTGTGTAGAGAGCCAGTATAATAATAATTAATTACAGACTGCGAGGCATTCCAGCTTAGTTCTGGGACGTGAAAACGCATCTGTAGCCTACCTTCTTTAAAGTTGATGTTACCACTTACCATCAGGTGCACTGTAAGCTCGTTCGTCAGTTCAGTTTCATTTAAAAAAAAACCCAAAGTCCGGTATTTTTCACTCATCCGTACATGGATGCAGGATGTAATAAGATTTGTGGTAAGGGGACAATTTTAAGTCATTCAATGAAACCTACTTATTACGTATATTTTTGGTATTTTTGTACAAATCTTGGTTGAAAGCGAAGTTTGCAGTTAATTTTTATGCTGCTTTTTAATTTGAGGTATTACGTCTTAAGTCTAAGGTATAAAATATACACATGTTTTAATTCAGTAATTTTATTTCAACCTTATTCAATGGAACATTGTTTACATTCAATTTTATAAATTAAAGCTAATCTGAGTGGTGAATTTGGTGTTTTTGATTTTTTTTTAAATTAGTAAATAAAATAATAATGATCAAATCAAGTTAAGACTATGCTTTCATTCATTCAGTCATTCATTACAGCTTATCAAAGGTATACTAGTCTAGAGGAGATTTTTGCCATAGTTGCCACGCTCGGCAGGTGCGTTGCCAACCGCATTTTTTTATTATTATTATTGTGAGTTGTCATCAAGAAGGTGCAACTCCTGTTTAATTTTATTATGTAGCCCTTCACACTACTCACGGGATGATAAGGGGTAATGGATTCTCTATTGAAGAGAAGATTACGCTCAATAACTTGAAATTATAAAGTTCAAGGATCCCATTCTACATACCTGCAATTACCGTCCTCTTGTCGTTTACTTTCAAATGTAACTATTCGCCTTAGATTGCTGGAAAAATAAAGTCTATTAGTTCTCTCATTACGTTTAGATTATATGTAATGGTAAAATCTCGTGATATTATTTACCTGGTGCACCACAAGCCGGCACGTTTCCAGGCCAATCGCAGCTCTTCGTTTGGTAGTTGAAAGACAGACCAGCTGGGCACATCGATGAAACGAATATTCTGTTATAGCACATTAGGAATTGGTCACAACAACCCGTGCCCGCAGGATGAATTTCACCATTTCGACAGTTAGTCGTAATTGACGGCGTTTTTACAGATATGGCACACGGTTCTGGCACTTTTGGTACTATTTCAGTACGCGCGGGTGTAGCACACGGAGATGCGGTACAATTTCCTTGTCTTGATGCAGATGTGGGACACGGTTCTGGTACTTTTAGTACTATTTGAGTAGACGTGGGTGTAGGACACGGAGGTGCGGGTGTAGGACACGGAGGTGCGGGTGTAGGACACGGAGGTGCGGGTGTACGACACGGAGGTGCAGTGGAAATTTCTTGCCTCGGCACAGATGTGGCACACGGTTCTGTTACTTTTAAGACTATTTCTGTAGGCGCGGGTGTACAACACGGAGGGGAGGTGGAAATTTCTTGCCTCGGTGCAGATGTGGCACACGGTTCTGGTACTTTTAGTACTATTTAAATAGGCGCGGGTGTAAAACACGGAGGTGCGGGTGTAGGACACGGAGGTGCGGGTGTAGGACACGAAGGTGCGGGTGTACGACACGGAGGTGCAGTGAAAATTTCTTGCCTCGGTGCAGATGTGGCACACGGTTCTGATGCTTTAGGTACTATTTGAGTAAAGCAAGGAGATGTATTCGAAATCTCTTGTTTCGCTGCTGCAGGTTGTGATAGCACGTAGGATTGCCAGTTCTGAAAAAAAATTAAATGAAATTAAAATTCCAACATTTTATCGAATAAATCGTATCTAGCAATCATATTATACATATAAATGATATAAAAAGCACATTGTTAGAAAGATAAATGATTGTTGAACTTATTATTTTTTTTTTAAATGGATTAATTGCAATTTTTTAATAAAAAAATGGGTTTTAGTGGCTTATGGTGTGGATTTATCATGTCCCTGTGGCTTGTAAACACTATAACTTTTGAAAATATCAATTGTTTAACTCAATATATTTTTTAATCTCAGTGTAATTTTGTTTTGTTTAGCTATAATTAATTTTTTTCGGCTCCAAAATGGCGAAATTTTCATTGATTTGGTTGCCTCGTATTTAAATTGTTTCTGTAAATGGGGATCTACAGCCACAGAGTAGTTTAGTTCACAGAGTACCTTTGTATTAAGTTTAGTTCGGCTTCAGTCGCCGTCTTGAGTGGACATTGTTTCGGTTGTTTTCAGCGGCTCAAAAAGATCGCTGTACAAATACACAATATTCGAATAACCAAATTTCTTAAATACTTGATTATAATAATAATAAGAGATTTTTTTATTACAATATTTAAAAGCACAGAATAAATAATAGTAGTACGTACTAAAAGTAAGTAGTATAATTTTTTTTTGTCAGGGGTGACATTTTCATGCTTTTCGAGGGTGTCGAAACCGATAGGGTTGTCGAAATGTAAGTCCAAGATGGCGGCCGCAATAGGTATCAATTTTTTCATCATGGGTGTCATTTTCATGGTTTTCGAGGGTGCTGAAGCCGATAGTGCTGTCGAAATGTAAGTCCAAGGTGGAGGCTGCAAAAGGTATAAAATTTTTCATCATAGGTGTCATTTTCATGGTTTTCGAGGGTGTTGAAGCTGATAGTGCTGTCGAAATGTAAATCCAAGATGGCGGCTGAATTAGGTACCAATTTATTCATCATGGGTGTCATTTTCATGGTTTTCGAGGGTGTTGAAGCCGATAGTGCTGTCAAAATGTAAATCCAAGATGGCGGCTGCAAAATGTATCAATTTTTTCATCTTGGGTGTCATTTTCATGGTTTTCGAGAGTGTTGAAACCGATAGTGCTGTCGAAATGTAAATGCAAGATGGCGGCTGCAATAGGTATAAATTTTTTCATCATGGGTGTCATTTTCATGGTTTTCGAGAGAGTTGAAGCCGATAGGGTTGTCGAAATGTAAATCCAAGGTGGCGGCTGCAATGGGTATCAATTTTTTCATCATGGGTGTCATTTTCATGGGTTTCGAGGGTGTTGAAGCCGATAGTGCTGTCGAAATGTAAATCCAAGATGGCGGCTGAAGTAGGTACCAATTTTTTCATCATGGGTGTCATTTTCATGGTTTTCGAGGGTGTTAAAGCCGATAGTGCTGTCGAAATGTAAATCCAAGATGGCGGCTGCAATAGATATAAATTTTTTCATCATTGGTGTCATTTTCATGGTTTTCGGGGGTGCTGATGCCGATAGTGCTGTCGAAATGTAAATCCAAGGTGGCGGCTGCAATAGATATCAATTTTTTCATCGTGGGTGTCATTTTCATGGTTTTCGAGGGTGTTAAAGCCGATAGTGCTGTCGAAATGTATTTAAACTACTTTATTAATTCCGTATAATCATGTTATACGTAATTTTTTCAATGCACTTAAGGTATGCCCAATTGGATTTACCAATATATTTAAATTTACTAATTAATAACAGGTTACATTAAAAATGCTCATTTACAATCCATCTAGCAATTTTACAAGTTATTATGCCTACCGTTACAAAGACAGTTACTTTTAAGCGACATTAGCCTAGCAGAGCCACGCTACAGCTATATTATGGTTGTAGCACGAATGGGTTGGCTCGACCTGGATAGGACCACGCCCTCGCAGAATACTAGCGTAAAATAGCAGCTTTGCTGCTGTGTTTCGTATGATGGGTGTACGAAACCGAAGAACCTTTTCACTGAAAACGAGGCATTCCATCTTATTCCTCAGGGGTGTAAAAGAATCTGTATTTTGATTCTTTATTGAGAAAAGATGTAGATGTCTATAAGTCACAGCAACCACTTACCATCAGATGAAGTCTGTACTCGTTTGTTACCCTATACTATAAAAAAATTTCTTTTTGCACTCTCTATGTCAATTACTGTGGTTCTACTGCGAATATTGTCTTTACGATCTTATGCTTTGCTTTTCAATGCGCTATATTTTTGTATAGTTTGCGACTTCGTCAAGTAGTGGTGGCGTAAGTGAACCCACTACCCCATATCTCGCCGTGGCTGTCTTAAGAGGCGACAGAGGGAAATGAAACAAGAGATGGATATATATATTTATATATATATATATATATATATATATATATATATATAGTACAGTATAGTTTATATATATACTCATATAGCTGCAACATGGCTCTAACTCGTATAAACTATTTTAATATATTCATAAAGTGAACTTTAACGAAACTGAACAATTACTTAATGTGCCTCGTTAAATCTTATACGCAACCTCCTTCACGCATACACACACTGTCATACTTCACACTAGGAGGCTTAAATACACTCTTGAACTTTAAATGACTTATTGATAAGTGATCTGTTTTGTATACAGTGAAACGTGTAATCTTAAAGGGAAGAGCGCCGCTGTCTGAAACACAGATATGAAGTTATCTAATTCAGACACATGTTCACTGAATTTTATTTATTGTTAAGCTGTATCTCAAAGTGTTGGTATACTATAAATTAAGATATTCTTTGTTTTAAATAATAAATTATTATTATTATTATTATAGCCCAATAGATAAGAAAGCCAAAGTAGCAAAGGGTAGGCCATATATGTAGCTCTAAATACCGACAACCGATGAGAAAATTCTTGAAAAAGTTCTCGAGGTGCCTGACGTGTGCACACTTCGCAAAAAATGGTGCTCGGCTACTTTACCCTCATATTAAACCTTTTTTTTCTTATAGCAGAGCAATGTCTTTAAGTCAATCTACTTTAATGTCCCACGACCCACATATGGGTCATTGCTATTGTCTAGTGTCTGGATACCGGACAGTGAAAGTGTTTAGTTGAACCTACATCAAGTTTATCTGTATTTTGGTTCTTTCCTTATAAACCTTTATGATGATTTTATGATGGCATACATCACCCCATTTCATCCCGTGAGTGGCGTAAAGTGTGCCAAGGGGATAAGCCAAAAAGATGGTATCCGATAGATGGCGGTCTTATGTCTTTGAGTTCTTTAAAGTACTCAACAATGCAAGCAACAATGAGTGTTTCATACTATACTCTTATGGTACGAAATTGACTCATAAATTTTCTTACATTGTTTTACGCCATACCCACATGACAGGGCATATTAGATCGAGCCATTGTGAAATATGTACGTTTCACCGTACATCTTGCACCTCTCGAGAAAGACAACGAGGGGTGAAGTTAGATTACTGCTTAATAACATTGTAAGTAACTTACATACTTAATGTTAACAATTAAAGTAGGTAGAACTATTAACAATAAAAATATGATAAATTTTCCTAATGAGAATAACTATAATAAAGTATTAAAGTGTCAAATAAGAAAAGAACAACTAACTAACAATTAAATGATTACATGGCAGCAAGCGATAGTATTTTTATAGTAACAAGTATTTATTAGTATCGGCTGGTGCAAATGACTGATAGATGATACAATGTTGAATGAGAAGTGACAATGTGATACTTATATGTAACAATTATCCTATACTTCACGTGTTACAGGGCACGACACATTCATTCACAAGGTACCTCAAAACTTAATGGAACGATTAGTAATGGGAGAGGTAGCCTTATCGACACTTATCACTGATTCGCATATATCTATCGGAATACTTTGCACGTGACGCACATTCACCACCACTTCACTAGCACTGTCACTATCCGCTGGGTGTGCAGCCTCCCCAGGCTGCTGCTGGTCGTGCGACGAACTTATAGAGGGTCCCGCCGGCGCCACAGCGCGTAGGCAACACATCTCGCTCTTAACCGTTGAAACACGAAGACACCGCTCACAAGCAACAGTGAGTCGGTGATGATATACCCGAGCGCATAGTGGTGTACATCGTGAATGCTTAGTTCACCACGAGACTGTTCCTTTAGTTCCGCTATTTGCATATTAAGTACACGCCATTTACTAATGCTCTCTTCTGTCTTCTGAAATTCTGATTATTTGATAAAATAGTGTTATAATGATTAATCTCATCGAGTTCATGTTCCAGCTGTAAGATAATGCTCTCAAAGTGGGTGTCTGTTTCTGATTTATATGTTTTCTTCATATATAATATTATGTAGTTTTGTATGTTGTTTTCACTCTGCCAGTAGTTACTCATATTATAATAAAGTATAAGTTTTCATTCATTGCGTTATTCCCGCTTCAAAACTCTGTTGGTACCTACAAAGTTTGTTCCATTATCGTTATATACGTGACTGGGAACCCCTCGACGAGAACAGAACCGTTAGAATGCTGAAGTAGTTAAGACTGATACGAGCTCCAAATGAACCGATTTGCTGCAGAAACAAACAAGAACTGCAATATAACTCTTTGAAGTGCGTATAGAACGACCCTTGTTCATCTTCAGTTCCACATGCCCTTCATTTAGAATGTGATTAAAGTCGTCGCTAAATTCATAGGATTGCGTGATTTTGATAATGATGGTTAAAGCTCTATTTAGCTCCACAGGTGTTAATGTTAATGACCTGCTTATAACGCAGTTATTTGATGCGTCGCGCCGGACTCGAGAGCGCGCGATGAAACGTAATACCCATGCTATTGTTCTTACAATATGAGTAAACTGCAATTTTGTTGTTGATTAATAGACGATTTGATTGATAATCCGGTGACGGATGCTTCCAAGTCACGGAGATGATGCTGTTGCCAAGTGCTCCGGTATCCTAATGCATTATATGCGTCTTCTCAATCTCGTCGGTGAGACCCGCTTGTGGGAGGCCGACTCGACCGATTCGCTATTGCAATTTAGACACAGAAATACAAAGGCAAAAAATGCTTTTAGTGATTGATAGAGTGTTGATTACCAATCACTGCCGTTGGTGATGATGTATGCTGTAGCACGAACTTGTTCACTGCGCAATTTCTTGAAAAATTACGTGTCGTTTTTGCTGAATAAGCGGTAATACCTACATGGACAGCACTAAACGAGCGAAACGAATACACGTTGTCGAACCGCGTGATCCCGCTTATATCTTACCGGCACTAGATCAATGCTCGAAGAACCCTAAAGATGTACGGAACACCTTTAAATGATATATGATATAAGAAAAAATTATTTTATTTAAACTTGATAATGTTATTGATACAAAATTGATAATGATATAGAACACGTCCGCCGTGTTCGGAATGAAAACGCACGTCCAGGTCTTTCCTCTGTCGAAGGCTGGTAATTCTTCTCATACTCCAACCAATAGTTGTCCAGAATGTTTAATCTGCGTTTGATATAGTCCGAAGTCTTCCTAATAGACCCGTCCTTCTTTAAATCGGTGTACAAATTTTTAATTGCTGTTGATAGCTGCTGCTGCGTAGTGAGGACATCGTTGTCAGACATCATGATATAATGATAAGTAAAATGGAAAGATCTTACTTGATATGATGCTGCTTGCTGATTGTGCTGAGGTAGTTGACGCGTTCGTGCTGTAGTGGTGGTGAGTACTCAGTGGAGATGCTGATACGCTGATACGCTACAAGCTGCTACTGCTGGGCGCCGCTCCAAGACTCGCTACGCCCTCGAATCTGCTTGATACTTGATGCTTGGTTACTCCGATGGCCAGAGCATATTGATAATGATAAGAAGCTGCACACTTATTAGTACAGACCGAAAAGCTATGGCACACGTCACTTAGTGCATTATGTCGCAATAGGTCACTGAGCGGAAACACTTTTTTCGGTCGTTAAAACCCGAATTATAAGTCCCGCTACGGAGCTCGAAAGGCCAAAAAATGATGCTTGATTGTAGATTGCTTGTACTTGCTTGTGAAATTGTTCTGCTTGGTGTGCTTGATGAATGCTTGGAGAGGGCTTGCTTGGTGAATGCTTGCTTGTTTTGCTTGGTTTGCTTGGTGAATGTTTGGAGTGCTTGCTTGGTGTACTTGATGAATGCTTGCTTGGTTTGCTTGGTGAATGCTTGGAGTGCTTGCTTGGTGAATGCTTGATATTGTTACTAGTTCTCAGTGTATTTGTAGACTCAGTACACGCAGAGCGCTGTCTCAATTTGGCTGGTGAGACCCGCTGGTGGGAGGCCAACCGAACCGATCCCACTGCACTTGAGATCCACAAAACACTGATCTGTTTGCTCGAAGGACCAACAAAAATGTAGGGAGTACCTACATTTTTATTATTTAAAATGATAATTTAATATGATATTGATAATGATAGTTAAAATGATAATGACTGCTTGATATAAATGCTTGAAGTGCACTGCTCGACGAGTACAGGGCGTTAAAATACTGTGTTATTAAGACTGCTAAGTTAACAAATTAAATACATTTAGGTCATTGTGAAATATGTACGTTTCACCGTACAACTTGCATGAGCCATAAATCAGGACCTAGCCTGAGGAAATCAGGTCCCTGAAACCAGCGATGATTCTCATCGAAGGTGGAAGGAAAACTTCTAGTGGTGTCGCCTGTCACGTTACCCATCGCCATTTACATAGCCTACAGTGATCTTCGATCTCAGCCAGTCGATGAGCAACGAATGGTTTTAAAGCACGAGAAGTTTGACTTAATCCACGTGAACACTGTACGTAAATCCACCCAGAATACTCGTTCGGATATCATATACCTGCTCTCTTATTTGACAGATGCAGCTATTCGGCTGCCCATAAGAGCTGCTTGTAATTCAAGCCTTGGAATGGAAATCGGGAAAGCTACTCTTGCCTTAGCGGCGATCAGCGTAATTTGCCTCTCTTCTCGCTCGTCCGTGGTGACATAATACACCGTGGTCGCGTACGCTCTTTCACTAGCTTCCGTGAACGTATATAACTCTCCCTGGTGATGCCTTCAGCAACGGGTCTAGGTACTTCTAGATGACCTAACTTCCTAACTTCCTATTAAAGTTGGTAAAAAATTACTTCGCGTACATCCGTTCGATAAGATAAAATGATGTGTCTTACCTAGTTTGAAGAGCAGCTCCCGCCCTCCCTCAATTGCGTGCACTATCACCGTCACCACTAATCCCACCAACACTACTCCCAACATCACTACACTAGGAAAGACACACCACTGATGACAATACGACACGTGTTTCGCCTCTACACGAGGCATCTTCAGATAATCTAGACTCGGCAGTGGCTGGCTGCTAAGTTAGCGGCGAGCCAAAACAACACCTTATAAAAATAGTTTCCTTTTGAACTCTCTATGTCTATGTATGTAAAGTCGACTCTTCGACTGTCGAGTCGACAGCTTAACACTGCTGTATTTCGTATGGTGCGGGTAAAGAACCGGAGACCCTTTTTACTGGAAAAAATGCATCCCATCTTAGTCCTCACGGGTGACAACGCATCTGCATTTTGATTCTTTCTTTATTGAGGATAGATGTAGATGTCTATGGGTCACAGCAACCACTTACCATTAGGTGGAGTAGTACTCGTTTGTTACCCTATACTATAAAAAAAGTTTCCTTTTGCACTCTCTATGTCAATTACTGTGGTACTGATTCCCTGAAGTTTTTATTTTTATTTAGATAAAATATGTACGACCGCAACTGCTTAAATACAGACTCCAGAAAAACGTCGCAGTAAAGATTTTTCAATACAACGTGAAAATATGTTAAATATATTGGTAAATCCAATGGGGCATACCTTAAGCGCATTAAAAAAATTACGTATAACATGATTATACGGAATTTTTAAAGTAGTTTAAATACATTTCGACAGCACTATCGGCTTCAACGTCCTCGAAAACCATGAAAATGACACCCGTGATGAAAAAATTGATACTTATTGCAGCCGCCATCTTGGATTTACATTTCGACAACCCTATCGGCTTCAACTCTCTCGAAAACCATGAAAATTACACCCATGATGAAAAAATTTATACCTATTGCAGCCGCCATCTTGGATTTACATTTCGACAGCACTATCGGCTTCAACACTCTCGAAAACTATGAAAATGACACCCAAGATAAAAAAATTGGTACCTACTTCAGCTGCCATCTTGGATTTACATTTCGACAGCACTATCGGCTTCAACACCCTCGAAACTCATGAAAATGACGCCCATGATGAAAAAATTAATACCCATTGCAGCCGCCACCTTGGATATACATTTCGACAACCCTATCGGCTTCAATTCTCTCGAAAACCATGAAAATGACACCCATGATGAAAAAATTGATACCTATTGCAGCTGCCATCTTGGATTTACATTTAGACAGCACTATCGGCTTCAACTCTACCGAAAACCATGAAAATGACACCCAAGATGAAAAAATTGATATATTTTGCAGCCGCCATCTTGGATTTACATTTTGACAGCACTATCGGCTTCAACACCCTCGAAAACCATGAAAATGACACCCATGATGAATGAATTGGTACCTAATTCAGCTGCCATCTTGGATTTACATTTCGACAGCACTATCAGCTTCAACACCCTCGAAAACCATGAAAATGACACCCATGATGTAAAAATTGATACCTGTTGCAGCCGCCATCTTGGATTTACATTTCGACAGCACTATCGGCTTCAACACCCTTGAAAACCATGAAAATGACACCCAAGATGCAAAAATTGATATATTTTGCAGCCGCCACCTTGGATTTACATTTCGACAACACTATCGGCTTCAACACCCTCGAAAACCATGAAAATGACACCCATGATGAAAAAATTGGTACCTAATTCAGCCGCCATCTTGTATTTACATTTCGACAGCACTATCAGCTTCAACACCCTCGAAAACCATGAAATTGACACTCATGATGAAAAAATTTATACCTATTGCAGCCACCACCTTGGATTTACATTTCGACAGCACTATCGGCTTCAGCACCCTCGAAAACCATAAAAATGACACCCATGATGAAAAAATTGATACCTATTGCGGCCGCCATCTTGGATTTAAATTTCGACAACCCTATCGGTTTTAACACCCTCGAAAACCATGAAAATGTCACCCATGACAAAAAAAATTATACTACTTGCTTTTAGTACGTACTACTATTATTTATTCTGTGCTTTTAAATATTGTAATAAAAAAATGTCTTATTATTATTATAATTAAGTATTTAAGAAATTTGGTTATTCGAGTATTGTGTATTTGTACAGCGATCTTTTTGAGCCGCTGCAAACAACCGATACAATGTCCACTCACGAAGGTGACTGCAGCAAGACCATCTGTAAGCAAGACTGAAGCCAAACCAGTGGCATAACAGTCCATACTCCATACTATAATTTTTCTTAGAGGTATTATTATGTCATGACAGTTTGTCCATGTTGCAGTAGATGTTGCTTTTTTAAATTTAGCCATGTTAGGCCAATTTAGAATCAAACAAATTAATGAATAGTTTAAAATACAATCGAACCTTGTTCACTTACTATTTTGTTACAAAACAAATTTGTAATTAAATTTTCAGTATAATTTATTTATTTTACATTATTCCCTATATATAATGTATTCTGTGAGCCAAACTAAACTACTCATTACTACTTTGTGGCTGTAGCTTCCCATTTACAGAATTGATTTGTATACGAGGCTATCAAATCAACGAAAATTTCGCCATTTTGGAGCCGAAAAAAATTAATTATAGCTAAACAAAACAAAACTACACTGCCATTTACATTCAGTGGCTTCCCACATGATAGATGAAGAGATTAAAAAATAGATTGAGTTAAACAATTAATATTTTCAAAAGTTATTGTGTTTACAAGCCACAGGGACATGATAAATCCACACCATAAGCCACTAAAACCCTTTTTTTATTTAAAAATAGCAATTAATCGATTTTAAAAAATTATTAATAAGTTCAACAATCATTTATCTTTCTAACAATGTGCTTTTTATATCATTTATATGTATAATATGATTGCTAGATACGATTTTATTCGATAAAATGGTGGAATCTTAATTTTTAGGCGATAGTAGAACACACCTTGCGCTTTCGCTTAAGGTATGCAAAAAAATAGTAGGTTTTGCACTACACTAACGCTTATTTGTAAACAGTATTAGGAGTAGAACTACCAGGAATGCCTGTAAAAATATCGTCGGATTAAAAAAAAGAACCATAAAGAGCTGGTTGTTTTAAAGTGAACTGACACTTAGGTTATAGGCTCGAAACGCGTATCGTCAGGCCATGAACAAAGCGAAACAACCTTACCTTGAAAATAGATACCAGGTTGTAAGGATTGGAAATTATCAAAGCAGTCACCTACCTATAAACTGTGGAGTACCACAAGGTTCAATTCTTGGTCCGCTATTGTTTTTAGTGTATGTTAACAATATTTGTGAAGTAGGGTTACACGGCCATCTCACTTTGTATGCAGACGACACATGTTTGTTCTACTTTGGACAAAATATAGATGACCTTACTTTGCTTGCTCAACAAGATCTTGACACACTACACAGATGGTTTCAATACAACCTTTTAACAATAAATACCGCCAAAACATCTTACGTAATATTTAGTGCAAAAAACAAAAAAATCCAACACCACACAAAATTACACATTAATGGAGAAATTCTACGCCAATCTAATCAAGAAAAATACCTTGGACTATTTCTTGATAAACATCTGTCATGGAATGGTAATTTATCAGTTATAAAAAATAAGCTCTCATCTCTAATAGGTTCTACATACGGTATGGCTCGATGTATACCAGCAAAAGCTCGCCCTATGATTTATAACGCGTTGGTTAAACCACATTTACTTTACTTAATAGAGATATGGGGTACAGCAGGCAAAACTTATCTCCAAAAGCTACAAATACTGCAAAATAAATTAATTAAAATTTTATATCATTACGACTTATTAACACCGACTAAAAAAATATACCACGAAACAAAATTCTTAAACATTAAACAATTATACATCTTTAACACTTGTATATTAATATATAAAATCACGCGTAATATTATGATCCATTCAAATATAACGTTCACCACAAAAGGAAAAACACTAAAATACTCATCACGCCGCGCAAATCATCTTGTATTACCAAATATTCGCACGAACTTTGGAAGAAATGCCGTAACATTTGCAGGAGCACAGATGTATAATAAACTCCCTTCAAATATAAAAGATGCAAGTTCGCTCAATATATTCAAAAATAAACTATTAGACCACATTAAAAACCAAGACATTTTATAACTTGGACCACCGCCTTATATAGTCAGTATTTAAAACATTGCTTCTACGCAGCTAACTTGCTACTTATATTTAATTTTAATCTACCCTAATATATGTTCCCTTTTTTTGTTATTATTTTGTTCTGTGTGACTTATTTAAAATTGTATAATGTACTCATGTAAGTGACATGTATTTGTCTTAATGAGTGAATAAAGATCTTTAAACCGAAACAAGAACCTAGACAGACAGTGACATAGCATGGTATAATCAAGTACATAGTCCAGTATATTGCCAAATACATAATTTGGTAAATAATCAAGAAATATTAGAGTACATAGCAATATAAAATGTAGTGATGAAATTAATTTTCGTGGGTCATACCTCCTTTAAGTCGCCATTTATGGAAAGGAAAAGTCTTATAAGTACAAAGTTATAAAATAATAAACTTGCTAATTGCAATTTGAGAATCGACCGTGATGCAGACCGGTGTAGAGAAGAACGTCTTTTTCACTACAGTTTAAGTTTGTACTGCAATTCCCGGGAGGGATGAACAATCCGCATACTTATGTAAGCTTATACGGAGCCCTAATACTAGTTGTTAGAACTATTCTTCTGTCGTGGAGCCTGTCTGAGTAGGCTCCACCCTTTTACCTGTTCCTGCCGCCGAATAGCAGTGTGTAGAGAGCCAGTATAATAATAATTAATAACAGGCTGCGAGGCATTCCAGCTTAGTTCTGGGACGTGAAAACGCATCTGTAGCCTACCTTCTTTGAAGTTGATGTTGCCACTTACCATCAGGTGCACTGTAAGCTCGTTTGTCAGTTCAGTTTCATTTAAAAAAAAACCCTAAGTCCGGTATTTTTCACTCATCCGTAGATGGATGCAGGATGTAATAAGATTTGTGGTAAGGGGACAATTTTAAGTCATTCAATGAAACCTACTTATTACGTATATTTTTGGTATTTTTGTACAAATATTGGTTGGAACCGAAGTTTGCAGTAAATTTTTATGCTGCTTTTTAATTTGAGGTATTACGTCTTAAGTCTAAGGTATAAAATATACACGTTTTATTTCAGTAATTTTATTTCAACCTTATTCAATGGAACATTGTTTACATTCAATTTTATAAATTAAAGCTAACCTGAGTGGTGAATTTGGTGTCTTCCATTTTAATCTTGTAATAAATTTGAGTCTTGTCAAGTGAAGAATGCAGCACCTGCACATAAAATACCTTATTTTATTTTATATCATCAACTAAGTAATAAAGTAGACAGAAGCGATGATAAACTTTGCATCGCTAATTATTTAATTAAAATTTGCCCGGCGGTGAAGGAAAACATCGTGAGGAAACCTGCATGTCTGAGAAATAAGAAAAAACATATTTCGAAGACATGTGAAGTTCGCCAACACGCATTGGGGGCAGCGCGGCGGACATTTCCTTGCCCTAAAACCCTCTCAGAAATGAGAGGAGGCCTGTGCCCAGCAGTGGGACGTAAACAGGCTGCAACTTTACTTTACTTTATTGTTATCATTCATATCAACAATATTGTTTGTACAATTTTATTGTTCACAAAATGTGTGTCACGCAATTTGATTTTTTTTAAATTAGTATATAAAAGAATAATGATAAAATCAAGTTAAGACTATGCTTTCATTCATTCAGTTATTCATTACAGCTTATCAAAGGTATACTAGTCTAGAGGAGATTTTTGCCATAGTTGCCACGCTCGGCAGGTGCGTTGCCAACCGCATTTTTTTATTATTATTATTGTGAGTTGTTATCAAGAAGGTGCAACTCCTGTTTAATTTTATTATGTAGCCCTTCACACTACTCACGGGATGATAAGGGGTAATGGATTCTCTATTGAAGAGAAGATTACGCTCGATAACTTGAAATTATATAGTTCAAGGATCCCATTCTACATACCTGCAATTACCGTCCTCTTATCGTTTACTTTCAAATGTAACTATTCGCCTTAGATTGCTGGAAAAATAAAGTCTATTAGTTCTCTCATTACGTTTAGATTATATGTAATGGTAAAATCTCGTGATATTATTTACCTGGTGCACCACAAGCCGGCACGTTTCCAGGCCAATCGCAGCTCTTCGTTTGGTAGTTGAAAGACAGACCAGCTGGGCATATCAAGGAAACGAATATTCTGTTATAGCACATTAGGAATTGGTCACAACAACCCGTGCCCGCAGGATAAATTTCACCATTTCGACAGTTAGTTGTAATTGACGGCGTTTTTACAGATATGGCACACGGTTCTGGCACTTTTGGTACTATTTCAGTACGCGCGGGTGTAGCACACGGAGATGCGGTACAATTTCCTTGTCTTGATGCAGATGTGGGACACGGTTCTGGTACTTTAAGTACTATTTGAGTAGGCGCGGGTGTAGGACACGGAGGTGCGGGTGTGGCACACGGAGGTGCGGGTGTAGGACAAGGAGGTGCAGGTGTACGACACGGAGGTGTAGTGCAAATTTCTTGCCTAGGCACAGATGTGGCAGACGGTTCTGGTACTTTTAAGACTATTTCTGTAGGCGCGGGTGTACAACACGGAGGGGAGGTGGAAATTTCTTGCCTTGGTGCAGATGTGGCACAGGGTTCTGGTACTTTTAGTACTTTTTGAGTAGGCGCGGGTGTAGGACATGGAGGTGCGGGTGTAGGACACGGAGGTGCGGGTGTAGGACACGGAGGTGCGGGTGTACGACACGGAGGTGCAGTGCAAATTTCTTGCCTCGACACAGATGTGGCACACGGTTCTGGTTCTTTTAAGACTATTTCTGTAGGCGCGGGTGTACAACACGAAGGGGAGGTGGAAATTTCTTGCCTCGGTGCAGATGTGGCACACGGTTCTGATGCTTTAGGTACTATTTCAGTAAAGCAAGAAGATGTATTCGAAATCTCTTGTTTCGCTGCTGCAGGTTGTGATAGCACGTAGGATTGCCAGTTCTGAGGCTGTGGTTTGGATTTCACTAAAATAAAACAAAATGTTATTAAAAAATACAGAGTTTAAAAATTAAATTAATGAAAGCAAAATCATCACATACCTTGTATTGTCAGCGCCAACAAAAACGCAAAAAGGTACATAGCCCGCAACATGATTAATATCTATTGATGAGTTAACGAGTAAAGTGAACTGCTGCTCTTTTGCTGTTTGACTGCCCTTTCTACAAATTGTGTTAGTCTTATATTGAAGTACTCAATGACGTTTATATTTAAGTTTACTAATTAATAACTGGTTACATTAAAAATGCTCATTTACAATTCATCTAGCAATTTTACAAGTTATTATGCCTACCGTTACAAAGACAAATGCAGTTACTTTTTAATTGGAAGCGACATTAGCCTAGCAGAGCCACGCTACAGCTATATTATGGTTGTAGCACGAATGGGTTGGCTCGACCTGGATAGGACCACGCCCTCGCAGAATACCAGCGTAAAATAGCAGCTTTGCTGCTGTGTTTCGTATGATGGGTGTAGAAAACCGAAGAACCACATTCATCGTTTGGCTAGTAAAGAGAGTGGTTGTGTACAACTTTTGCCTCGTGCTATTATAGATAATCTTTTTAGTAAAATTGCCTTAATTGTTAGTGTAACTCAGCTGTTTTTTGCGTGCGATCAAGTGCATCAAAGTTTTTAATACTCGTCAAACCAGTGTTTCTTACCTTCTCTCGCGTCGCTGCTCCTGGTTGTATTTGCGGGGTACCTCACCCCCGTGAGATAATAACAGTTGCTATTTTTCGTCCTTGTCTTCTGCAGTCTGTGATACTAATATTGATCGTGTGTGCGTTTGTTATATACAATGGCACTCCAGCGCACACCACCTAACATATTCTCATCGAATCCTGACATATCGATGTCGGTAGACAAAGAATCTTTGGTAAACATACGCAAACGTAAGCAACCGGAATGCGAAATTGGAGAAGATACGTTCGCGTGTTTCGAGCGTAGGTTCGAGCAACAGATGAAATTATGGAATGATAAAATTTTCAACAGTATCTCTGAAGCTATTAACTCGGCAATAACCAATCAGCTGTCAAATATTACCTCAAACTTATTTCAAATAAATAGTTGTTTACAACAATTGACAGACGATAACGAATTAATGAAGAAATCGCTATCTGAAACAAATACACGTCTCACAGAAATGGAGAAGTCTTTTAGCTGTTCCTCTCAAAGACAGGACCTATTTGATAGCCGGTTACAAGCACTAGAAGTTTGTAGTCCTCAAGACACTGAATTAATCACTCAGATACAAAATCTTGAAAATAAAATTCAGTATATGGAACAACAGGCCAGGCGGAATAATCTTGAGATATCTGGTATCCCTGAAAAGTCAAACGAAGACCTGTCCCTATATTTGAGAAATATCACTAATTTCCTGGGAGTTGAGCTGTCTTCAACTGACATTGTCCAAATTACTAGGATACGCCCATTTAATGCGGTTTCTGGACGTCCTAAAGCTATTGTCGTAAAGCTGTGTTCTCAATTATTACGTGATACCATTCTGTCTGCTGTTCGTACCAAGAAAGGACTTAAGTTGTGCGATATAGGTTTTCCTGGTGAAATGAAGAAGATTTACTTAAATGAACATCTTACACCAGCCAACAAGATATTATATAAAAGTACAAGGGAAAAAGCAAAAGTTGCTCAATACAAATTTGTATGGATACGTGATGGCAAGATTTTTGTTAGGAAGAACGATATTAGTCGATCCTTATGTATAAAAAACTCTGTAGATCTTCAAAAAGTAATTTGACTATTTTATAGTTTATTCCTTATTAAACTTGCTCATTTACTGTGTTTTCGTAGTTATTATATGATTTTTCAATGCTTGTTATTACTTGTAATGTTATTTACTACATCCTACGGTAAGGAATATTTTTATTATTGTTATTTTTATTATATTATTTTTATTATTATCTTATTCCATTTATTTGTAGCTAAATTCGCATATTATATTTTTTTATCATTTTTATATATATATATTCTATAATATTATTCTATACTACCTATTTCCCGCTAACTTTAGAATATTATTCTGTAAATCTATGCTATTTAGAACCAGTATTAAACTTGGAACATACTCCTATAATTATCATTGAGATAATAAATGTTTACACTTTTTTTTACTTAACCTTTAATTATTTAATATACGTCCTTAATATTTGTAACACCAAATTAAGATTTCGATTTTTAAGACACTTAAAATACCAATTAATTACCGCTGTTAATTATTATTTTACATCGGGGGCCCGAGTATATGGGAAGTTAATGAAAAAACTTTATAAGTTCATATTTATTCCATAATAATGAGTATTACTAAGTTGAATATTTTTTATCAAAATGTTCGTGGCCTCCGCACGAAATGCTTAGATTTGTATAATAATATTTTATCGTGTGATTATAATTTAATATTGTTGTCTGAAACTTGGCTGCAGAGTGATATTTTTGATAGCGAAGTTTGTGATGGTAGGTTCGATATTTTTCGCTGCGACCGTGACTTAGCAACAACGGAAAAAAGGACGGGTGGCGGGGTAATGATCTGCACTCGGAGTGAACTATGCGCTACGCGTCGTAATGATTGGGATTGTAAAGGATTTGAATCATTATGTGTGAGTTTATCGGCACGTTTTCTCAATTCGAATTGTAACTTGAATATTATTTTAGTTTATTTTCCACCAAATGATGACATATTACCTTATTGTATTTATGAATTCCGAAACAACTTTGAACGCTTTTACCTGTTGGCACCCTCTGACCATTATCTTATAGTAGGCGATTTTAACCTACCTTGTTTAAAATGGAGTTCCTCAGGATGGTCGACGATACATTCTGGTCGAGCTGATATCCAAAAAGCTTTCTTATATTTACGCGAACACTACACATTTAAATAAAACTAATATTACGGATTTTATCGCGTATATTAACTTATTTTATATTCCCGACGTTTCGAGCACTTTACAGCACCCATGCTCACGGGGGGGACTGAGGTGTATGACGTCCCAATGTCATAGTTAACCACGGCTACCTCCAGATTAAAAATTATTAATTTTTGTTCCGATCCACGCAGTATGAACTTACAGTATCATGAAGTCTTGCAGTTGTATGCTTGGGTTGGGATTTAATTTTATTAATTATGGGATCCCAAGCAGATGGTAGCACCCAGCCATCTTCTCTATTGAAATTAGGATGTTTCTTGATTTCAATAGCCTCGCGAATCATCCTTGGAAGGAATCGGTGTTCTTTAGCGAGGATTTGTGGTCTATCAAATCTAATGTAGTGACGGGGGCGATCCTGTACGTGTTCACAGACTGCAGACTTCCCGGTGCGTCTATTCTTCACATCAGCTATGTGTTCTTTAACACGGGTTTTTATAGATCTTTTAGTTTGTCCTATATAAGAGAGACCACATTCACAATCAAGCTTGTACACTCCTGCATCTTGCAGAGGAATATTACACTTGACTGATGGTAAAAACTGACTAATCTTATTCGGCGGCTTGAAATATGTTTTAATGGAAGCCCGCTTCAAGATGTAGCCAATCTTGTCAGTGACACCTCTGACATATGGCAGTACAGCAGGCACTCGCTCGACTGTGGCCGGCTTCACTCGTTCACTGTGACGTAGGCGCGGGACCCGAAGCTTATTGTCGTGCAAAACTTGCTTGACGTGTTGGAGCTCGGCGGCCAGGTGTTTACTGTCACAGATCCCTCGTGCTCTCTGAAACAAAGATTTACCCACGGTAGCTAACTGTGAAGGATGGTGGTGAGAATCACCGTTTAAATATCTATCTGTATGGGTCTTTTTTCTATACACAGTGTGGCTCAAGGTGTTATCAGGATTCCGAATTACTAACACATCTAGAAAAGCTAAAGAATTGTTTGCCTCTAACTCCATTGTGAACTGAATTTTAGAATTTAAGGAGTTAAGATGGTCTAGAAATGCAGTTACTTTATCTAAAGGGAGAATTGTGAAAGTGTCGTCTACGTACCGCTTGTAGAATCTTGGGTTTACGGGAGAAGTACGCAGGGCTTTCTCCTCAAAGTCCTCCAGGAATATATCGGCAACAATGGGAGATACAGGTGAGCCCATCGCCACTCCATCTACTTGCTTGTAGAACTCCTCCTTCCACAATAGGTAGCCAGATGTAAGGCAGTGTCTAAGTAATACTGCATATTCTACGGGCATGTTGTTTTGCTCTAGCCTTCTAGTAACAATCGAGATGCAGTCTTCAACAGGTCTTTAAAGAAACACTCCGAAAGATTAAATCTAGACGTAAAATCGATAATACCTACGTGTGCCAAACCACCGAAATTGTATGGGTTACCAAAAATACACAAGCCCAATGCTCCACTACGTCCTATAGTGAGCCAAATCGATTCACCAACTTACAAATTGGCTCAACACTTAGCGAATATACTCTCACCGCTCAGGGGACATACAAGAGCACACACAAAGGATTCCTACCATTTTGTCAGCGAGATTAAAGACCTACATCTGGCAGACAATGAAACTATGGTCAGTTTTGATGTGCAGTCTCTGTTCACATGCTTACCTATTTTACCTTACCTCTTTATTATTGAAAAGGGTCTCCGATTCTCATCACTCGTCACAACCAATACACCAGCATTACTTACTCTGTAAGAAAGCAAAATTAGTAATCGTAATTTTAGAATCATTGGCTATTCAAGACGATAGATGGTGCAATTCGTACTGATTCCCTGAAGTTTTTATTTTTATTTAGATAAAATATGTACGACCGCAACTGCTTAAATACAGACTCCAGAAAAACGTCGCAGTAAAGATTTTTCAATACAACGTGAAAATATGTTAAAAAAAATAGTAGGTTTTGCACTACACTAACGCTTATTTGTAAACAGTGTTAGGAGTAGAACTACCAGGAATGCCTGTAAAAATATCGTCGGATTATAAAAAAGAACCATAAAGAGCTGGTTGTTTTAAAGTGAACTGACACTTAGGTTAAAGGCTCGAAACGCGTATCGTCAGGCCATGAACAAAGCGAAACAAGAACCTATACAGACAGTGACATAGCATGGTATAATCAAGTACATAGTCCAGTATATTGCCAAATACATAATTTGGTAAATAATCAAGAAATATTAGAGTACATAGCAATATAAAATGTAGTGATGAAATTAATTTTCGTGGGTCATACCTCCTTTAAGTCGCCATTTATGGAAAGGAAAAGTCTTATAAGTACAAAGTTATAAAATAATAAACTTGCTAATTGCAATTTGAGAATCGACCGTGATGCAGACCGTTGTAGAGAAGAACGTCTTTTTCACTACAGTTTAAGTTTGTACTGCAATTCCCGGGAGGGATGAACAATCCGCATACTTATGTTAGCTTATACGGAGCCCTAATACTAGTTGTTAGAACTATTCTTCTGTCGTGGAGCCTGTCTGAGTAGGCTCCACCCTTTTACCTGTTCCTGCCGCCTAATAGCAGTGTGTAGAGAGCCAGTATAATAATAATTAATAACAGGCTGCGAGGCATTCCAGCTTAGTTCTGGGACGTGAAAACGCATCTGTAGCCTACCTTCTTTGAAGTTGATGTTGCCACTTACCATCAGGTGCACTGTAAGCTCGTTTGTCAGTTCAGTTTCATTTAAAAAAAAACCCTAAGTCCGGTATTTTTCACTCATCCGTAGATGGATGCAGGATGTAATAAGATTTGTGGTAAGGGGACAATTTTAAGTCATTCAATGAAACCTACTTATTACGTATATTTTTGGTATTTTTGTACAAATATTGGTTGGAACCGAAGTTTGCAGTAAATTTTTATGCTGCTTTTTAATTTGAGGTATTACGTCTTAAGTCTAAGGTATAAAATATACACGTTTTATTTCAGTAATTTTATTTCAACCTTATTCAATGGAACATTGTTTACATTCAATTTTATAAATTAAAGCTAACCTGAGTGGTGAATTTGGTGTCTTCCATTTTAATCTTGTAATAAATTTGAGTCTTGTCAAGTGAAGAATGCAGCACCTGCACATAAAATACCTTATTTTATTTTATATCATCAACTAAGTAATAAAGTAGACAGAAGCGATGATAAACTTTGCATCGCTAATTATTCAATTAAAATTTGCCCGGCGGTGAAGGAAAACATCGTGAGGAAACCTGCATGTCTGAGAAATAAGAAAAAACATATTTCGAAGACATGTGAAGTTGGCCAACACGCATTGGGGGCAGCGCGGCGGACATTTCCTTGCCCTAAAACCCTCTCAGAAATGAGAGGAGGCCTGTGCCCAGCAGTGGGACGTAAACAGGCTGCAACTTTACTTTACTTTATTGTTATCATTCATATCAACAATATTGTTTGTACAATTTTATTGTTCACAAAATGTGTGTCACGCAATTTGATTTTTTTTAAATTAGTATATAAAAGAATAATGATAAAATCAAGTTAAGACTATGCTTTCATTCATTCAGTCATTCATTACAGCTTATCAAAGGTATACTAGTCTAGAGGAGATTTTTGCCATAGTTGCCACGCTCGGCAGGTGCGTTGCCAACCGCATTTTTTATTATTATTATTGTGAGTTGTTATCAAGAAGGTGCAACTCCTGTTTAATTTTATTATGTAGCCCTTCACACTACTCACGGGATGATAAGGGGTAATGGATTCTCTATTGAAGAGAAGATTACGCTCGATAACTTGAAATTATATAGTTCAAGGATCCCATTCTACATACCTGCAATTACCGTCCTCTTGTCGTTTACTTTCAAATGTAACTATTCGCCTTAGATTGCTGGAAAAATAAAGTCTATTAGTTCTCTCATTACGTTTAGATTATATGTAATGGTAAAATCTCGTGATATTATTTACCTGGTGCACCACAAGCCGGCACGTTTCCAGGCCAATCGCAGCTCTTCGTTTGGTAGTTGAAAGACAGACCAGCTGGGCACATCGATGAAACGAATATTCTGTTATGGCACATTAGGAATTGGTCACAACAACCCGTGCCCGCAGGATAAATTTCACCATTTCGACAGTTAGTCGTAATTGACGGCGTTTTTACAGATATGGCACACGGTTCTGGCACTTTTGGTACTATTTCAGTACGCGCGGGTGTAGCACACGGAGATGCGGTACAATTTCCTTGTCTTGATGCAGATGTGGGACACGGTTCTGGTACTTTTAGTACTATTTGAGTAGGCGCGGGTGTAGGACACGGAGGTGCGGGTGTAGCACACGGAGGTGCGGGTGTAGAACACGGAGGTGCAGGTGTACGACACGGAGGTGTAGTGCAAATTTCTTGCCTCGGCACAGATGTGGCACACGGTTCTGGTACTTTTAAGACTATTTCTGTAGGCGCGGGTGTACAACACGGAGGGGAGGTGGAATTTTCTTGCCTTGGTGCAGATGTGGCACAGGGTTCTGGTACTTTTAGTACTTTTTGAGTAGGCGCGGGTGTAGGACACGGAGGTGCGGGTGTAGGACACGGAGGTGCGGGTGTACGACACGGAGGTGCAGTGCAAATTTCTTGCCTCGGCACAGATGTGGCACACGGTTCTGGTTCTTTTAAGACTATTTCTGTAGGCGCGGGTGTACAACACGAAGGGGAGGTGGAAATTTCTTGCCTCGGTGCAGATGTGGCACACGGTTCTGATGCTTTAGGTACTATTTCAGTAAAGCAAGGAGATGTATTCGAAATCTCTTGTTTCGCTGCTGCAGGTTGTGATAGCACGTAGGATTGCCAGTTCTGAGGCTGTGGTTTGGATTTCACTAAAATAAAACAAAATGTTATTAAAAAATACAGAGTTTAAAAATTAAATTAATGAAAGCAAAATCATCACATACCTTGTATTGTCAGCGCCAACAAAAACGCAAAAAGGTACATAGCCCGCAACATGATTAATATCTATTGATGAGTTAACGAGTAAAGTGAACTGCTGCTCTTTTGCTGTTTGACTGCCCTTTCTACAAATTGTGTTAGTCTTATATTGAAGTACTCAATGACGTTTATATTTAAGTTTACTAATTAATAACTGGTTACATTAAAAATGCTGCAATTTAACAGTGGTAGAGCCAGGCGGCAGCTTTTGCTGTCGCATGGATGGGCCGGCTCGAACCGGGGTGGTACCACGACCTCACAGAATACCAGCGTGAAGTAGAGTTTTACCTCTACGTTTCGCTTGGTGAGTGCAGGTGGCCGGAGGCCCTTTTTACTGGAAATGAGGCATTTCATCTTGTTCCTCACGGGTGAAAACGCATCTGCATTTTGATCTGTAACAGGGGATGGATGTAGATGTCTATGGGCCGCAGCAACCACTTACCATCAGGTGGACTGTGTGCTCGTTTTTCACCCTTATCCTATAAAAAAAAAAAAAAAAAAAAAAAAAAAATTTACAATTCATCTAGCAATTTTACAAGTTATTATGCCTACCGTTACAAAGACAAATGCAGTTACTTTTTAATTGGAAGCGACATTAGCCTAGCAGAGCCACGCTACAGCTATATTATGGTTGTAGCACGAATGGGTTGGCTCGACCTGGATAGGACCACGCCCTCGCAGAATACCAGCGTAAAATAGCAGCTTTGCTGCTGTGTTTCGTATGATGGGTGTAGAAAACCGAAGAACCTTTTCACTGAAAACGAGACATTCCATCTTATTCCTCAGGGGTGGCAAAGAATCTGTATTTTGATTCTTTATTGAGAAAAGGTGTAGATGTCTATAAGTCACAGCAACCACTTACCATCAGGTGGAGTAGTACTCGTTTGTTACCCTATACTATAAAAAAGTTTCCTTTTGCACTCTCTATGTCAATTACTGTTGTTCTACTGCGAATATTATCTTTACGATCTTATGCTTTGCTTTTCAATGCGCTATATTTTTGTGTAATTTGCAACTTCGTCAAGTAGTGGTGGCGTAAGTGAACCCACTACCCCATATCTCGCCGTGGCTGTCTTAAGAGGCGACAGAGGGAAATGAAACGAGATTGCCAAAATGCAGCACCTGCTGAACCTGCTGCCACCGTGGCTGGATGAGTGGCGTATGGCCGTCAACGTTGGGAAGACGACCGCTCTCTTCACCCGCTGCTACAGAGGCCAGGAAATTGCAATAGGAGAATTGGAAACAGCATAACTGCTACCAGGACCGGTACATAGTAATGTACTGCGAGGAGATTCCTGGCAATGTGGTATGCCCCGAGGCCCGTGACCTGCTGTGTGCTAAATATTATACACGCAGAGGACAACGTAGGAGGCTAGTGCCTTCCTTGTCTAAATTACACCTATCCCTGTTCATTCTGAAACACTATTGTTTTTATAGGAAAACATATTATGTTTTCCTTATGAGTCTTAATGTTTTTTATCTGTTATCACAAGAGCAAAAATAATCATAAGTGCCAAAATATATTTTTATCCAAAATAAGTATCTATTTTAATTATTATATTAAAATAGATACTTTTATTTGTATTGCACAGATGATTACTGTTGAATTGAACATGACTCTAAATTAATCTAAAAACAAACTATTATGTAATTAACTCTCGACCGGGGAATCGAACTCCGAACTTTCGTTCGACATTATATTGAGTTCTTTTTATAAGATAAGGGTAACAAACGAGCACACAGTCCACCTTATTGTAAGATGGTTGCTGTGGCCCATAGACATCTACATCTCTCCTCGATTACGAATCAAAATGCAGATGCGTTGTCACCAGTGAGGAATAAGATGGAATGCCTCGTTTCCAGTAAAAAGGGTTTCCGGTTCTCTACACTCTCCATACGAAACACATGCGTGCACACGTGAGCGTGGTCCTTCCCCGGTCGAGCCGACCCATTCGTGCTACAACTATCCTACTAAAATAGCTGCAGCATGGCTCTACCACGTTGAGAATTTATTCATTTTTAACATAGATTGCTCCATGTTGAAGTACCTTGCATAATTTAATAGCAATGTTTACTGAACGTAAGATTATTTATTTTTTGAAAGGAAGTAAATAATAAATTATTTTTAAGCGCGTCGCCAACAGGTGTTTGTGTTAAACTTCAGTAAAATTTTATGTTTGTTTGCAATACTGATATGTTGTGACCTCTGAGGACCAGGATTACCTCTTTATTATTGAAAAGGGTCTCCGATTCTCATCACTCGTCACAACCAATACACCAGCATTACTTACTCTGTAAGAAAGCAAAATTAGTAATCGTAATTTTAGAATCATTGGCTATTCAAGACGATAGATGGTGCAATTCGTACTGATTCCGTGAAGTTTTTATTTTTATTTAGATAAAATATGTACGACCGCAACTGCTTAAATACAGACTCCAGAAAAACGTCGCAGTAAAGATTTTTCAATACAACGTGAAAATATGTTAAAAAAAATAGTAGGTTTTGCACTACACTAACGCTTATTTGTAAACAGTGTTAGGAGTAGAACTACCAGGAATGTCTGTAAAAATATCGTCGGATTATAAAAAAGAACCATAAAGAGCTGGTTGTTTTAAAGTGAACTGACACTTAGGTTATAGGCTCGAAACGCGTATCGTCAGGCCATGAACAAAGCGAAACAAGAACCTAGACAGACAGTGACATAGCATGGTATAATCAAGTACATAGTCCAGTATATTGCCAAATACATAATTTGGTAAATAATCAAGAAATATTAGAGTACATAGCAATATAAAATGTAGTGATGAAATTAATTTTCGTGGGTCATACCTCCTTTAAGTCGCCATTTATGGAAAGGAAAAGTCTTATAATTACAAAGTTATAAAATAATAAACTTGCTAATTGCAATTTGAGAATCGACCGTGATGCAGACCGGTGTAGAGAAGAACGTCTTTTTCACTACAGTTTAAGTTTGTACTGCAATTCCCGGGAGGGATGAACAATCCGCATACTTATGTAAGCTTATACGGAGCCCTAATACTAGTTGTTAGAACTATTCTTCTGTCGTGGAGCCTGTCTGAGTAGGCTCCACCCTTTTACCTGTTCCTGCCGCCGAATAGCAGTGTGTAGAGAGCCAGTATAATAATAATTAATAACAGGCTGCGAGGCATTCCAGCTTAGTTCTGGGACGTGAAAACGCATCTGTAGCCTACCTTCTTTGAAGTTGATGTTGCCACTTACCATCAGGTGCACTGTAAGCTCGTTTGTCAGTTCAATTTCATTTAAAAAAAAAACCCTAAGTCCGGTATTTTTCACTCATCCGTAGATGGATGCAGGATGTAATAAGATTTGTGGTAAGGGGACAATTTTAAGTCATTCAATGAAACCTACTTATTACGTATATTTTTGGTATTTTTGTACAAATATTGGTTGGAACCGAAGTTTGCAGTAAATTTTTATGCTGCTTTTTAATTTGAGGTATTACGTCTTAAGTCTTAGGTATAAAATATACACATGTTTTATTTCAGTAAATTTATTTCAACCTTATTCAATGGAACATTGTTTACATTCAATTTTATAAATTAAAGCTAACCTGAGTGGTGAATTTGGTGTCTTCCATTTTAATCTTGTAATAAATTTGAGTCTTGTCAAGTGAAGAATGCAGCACCTGCACATAAAATACCTTATTTTATTTTATATCATCAACTAAGTAATAAAGTAGACAGAAGCGATGATAAACTTTGCATCGCTAATTATTTAATTAAAATTTGCCCGGCGGTGAAGGAAAACATCGTGAGGAAACCTGCATGTCTGAGAAATAAGAAAAAACATATTTCGAAGACATGTGAAGTTGGCCAACACGCATTGGGGGCAGCGCGGCGTACATTTCCTAGCCCTAAAACCCTCTCAGAAATGAGAGGAGGCCTGTGCCCAGCAGTGGGACGTAAACAGGCTGCAACTTTACTTTACTTTATTGTTATCATTCATATCAACAATATTGTTTGTACAATTTTATTGTTCACAAAATGTGGCAATTTGATTTTTTTTAAATTAGTATATAAAAGAATAATGATAAAATCAAGTTAAGACTATGCTTTCATTCATTCAGTCCTTCATTACAGCTTATCAAAGGTATACTATAGTATGTGCCAAATCGATTGAGAAAAACGGACAATGACCTTTCGGTCGTTTAACCAGGGGTTACAAACCTTCAATATATAGGCACATTTTATATGTAGTACTTTCTTTATTTATAATGATTTTTTTATAATGATTGATATAATATATATTTATTAACTATTATTAAAAAGTTATGTGAAAGATCGCTGTAGAAGAAAAATCATCTATTGTTATAAAGTACTTTATTCATTTAACAACAAAAAACATTAATTTATAACACATATAAAGATTCGAGTGATAACGACACCGAATAAGTACGTACTTATGCAAAAGATAAAACTTTATTTTTAATATTATATAAGAACTTTATTTTTATTCGGTGCAATCATCACTCGTATCTTCACTTGATGAACTATCTGTAACATTAATTATAAAGCGATCTGCAGTTTGGTCAATTCTATCATCCATGCCACGCATTTTTTGTTCAACCTTAAGGACATGCTGAACACAGTTTTTCCATTTATCTGGCGTGATTTGAGTTAAACCATCTTTAAGTAAATTTTTAACATCTTTTAACTTGAAAGTTGTATTTTTTCGTGCAACGTACCCTTTCACATCTGCCCACACAAGTTCAATGGGGTTAAGCTCACAGTGATAAGGAGGTAACCTTACCACTGTGATGCTTTTTTCTTTTGCCATCTCGTCGGTGACGTAACTTCGATAGTTATCTTTAACTGCCTTTATTTTTTCCATTAAGTGGGTCTTTGTGTCCGAGGGCACGTATGCGATCTGTTTAGATTCTAGCCATTCCTGCATATTTTGTTTCCGCCAAGACATTGTTGGGGTTTTTTCTAAACGTCTGGAGTGGTAACTAGCGTTATCCATAACTATGACATCGCCGCTTTGCAGTTTTTCTATTACTTTTCTAAACCAGTCCTCGAAATGGAGAGCGTCCATACTCTCATGGTAGTCACCAGTAGATGATGATTCAAATACCCAATCACATCCCTCCAAAAAGCCATTTTCATTGCCAACGTGTACAACTATTAATCGCTTTCCTTTACCCGAAGGGGCTTTCGCGCCAGTAGAGTAGCCTTCTAACCGTGATTGACGAGAAGATTCAATTGTGGTGTCTTCCCATACCTTTCCCATAGTATGACCTGCGTTAATCCATGTTTCGTCAAGGTAAAAAATGTTACGTCCCTCGTTTCTTAATATTTGTATTTCTCTCAAATATCTGGTACGCCACAGAACTATCTCTGGGCGATCTATTAGACCACTTTTTCTGTTTCTCTTTATATATTTGAATTTTAAATGGCGCAACACACGTCGCAGGGAAGTTTTGCTCAAGTTTGGCAACTGGTCATCTTGATTTATACTGAGCAAAATTTTGTCTAAAGTCGGTAATTCTCCTGCAAGAAAGAACTGATGCACTTTCGCTCTTATAGCCGATTTATCAAAATCGTCCAACTTGTCAATTACAGACTTTTTTCTTTTATTAATTATTCCCTTTTCTGGTATTTTATGGGAATCTCTATACACGCTTAATACGCGATATATAGTGCTCTTGCTGACTCCTGAGATCTCCGAAACCTTTTCTACCATATTAACGTTTGAAGGATACACGTCTTCGGGCCAGGTGTTTTTGACATATTTGTATACATTAATGATAATCTCTTGTTCCCCGACCGACAAAGTGGTAGGTTTTCTCTTTTTTACTGGTGACGTTAAAGGTGCTCCAGAAGATGGGCCTGTAAATAAATGACAAAAATATACTACCATAGTACTACATCACATAAATACATATTGTTTTAGAAAATAAATACCACATGGTCACATAAAAAGAGCGCTTTAAGAAATAGAAAGGCTACGTCGTCGCATTTGTACCTATTTGTACGTACCTGCTACGTTTATTATGGGTCGGCGACGTCTCTTTCCACTTGATGTTGAAGGACCGGGTCCTTCACCAAATTCTCCTGAACTCATGTCGATTTAGTAACGACCGTCACAGTAAAACTAATATAACAGATTCAAAAAACAAAAACTTAACGATATAACAAATTTAACAGTAAAAACTCAACTAAAACAATGCAATGAATGCTATGAATTACCCGAGACGTACACACGCAAGCGCTATCCGAACACGAATGAAAACAAAATGGCGGACCGGCCCAAAAAAGGTGACGCATCTCTGGCTGCCATTGTCACGTTTCTTTTAGAACGAACTGACGTAACGCGCGTTTTGTTTATTTTAAAGGGATGAATTTGCAAAAGCTCAATATGGTGATTATATTGCTTCAAATATTTTTTTAATATGAAACTGTTATTAAATGAATTGCTGCGTTACTTACCATAAATTGAAATATAAAATATAACACATTTTTCGCGATGTACCGTAAGATTTTACTATGTTTATAGGAACCACAGACAATATTATTTAAGAAACAAAAAAACAAAACATATGTGCTGACCTAGAAGTGGGAATAATATCAATATTTAAATATTGTTATCACATCTAAATTGAGATTTTGTAAGTTACGCCTTTTGACACTCGGCTCATATCTGAGGTCATTGTCCGTTTTTCTCAATCGATATGGCACATACTATATAATATTATTATTGTGAGTTGTCATCAAGAAGATGCAACTCCTGTTTAATTTTATTATGTAGCCCTTCACACTACTCACGGGATGATAAGGGGTAATGGATTCTCTATTGAAGAGAAGATTACGCTCGATAACTTGAAATTATATAGTTCAAGGATCCCATTCTACATACCTGCAATTACCGTCCTCTTGTCGTTTACTTTCAAATGTAACTATTCGCCTTAGATTGCTGGAAAAATAAAGTCTATTAGTTCTCTCATTACGTTTAGATTATATGTAATGGTAAAATCTCGTGATATTATTTACCTGGTGCACCACAAGCCGGCACGTTTCCAGGCCAATCGCAGCTCTTCGTTTGGTAGTTGAAAGACAGACCAGCTGGGCATATCAAGGAAACGAATATTCTGTTATAGCACATTAGGAATTGGTCACAACAACCCGTGCCCGCAGGATAAATTTCACCATTTCGACAGTTAGTTGTAATTGACGGCGTTTTTACAGATATGGCACACGGTTCTGGCACTTTTGGTACTATTTCAGTACGCGCGGGTGTAGCACACGGAGATGCGGTACAATTTCCTTGTCTTGATGCAGATGTGGGACACGGTTCTGGTACTTTTAGTACTATTTGAGTAGGCGCGGGTGTAGGACACGGAGGTGCGGGTGTAGCACACGGAGGTGCGGGTGTAGAACACGGAGGTGCAGGTATACGACACGGAGGTGTAGTGCAAATTTCTTGCCTCGGCACAGATGTGGCACACGGTTCTGGTACTTTTAAGACTATTTCTGTAGGCGCG
This sequence comes from Parnassius glacialis, assembly GCA_033319125.1. NCBI lineage: Eukaryota > Metazoa > Arthropoda > Insecta > Lepidoptera > Papilionidae > Parnassius > Parnassius glacialis. The sequence goes on along the minus strand of JAVANC010000001.1, from coordinate 18,618,129 downwards.
GGTGTACAACACGGAGGGGAGGTGGAATTTTCTTGCCTTGGTGCAGATGTGGCACAGGGTTCTGGTACTTTTAGTACTTTTTGAGTAGGCGCGGGTGTAGGACACGGAGGTGCGGGTGTACGACACGGAGGTGCAGTGCAAATTTCTTGCCTCGGCACAGATGTGGCACACGGTTCTGGTTCTTTTAAGACTATTTCTGTAGGCGCGGGTGTACAACACGAAGGGGAGGTGGAAATTTCTTGCCTCGGTGCAGATGTGGCACACGGTTCTGATGCTTTAGGTACTATTTCAGTAAAGCAAGGAGATGTATTCGAAATCTCTTGTTTCGCTGCTGCAGGTTGTGATAGCACGTAGGATTGCCAGTTCTGAGGCTGTGGTTTGGATTTCACTAAAATAAAACAAAATGTTATTAAAAAATACAGAGTTTAAAAATTACGAGTAAACTAATGAAAGCAAAATCATCACATACCTTGTATTGTCAGCGCCAACAAAAACGCAAAAAGGTACATAGCCCGCAACATGATTAATATCTATTGATGAGTTAACGAGTAAAGTGAACTGCTGCTCTTTTGCTGTTTGACTGCCCTTTCTACAAATTGTGTTAGTCTTATATTGAAGTACTCAATGACGTTTATATTTAAGTTAACTAATTAATAACTGGTTACATTAAAAATGCTCATTTACAATTCATCTAGCAATTTTACAAGTTATTATGCCTACCGTTACAAAGACAAATGCAGTTACTTTTTAATTGGAAGCGACATTAGCCTAGCAGAGCCACGCTACAGCTATATTATGGTTGTAGCACGAATGGGTTGGCTCGACCTGGATAGGACCACGCCCTCGCAGAATACCAGCGTAAAATAGCAGCTTTGCTGCTGTGTTTCGTATGATGGGTGTAGAAAACCGAAGATCCTTTTCACTGAAAACGAGACATTCCATCTTATTCCTCAGGGGTGGCAAAGAATCTGTATTTTGATTCTTTATTGAGAAAAGGTGTAGATGTCTATAAGTCACAGCAACCACTTACCATCAGGTGGAGTAGTACTCGTTTGTTACCCTATACTATAAAAAAGTTTCCTTTTGCACTCTCTATGTCAATTACTGCTGTTCTACTGCGAATATTGTCTTTACGATCTTATGCTTTGCTTTTCAATGCGCTATATTTTTGTGTAATTTGCAACTTCGTCAAGTAGTGGTGGCGTAAGTGAACCCACTACCCCATATCTCGCCGTGGCTGTCTTAAGAGGCGACAGAGGGAAATGAAACGAGATTGCCAAAATGCAGCACCTGCTGAACCTGCTGCCACCGTGGCTGGATGAGTGGCGTATGGCCGTCAACGTTGGGAAGACGACCGCTCTCTTCACCCGCTGCTACAGAGGCCAGGAAATTGCAATAGGAGAATTGGAAACAGCATAACTGCTACCAGGACCGGTACATAGTAATGTACTGCGAGGAGATTCCTGGCAATGTGGTATGCCCCGAGGCCCGAGACCTGCTGTGTGCTAAATATTATACACGCAGAGGATAACGTAGGAGGCTAGTGCCTTCCTTGTCTAAATTACACCTTTCCCTGTTCATTCTGAAACACTATTGTTTTTATAGGAAAACATATTATGTTTTCCTTATGAGTCTTAATGTTTTTTATCTGTTATCACAAGAGCAAAAATAATCATAAGTGCCAAAATATATTTTTATCCAAAATAAGTATCTATTTTAATTATTATATTAAAATAGATACTTTTATTTGTATTGCACAGATGATTACTGTTGAATTGAACATGACTCTAAATTAATCTAAAAACAAACTATTATGTAATTAAAGGAGCAAACTACTAACAGCAAAGGAGTGGAATAATTTGCCGGCGTCTATCTTTCCGTCCGAATACAATCTAGGCGTCTTCAAGACAAGAGTGAATAGGCTTTTGTTACGATAAGACAGTGCGATTTACCATCTAAGGCTGCATCACCACTTACCACCAGGTGGGATTGTGGTCAAGCACTGGCTTATAATAAGTAAAAAAAAAAAAAATTAACTCTCGACCGGGGAATCGAACTCCGAACTTTCGTTCGACATTATATTGATTTCTTTTTATAAGATAAAGGTAACAAACGAGCACACAGTCCACCTTATGGTAAGTGGTTGCTGTGGCCCATAGACATCTACATCTCTCCTCGATTACAAATCAAAATGCAGATGCGTTGTCACCAGTGAGGACTAAGATGGAATGCCTCGTTTCCAGTAAAAAGGGTTTCCGGTTCTCTACACTCTCCATACGAAACACAGCAGCGTTAAGCTGCCATTTTACGCTGGTATTCTGTGGGAGCGTGGTCCTTCCCCGGTCGAGCCGACCCATTCGTGCTACAACTATCCTACTAAAATAGCTGCAGCATGGCTCTACCACGTTGTGAATTTATTCATTTTTAACATAGATTGCTCCATGTTGAAGTACCTTGCATAATTTAATAGCAATGTTTACTGAACGTAAGATTATTTATTTTTTGAAAGGAAGTAAATAATAAATTATTTTTAAGCGCGTCGCCAACAGGTGTTTGTGTTAAACTTCAGTAAAATTTTATGTTTGTTTGCAATACTGATATGTTGTGACCTCTGAGGACCAGGATTACCTCTTTATTATTGAAAAGGGTCTCCGATTCTCATCACTCGTCACAACCAATACACCAGCATTACTTACTCTGTAAGAAAGCAAAATTAGTAATCGTAATTTTAGAATCATTGGCTATTTAGGACGATAGATGGTGCAGTTCGTACTGATTCCCTGAAGTTTTTATTTTTATTTAGATAAAATATGTACGACCGCAACTGCTTAAATATAGACTCCAGAAAAACGTCGCAGTGAAGATTTTTCAATACAACGTGAAAATATGTTAAAAAAAATAGTAGGTTTTGTACTACACTAACGCTTATTTGTAAACAGTGTTAGGAGTAGAACTACCAGGAATGCCTGTAAAAATATCGTCGGATTATAAAAAAGAACCATAAAGAGCTGGTTGTTTTAAAGTGAACTGACACTTAGGTTATAGGCTCGAAACGCGTATCGTCAGGCCATGAACAAAGCGAAACAAGAACCTAGACAGACAGTGACATAGCATGGTATAATCAAGTACATAGTCCAGTATATTGCCAAATAGATAATTTGGTAAATAATCAAGAAATATTAGAGTACATAGCAATATAAAATGTAGTGATGAAATTAATTTTCGTGGGTCATACCTCCTTTAAGTCGCCATTTATGTAAAGGAAAAGTCTTATAAGTACAAAGTTATAAAATAATAAACTTGCTAATTGCAATTTGAGAATCGACCGTGATGCAGACCGGTGTAGAGAAGAACGTCTTTTTCACTACAGTTTAAGTTTGTACTGCAATTCCCGGGAGGGATGAACAATCCGCATACTTATGTAAGCTTATACGGAGCCCTAATACTAGTTGTTAGAACTATTCTTCTGTCGTGGAGCCTGTCTGAGTAGGCTCCACCCTTTTACCTGTTCCTGCCGCCGAATAGCAGTGTGTAGAGAGCCAGTATAATAATAATTAATAACAGGCTGCGAGGCATTCCAGCTTAGTTCTGGGACGTGAAAACGCATCTGTAGCCTACCTTCTTTGAAGTTGATGTTGCCACTTACCATCAGGTGCACTGTAAGCTCGTTTGTCAGTTCAGTTTCATTTAAAAAAAAAACCCTAAGTCCGGTATTTTTCACTCATCCGTAGATGGATGCAGGATGTAATAAGATTTGTGGTAAGGGGACAATTTTAAGTCATTCAATGAAACCTACTTATTACGTATATTTTTGGTATTTTTGTACAAATATTGGTTGGAACCGAAGTTTGCAGTAAATTTTTATGCTGCTTTTTAATTTGAGGTATTACGTCTTAAGTCTTAGGTATAAAATATACACATGTTTTATTTCAGTAAATTTATTTCAACCTTATTCAATGGAACATTGTTTACATTCAATTTTATAAATTAAAGCTAACCTGAGTGGTGAATTTGGTGTCTTCCATTTTAATCTTGTAATAAATTTGAGTCTTGTCAAGTGAAGAATGCAGCACCTGCACATAAAATACCTTATTTTATTTTATATCATCAACTAAGTAATAAAGTAGACAGAAGCGATGATAAACTTTGCATCGCTAATTATTTAATTAAAATTTGCCCGGCGGTGAAGGAAAACATCGTGAGGAAACCTGCATGTCTGAGAAATAAGAAAAAACATATTTCGAAGACATGTGAAGTTGGCCAACACGCATTGGGGGCAGCGCGGCGGACATTTCCTAGCCCTAAAACCCTCTCAGAAATGAGAGGAGGCCTGTGCCCAGCAGTGGGACGTAAACAGGCTGCAACTTTACTTTACTTTATTGTTATCATTCATATCAACAATATTGTTTGTACAATTTTATTGTTCACAAAATGTGTGTCACGCAATTTGATTTTTTTTAAATTAGTATATAAAAGAATAATGATAAAATCAAGTTAAGACTATGCTTTCATTCATTCAGTCATTCATTACAGCTTATCAAAGGTATACTAGTCTAGAGGAGATTTTTGCCATAGTTGCCACGCTCGGCAGGTGCGTTGCCAACCGCATTTTTTATTATTATTATTGTGAGTTGTCATCAAGAAGATGCAACTCCTGTTTAATTTTATTATGTAGCCCTTCACACTACTCACGGGATGATAAGGGGTATTGGATTATCTATTGAAGAGAAGATTACGCTCGATAACTTGAAATTATATAGTTCAAGGATCCTATTCTACATACCTGCAATTACCGTCCTCTTGTCGTTTACTTTCAAATGTAACTATTCGCCTTAGATTGCTGGAAAAATAAAGTCTATTAGTTCTCTCATTACGTTTAGATTATATGTAATGGTAAAATCTCGTGATATTATTTACCTGGTGCACCACAAGCCGGCACGTTTCCAGGCCAATCGCAGCTCTTCGTTTGGTAGTTGAAAGACAGACCAGCTGGGCACATCGATGAAACGAATATTCTGTTATGGCACATTAGGAATTGGTCACAACAACCCGTGCCCGCAGGATAAATTTCACCATTTCGACAGTTAGTCGTAATTGACGGCGTTTTTACAGATATGGCACACGGTTCTGGCACTTTTGGTACTATTTCAGTACGCGCGGGTGTAGCACACGGAGATGCGGTACAATTTCCTTGTCTTGATGCAGATGTGGGACACGGTTCTGGTACTTTTAGTACTATTTGAGTAGGCGCGGGTGTAGGACACGGAGGTGCGGGTGTAGCACACGGAGGTGCGGGTGTAGAACACGGAGGTGCAGGTATACGACACGGAGGTGTAGTGCAAATTTCTTGCCTCGGCACAGATGTGGCAGACGGTTCTGGTACTTTTAAGACTATTTCTGTAGGCGCGGGTGTACAACACGGAGGGGAGGTGGAATTTTCTTGCCTTGGTGCAGATGTGGCACAGGGTTCTGGTACTTTTAGTACTTTTTGAGTAGGCGCGGGTGTAGGACACGGAGGTGCGGGTGTACGACACGGAGGTGCAGTGCAAATTTCTTGCCTCGGCACAGATGTGGCACACGGTTCTGGTTCTTTTAAGACTATTTCTGTAGGCGCGGGTGTACAACACGAAGGGGAGGTGGAAATTTCTTGCCTCGGTGCAGATGTGGCACACGGTTCTGATGCTTTAGGTACTATTTCAGTAAAGCAAGGAGATGTATTCGAAATCTCTTGTTTCGCTGCTGCAGGTTGTGATAGCACGTAGGATTGCCAGTTCTGAGGCTGTGGTTTGGATTTCACTAAAATAAAACAAAATGTTATTAAAAAATACAGAGTTTAAAAATTACGAGTAAATTAATGAAAGCAAAATCATCACATACCTTGTATTGTCAGCGCCAACAAAAACGCAAAAAGGTACATAGCCCGCAACATTATTAATATCTATTGATGAGTTAACGAGTAAAGTGAACTGCTGCTCTTTTGCTGTTTGACTGCCCTTTCTACAAATTGTGTTAGTCTTATATTGAAGTACTCAATGACGTTTATATTTAAGTTAACTAATTAATAACTGGTTACATTAAAAATGCTCATTTACAATTCATCTAGCAATTTTACAAGTTATTATGCCTACCGTTACAAAGACAAATGCAGTTACTTTTTAATTGGAAGCGACATTAGCCTAGCAGAGCCACGCTACAGCTATATTATGGTTGTAGCACGAATGGGTTGGCTCGACCTGGATAGGACCACGCCCTCGCAGAATACCAGCGTAAAATAGCAGCTTTGCTGCTGTGTTTCGTATGACGGGTGTAGAAAACCCAAGAACCTTTTCACTGAAAACGAGACATTCCATCTTATTCCTCAGGGGTGGCAAAGAATCTGTATTTTGATTCTTTATTGAGAAAAGGTGTAGATGTCTATAAGTCTAAGCAACCACTTACCATCAGGTGGAGTAGTACTCGTTTGTTACCCTATACTATAAAAAAGTTTCCTTTTGCACTCTCTATGTCAATTACTGTTGTTCTACTGCGAATATTGTCTTTACGATCTTATGCTTTGCTTTTCAATGCGCTATATTTTTGTGTAATTTGTAACTTCGTCAAGTAGTGGTGGCGTAAGTGAACCCACTACCCCATATCTCGCCGTGGCTGTCTTAAGAGGCGACAGAGGGAAATGAAACAAGATTGCCAAAATGCAGCACCTGCTGAACCTGCTGCCACCGTGGCTGGATGAGTGGCGTATGGCCGTCAACGTTGGGAAGACGACCGCTCTCTTCACCCGCTGCTACAGAGGCCAGGAAATTGCAACAGGAGAATTGGAAACAGCATAACTGCTACCAGGACCGGTACATAGTAATGTACTGCGAGGAGATTCCTGGCAATGTGGTATGCCCCGAGGCCCGAGACCTGCTGTGTGCTAAATATTATACACGCAGAGGACAACGTAGGAGGCACACTATTGTTTTTATAGGAAAACATATTATGTTTTCCTTATAAGTCTTAATGTTTTTTATCTGTTATCACAAGAGCAAAAATAATCATAAGTGCCAAAATATATTTTTATCCAAAATAAGTATCTATTTTAATTATTATATTAAAATAGATACTTTTATTTGTATTGCACAGATGATTACTGTTGAATTGAACATGACTCCAAATTAATCTAAAAACAAACTATTATGTAATTAAAGGAGCAAACTACTAACAGCAAAGGAGTGGAATAATTTGCCGGCGTCTATCTTTCCGTCCGAATACAATCTAGGCGTCTTCAAGGCAAGAGTGAATAGGCTTTTGTTACGATAAGACAGTGCGATTTACCATCTAAGGCTGCATCACCACTTACCACCAGGTGGGATTGTGGTCAAACACTGGCTTATAATAAGTAAAAAAAAAAAAAAAATTAACTCTCGACCGGGGAATCGAACTCCGAAATTTCGTTCGACATTATATTGATTTCTTTTTATAAGATAAAGGTAACAAACGAGCACACAGTCCACCTTATGGTAAGTGGTTGCTGTGGCCCATAGGCATCTACATCTCTCCTCGATTACAAATCAAAATGCAGATGCGTTGTCACCAGTGAGGACTAAGATGGAATGCCTCGTTTCCAGTAAAAAGGGTTTCCGGTTCTCTACACTCTCCATACGAAACACAGCAGCGTTAAGCTGCCATTTTACGCTGGTATTCTGTGGGAGCGTGGTCCTTCCCCGGTCGAGCCGACCCATTCGTGCTACAACTATCCTACTAAAATAGCTGCAGCATGGCTCTACCACGTTGTGAATTTATTCATTTTTAACATAGATTGCTCCATGTTGAAGTACCTTGCATAATTTAATAGCAATGTTTACTGAACGTAAGATTATTTATTTTTTGAAAGGAAGTAAATAATAAATTATTTTTAAGCGCGTCGCCAACAGGTGTTTGTGTTAAACTTCAGTAAAATTTTATGTTTGTTTGCAATACTGATATGTTGTGACCTCTGAGGACCAGGATTACCTCTTTATTATTGAAAAGGGTCTCCGATTCTCATCACTCGTCACAACCAATACACCAGCATTACTTACTCTGTAAGAAAGCAAAATTAGTAATCGTAATTTTAGAATCATTGGCTATTCAAGACGATAGATGGTGCAATTCGTACTGATTCCCTGAAGTTTTTATTTTTATTTAGATAAAATATGTACGACCGCAACTGCTTAAATACAGACTCCAGAAAAACGTCGCAGTAAAGATTTTTCAATACAACGTGAAAATTAGTTAAAAAAAATAGTAGGTTTTGCACTACACTAACGCTTATTTGTAAACAGTGTTAGGAGTAGAACTACCAGGAATGCCTGTAAAAATATCGTCGGATTATAAAAAAGAACCATAAATAGCTGGTTGATTTAAAGTGAACTGACACTTAGGTTAAAGGCTCGAAACGCGTATCGTCAGGCCATGAACAAAGCGAAACAAGAACCTAGACAGACAGTGACATAGCATGGTATAATCAAGTACATAGTCCAGTATATTGCCAAATACATAATTTGGTAAATAATCAAGAAATATTAGAGTACATAGCAATATAAAATGTAGTGATGAAATTAATTTTCGTGGGTCATACCTCCTTTAAGTCGCCATTTATGGAAAGGAAAAGTCTTATAAGTACAAAGTTATAAAATAATAAACTTGCTAAATGCAATTTGAGAATCGACCGTGATGCAGACCGTTGTAGAGAAGAACGTCTTTTTCACTACAGTTTAAGTTTGTACTGCAATTCCCGGGAGGGATGAACAATCCGCATACTTATGTTAGCTTATACGGAGCCCTAATACTAGTTGTTAGAACTATTCTTCTGTCGTGGACCCTGTCTGAGTAGGCTCCACCCTTTTACCTGTTCCTGCAGCCGAATAGCAGTGTGTAGAGAGCCAGTATAATAATAATTAATAACAGGCTGCGAGGCATTCCAGCTTAGTTCTGGGACGTGAAAACGCATCTGTAGCCTACCTTCTTTGAAGTTGATGTTGCCACTTACCATCAGGTGCACTGTAAGCTCGTTTGTCAGTTCAGTTTCATTTAAAAAAAAACCCTAAGTCCGGTATTTTTCACTCATCCGTAGATGGATGCAGGATGTAATAAGATTTGTGGTAAGGGGACAATTTTAAGTCATTCAATGAAACCTACTTATTACGTATATTTTTGGTATTTTTGTACAAATATTGTTTGGAACCGAAGTTTGCAGTAAATTTTTATGCTGCTTTTTAATTTGAGGTATTACGTCTGAAGTCTAAGGTATAAAATATACACATGTTTTATTTCAGTAATTTTATTTCAACCTTATTCAATGGAACATTGTTTACATTCAATTTTATAAATTAAAGCTAACCTGAGTGGTGAATTTGGTGTCTTCCATTTTAATCTTGTAATAAATTTGAGTCTTGTCAAGTGAAGAATGCAGCACCTGCACATAAAATACCTTATTTTATTTTATATCATCAACTAAGTAATAAAGTAGACAGAAGCGATGATAAACTTTGCATCGCTAATTATTTAATTAAAATTTGCCCGGCGGTGAAGGAAAACATCGTGAGGAAACCTGCATGTCTGAGAAATAAGAAAAAACTTATTTCGAAGACATGTGAAGTTCGCCAACACGCATTGGGGGCAGCGCGGCGGACATTTCCTAGCCCTAAAACCCTCTCAGAAATGAGAGGAGGCCTGTGCCCAGCAGTGGGACGTAAACAGGCTGCAACTTTACTTTACTTTATTGTTATCATTCATATCAACAATATTGTTTGTACAATTTTATTGTTCACAAAATGTGTGTAAGGCAATTTGATTTTTTTTAAATTAGTATATAAAAGAATAATGATAAAATCAAGTTAAGACTATGCTTTCATTCATTCAGTCATTCATTACAGCTTATCAAAGGTATACTAGTCTAGAGGAGATTTTTACCATAGTTGCCACGCTCGGCAGGTGCGTTGCCAACCGCATTTTTTATTATTATTATTGTGAGTTGTCATCAAGAAGATGCAACTCCTGTTTAATTTTATTATGTAGCTCTTCACACTACTCACGGGATGATAAGGGGTAATGGATTATCTATTGAAGAGAAGATTACGCTCGATAACTTGAAATTATATAGTTCAAGGATCCCATTCTACATACCTGCAATTACCGTCCTCTTATCGTTTACTTTCAAATGTAACTATTCGCCTTAGATTGCTGGAAAAATAAAGTCTATTAGTTCTCTCATTACGTTTAGATTATATGTAATGGTAAAATCTCGTGATATTATTTACCTGGTGCACCACAAGCCGGCACGTTTCCAGGCCAATCGCAGCTCTTCGTTTGGTAGTTGAAAGACAGACCAGCTGGGCACATCGATGAAACGAATATTCTGTTATGGCACATTAGGAATTGGTCACAACAACCCGTGCCCGCAGGATAAATTTCACCATTTCGACAGTTAGTCGTAATTGACGGCGTTTTTACAGATATGGCACACGGTTCTGGCACTTTTGGTACTATTTCAGTACGCGCGGGTGTAGCACACGGAGATGCGGTACAATTTCCTTGTCTTGATGAAGATGTGGGACACGGTTCTGGTACTTTTAGTACTATTTGAGTAGGCGCGGGTGTAGGACACGGAGGTGCGGGTGTAGCACACGGAGGTGCGGGTGTAGAACACGGAGGTGCAGGTGTACGACACGGAGGTGTAGTGCAAATTTCTTGCCTCGGCACAGATGTGGCACACGGTTCTGGTACTTTTAAGACTATTTCTGTAGGCGCGGGTGTACAACACGGAGGGGAGGTGGAATTTTCTTGCCTTGGTGCAGATGTGGCACAGGGTTCTGGTACTTTTAGTACTTTTTGAGTAGGCGCGGGTGTAGGACACGGAGGTGCGGGTGTAGGACACGGAGGTGCGGGTGTACGACACGGAGGTGCAGTGCAAATTTCTTGCCTCGGCACAGATGTGGCACACGGTTCTGGTTCTTTTAAGACTATTTCTGTAGGCGCGGGTGTACAACACGAAGGGGAGGTGGAAATTTCTTGCCTCGGTGCAGATGTGGCACACGGTTCTGATGCTTTAGGTACTATTTCAGTAAAGCAAGGAGATGTATTCGAAATCTCTTGTTTCGCTGCTGCAGGTTGTGATAGCACGTAGGATTGCCAGTTCTGAGGCTGTGGTTTGGATTTCACTAAAATAAAACAAAATGTTATTAAAAAATACAGAGTTTAAAAATTACGAGTAAATTAATGAAAGCAAAATCATCACATACCTTGTATTGTCAGCGCCAACAAAAACGCAAAAAGGTACATAGCCCGCAACATTATTAATATCTATTGATGAGTTAACGAGTAAAGTGAACTGCTGCTCTTTTGCTGTTTGACTGCCCTTTCTACAAATTGTGTTAGTCTTATGTTGAAGTACTCAATGACGTTTATATTTAAGTTTACTAATTAATAACTGGTTACATTAAAAATGCTCATTTACAATTCATCTAGCAATTTTACAAGTTATTATGCCTACCGTTACAAAGACAAATGCAGTTACTTTTTAATTGGAAGCGACATTAGCCTAGCAGAGCCACGCTACAGCTATATTATGGTTGTAGCACGAATGGGTTGGCTCGACCTGGATAGGACCACGCCCTCGCAGAATACCAGCGTAAAATAGCAGCTTTGCTGCTGTGTTTCGTATGACGGGTGTAGAAAACCCAAGAACCTTTTCACTGAAAACGAGACATTCCATCTTATTCCTCAGGGGTGGCAAAGAATCTGTATTTTGATTCTTTATTGAGAAAAGGTGTAGATGTCTATAAGTCTAAGCAACCACTTACCATCAGGTGGAGTAGTACTCGTTTGTTACCCTATACTATAAAAAAGTTTCCTTTTGCACTCTCTATGTCAATTACTGTTGTTCTACTGCGAATATTGTCTTTACGATCTTATGCTTTGCTTTTCAATGCGCTATATTTTTGTGTAATTTGTAACTTCGTCAAGTAGTGGTGGCGTAAGTGAACCCACTACCCCATATCTCGCCGTGGCTGTCTTAAGAGGCGACAGAGGGAAATGAAACGAGATTGCCAAAATGCAGCACCTGCTGAACCTGCTGCCACCGTGGCTGGATGAGTGGCGTATGGCCGTCAACGTTGGGAAGACGACCGCTCTCTTCACCCGCTGCTACAGAGGCCAGGAAATTGCAACAGGAGAATTGGAAACAGCATAACTGCTACCAGGACCGGTACATAGTAATGTACTGCGAGGAGATTCCTGGCAATGTGGTATGCCCCGAGGCCCGAGACCTGCTGTGTGCTAAATATTATACACGCAGAGGACAACGTAGGAGGCTAGTGCCTTCCTTGTCTAAATTACACCTATCCCTGTTCATTCTGAAACACTATTGTTTTTATAGGAAAACATATTATGTTTTCCTTATAAGTCTTAATGTTTTTTATCTGTTATCACAAGAGCAAAAATAATCATAAGTGCCAAAATATATTTTTATCCAAAATAAGTATCTATTTTAATTATTATATTAAAATAGATACTTTTATTTGTATTGCACAGATGATTACTGTTGAATTGAACATGACTCTAAATTAATCTAAAAACAAACTATTATGTAATTAAAGGAGCAAACTACTAACAGCAAAGGAGTGGAATAATTTGCCGGCGTCTATCTTTCCGTCCGAATACAATCTAGGCGTCTTCAAGGCAAGAGTGAATAGGCTTTTGTTACGATAAGACAGTGCGATTTACCATCTAAGGCTGCATCACCACTTACCACCAGGTGGGATTGTGGTCAAACACTGGCTTATAATAAGTAAAAAAAAAAAAAAAATTAACTCTCGACCGGGGAATCGAACTCCGAAATTTCGTTCGACATTATATTGATTTCTTTTTATAAGATAAAGGTAACAAACGAGCACACAGTCCACCTTATGGTAAGTGGTTGCTGTGGCCCATAGGCATCTACATCTCTCCTCGATTACAAATCAAAATGCAGATGCGTTGTCACCAGTGAGGACTAAGATGGAATGCCTCGTTTCCAGTAAAAAGGGTTTCCGGTTCTCTACACTCTCCATACGAAACACAGCAGCGTTAAGCTGCCATTTTACGCTGGTATTCTGTGGGAGCGTGGTCCTTCCCCGGTCGAGCCGACCCATTCGTGCTACAACTATCCTACTAAAATAGCTGCAGCATGGCTCTACCACGTTGTGAATTTATTCATTTTTAACATAGATTGCTCCATGTTGAAGTACCTTGCATAATTTAATAGCAATGTTTACTGAACGTAAGATTATTTATTTTTTGAAAGGAAGTAAATAATAAATTATTTTTAAGCGCGTCGCCAACAGGTGTTTGTGTTAAACTTCAGTAAAATTTTATGTTTGTTTGCAATACTGATATGTTGTGACCTCTGAGGACCAGGATTACCTCTTTATTATTGAAAAGGGTCTCCGATTCTCATCACTCGTCACAACCAATACACCAGCATTACTTACTCTGTAAGAAAGCAAAATTAGTAATCGTAATTTTAGAATCATTGGCTATTCAAGACGATAGATGGTGCAATTCGTACTGATTCCGTGAAGTTTTTATTTTTATTTAGATAAAATATGTACGACCGCAACTGCTTAAATACAGACTCCAGAAAAACGTCGCAGTAAAGATTTTTCAATACAACGTGAAAATTAGTTAAAAAAAATAGTAGGTTTTGCACTACACTAACGCTTATTTGTAAACAGTGTTAGGAGTAGAACTACCAGGAATGCCTGTAAAAATATCGTCGGATTATAAAAAAGAACCATAAATAGCTGGTTGATTTAAAGTGAACTGACACTTAGGTTAAAGGCTCGAAACGCGTATCGTCAGGCCATGAACAAAGCGAAACAAGAACCTAGACAGACAGTGACATAGCATGGTATAATCAAGTACATAGTCCAGTATATTGCCAAATACATAATTTGGTAAATAATCAAGAAATATTAGAGTACATAGCAATATAAAATGTAGTGATGAAATTAATTTTCGTGGGTCATACCTCCTTTAAGTCGCCATTTATGGAAAGGAAAAGTCTTATAAGTACAAAGTTATAAAATAATAAACTTGCTAAATGCAATTTGAGAATCGACCGTGATGCAGACCGTTGTAGAGAAGAACGTCTTTTTCACTACAGTTTAAGTTTGTACTGCAATTCCCGGGAGGGATGAACAATCCGCATACTTATGTTAGCTTATACGGAGCCCTAATACTAGTTGTTAGAACTATTCTTCTGTCGTGGACCCTGTCTGAGTAGGCTCCACCCTTTTACCTGTTCCTGCAGCCGAATAGCAGTGTGTAGAGAGCCAGTATAATAATAATTAATAACAGGCTGCGAGGCATTCCAGCTTAGTTCTGAGACGTGAAAACGCATCTGTAGCCTACCTTCTTTGAAGTTGATGTTGCCACTTACCATCAGGTGCACTGTAAGCTCGTTTGTCAGTTCAGTTTCATTTAAAAAAAAACCCTAAGTCCGGTATTTTTCACTCATCCGTAGATGGATGCAGGATGTAATAAGATTTGTGGTAAGGGGACAATTTTAAGTCATTCAATGAAACCTACTTATTACGTATATTTTTGGTATTTTTGTACAAATATTGGTTGGAACCGAAGTTTGCAGTAAATTTTTATGCTGCTTTTTAATTTGAGGTATTACGTCTTAAGTCTAAGGTATAAAATATACACATGTTTTATTTCAGTAATTTTATTTCAACCTTATTCAATGGAACATTGTTTACATTCAATTTTATAAATTAAAGCTAACCTGAGTGGTGAATTTGGTGTCTTCCATTTTAATCTTGTAATAAATTTGAGTCTTGTCAAGTGAAGAATGCAGCACCTGCACATAAAATACCTTATTTTATTTTATATCATCAACTAAGTAATAAAGTAGACAGAAGCGATGATAAACTTTGCATCGCTAATTATTTAATTAAAATTTGCCCGGCGGTGAAGGAAAACATCGTGAGGAAACCTGCATGTCTGAGAAATAAGAAAAAACTTATTTCGAAGACATGTGAAGTTCGCCAACACGCATTGGGGGCAGCGCGGCGGACATTTCCTAGCCCTAAAACCCTCTCAGAAATGAGAGGAGGCCTGTGCCCAGCAGTGGGACGTAAACAGGCTGCAACTTTACTTTACTTTATTGTTATCATTCATATCAACAATATTGTTTGTACAATTTTATTGTTCACAAAATGTGTGTCACGCAATTTGATTTTTTTTAAATTAGTATATAAAAGAATAATGATAAAATCAAGTTAAGACTATGCTTTCATTCATTCAGTCATTCATTACAGCTTATCAAAGGTATACTAGTCTAGAGGAGATTTTTGCCATAGTTGCCACGCTCGGCAGGTGCGTTGCCAACCGCATTTTTTATTATTATTATTGTGAGTTGTCATCAAGAAGATGCAACTCCTGTTTAATTTTATTATGTAGCCCTTCACACTACTCACGGGATGATAAGGGGTAATGGATTATCTATTGAAGAGAAGATTACGCTCGATAACTTGAAATTATATAGTTCAAGGATCCCATTCTACATACCTGCAATTACCGTCCTCTTGTCGTTTACTTTCAAATGTAACTATTCGCCTTAGATTGCTGGAAAAATAAAGTCTATTAGTTCTCTCATTACGTTTAGATTATATGTAATGGTAAAATCTCGTGATATTATTTACCTGGTGCACCACAAGCCGGCACGTTTCCAGGCCAATCGCAGCTCTTCGTTTGGTAGTTGAAAGACAGACCAGCTGGGCACATCGATGAAACGAATATTCTGTTATGGCACATTAGGAATTGGTCACAACAACCCGTGCCCGCAGGATAAATTTCACCATTTCGACAGTTAGTCGTAATTGACGGCGTTTTTACAGATATGGCACACGGTTCTGGCACTTTTGGTACTATTTCAGTACGCGCGGGTGTAGCACACGGAGATGCGGTACAATTTCCTTGTCTTGATGCAGATGTGGGACACGGTTCTGGTACTTTTAGTACTATTTGAGTAGGCGCGGGTGTAGGACACGGAGGTGCGGGTGTAGCACACGGAGGTGCGGGAGTAGAACACGGAGGTGCAGGTGTACGACACGGAGGTGTAGTGCAAATTTCTTGCCTCGGCACAGATGTGGCACACGGTTCTGGTACTTTTAAGACTATTTCTGTAGGCGCGGGTGTACAACACGGAGGGGAGGTGGAATTTTCTTGCCTTGGTGCAGATGTGGCACAGGGTTCTGGTACTTTTAGTACTTTTTGAGTAGGCGCGGGTGTAGGACACGGAGGTGCGGGTGTAGGACACGGAGGTGCGGGTGTACGACACGGAGGTGCAGTGCAAATTTCTTGCCTCGGCACAGATGTGGCACACGGTTCTGGTTCTTTTAAGACTATTTCTGTAGGCGCGGGTGTACAACACGAAGGGGAGGTGGAAATTTCTTGCCTCGGTGCAGATGTGGCACACGGTTCTGATGCTTTAGGTACTATTTCAGTAAAGCAAGGAGATGTATTCGAAATCTCTTGTTTCGCTGCTGCAGGTTGTGATAGCACGTAGGATTGCCAGTTCTGAGGCTGTGGTTTGGATTTCACTAAAATAAAACAAAATGTTATTAAAAAATACAGAGTTTAAAAATTAAATTAATGAAAGCAAAATCATCACATACCTTGTATTGTCAGCGCCAACAAAAACGCAAAAAGGTACATAGCCCGCAACATGATTAATATCTATTGATGAGTTAACGAGTAAAGTGAACTGCTGCTCTTTTGCTGTTTGACTGCCCTTTCTACAAATTGTGTTAGTCTTATATTGAAGTACTCAATGACGTTTATATTTAAGTTTACTAATTAATAACTGGTTACATTAAAAATGCTCATTTACAATTCATCTAGCAATTTTACAAGTTATTATGCCTACCGTTACAAAGACAAATGCAGTTACTTTTTAATTGGAAGCGACATTAGCCTAGCAGAGCCACGCTACAGCTATATTATGGTTGTAGCACGAATGGGTTGGCTCGACCTGGATAGGACCACGCCCTCGCAGAATACCAGCGTAAAATAGCAGCTTTGCTGCTGTGTTTCGTATGATGGGTGTAGAAAACCGAAGATCCTTTTCACTGAAAACGAGACATTCCATCTTATTCCTCAGGGGTGGCAAAGAATCTGTATTTTGATTCTTTATTGAGAAAAGGTGTAGATGTCTATAAGTCACAGCAACCACTTACCATCAGGTGGAGTAGTACTCGTTTGTTACCCTATACTATAAAAAAGTTTCCTTTTGCACTCTCTATGTCAATTACTGCTGTTCTACTGCGAATATTGTCTTTACGATCTTATGCTTTGCTTTTCAATGCGCTATATTTTTGTGTAATTTGCAACTTCGTCAAGTAGTGGTGGCGTAAGTGAACCCACTACCCCATATCTCGCCGTGGCTGTCTTAAGAGGCGACAGAGGGAAATGAAACGAGATTGCCAAAATGCAGCACCTGCTGAACCTGCTGCCACCGTGGCTGGATGAGTGGCGTATGGCCGTCAACGTTGGGAAGACGACCGCTCTCTTCACCCGCTGCTACAGAGGCCAGGAAATTGCAATAGGAGAATTGGAAACAGCATAACTGCTACCAGGACCGGTACATAGTAATGTACTGCGAGGAGATTCCTGGCAATGTGGTATGCCCCGAGGCCCGAGACCTGCTGTGTGCTAAATATTATACACGCAGAGGATAACGTAGGAGGCTAGTGCCTTCCTTGTCTAAATTACACCTATCCCTGTTCATTCTGAAACACTATTGTTTTTATAGGAAAACATATTATGTTTTCCTTATGAGTCTTAATGTTTTTTATCTGTTATCACAAGAGCAAAAATAATCATAAGTGCCAAAATATATTTTTATCCAAAATAAGTATCTATTTTAATTATTATATTAAAATAGATACTTTTATTTGTATTGCACAGATGATTACTGTTGAATTGAACATGACTCTAAATTAATCTAAAAACAAACTATTATGTAATTAAAGGAGCAAACTACTAACAGCAAAGGAGTGGAATAATTTGCCGGCGTCTATCTTTCCGTCCGAATACAATCTAGGCGTCTTCAAGACAAGAGTGAATAGGCTTTTGTTACGATAAGACAGTGCGATTTACCATCTAAGGCTGCATCACCACTTACCACCAGGTGGGATTGTGGTCAAGCACTGGCTTATAATAAGTAAAAAAAAAAAAAAAAATTAACTCTCGACCGGGGAATCGAACTCCGAACTTTCGTTCGACATTATATTGATTTCTTTTTATAAGATAAAGGTAACAAACGAGCACACAGTCCACCTTATGGTAAGTGGTTGCTGTGGCCCATAGACATCTACATCTCTCCTCGATTACAAATCAAAATGCAGATGCGTTGTCACCAGTGAGGACTAAGATGGAATGCCTCGTTTCCAGTAAAAAGGGTTTCCGGTTCTCTACACTCTCCATACGAAACACAGCAGCGTTAAGCTGCCATTTTACGCTGGTATTCTGTGGGAGCGTGGTCCTTCCCCGGTCGAGCCGACCCATTCGTGCTACAACTATCCTACTAAAATAGCTGCAGCATGGCTCTACCACGTTGTGAATTTATTCATTTTTAACATAGATTGCTCCATGTTGAAGTACCTTGCATAATTTAATAGCAATGTTTACTGAACGTAAGATTATTTATTTTTTGAAAGGAAGTAAATAATAAATTATTTTTAAGCGCGTCGCCAACAGGTGTTTGTGTTAAACTTCAGTAAAATTTTATGTTTGTTTGCAATACTGATATGTTGTGACCTCTGACGACCAGGATTACCTCTTTATTATTGAAAAGGGTCTCCGATTCTCATCACTCGTCACAACCAATACACCAGCATTACTTACTCTGAAAGAAAGCAAAATTAGTAATCGTAATTTTAGAATCATTGGCTATTCAGGACGATAGATGGTGCAGTTCGTACTGATTCCCTGAAGTTTTTATTTTTATTTAGATAAAATATGTACGACCGCAACTGCTTAAATACAGACTCCAGAAAAACGTCGCAGTAAAGATTTTTCAATACAACGTGAAAATATGTTAAAAAAAATAGTAGGTTTTGCACTACACTAACGCTTATTTGTAAACAGTGTTAGGAGTAGAACTACCAGGAATGCCTGTAAAAATATCGTCGGATTATAAAAAAGAACCATAAAGAGCTGGTTGTTTTAAAGTGAACTGACACTTAGGTTAAAGGCTCGAAACGCGTATCGTCAGGCCATGAACAAAGCGAAACAAGAACCTAGACAGACAGTGACATAGCATGGTATAATCAAGTACATAGTCCAGTATATTGCCAAATACATAATTTGGTAAATAATCAAGAAATATTAGAGTACATAGCAATATAAAATGTAGTGATGAAATTAATTTTCGTGGGTCATACCTCCTTTAAGTCGCCATTTATGGAAAGGAAAAGTCTTATAAGTACAAAGTTATAAAATAATAAACTTGCTAAATGCAATTTGAGAATCGACCGTGATGCAGACCGTTGTAGAGAAGAACGTCTTTTTCACTACAGTTTAAGTTTGTACTGCAATTCCCGGGAGGGATGAACAATCCGCATACTTATGTTAGCTTATACGGAGCCCTAATACTAGTTGTTAGAACTATTCTTCTGTCGTGGACCCTGTCTGAGTAGGCTCCACCCTTTTACCTGTTCCTGCAGCCGAATAGCAGTGTGTAGAGAGCCAGTATAATAATAATTAATAACAGGCTGCGAGGCATTCCAGCTTAGTTCTGGGACGTGAAAACGCATCTGTAGCCTACCTTCTTTGAAGTTGATGTTGCCACTTACCATCAGGTGCACTGTAAGCTCGTTTGTCAGTTCAGTTTCATTTAAAAAAAAACCCTAAGTCCGGTATTTTTCACTCATCCGTAGATGGATGCAGGATGTAATAAGATTTGTGGTAAGGGGACAATTTTAAGTCATTCAATGAAACATACTTATTACGTATATTTTTGGTATTTTTGTACAAATATTGGTTGGAACCGAAGTTTGCAGTAAATTTTTATGCTGCTTTTTAATTTGAGGTATTACGTCTTAAGTCTAAGGTATAAAATATACACATGTTTTATTTCAGTAATTTTATTTCAACCTTATTCAATGGAACATTATTTACATTCAATTTTATAAATTAAAGCTAACCTGAGTGGTGAATTTGGTGTCTTCCATTTTAATCTTGTAATAAATTTGAGTCTTGTCAAGTGAAGAATGCAGCACCTGCACATAAAATACCTTATTTTATTTTATATCATCAACTAAGTAATAAAGTAGACAGAAGCGATGATAAACTTTGCATCGCTAATTATTTAATTAAAATTTGCCCGGCGGTGAAGGAAAACATCGTGAGGAAACCTGCATGTCTGAGAAATAAGAAAAAACATATTTCGAAGACATGTGAAGTTGGCCAACACGCATTGGGGGCAGCGCGGCGGACATTTCCTTGCCCTAAAACCCTCTCAGAAATGAGAGGAGGCCTGTGCCCAGCAGTGGGACGTAAACAGGCTGCAACTTTACTTTATTGTTATCATTCATATCAACAATATTGTTTGTACAATTTTATTGTTCACAAAATGTGTGTCACACAATTAGATTTTTTTTAAATTAGTATATAAAAGAATAATGATAAAATCAAGTTAAGACTATGCTTTCATTCATTCAGTCATTCATTACAGCTTATCAAAGGTATACTAGTCTAGAGGAGATTTTTGCCATAGTTGCCACGCTCGCCAGGTGCGTTGTCAACCGCATTTTTTTATTATTATTATTGTGAGTTGTCATCAAGAAGATGCAACTCCTGTTTAATTTTATTATGTAGCCCTTCACACTACTCACGGGATGATAAGGGGTAATGGATTCTCTATTGAAGAGAAGATTACGCTCGATAACTTGAAATTATATAGTTCAAGGATCCCATTCTACATACCTGCAATTACCGTCCTCTTGTCGTTTACTTTCAAATGTAACTATTCGCCTTAGATTGCTGGAAAAATAAAGTCTATTAGTTCTCTCATTACGTTTAGATTATATGTAATGGTAAAATCTCGTGATATTATTTACCTGGTGCACCACAAGCCGGCACGTTTCCAGGCCAATCGCAGCTCTTCGTTTGGTAGTTGAAAGACAGACCAGCTGGGCACATCGATGAAACGAATATTCTGTTATGGCACATTAGGAATTGGTCACAACAACCCGTGCCCGCAGGATAAATTTCACCATTTCGACAGTTAGTCGTAATTGACGGCGTTTTTACAGATATGGCACACGGTTCTGGCACTTTTGGTACTATTTCAGTACGCGCGGGTGTAGCACACGGAGATGCGGTACAATTTCCTTGTCTTGATGCAGATGTGGGACACGGTTCTGGTACTTTTAGTACTATTTGAGTAGGCGCGGGTGTAGGACACGGAGGTGCGGGTGTAGCACACGGAGGTGCGGGTGTAGAACACGGAGGTGCAGGTGTACGACACGGAGGTGTAGTGCAAATTTCTTGCCTCGGCACAGATGTGGCACACGGTTCTGGTACTTTTAAGACTATTTCTGTAGGCGCGGGTGTACAACACGGAGGGGAGGTGGAATTTTCTTGCCTTGGTGCAGATGTGGCACAGGGTTCTGGTACTTTTAGTACTTTTTGAGTAGGCGCGGGTGTAGGACACGGAGGTGCGGGTGTAGGACACGGAGGTGCGGGTGTACGACACGGAGGTGCAGTGCAAATTTCTTGCCTCGGCACAGATGTGGCACACGGTTCTGGTTCTTTTAAGACTATTTCTGTAGGCGCGGGTGTACAACACGAAGGGGAGGTGGAAATTTCTTGCCTCGGTGCAGATGTGGCACACGGTTCTGATGCTTTAGGTACTATTTCAGTAAAGCAAGGAGATGTATTCGAAATCTCTTGTTTCGCTGCTGCAGGTTGTGATAGCACGTAGGATTGCCAGTTCTGAGGCTGTGGTTTGGATTTCACTAAAATAAAACAAAATGTTATTAAAAAATACAGAGTTTAAAAATTAAATTAATGAAAGCAAAATCATCACATACCTTGTATTGTCAGCGCCAACAAAAACGCAAAAAGTACATAGCCCGCAACATTATTAATATCTATTGATGAGTTAACGAGTAAAGTGAACTGCTGCTCTTT
Organism: Parnassius glacialis; assembly: GCA_033319125.1. Classification (NCBI taxonomy): domain Eukaryota; kingdom Metazoa; phylum Arthropoda; class Insecta; order Lepidoptera; family Papilionidae; genus Parnassius; species Parnassius glacialis. Next base: position 18,595,923 of record JAVANC010000001.1, on the reverse strand, counting down.
TGCTGTTTGACTGCCCTTTCTACAAATTGTGTTAGTCTTATGTTGAAGTACTCAATGACGTTTATATTTAAGTTTACTAATTAATAACTGGTTACATTAAAAATGCTCATTTACAATTCATCTAGCAATTTTACAAGTTATTATGCCTACCGTTACAAAGACAAATGCAGTTACTTTTTAATTGGAAGCGACATTAGCCTAGCAGAGCCACGCTACAGCTATATTATGGTTGTAGCACGAATGGGTTGGCTCGACCTGGATAGGACCACGCCCTCGCAGAATACCAGCGTAAAATAGCAGCTTTGCTGCTGTGTTTCGTATGATGGGTGTAGAAAACCGAAGAACCTTTTCACTGAAAACGAGACATTCCATCTTATTCCTCAGGGGTGGCAAAGAATCTGTATTTTGATTCTTTATTGAGAAAAGGTGTAGATGTCTATAAGTCACAGCAACCACTTACCATCAGGTGGAGTAGTACTCGTTTGTTACCCTATACTATAAAAAAGTTTCCTTTTGCACTCTCTATGTCAATTACTGTTGTTCTACTGCGAATATTGTCTTTACGATCTTATGCTTTGCTTTTCAATGCGCTATATTTTTGTGTAATTTGCAACTTCGTCAAGTAGTGGTGGCGTAAGTGAACCCACTACCCCATATCTCGCCGTGGCTGTCTTAAGAGGCGACAGAGGGAAATGAAACGAGATTGCCAAAATGCAGCACCTGCTGAACCTGCTGCCACCGTGGCTGGATGAGTGGCGTATGGCCGTCAACGTTGGGAAGACGACCGCTCTCTTCACCCGCTGCTACAGAGGCCAGGAAATTGCAACAGGAGAATTGGAAACAGCATAACTGCTACCAGGACCGGTACAAAGTAATGTACTGCGAGGAGATTCCTGGCAATGTGGTATGCCCCGAGGCCCGAGACCTGCTGTGTGCTAAATATTATACACGCAGAGGACAACGTAGGAGGCTAGTGCCTTCCTTGTCTAAATTACACCTATCCCTGTTCATTCTGAAACACTATTGTTTTTATAGGAAAACATATTATGTTTTCCTTATGAGTCTTAATGTTTTTTATCTGTTATCACAAGAGCAAAAATAATCATAAGTGCCAAAATATATTTTTATCCAAAATAAGTATCTATTTTAATTATTATATTAAAATAGATACTTTTATTTGTATTGCACAGATGATTACTGTTGAATTGAACATGACTCTAAATTAATCTAAAAACAAACTATTATGTAATTAAAGGAGCAAACTACTAACAGCAAAGGAGTGGAATAATTTGCCGGCGTCTATCTTTCCGTCCGAATACAATCTAGGCGTCTTCAAGGCAAGAGTGAATAGGCTTTTGTTACGATAAGACAGTGCGATTTACCATCTAAGGCTGCATCACCACTTACCACCAGGTGGGATTGTGGTTAAGCACTGGCTTATAATAAGTAAAAAAAAAAAAAAAAATTAACTCTCGACCGGGGAATCGAACTCCGAACTTTCGTTCGACATTATATTGATTTCTTTTTATAAGATAAAGGTAACAAACGAGCACACAGTCCACCTTATGGTAAGTGGTTGCTGTGGCCCATAGACATCTACATCTCTCCTCGATTACAAATCAAAATGCAGATGCGTTGTCACCAGTGAGGACTAAGATGGAATGCCTCGTTTCCAGTAAAAAGGGTTTCCGGTTCTCTACACTCTCCATACGAAACACAGCAGCGTTAAGCTGCCATTTTACGCTGGTATTCTGTGGGAGCGTGGTCCTTCCCCGGTCGAGCCGACCCATTCGTGCTACAACTATCCTACTAAAATAGCTGCAGCATGGCTCTACCACGTTGTGAATTTATTCATTTTTAACATAGATTGCTCCATGTTGAAGTACCTTGCATAATTTAATAGCAATGTTTACTGAACGTAAGATTATTTATTTTTTGAAAGGAAGTAAATAATAAATTATTTTTAAGCGCGTCGCCAACAGGTGTTTGTGTTAAACTTCAGTAAAATTTTATGTTTGTTTGCAATACTGATATGTTGTGACCTCTGAGGACCAGGATTACCTCTTTATTATTGAAAAGGGTCTCCGATTCTCATCACTCGTCACAACCAATACACCAGCATTACTTACTCTGTAAGAAAGCAAAATTAGTAATCGTAATTTTAGAATCATTGGCTATTCAAGACGATAGATGGTGCAATTCGTACTGATTCCGTGAAGTTTTTATTTTTATTTAGATAAAATATGTACGACCGCAACTGCTTAAATACAGACTCCAGAAAAACGTCGCAGTAAAGATTTTTCAATACAACGTGAAAATTAGTTAAAAAAAATAGTAGGTTTTGCACTACACTAACGCTTATTTGTAAACAGTGTTAGGAGTAGAACTACCAGGAATGCCTGTAAAAATATCGTCGGATTATAAAAAAGAACCATAAATAGCTGGTTGATTTAAAGTGAACTGACACTTAGGTTAAAGGCTCGAAACGCGTATCGTCAGGCCATGAACAAAGCGAAACAAGAACCTAGACAGACAGTGACATAGCATGGTATAATCAAGTACATAGTCCAGTATATTGCCAAATACATAATTTGGTAAATAATCAAGAAATATTAGAGTACATAGCAATATAAAATGTAGTGATGAAATTAATTTTCGTGGGTCATACCTCCTTTAAGTCGCCATTTATGGAAAGGAAAAGTCTTATAAGTACAAAGTTATAAAATAATAAACTTGCTAAATGCAATTTGAGAATCGACCGTGATGCAGACCGTTGTAGAGAAGAACGTCTTTTTCACTACAGTTTAAGTTTGTACTGCAATTCCCGGGAGGGATGAACAATCCGCATACTTATGTTAGCTTATACGGAGCCCTAATACTAGTTGTTAGAACTATTCTTCTGTCGTGGACCCTGTCTGAGTAGGCTCCACCCTTTTACCTGTTCCTGCAGCCGAATAGCAGTGTGTAGAGAGCCAGTATAATAATAATTAATAACAGGCTGCGAGGCATTCCAGCTTAGTTCTGGGACGTGAAAACGCATCTGTAGCCTACCTTCTTTGAAGTTGATGTTGCCACTTACCATCAGGTGCACTGTAAGCTCGTTTGTCAGTTCAGTTTCATTTAAAAAAAAACCCTAAGTCCGGTATTTTTCACTCATCCGTAGATGGATGCAGGATGTAATAAGATTTGTGGTAAGGGGACAATTTTAAGTCATTCAATGAAACCTACTTATTACGTATATTTTTGGTATTTTTGTACAAATATTGGTTGGAACCGAAGTTTGCAGTAAATTTTTATGCTGCTTTTTAATTTGAGGTATTACGTCTTAAGTCTAAGGTATAAAATATACACATGTTTTATTTCAGTAATTTTATTTCAACCTTATTCAATGGAACATTGTTTACATTCAATTTTATAAATTAAAGCTAACCTGAGTGGTGAATTTGGTGTCTTCCATTTTAATCTTGTAATAAATTTGAGTCTTGTCAAGTGAAGAATGCAGCACCTGCACATAAAATACCTTATTTTATTTTATATCATCAACTAAGTAATAAAGTAGACAGAAGCGATGATAAACTTTGCATCGCTAATTATTTAATTAAAATTTGCCCGGCGGTGAAGGAAAACATCGTGAGGAAACCTGCATGTCTGAGAAATAAGAAAAAACATATTTCGAAGACATGTGAAGTTGGCCAACACGCATTGGGGGCAGCGCGGCGGACATTTCCTAGCCCTAAAACCCTCTCAGAAATGAGAGGAGGCCTGTGCCCAGCAGTGGGACGTAAACAGGCTGCAACTTTACTTTACTTTATTGTTATCATTCATATCAACAATATTGTTTGTACAATTTTATTGTTCACAAAATGTGTGTCACGCAATTTGATTTTTTTTAAATTAGTATATAAAAGAATAATGATAAAATCAAGTTAAGACTATGCTTTCATTCATTCAGTCATTCATTACAGCTTATCAAAGGTATACTAGTCTAGAGGAGATTTTTGCCATAGTTGCCACGCTCGGCAGGTGCGTTGCCAACCGCATTTTTTATTATTATTATTGTGAGTTGTCATCAAGAAGATGCAACTCCTGTTTAATTTTATTATGTAGCCCTTCACACTACTCACGGGATGATAAGGGGTAATGGATTATCTATTGAAGAGAAGATTACGCTCGATAACTTGAAATTATATAGTTCAAGGATCCTATTCTACATACCTGCAATTACCGTCCTCTTGTCGTTTACTTTCAAATGTAACTATTCGCCTTAGATTGCTGGAAAAATAAAGTCTATTAGTTCTCTCATTACGTTTAGATTATATGTAATGGTAAAATCTCGTGATATTATTTACCTGGTGCACCACAAGCCGGCACGTTTCCAGGCCAATCGCAGCTCTTCGTTTGGTAGTTGAAAGACAGACCAGCTGGGCACATCGATGAAACGAATATTCTGTTATGGCACATTAGGAATTGGTCACAACAACCCGTGCCCGCAGGATAAATTTCACCATTTCGACAGTTAGTCGTAATTGACGGCGTTTTTACAGATATGGCACACGGTTCTGGCACTTTTGGTACTATTTCAGTACGCGCGGGTGTAGCACACGGAGATGCGGTACAATTTCCTTGTCTTGATGCAGATGTGGGACACGGTTCTGGTACTTTTAGTACTATTTGAGTAGGCGCGGGTGTAGGACATGGAGGTGCGGGTGTAGCACACGGAGGTGCGGGTGTAGAACACGGAGGTGCAGGTGTACGACACGGAGGTGTAGTGCAAATTTCTTGCCTCGGCACAGATGTGGCACACGGTTCTGGTACTTTTAAGACTATTTCTGTAGGCGCGGGTGTACAACACGGAGGGGAGGTGGAATTTTCTTGCCTTGGTGCAGATGTGGCACAGGGTTCTGGTACTTTTAGTACTTTTTGAGTAGGCGCGGGTGTAGGACACGGAGGTGCGGGTGTACGAAACGGAGGTGCAGTGCAAATTTCTTGCCTCGGCACAGATGTGGCACACGGTTCTGGTTCTTTTAAGACTATTTCTGTAGGCGCGGGTGTACAACACGAAGGGGAGGTGGAAATTTCTTGCCTCGGTGCAGATGTGGCACACGGTTCTGATGCTTTAGGTACTATTTCAGTAAAGCAAGGAGATGTATTCGAAATGTCTTGTTTCGCTGCTGCAGGTTGTGATAGCACGTAGGATTGCCAGTTCTGAGGCTGTGGTTTGGATTTCACTAAAATAAAACAAAATGTTATTAAAAAATACAGAGTTTAAAAATTAAATTAATGAAAGCAAAATCATCACATACCTTGTATTGTCAGCGCCAACAAAAACGCAAAAAGGTACATAGCCCGCAACATGATTAATATCTATTGATGAGTTAACGAGTAAAGTGAACTGCTGCTCTTTTGCTGTTTGACTGCCCTTTCTACAAATTGTGTTAGTCTTATATTGAAGTACTCAATGACGTTTATATTTAAGTTTACTAATTAATAACTGGTTACATTAAAAATGCTCATTTACAATTCATCTAGCAATTTTACAAGTTATTATGCCTACCGTTACAAAAACAAATGCAGTTACTTTTTAATTGGAAGCGACATTAGCCTAGCAGAGCCACGCTACAGCTATATTATGGTTGTAGCACGAATGGGTTGGCTCGACCTGGATAGGACCACGCCCTCGCAGAATACCAGCGTAAAATATCAGCTTTGCTGCTGTGTTTCGTATGATGGGTGTAGAAAACCGAAGAACCTTTTCACTGAAAACGAGACATTCCATCTTATTCCTCAGGGGTGGCAAAGAATCTGTATTTTGATTCTTTATTGAGAAAAGGTGTAGATGTCTATAAGTCTAAGCAACCACTTACCATCAGGTGGAGTAGTACTCGTTTGTTACCCTATACTATAAAAAAGTTTCCTTTTGCACTCTCTATGTCAATTACTGTTGTTCTACTGCGAATATTGTCTTTACGATCTTATGCTTTGCTTTTCAATGCGCTATATTTTTGTGTAATTTGCAACTTCGTCAAGTAGTGGTGGCGTAAGTGAACCCACTACCCCATATCTCGCCGTGGCTGTCTTAAGAGGCGACAGAGGGAAATGAAACGAGATTGCCAAAATGCAGCACCTGCTGAACCTGCTGCCACCGTGGCTGGATGAGTGGCGTATGGCCGTCAACGTTGGGAAGACGACCGCTCTCTTCACCCGCTGCTACAGAGGCCAGGAAATTGCAACAGGAGAATTGGAAACAGCATAACTGCTACCAGGACCGGTACAAAGTAATGTACTGCGAGGAGATTCCTGGCAATGTGGTATGCCCCGAGGCCCGAGACCTGCTGTGTGCTAAATATTATACACGCAGAGGACAACGTAGGAGGCTAGTGCCTTCCTTGTCTAAATTACACCTATCCCTGTTCATTCTGAAACACTATTGTTTTTATAGGAAAACATATTATGTTTTCCTTATGAGTCTTAATGTTTTTTATCTGTTATCACAAGAGCAAAAATAATCATAAGTGCCAAAATATATTTTTATCCAAAATAAGTATCTATTTTAATTATTATATTAAAATAGATACTTTTATTTGTATTGCACAGATGATTACTGTTGAATTGAACATGACTCTAAATTAATCTAAAAACAAACTATTATGTAATTAACTCTCGACCGGGGAATCGAACTCCGAACTTTCGTTCGACATTATATTGAGTTCTTTTTATAAGATAAGGGTAACAAACGAGCACACAGTCCACCTTATTGTAAGATGGTTGCTGTGGCCCATAGACATCTACATCTCTCCTCGATTACGAATCAAAATGCAGATGCGTTGTCACCAGTGAGGACTAAGATGGAATGCCTCGTTTCCAGTAAAAAGGGTTTCCGGTTCTCTACACTCTCCATACGAAACACATGCGTGCACACGTGAGCGTGGTCCTTCCCCGGTCGAGCCGACCCATTCGTGCTACAACTATCCTACTAAAATAGCTGCAGCATGGCTCTACCACGTTGTGAATTTATTCATTTTTAACATAGATTGCTCCATGTTGAAGTACCTTGCATAATTTAATAGCAATGTTTACTGAACGTAAGATTATTTATTTTTTGAAAGGAAGTAAATAATAAATTATTTTTAAGCGCGTCGCCAACAGGTGTTTGTGTTAAACTTCAGTAAAATTTTATGTTTGTTTGCAATACTGATATGTTGTGACCTCTGAGGACCAGGATTACCTCTTTATTATTGAAAAGGGTCTCCGATTCTCATCACTCGTCACAACCAATACACCAGCATTACTTACTCTGTAAGAAAGCAAAATTAGTAATCGTAATTTTAGAATCATTGGCTATTCAGGACGATAGATGGTGCAGTTCGTACTGATTCCCTGAAGTTTTTATTTTTATTTAGATAAAATATGTACGACCGCAACTGCTTAAATACAGACTCCAGAAAAACGTCGCAGTAAAGATTTTTCAATACAACGTGAAAATATGTTAAAAAAAATAGTAGGTTTTGCACTACACTAACGCTTATTTGTAAACAGTGTTAGGAGTAGAACTACCAGGAATGCCTGTAAAAATATCGTCGGATTATAAAAAAAAACCATAAAGAGCTGGTTGTTTTAAAGTGAACTGACACTTAGGTTATAGGCTCGAAACGCGTATCGTCAGGCCATGAACAAAGCGAAACAAGAACCTAGACAGACAGTGACATAGCATGGTATAATCAAGTACATAGTCCAGTATATTGCCAAATACATAATTTGGTAAATAATCAAGAAATATTAGAGTACATAGCAATATAAAATGTAGTGATGAAATTAATTTTCGTGGGTCATACCTCCTTTAAGTCGCCATTTATGGAAAGGAAAAGTCTTATAAGTACAAAGTTATAAAATAATAAACTTGCTAAATGCAATTTGAGAATCGACCGTGATGCAGACCGTTGTAGAGAAGAACGTCTTTTTCACTACAGTTTAAGTTTGTACTGCAATTCCCGGGAGGGATGAACAATCCGCATACTTATGTTAGCTTATACGGAGCCCTAATACTAGTTGTTAGAACTATTCTTCTGTCGTGGACCCTGTCTGAGTAGGCTCCACCCTTTTACCTGTTCCTGCAGCCGAATAGCAGTGTGTAGAGAGCCAGTATAATAATAATTAATAACAGGCTGCGAGGCATTCCAGCTTAGTTCTGGGACGTGAAAACGCATCTGTAGCCTACCTTCTTTGAAGTTGATGTTGCCACTTACCATCAGGTGCACTGTAAGCTCGTTTGTCAGTTCAGTTTCATTTAAAAAAAAACCCTAAGTCCGGTATTTTTCACTCATCCGTAGATGGATGCAGGATGTAATAAGATTTGTGGTAAGGGGACAATTTTAAGTCATTCAATGAAACCTACTTATTACGTATATTTTTGGTATTTTTGTACAAATATTGGTTGGAACCGAAGTTTGCAGTAAATTTTTATGCTGCTTTTTAATTTGAGGTATTACGTCTTAAGTCTAAGGTATAAAATATACACATGTTTTATTTCAGTAAATTTATTTCAACCTTATTCAATGGAACATTGTTTACATTCAATTTTATAAATTAAAGCTAACCTGAGTGGTGAATTTGGTGTCTTCCATTTTAATCTTGTAATAAATTTGAGTCTTGTCAAGTGAAGAATGCAGCACCTGCACATAAAATACCTTATTTTATTTTATATCATCAACTAAGTAATAAAGTAGACAGAAGCGATGATAAACTTTGCATCGCTAATTATTTAATTAAAATTTGCCCGGCGGTGAAGGAAAACATCGTGAGGAAACCTGCATGTCTGAGAAATAAGAAAAAACATATTTCGAAGACATGTGAAGTTGGCCAACACGCATTGGGGGCAGCGCGGCGGACATTTCCTAGCCCTAAAACCCTCTCAGAAATGAGAGGAGGCCTGTGCCCAGCAGTGGGACGTAAACAGGCTGCAACTTTACTTTACTTTATTGTTATCATTCATATCAACAATATTGTTTGTACAATTTTATTGTTCACAAAATGTGTGTCACGCAATTTGATTTTTTTTAAATTAGTATATAAAAGAATAATGATAAAATCAAGTTAAGACTATGCTTTCATTCATTCAGTCATTCATTACAGCTTATCAAAGGTATACTAGTCTAGAGGAGATTTTTGCCATAGTTGCCACGCTCGGCAGGTGCGTTGCCAACCGCATTTTTTATTATTATTATTGTGAGTTGTCATCAAGAAGATGCAACTCCTGTTTAATTTTATTATGTAGCCCTTCACACTACTCACGGGATGATAAGGGGTAATGGATTATCTATTGAAGAGAAGATTACGCTCGATAACTTGAAATTATATAGTTCAAGGATCCTATTCTACATACCTGCAATTACCGTCCTCTTGTCGTTTACTTTCAAATGTAACTATTCGCCTTAGATTGCTGGAAAAATAAAGTCTATTAGTTCTCTCATTACGTTTAGATTATATGTAATGGTAAAATCTCGTGATATTATTTACCTGGTGCACCACAAGCCGGCACGTTTCCAGGTCAATCGCAGCTCTTCGTTTGGTAGTTGAAAGACAGACCAGCTGGGCACATCGATGAAACGAATATTCTGTTATGGCACATTAGGAATTGGTCACAACAACCCGTGCCCGCAGGATAAATTTCACCATTTCGACAGTTAGTCGTAATTGACGGCGTTTTTACAGATATGGCACACGGTTCTGGCACTTTTGGTACTATTTCAGTACGCGCGGGTGTAGCACACGGAGATGCGGTACAATTTCCTTGTCTTGATGCAGATGTGGGACACGGTTCTGGTACTTTTAGTACTATTTGAGTAGGCGCGGGTGTAGGACACGGAGGTGCGGGTGTAGCACACGGAGGTGCGGGTGTAGAACACGGAGGTGCAGGTGTACGACACGGAGGTGTAGTGCAAATTTCTTGCCTCGGCACAGATGTGGCACACGGTTCTGGTACTTTTAAGACTATTTCTGTAGGCGCGGGTGTACAACACGGAGGGGAGGTGGAATTTTCTTGCCTTAGTGCAGATGTGGCACAGGGTTCTGGTACTTTTAGTACTTTTTGAGTAGGCGCGGGTGTAGGACACGGAGGTGCGGGTGTACGACACGGAGGTGCAGTGCAAATTTCTTGCCTCGGCACAGATGTGGCACACGGTTCTGGTTCTTTTAAGACTATTTCTGTAGGCGCGGGTGTACAACACGAAGGGGAGGTGGAAATTTCTTGCCTCGGTGCAGATGTGGCACACGGTTCTGATGCTTTAGGTACTATTTCAGTAAAGCAAGGAGATGTATTCGAAATGTCTTGTTTCGCTGCTGCAGGTTGTGATAGCACGTAGGATTGCCAGTTCTGAGGCTGTGGTTTGGATTTCACTAAAATAAAACAAAATGTTATTAAAAAATACAGAGTTTAAAAATTAAATTAATGAAAGCAAAATCATCACATACCTTGTATTGTCAGCGCCAACAAAAACGCAAAAAGGTACATAGCCCGCAACATGATTAATATCTATTGATGAGTTAACGAGTAAAGTGAACTGCTGCTCTTTTGCTGTTTGACTGCCCTTTCTACAAATTGTGTTAGTCTTATATTGAAGTACTCAATGACGTTTATATTTAAGTTTACTAATTAATAACTGGTTACATTAAAAATGCTCATTTACAATTCATCTAGCAATTTTACAAGTTATTATGCCTACCGTTACAAAAACAAATGCAGTTACTTTTTAATTGGAAGCGACATTAGCCTAGCAGAGCCACGCTACAGCTATATTATGGTTGTAGCACGAATGGGTTGGCTCGACCTGGATAGGACCACGCCCTCGCAGAATACCAGCGTAAAATATCAGCTTTGCTGCTGTGTTTCGTATGATGGATGGGTGTAGAAAACCGAAGAACCTTTTCACTGAAAACGAGACATTCCATCTTATTCCTCAGGGGTGGCAAAGAATCTGTATTTTGATTCTTTATTGAGAAAAGGTGTAGATGTCTGTAAGTCTAAGCAACCACTTACCATCAGGTGGAGTAGTACTCGTTTGTTACCCTATACTATAAAAAAGTTTCCTTTTGCACTCTCTATGTCAATTACTGTTGTTCTACTGCGAATATTGTCTTTACGATCTTATGCTTTGCTTTTCAATGCGCTATATTTTTGTGTAATTTGCAACTTCGTCAAGTAGTGGTGGCGTAAGTGAACCCACTACCCCATATCTCGCCGTGGCTGTCTTAAGAGGCGACAGAGGGAAATGAAACGAGATTGCCAAAATGCAGCACCTGCTGAACCTGCTGCCACCGTGGCTGGATGAGTGGCGTATGGCCGTCAACGTTGGGAAGACGACCGCTCTCTTCACCCGCTGCTACAGAGGCCAGGAAATTGCAACAGGAGAATTGGAAACAGCATAACTGCTACCAGGACCGGTACAAAGTAATGTACTGCGAGGAGATTCCTGGCAATGTGGTATGCCCCGAGGCCCGAGACCTGCTGTGTGCTAAATATTATACACGCAGAGGACAACGTAGGAGGCTAGTGCCTTCCTTGTCTAAATTACACCTATCCCTGTTCATTCTGAAACACTATTGTTTTTATAGGAAAACATATTATGTTTTCCTTATGAGTCTTAATGTTTTTTATCTGTTATCACAAGAGCAAAAATAATCATAAGTGCCAAAATATATTTTTATCCAAAATAAGTATCTATTTTAATTATTATATTAAAATAGATACTTTTATTTGTATTGCACAGATGATTACTGTTGAATTGAACATGACTCTAAATTAATCTAAAAACAAACTATTATGTAACTAACTCTCGACCGGGGAATCGAACTCCGAACTTTCGTTCGACATTATATTGAGTTCTTTTTATAAGATAAGGGTAACAAACGAGCACACAGTCCACCTTATTGTAAGATGGTTGCTGTGGCCCATAGACATCTACATCTCTCCTCGATTACGAATCAAAATGCAGATGCGTTGTCACCAGTGAGGACTAAGATGGAATGCCTCGTTTCCAGTAAAAAGGGTTTCCGGTTCTCTACACTCTCCATACGAAACACATGCGTGCACACGTGAGCGTGGTCCTTCCCCGGTCGAGCCGACCCATTCGTGCTACAACTATCCTACTAAAATAGCTGCAGCATGGCTCTACCACGTTGTGAATTTATTCATTTTTAACATAGATTGCTCCATGTTGAAGTACCTTGCATAATTTAATAGCAATGTTTACTGAACGTAAGATTATTTATTTTTTGAAAGGAAGTAAATAATAAATTATTTTTAAGCGCGTCGCCAACAGGTGTTTGTGTTAAACTTCAGTAAAATTTTATGTTTGTTTGCAATACTGATATGTTGTGACCTCTGAGGACCAGGATTACCTCTTTATTATTGAAAAGGGTCTCCGATTCTCATCACTCGTCACAACCAATACACCAGCATTACTTACTCTGTAAGAAAGCAAAATTAGTAATCGTAATTTTAGAATCATTGGCTATTCAGGACGATAGATGGTGCAGTTCGTACTGATTCCCTGAAGTTTTTATTTTTATTTAGATAAAATATGTACGACCGCAACTGCTTAAATACAGACTCCAGAAAAACGTCGCAGTAAAGATTTTTCAATACAACGTGAAAATATGTTAAAAAAAATAGTAGGTTTTGCACTACACTAACGCTTATTTGTAAACAGTGTTAGGAGTAGAACTACCAGGAATGCCTGTAAAAATATCGTCGGATTATAAAAAAAAACCATAAAGAGCTGGTTGTTTTAAAGTGAACTGACACTTAGGTTATAGGCTCGAAACGCGTATCGTCAGGCCATGAACAAAGCGAAACAAGAACCTAGACAGACAGTGACATAGCATGGTATAATCAAGTACATAGTCCAGTATATTGCCAAATACATAATTTGGTAAATAATCAAGAAATATTAGAGTACATAGCAATATAAAATGTAGTGATGAAATTAATTTTCGTGGGTCATACCTCCTTTAAGTCGCCATTTATGGAAAGGAAAAGTCTTATAAGTACAAAGTTATAAAATAATAAACTTGCTAAATGCAATTTGAGAATCGACCGTGATGCAGACCGTTGTAGAGAAGAACGTCTTTTTCACTACAGTTTAAGTTTGTACTGCAATTCCCGGGAGGGATGAACAATCCGCATACTTATGTTAGCTTATACGGAGCCCTAATACTAGTTGTTAGAACTATTCTTCTGTCGTGGACCCTGTCTGAGTAGGCTCCACCCTTTTACCTGTTCCTGCAGCCGAATAGCAGTGTGTAGAGAGCCAGTATAATAATAATTAATAACAGGCTGCGAGGCATTCCAGCTTAGTTCTGGGACGTGAAAACGCATCTGTAGCCTACCTTCTTTGAAGTTGATGTTGCCACTTACCATCAGGTGCACTGTAAGCTCGTTTGTCAGTTCAGTTTCATTTAAAAAAAAACCCTAAGTCCGGTATTTTTCACTCATCCGTAGATGGATGCAGGATGTAATAAGATTTGTGGTAAGGGGACAATTTTAAGTCATTCAATGAAACCTACTTATTACGTATATTTTTGGTATTTTTGTACAAATATTGGTTGGAACCGAAGTTTGCAGTAAATTTTTATGCTGCTTTTTAATTTGAGGTATTACGTCTTAAGTCTAAGGTATAAAATATACACATGTTTTATTTCAGTAAATTTATTTCAACCTTATTCAATGGAACATTGTTTACATTCAATTTTATAAATTAAAGCTAACCTGAGTGGTGAATTTGGTGTCTTCCATTTTAATCTTGTAATAAATTTGAGTCTTGTCAAGTGAAGAATGCAGCACCTGCACATAAAATACCTTATTTTATTTTATATCATCAACTAAGTAATAAAGTAGACAGAAGCGATGATAAACTTTGCATCGCTAATTATTTAATTAAAATTTGCCCGGCGGTGAAGGAAAACATCGTGAGGAAACCTGCATGTCTGAGAAATAAGAAAAAACATATTTCGAAGACATGTGAAGTTCGCCAACACGCATTGGGGGCATCGCGGCGGACATTTCCTAGCCCTAAAACCCTCTCAGAAATGAGAGGAGGCCTGTGCCCAGCAGTGGGACGTAAACAGGCTGCAACTTTACTTTACTTTATTGTTATCATTCATATCAACAATATTGTTTGTACAATTTTATTGTTCACAAAATGTGTGTAAGGCAATTTGATTTTTTTTAAATTAGTATATAAAAGAATAATGATAAAATCAAGTTAAGACTATGCTTTCATTCATTCAGTCATTCATTACAGCTTATCAAAGGTATACTAGTCTAGAGGAGATTTTTACCATAGTTGCCACGCTCGGCAGGTGCGTTGCCAACCGCATTTTTTATTATTATTATTGTGAGTTGTCATCAAGAAGATGCAACTCCTGTTTAATTTTATTATGTAGCTCTTCACACTACTCACGGGATGATAAGGGGTAATGGATTATCTATTGAAGAGAAGATTACGCTCGATAACTTGAAATTATATAGTTCAAGGATCCCATTCTACATACCTGCAATTACCGTCCTCTTATCGTTTACTTTCAAATGTAACTATTCGCCTTAGATTGCTGGAAAAATAAAGTCTATTAGTTCTCTCATTACGTTTAGATTATATGTAATGGTAAAATCTCGTGATATTATTTACCTGGTGCACCACAAGCCGGCACGTTTCCAGGCCAATCGCAGCTCTTCGTTTGGTAGTTGAAAGACAGACCAGCTGGGCACATCGATGAAACGAATATTCTGTTATGGCACATTAGGAATTGGTCACAACAACCCGTGCCCGCAGGATAAATTTCACCATTTCGACAGTTAGTCGTAATTGACGGCGTTTTTACAGATATGGCACACGGTTCTGGCACTTTTGGTACTATTTCAGTACGCGCGGGTGTAGCACGGAGATGCGGTACAATTTCCTTGTCTTGATGCAGATGTGGGACACGATTCTGGTACTTTTAGTACTATTTGAGTAGGCGCGGGTGTAGGACACGGAGGTGCGGGTGTAGCACACGGAGGTGCGGGTGTAGAACACGGAGGTGCAGGTGTACGACACGGAGGTGTAGTGCAAATTTCTTGCCTCGGCACAGATGTGGCACACGGTTCTGGTACTTTTAAGACTATTTCTGTAGGCGCGGGTGTACAACACGGAGGGGAGGTGGAATTTTCTTGCCTTGGTGCAGATGTGGCACAGGGTTCTGGTACTTTTAGTACTTTTTGAGTAGGCGCGGGTGTAGGACACGGAGGTGCGGGTGTAGGACACGGAGGTGCGGGTGTACGACACGGAGGTGCAGTGCAAATTTCTTGCCTCGGCACAGATGTGGCACACGGTTCTGGTTCTTTTAAGACTATTTCTGTAGGCGCGGGTGTACAACACGAAGGGGAGGTGGAAATTTCTTGCCTCGGTGCAGATGTGGCACACGGTTCTGATGCTTTAGGTACTATTTCAGTAAAGCAAGGAGATGTATTCGAAATCTCTTGTTTCGCTGCTGCAGGTTGTGATAGCACGTAGGATTGCCAGTTCTGAGGCTGTGGTTTGGATTTCACTAAAATAAAACAAAATGTTATTAAAAATTCAGAGTTTAAAAATTACGAGTAAATTAATGAAAGCAAAATCATCACATACCTTGTATTGTCAGCGCCAACAAAAACGCAAAAAGGTACATAGCCCGCAACATGATTAATATCTATTGATGAGTTAACGAGTAAAGTGAACTGCTGCTCTTTTGCTGTTTGACTGCCCTTTCTACAAATTGTGTTAGTCTTATGTTGAAGTACTCAATGACGTTTATATTTAAGTTTACTAATTAATAACTGGTTACATTAAAAATGCTCATTTACAATTCATCTAGCAATTTTACAAGTTATTATGCCTACCGTTACAAAGACAAATGCAGTTACTTTTTAATTGGAAGCGACATTAGCCTAGCAGAGCCACGCTACAGCTATATTATGGTTGTAGCACGAATGGGTTGGCTCGACCTGGATAGGACCACGCCCTCGCAGAATACCAGCGTAAAATAGCAGCTTTGCTGCTGTGTTTCGTATGATGGGTGTAGAAAACCGAAGAACCTTTTCACTGAAAACGAGACATTCCATCTTATTCCTCAGGGGTGGCAAAGAATCTGTATTTTGATTCTTTATTGAGAAAAGGTGTAGATGTCTATAAGTCACAGCAACCACTTACCATCAGGTGGAGTAGTACTCGTTTGTTACCCTATACTATAAAAAAGTTTCCTTTTGCACTCTCTATGTCAATTACTGTTGTTCTACTGCGAATATTGTCTTTACGATCTTATGCTTTGCTTTTCAATGCGCTATATTTTTGTGTAATTTGCAACTTCGTCAAGTAGTGGTGGCGTAAGTGAACCCACTACCCCATATCTCGCCGTGGCTGTCTTAAGAGGCGACAGAGGGAAATGAAACGAGATTGCCAAAATGCAGCACCTGCTGAACCTGCTGCCACCGTGGCTGGATGAGTGGCGTATGGCCGTCAACGTTGGGAAGACGACCGCTCTCTTCACCCGCTGCTACAGAGGCCAGGAAATTGCAACAGGAGAATTGGAAACAGCATAACTGCTACCAGGACCGGTACAAAGTAATGTACTGCGAGGAGATTCCTGGCAATGTGGTATGCCCCGAGGCCCGAGACCTGCTGTGTGCTAAATATTATACACGCAGAGGACAACGTAGGAGGCTAGTGCCTTCCTTGTCTAAATTACACCTATCCCTGTTCATTCTGAAACACTATTGTTTTTATAGGAAAACATATTATGTTTTCCTTATGAGTCTTAATGTTTTTTATCTGTTATCACAAGAGCAAAAATAATCATAAGTGCCAAAATATATTTTTATCCAAAATAAGTATCTATTTTAATTATTATATTAAAATAGATACTTTTATTTGTATTGCACAGATGATTACTGTTGAATTGAACATGACTCTAAATTAATCTAAAAACAAACTATTATGTAATTAAAGGAGCAAACTACTAACAGCAAAGGAGTGGAATAATTTGCCGGCGTCTATCTTTCCGTCCGAATACAATCTAGGCGTCTTCAAGGCAAGAGTGAATAGGCTTTTGTTACGATAAGACAGTGCGATTTACCATCTAAGGCTGCATCACCACTTACCACCAGGTGGGATTGTGGTCAAACACTGGCTTATAATAAGTAAAAAAAAAAAAAAAATTAACTCTCGACCGGGGAATCGAACTCCGAACTTTCGTTCGACATTATATTGATTTCTTTTTATAAGATAAAGGTAACAAACGAGCACACAGTCCACCTTATGGTAAGTGGTTGCTGTGGCCCATAGACATCTACATTTCTCCTCGATTACAAATCAAAATGCAGATGCGTTGTCACCAGTGAGGACTAAGATGGAATGCCTCGTTTCCAGTAAAAAGGGTTTCCGGTTCTCTACACTCTCCATACGAAACACAGCAGTGTTAAGCTGCCATTTTACGCTGGTATTCTGTGGGAGCGTGGTCCTTCCCCGGTCGAGCCGACCCATTCGTGCTACAACTATCCTACTAAAATAGCTGCAGCATGGCTCTACCACGTTGTGAATTTATTCATTTTTAACATAGATTGCTCCATGTTGAAGTACCTTGCATAATTTAATAGCAATGTTTACTGAACGTAAGATTATTTATTTTTTGAAAGGAAGTAAATAATAAATTATTTTTAAGCGCGTCGCCAACAGGTGTTTGTGTTAAACTTCAGTAAAATTTTATATTTGTTTGCAATACTGATATGTTGTGACCTCTGAGGACCAGGATTACCTCTTTATTATTGAAAAGGGTCTCCGATTCTCATCACTCGTCACAACCAATACACCAGCATTACTTACTCTGTAAGAAAGCAAAATTAGTAATCGTAATTTTAGAATCATTGGCTATTCAAGACGATAGATGGTGCAATTCGTACTGATTCCGTGAAGTTTTTATTTTTATTTAGATAAAATATGTACGACCGCAACTGCTTAAATACAGACTCCAGAAAAACGTCGCAGTAAAGATTTTTCAATACAACGTGAAAATATGTTAAAAAAAATAGTAGGTTTTGCACTACACTAACGCTTATTTGTAAACAGTGTTAGGAGTAGAACTACCAGGAATGCCTGTAAAAATATCGTCGGATTATAAAAAAGAACCATAAAGAGCTGGTTGTTTTAAAGTGAACTGACACTTAGGTTAAAGGCTCGAAACGCGTATCGTCAGGCCATGAACAAAGCGAAACAAGAACCTAGACAGACAGTGACATAGCATGGTATAATCAAGTACATAGTCCAGTATATTGCCAAATACATAATTTGGTAAATAATCAAGAAATATTAGAGTACATAGCAATATAAAATGTAGTGATGAAATTAATTTTCGTGGGTCATACCTCCTTTAAGTCGCCATTTATGGAAAGGAAAAGTCTTATAAGTACAAAGTTATAAAATAATAAACTTGCTAAATGCAATTTGAGAATCGACCGTGATGCAGACCGTTGTAGAGAAGAACGTCTTTTTCACTACAGTTTAAGTTTGTACTGCAATTCCCGGGAGGGATGAACAATCCGCATACTTATGTTAGCTTATACGGAGCCCTAATACTAGTTGTTAGAACTATTCTTCTGTCGTGGACCCTGTCTGAGTAGGCTCCACCCTTTTACCTGTTCCTGCAGCCGAATAGCAGTGTGTAGAGAGCCAGTATAATAATAATTAATAACAGGCTGCGAGGCATTCCAGCTTAGTTCTGGGACGTGAAAACGCATCTGTAGCCTACCTTCTTTGAAGTTGATGTTGCCACTTACCATCAGGTGCACTGTAAGCTCGTTTGTCAGGTATATTTCACTCATCCGTAGATGGATGCAGGATGTAATAAGATTTGTGGTAAGGGGACAATTTTAAGTCATTCAATGAAACCTACTTATTACGTATATTTTTGGTATTTTTGTACAAATATTGGTTGGAACCGAAGTTTGCAGTAAATTTTTATGCTGCTTTTTAATTTGAGGTATTACGTCTTAAGTCTAAGGTATAAAATATACACATGTTTTATTTCAGTAATTTTATTTCAACCTTATTCAATGGAACATTGTTTACATTCAATTTTATAAATTAAAGCTAACCTGAGTGGTGAATTTGGTGTCTTCCATTTTAATCTTGTAATAAATTTGAGTCTTGTCAAGTGAAGAATGCAGCACCTGCACATAAAATACCTTATTTTATTTTATATCATCAACTAAGTAATAAAGTAGACAGAAGCGATGATAAACTTTGCATCGCTAATTATTTAATTAAAATTTGCCCGGCGGTGAAGGAAAACATCGTGAGGAAACCTGCATGTCTGAGAAATAAGAAAAAACATATTTCGAAGACATGTGAAGTTGGCCAACACGCATTGGGGGCAGCGCGGCGGACATTTCCTTGCCCTAAAACCCTCTCAGAAATGAGAGGAGGCCTGTGCCCAGCAGTGGGACGTAAACAGGCTGCAACTTTACTTTATTGTTATCATTCATATCAACAATATTGTTTGTACAATTTTATTGTTCACAAAATGTGTGTCACACAATTAGATTTTTTTTAAATTAGTATATAAAAGAATAATGATAAAATCAAGTTAAGACTATGCTTTCATTCATTCAGTCATTCATTACAGCTTATCAAAGGTATACTAGTCTAGAGGAGATTTTTGCCATAGTTGCCACGCTCGCCAGGTGCGTTGTCAACCGCATTTTATTATTATTATTATTGTGAGTTGTCATCAAGAAGATGCAACTCCTGTTTAATTTTATTATGTAGCCCTTCACACTACTCACGGGATGATAAGGGGTAATGGATTATCTATTGAAGAGAAGATTACGCTCGATAACTTGAAATTATATAGTTCAAGGATCCCATTCTACATACCTGCAATTACCGTCCTCTTGTCGTTTACTTTCAAATGTAACTATTCGCCTTAGATTGCTGGAAAAATAAAGTCTATTAGTTCTCTCATTACGTTTAGATTATATGTAATGGTAAAATCTCGTGATATTATTTACCTGGTGCACCACAAGCCGGCACGTTTCCAGGCCAATCGCAGCTCTTCGTTTGGTAGTTGAAAGACAGACCAGCTGGGCACATCGATGAAACGAATATTCTGTTATGGCACATTAGGAATTTGTCACAACAACCCGTGCCCGCAGGATAAATTTCACCATTTCGACAGTTAGTCGTAATTGACGGCGTTTTTATAGATATGGCACACGGTTCTGGCACTTTTGGTACTATTTCAGTACGCGCGGGTGTAGCACACG
Organism: Parnassius glacialis; assembly: GCA_033319125.1. Taxonomy (NCBI): domain Eukaryota; kingdom Metazoa; phylum Arthropoda; class Insecta; order Lepidoptera; family Papilionidae; genus Parnassius; species Parnassius glacialis. The sequence continues at coordinate 18,575,597 of JAVANC010000001.1, read as the reverse complement.
GAGATGCGGTACAATTTCCTTGTCTTGATGCAGATGTGGGACACGGTTCTGGTACTTTTAGTACTATTTGAGTAGACGCGGGTGTAGGACACGGAGGTGCGGGTGTAGCACACGGAGGTGCGGGTGTAGAACACGGAGGTGCAGGTGTACGACACGGAGGTGTAGTGCAAATTTCTTGCCTCGGCACAGATGTGGCACACGGTTCTGGTACTTTTAAGACTATTTCTGTAGGCGCGGGTGTACAACACGGAGGGGAGGTGGAATTTTCTTGCCTTGGTGCAGATGTGGCACAGGGTTCTGGTACTTTTAGTACTTTTTGAGTAGGCGCGGGTGTAGGACACGGAGGTGCGGGTGTAGGACACGGAGGTGCGGGTGTAGGACACGGAGGTGCGGGTGTACGACACGGAGGTGCAGTGCAAATTTCTTGCCTCGGCACAGATGTGGCACACGGTTCTGGTTCTTTTAAGACTATTTCTGTAGGCGCGGGTGTACAACACGAAGGGGAGGTGGAAATTTCTTGCCTCGGTGCAGATGTGGCACACGGTTCTGATGCTTTAGGTACTATTTCAGTAAAGCAAGGAGATGTATTCGAAATCTCTTGTTTCGCTGCTGCAGCTTGTGATAGCACGTAGGATTGCCAGTTCTGAGGCTGTGGTTTGGATTTCACTAAAATAAAACAAAATGTTATTAAAAAATACAGAGTTTAAAAATTAAATTAATGAAAGCAAAATCATCACATACCTTGTATTGTCAGCGCCAACAAAAACGCAAAAAGGTACATAGCCCGCAACATGATTAATATCTATTGATGAGTTAACGAGTAAAGTGAACTGCTGCTCTTTTGCTGTTTGACTGCCCTTTCTACAAATTGTGTTAGTCTTATGTTGAAGTACTCAATGACGTTTATATTTAAGTTTACTAATTAATAACTGGTTACATTAAAAATGCTCATTTACAATTCATCTAGCAATTTTACAAGTTATTATGCCTACCGTTACAAAGACAAATGCAGTTACTTTTTAATTGGAAGCGACATTAGCCTAGCAGAGCCACGCTACAGCTATATTATGGTTGTAGCACGAATGGGTTGGCTCGACCTGGATAGGACCACGCCCTCGCAGAATACCAGCGTAAAATAGCAGCTTTGCTGCTGTGTTTCGTATGATGGGTGTAGAAAACCGAAGAACCTTTTCACTGAAAACGAGACATTCCATCTTATTCCTCAGGGGTGGCAAAGAATCTGTATTTTGATTCTTTATTGAGAAAAGGTGTAGATGTCTATAAGTCACAGCAACCACTTACCATCAGGTGGAGTAGTACTCGTTTGTTACCCTATACTATAAAAAAGTTTCCTTTTGCACTCTCTATGTCAATTACTGTTGTTCTACTGCGAATATTGTCTTTACGATCTTATGCTTTGCTTTTCAATGCGCTATATTTTTGTGTAATTTGCAACTTCGTCAAGTAGTGGTGGCGTAAGTGAACCCACTACCCCATATCTCGCCGTGGCTGTCTTAAGAGGCGACAGAGGGAAATGAAACGAGATTGCCAAAATGCAGCACCTGCTGAACCTGCTGCCACCGTGGCTGGATGAGTGGCGTATGGCCGTCAACGTTGGGAAGACGACCGCTCTCTTCACCCGCTGCTACAGAGGCCAGGAAATTGCAACAGGAGAATTGGAAACAGCATAACTGCTACCAGGACCGGTACAAAGTAATGTACTGCGAGGAGATTCCTGGCAATGTGGTATGCCCCGAGGCCCGAGACCTGCTGTGTGCTAAATATTATACACGCAGAGGACAACGTAGGAGGCTAGTGCCTTCCTTGTCTAAATTACACCTATCCCTGTTCATTCTGAAACACTATTGTTTTTATAGGAAAACATATTATGTTTTCCTTATGAGTCTTAATGTTTTTTATCTGTTATCACAAGAGCAAAAATAATCATAAGTGCCAAAATATATTTTTATCCAAAATAAGTATCTATTTTAATTATTATATTAAAATAGATACTTTTATTTGTATTGCACAGATGATTACTGTTGAATTGAACATGACTCTAAATTAATCTAAAAACAAACTATTATGTAATTAAAGGAGCAAACTACTAACAGCAAAGGAGTGGAATAATTTGCCGGCGTCTATCTTTCCGTCCGAATACAATCTAGGCGTCTTCAAGGCAAGAGTGAATAGGCTTTTGTTACGATAAGACAGTGCGATTTACCATCTAAGGCTGCATCACCACTTACCACCAGGTGGGATTGTGGTTAAGCACTGGCTTATAATAAGTAAAAAAAAAAAAAAAATTAACTCTCGACCGGGGAATCGAACTCCGAACTTTCGTTCGACATTATATTGATTTCTTTTTATAAGATAAAGGTAACAAACGAGCACACAGTCCACCTTATGGTAAGTGGTTGCTGTGGCCCATAGACATCTACATCTCTCCTCGATTACAAATCAAAATGCAGATGCGTTGTCACCAGTGAGGACTAAGATGGAATGCCTCGTTTCCAGTAAAAAGGGTTTCCGGTTCTCTACACTCTCCATACGAAACACAGCAGCGTTAAGCTGCCATTTTACGCTGGTATTCTGTGGGAGCGTGGTCCTTCCCCGGTCGAGCCGACCCATTCGTGCTACAACTATCCTACTAAAATAGCTGCAGCATGGCTCTACCACGTTGTGAATTTATTCATTTTTAACATAGATTGCTCCATGTTGAAGTACCTTGCATAATTTAATAGCAATGTTTACTGAACGTAAGATTATTTATTTTTTGAAAGGAAGTAAATAATAAATTATTTTTAAGCGCGTCGCCAACAGGTGTTTGTGTTAAACTTCAGTAAAATTTTATGTTTGTTTGCAATACTGATATGTTGTGACCTCTGAGGACCAGGATTACCTCTTTATTATTGAAAAGGGTCTCCGATTCTCATCACTCGTCACAACCAATACACCAGCATTACTTACTCTGTAAGAAAGCAAAATTAGTAATCGTAATTTTAGAATCATTGGCTATTCAAGACGATAGATGGTGCAATTCGTACTGATTCCGTGAAGTTTTTATTTTTATTTAGATAAAATATGTACGACCGCAACTGCTTAAATACAGACTCCAGAAAAACGTCGCAGTAAAGATTTTTCAATACAACGTGAAAATTAGTTAAAAAAAATAGTAGGTTTTGCACTACACTAACGCTTATTTGTAAACAGTGTTAGGAGTAGAACTACCAGGAATGCCTGTAAAAATATCGTCGGATTATAAAAAAGAACCATAAATAGCTGGTTGATTTAAAGTGAACTGACACTTAGGTTAAAGGCTCGAAACGCGTATCGTCAGGCCATGAACAAAGCGAAACAAGAACCTAGACAGACAGTGACATAGCATGGTATAATCAAGTACATAGTCCAGTATATTGCCAAATACATAATTTGGTAAATAATCAAGAAATATTAGAGTACATAGCAATATAAAATGTAGTGATGAAATTAATTTTCGTGGGTCATACCTCCTTTAAGTCGCCATTTATGGAAAGGAAAAGTCTTATAAGTACAAAGTTATAAAATAATAAACTTGCTAAATGCAATTTGAGAATCGACCGTGATGCAGACCGTTGTAGAGAAGAACGTCTTTTTCACTACAGTTTAAGTTTGTACTGCAATTCCCGGGAGGGATGAACAATCCGCATACTTATGTTAGCTTATACGGAGCCCTAATACTAGTTGTTAGAACTATTCTTCTGTCGTGGACCCTGTCTGAGTAGGCTCCACCCTTTTACCTGTTCCTGCAGCCGAATAGCAGTGTGTAGAGAGCCAGTATAATAATAATTAATAACAGGCTGCGAGGCATTCCAGCTTAGTTCTGGGACGTGAAAACGCATCTGTAGCCTACCTTCTTTGAAGTTGATGTTGCCACTTACCATCAGGTGCACTGTAAGCTCGTTTGTCAGTTCAGTTTCATTTAAAAAAAAACCCTAAGTCCGGTATTTTTCACTCATCCGTAGATGGATGCAGGATGTAATAAGATTTGTGGTAAGGGGACAATTTTAAGTCATTCAATGAAACCTACTTATTACGTATATTTTTGGTATTTTTGTACAAATATTGGTTGGAACCGAAGTTTGCAGTAAATTTTTATGCTGCTTTTTAATTTGAGGTATTACGTCTTAAGTCTAAGGTATAAAATATACACATGTTTTATTTCAGTAATTTTATTTCAACCTTATTCAATGGAACATTGTTTACATTCAATTTTATAAATTAAAGCTAACCTGAGTGGTGAATTTGGTGTCTTCCATTTTAATCTTGTAATAAATTTGAGTCTTGTCAAGTGAAGAATGCAGCACCTGCACATAAAATACCTTATTTTATTTTATATCATCAACTAAGTAATAAAGTAGACAGAAGCGATGATAAACTTTGCATCGCTAATTATTTAATTAAAATTTGCCCGGCGGTGAAGGAAAACATCGTGAGGAAACCTGCATGTCTGAGAAATAAGAAAAAACATATTTCGAAGACATGTGAAGTTGGCCAACACGCATTGGGGGCAGCGCGGCGGACATTTCCTAGCCCTAAAACCCTCTCAGAAATGAGAGGAGGCCTGTGCCCAGCAGTGGGACGTAAACAGGCTGCAACTTTACTTTACTTTATTGTTATCATTCATATCAACAATATTGTTTGTACAATTTTATTGTTCACAAAATGTGTGTCACGCAATTTGATTTTTTTTAAATTAGTATATAAAAGAATAATGATAAAATCAAGTTAAGACTATGCTTTCATTCATTCAGTCATTCATTACAGCTTATCAAAGGTATACTAGTCTAGAGGAGATTTTTGCCATAGTTGCCACGCTCGGCAGGTGCGTTGCCAACCGCATTTTTTATTATTATTATTGTGAGTTGTCATCAAGAAGATGCAACTCCTGTTTAATTTTATTATGTAGCCCTTCACACTACTCACGGGATGATAAGGGGTAATGGATTATCTATTGAAGAGAAGATTACGCTCGATAACTTGAAATTATATAGTTCAAGGATCCTATTCTACATACCTGCAATTACCGTCCTCTTGTCGTTTACTTTCAAATGTAACTATTCGCCTTAGATTGCTGGAAAAATAAAGTCTATTAGTTCTCTCATTACGTTTAGATTATATGTAATGGTAAAATCTCGTGATATTATTTACCTGGTGCACCACAAGCCGGCACGTTTCCAGGCCAATCGCAGCTCTTCGTTTGGTAGTTGAAAGACAGACCAGCTGGGCACATCGATGAAACGAATATTCTGTTATGGCACATTAGGAATTGGTCACAACAACCCGTGCCCGCAGGATAAATTTCACCATTTCGACAGTTAGTCGTAATTGACGGCGTTTTTACAGATATGGCACACGGTTCTGGCACTTTTGGTACTATTTCAGTACGCGCGGGTGTAGCACACGGAGATGCGGTACAATTTCCTTGTCTTGATGCAGATGTGGGACACGGTTCTGGTACTTTTAGTACTATTTGAGTAGGCGCGGGTGTAGGACACGGAGGTGCGGGTGTAGCACACGGAGGTGCGGGTGTAGAACACGGAGGTGCAGGTGTACGACACGGAGGTGTAGTGCAAATTTCTTGCCTCGGCACAGATGTGGCACACGGTTCTGGTACTTTTAAGACTATTTCTGTAGGCGCGGGTGTACAACACGGAGGGGAGGTGGAATTTTCTTGCCTTGGTGCAGATGTGGCACAGGGTTCTGGTACTTTTAGTACTTTTTGAGTAGGCGCGGGTGTAGGACACGGAGGTGCGGGTGTACGAAACGGAGGTGCAGTGCAAATTTCTTGCCTCGGCACAGATGTGGCACACGGTTCTGGTTCTTTTAAGACTATTTCTGTAGGCGCGGGTGTACAACACGAAGGGGAGGTGGAAATTTCTTGCCTCGGTGCAGATGTGGCACACGGTTCTGATGCTTTAGGTACTATTTCAGTAAAGCAAGGAGATGTATTCGAAATGTCTTGTTTCGCTGCTGCAGGTTGTGATAGCACGTAGGATTGCCAGTTCTGAGGCTGTGGTTTGGATTTCACTAAAATAAAACAAAATGTTATTAAAAAATACAGAGTTTAAAAATTAAATTAATGAAAGCAAAATCATCACATACCTTGTATTGTCAGCGCCAACAAAAACGCAAAAAGGTACATAGCCCGCAACATGATTAATATCTATTGATGAGTTAACGAGTAAAGTGAACTGCTGCTCTTTTGCTGTTTGACTGCCCTTTCTACAAATTGTGTTAGTCTTATATTGAAGTACTCAATGACGTTTATATTTAAGTTTACTAATTAATAACTGGTTACATTAAAAATGCTCATTTACAATTCATCTAGCAATTTTACAAGTTATTATGCCTACCGTTACAAAAACAAATGCAGTTACTTTTTAATTGGAAGCGACATTAGCCTAGCAGAGCCACGCTACAGCTATATTATGGTTGTAGCACGAATGGGTTGGCTCGACCTGGATAGGACCACGCCCTCGCAGAATACCAGCGTAAAATATCAGCTTTGCTGCTGTGTTTCGTATGATGGGTGTAGAAAACCGAAGAACCTTTTCACTGAAAACGAGACATTCCATCTTATTCCTCAGGGGTGGCAAAGAATCTGTATTTTGATTCTTTATTGAGAAAAGGTGTAGATGTCTATAAGTCTAAGCAACCACTTACCATCAGGTGGAGTAGTACTCGTTTGTTACCCTATACTATAAAAAAGTTTCCTTTTGCACTCTCTATGTCAATTACTGTTGTTCTACTGCGAATATTGTCTTTACGATCTTATGCTTTGCTTTTCAATGCGCTATATTTTTGTGTAATTTGCAACTTCGTCAAGTAGTGGTGGCGTAAGTGAACCCACTACCCCATATCTCGCCGTGGCTGTCTTAAGAGGCGACAGAGGGAAATGAAACGAGATTGCCAAAATGCAGCACCTGCTGAACCTGCTGCCACCGTGGCTGGATGAGTGGCGTATGGCCGTCAACGTTGGGAAGACGACCGCTCTCTTCACCCGCTGCTACAGAGGCCAGGAAATTGCAACAGGAGAATTGGAAACAGCATAACTGCTACCAGGACCGGTACAAAGTAATGTACTGCGAGGAGATTCCTGGCAATGTGGTATGCCCCGAGGCCCGAGACCTGCTGTGTGCTAAATATTATACACGCAGAGGACAACGTAGGAGGCTAGTGCCTTCCTTGTCTAAATTACACCTATCCCTGTTCATTCTGAAACACTATTGTTTTTATAGGAAAACATATTATGTTTTCCTTATGAGTCTTAATGTTTTTTATCTGTTATCACAAGAGCAAAAATAATCATAAGTGCCAAAATATATTTTTATCCAAAATAAGTATCTATTTTAATTATTATATTAAAATAGATACTTTTATTTGTATTGCACAGATGATTACTGTTGAATTGAACATGACTCTAAATTAATCTAAAAACAAACTATTATGTAATTAACTCTCGACCGGGGAATCGAACTCCGAACTTTCGTTCGACATTATATTGAGTTCTTTTTATAAGATAAGGGTAACAAACGAGCACACAGTCCACCTTATTGTAAGATGGTTGCTGTGGCCCATAGACATCTACATCTCTCCTCGATTACGAATCAAAATGCAGATGCGTTGTCACCAGTGAGGACTAAGATGGAATGCCTCGTTTCCAGTAAAAAGGGTTTCCGGTTCTCTACACTCTCCATACGAAACACATGCGTGCACACGTGAGCGTGGTCCTTCCCCGGTCGAGCCGACCCATTCGTGCTACAACTATCCTACTAAAATAGCTGCAGCATGGCTCTACCACGTTGTGAATTTATTCATTTTTAACATAGATTGCTCCATGTTGAAGTACCTTGCATAATTTAATAGCAATGTTTACTGAACGTAAGATTATTTATTTTTTGAAAGGAAGTAAATAATAAATTATTTTTAAGCGCGTCGCCAACAGGTGTTTGTGTTAAACTTCAGTAAAATTTTATGTTTGTTTGCAATACTGATATGTTGTGACCTCTGAGGACCAGGATTACCTCTTTATTATTGAAAAGGGTCTCCGATTCTCATCACTCGTCACAACCAATACACCAGCATTACTTACTCTGTAAGAAAGCAAAATTAGTAATCGTAATTTTAGAATCATTGGCTATTCAGGACGATAGATGGTGCAGTTCGTACTGATTCCCTGAAGTTTTTATTTTTATTTAGATAAAATATGTACGACCGCAACTGCTTAAATACAGACTCCAGAAAAACGTCGCAGTAAAGATTTTTCAATACAACGTGAAAATATGTTAAAAAAAATAGTAGGTTTTGCACTACACTAACGCTTATTTGTAAACAGTGTTAGGAGTAGAACTACCAGGAATGCCTGTAAAAATATCGTCGGATTATAAAAAAAAACCATAAAGAGCTGGTTGTTTTAAAGTGAACTGACACTTAGGTTATAGGCTCGAAACGCGTATCGTCAGGCCATGAACAAAGCGAAACAAGAACCTAGACAGACAGTGACATAGCATGGTATAATCAAGTACATAGTCCAGTATATTGCCAAATACATAATTTGGTAAATAATCAAGAAATATTAGAGTACATAGCAATATAAAATGTAGTGATGAAATTAATTTTCGTGGGTCATACCTCCTTTAAGTCGCCATTTATGGAAAGGAAAAGTCTTATAAGTACAAAGTTATAAAATAATAAACTTGCTAAATGCAATTTGAGAATCGACCGTGATGCAGACCGTTGTAGAGAAGAACGTCTTTTTCACTACAGTTTAAGTTTGTACTGCAATTCCCGGGAGGGATGAACAATCCGCATACTTATGTTAGCTTATACGGAGCCCTAATACTAGTTGTTAGAACTATTCTTCTGTCGTGGACCCTGTCTGAGTAGGCTCCACCCTTTTACCTGTTCCTGCAGCCGAATAGCAGTGTGTAGAGAGCCAGTATAATAATAATTAATAACAGGCTGCGAGGCATTCCAGCTTAGTTCTGGGACGTGAAAACGCATCTGTAGCCTACCTTCTTTGAAGTTGATGTTGCCACTTACCATCAGGTGCACTGTAAGCTCGTTTGTCAGTTCAGTTTCATTTAAAAAAAAACCCTAAGTCCGGTATTTTTCACTCATCCGTAGATGGATGCAGGATGTAATAAGATTTGTGGTAAGGGGACAATTTTAAGTCATTCAATGAAACCTACTTATTACGTATATTTTTGGTATTTTTGTACAAATATTGGTTGGAACCGAAGTTTGCAGTAAATTTTTATGCTGCTTTTTAATTTGAGGTATTACGTCTTAAGTCTAAGGTATAAAATATACACATGTTTTATTTCAGTAAATTTATTTCAACCTTATTCAATGGAACATTGTTTACATTCAATTTTATAAATTAAAGCTAACCTGAGTGGTGAATTTGGTGTCTTCCATTTTAATCTTGTAATAAATTTGAGTCTTGTCAAGTGAAGAATGCAGCACCTGCACATAAAATACCTTATTTTATTTTATATCATCAACTAAGTAATAAAGTAGACAGAAGCGATGATAAACTTTGCATCGCTAATTATTTAATTAAAATTTGCCCGGCGGTGAAGGAAAACATCGTGAGGAAACCTGCATGTCTGAGAAATAAGAAAAAACATATTTCGAAGACATGTGAAGTTGGCCAACACGCATTGGGGGCAGCGCGGCGGACATTTCCTAGCCCTAAAACCCTCTCAGAAATGAGAGGAGGCCTGTGCCCAGCAGTGGGACGTAAACAGGCTGCAACTTTACTTTACTTTATTGTTATCATTCATATCAACAATATTGTTTGTACAATTTTATTGTTCACAAAATGTGTGTCACGCAATTTGATTTTTTTTAAATTAGTATATAAAAGAATAATGATAAAATCAAGTTAAGACTATGCTTTCATTCATTCAGTCATTCATTACAGCTTATCAAAGGTATACTAGTCTAGAGGAGATTTTTGCCATAGTTGCCACGCTCGGCAGGTGCGTTGCCAACCGCATTTTTTATTATTATTATTGTGAGTTGTCATCAAGAAGATGCAACTCCTGTTTAATTTTATTATGTAGCCCTTCACACTACTCACGGGATGATAAGGGGTAATGGATTATCTATTGAAGAGAAGATTACGCTCGATAACTTGAAATTATATAGTTCAAGGATCCTATTCTACATACCTGCAATTACCGTCCTCTTGTCGTTTACTTTCAAATGTAACTATTCGCCTTAGATTGCTGGAAAAATAAAGTCTATTAGTTCTCTCATTACGTTTAGATTATATGTAATGGTAAAATCTCGTGATATTATTTACCTGGTGCACCACAAGCCGGCACGTTTCCAGGTCAATCGCAGCTCTTCGTTTGGTAGTTGAAAGACAGACCAGCTGGGCACATCGATGAAACGAATATTCTGTTATGGCACATTAGGAATTGGTCACAACAACCCGTGCCCGCAGGATAAATTTCACCATTTCGACAGTTAGTCGTAATTGACGGCGTTTTTACAGATATGGCACACGGTTCTGGCACTTTTGGTACTATTTCAGTACGCGCGGGTGTAGCACACGGAGATGCGGTACAATTTCCTTGTCTTGATGCAGATGTGGGACACGGTTCTGGTACTTTTAGTACTATTTGAGTAGGCGCGGGTGTAGGACACGGAGGTGCGGGTGTAGCACACGGAGGTGCGGGTGTAGAACACGGAGGTGCAGGTGTACGACACGGAGGTGTAGTGCAAATTTCTTGCCTCGGCACAGATGTGGCACACGGTTCTGGTACTTTTAAGACTATTTCTGTAGGCGCGGGTGTACAACACGGAGGGGAGGTGGAATTTTCTTGCCTTAGTGCAGATGTGGCACAGGGTTCTGGTACTTTTAGTACTTTTTGAGTAGGCGCGGGTGTAGGACACGGAGGTGCGGGTGTACGACACGGAGGTGCAGTGCAAATTTCTTGCCTCGGCACAGATGTGGCACACGGTTCTGGTTCTTTTAAGACTATTTCTGTAGGCGCGGGTGTACAACACGAAGGGGAGGTGGAAATTTCTTGCCTCGGTGCAGATGTGGCACACGGTTCTGATGCTTTAGGTACTATTTCAGTAAAGCAAGGAGATGTATTCGAAATGTCTTGTTTCGCTGCTGCAGGTTGTGATAGCACGTAGGATTGCCAGTTCTGAGGCTGTGGTTTGGATTTCACTAAAATAAAACAAAATGTTATTAAAAAATACAGAGTTTAAAAATTAAATTAATGAAAGCAAAATCATCACATACCTTGTATTGTCAGCGCCAACAAAAACGCAAAAAGGTACATAGCCCGCAACATGATTAATATCTATTGATGAGTTAACGAGTAAAGTGAACTGCTGCTCTTTTGCTGTTTGACTGCCCTTTCTACAAATTGTGTTAGTCTTATATTGAAGTACTCAATGACGTTTATATTTAAGTTTACTAATTAATAACTGGTTACATTAAAAATGCTCATTTACAATTCATCTAGCAATTTTACAAGTTATTATGCCTACCGTTACAAAAACAAATGCAGTTACTTTTTAATTGGAAGCGACATTAGCCTAGCAGAGCCACGCTACAGCTATATTATGGTTGTAGCACGAATGGGTTGGCTCGACCTGGATAGGACCACGCCCTCGCAGAATACCAGCGTAAAATATCAGCTTTGCTGCTGTGTTTCGTATGATGGATGGGTGTAGAAAACCGAAGAACCTTTTCACTGAAAACGAGACATTCCATCTTATTCCTCAGGGGTGGCAAAGAATCTGTATTTTGATTCTTTATTGAGAAAAGGTGTAGATGTCTATAAGTCTAAGCAACCACTTACCATCAGGTGGAGTAGTACTCGTTTGTTACCCTATACTATAAAAAAGTTTCCTTTTGCACTCTCTATGTCAATTACTGTTGTTCTACTGCGAATATTGTCTTTACGATCTTATGCTTTGCTTTTCAATGCGCTATATTTTTGTGTAATTTGCAACTTCGTCAAGTAGTGGTGGCGTAAGTGAACCCACTACCCCATATCTCGCCGTGGCTGTCTTAAGAGGCGACAGAGGGAAATGAAACGAGATTGCCAAAATGCAGCACCTGCTGAACCTGCTGCCACCGTGGCTGGATGAGTGGCGTATGGCCGTCAACGTTGGGAAGACGACCGCTCTCTTCACCCGCTGCTACAGAGGCCAGGAAATTGCAACAGGAGAATTGGAAACAGCATAACTGCTACCAGGACCGGTACAAAGTAATGTACTGCGAGGAGATTCCTGGCAATGTGGTATGCCCCGAGGCCCGAGACCTGCTGTGTGCTAAATATTATACACGCAGAGGACAACGTAGGAGGCTAGTGCCTTCCTTGTCTAAATTACACCTATCCCTGTTCATTCTGAAACACTATTGTTTTTATAGGAAAACATATTATGTTTTCCTTATGAGTCTTAATGTTTTTTATCTGTTATCACAAGAGCAAAAATAATCATAAGTGCCAAAATATATTTTTATCCAAAATAAGTATCTATTTTAATTATTATATTAAAATAGATACTTTTATTTGTATTGCACAGATGATTACTGTTGAATTGAACATGACTCTAAATTAATCTAAAAACAAACTATTATGTAACTAACTCTCGACCGGGGAATCGAACTCCGAACTTTCGTTCGACATTATATTGAGTTCTTTTTATAAGATAAGGGTAACAAACGAGCACACAGTCCACCTTATTGTAAGATGGTTGCTGTGGCCCATAGACATCTACATCTCTCCTCGATTACGAATCAAAATGCAGATGCGTTGTCACCAGTGAGGACTAAGATGGAATGCCTCGTTTCCAGTAAAAAGGGTTTCCGGTTCTCTACACTCTCCATACGAAACACATGCGTGCACACGTGAGCGTGGTCCTTCCCCGGTCGAGCCGACCCATTCGTGCTACAACTATCCTACTAAAATAGCTGCAGCATGGCTCTACCACGTTGTGAATTTATTCATTTTTAACATAGATTGCTCCATGTTGAAGTACCTTGCATAATTTAATAGCAATGTTTACTGAACGTAAGATTATTTATTTTTTGAAAGGAAGTAAATAATAAATTATTTTTAAGCGCGTCGCCAACAGGTGTTTGTGTTAAACTTCAGTAAAATTTTATGTTTGTTTGCAATACTGATATGTTGTGACCTCTGAGGACCAGGATTACCTCTTTATTATTGAAAAGGGTCTCCGATTCTCATCACTCGTCACAACCAATACACCAGCATTACTTACTCTGTAAGAAAGCAAAATTAGTAATCGTAATTTTAGAATCATTGGCTATTCAGGACGATAGATGGTGCAGTTCGTACTGATTCCCTGAAGTTTTTATTTTTATTTAGATAAAATATGTACGACCGCAACTGCTTAAATACAGACTCCAGAAAAACGTCGCAGTAAAGATTTTTCAATACAACGTGAAAATATGTTAAAAAAAATAGTAGGTTTTGCACTACACTAACGCTTATTTGTAAACAGTGTTAGGAGTAGAACTACCAGGAATGCCTGTAAAAATATCGTCGGATTATAAAAAAGAACCATAAAGAGCTGGTTGTTTTAAAGTGAACTGACACTTAGGTTATAGGCTCGAAACGCGTATCGTCAGGCCATGAACAAAGCGAAACAAGAACCTAGACAGACAGTGACATAGCATGGTATAATCAAGTACATAGTCCAGTATATTGCCAAATACATAATTTGGTAAATAATCAAGAAATATTAGAGTACATAGCAATATAAAATGTAGTGATGAAATTAATTTTCGTGGGTCATACCTCCTTTAAGTCGCCATTTATGGAAAGGAAAAGTCTTATAAGTACAAAGTTATAAAATAATAAACTTGCTAAATGCAATTTGAGAATCGACCGTGATGCAGACCGTTGTAGAGAAGAACGTCTTTTTCACTACAGTTTAAGTTTGTACTGCAATTCCCGGGAGGGATGAACAATCCGCATACTTATGTTAGCTTATACGGAGCCCTAATACTAGTTGTTAGAACTATTCTTCTGTCGTGGACCCTGTCTGAGTAGGCTCCACCCTTTTACCTGTTCCTGCAGCCGAATAGCAGTGTGTAGAGAGCCAGTATAATAATAATTAATAACAGGCTGCGAGGCATTCCAGCTTAGTTCTGGGACGTGAAAACGCATCTGTAGCCTACCTTCTTTGAAGTTGATGTTGCCACTTACCATCAGGTGCACTGTAAGCTCGTTTGTCAGTTCAGTTTCATTTAAAAAAAAACCCTAAGTCCGGTATTTTTCACTCATCCGTAGATGGATGCAGGATGTAATAAGATTTGTGGTAAGGGGACAATTTTAAGTCATTCAATGAAACCTACTTATTACGTATATTTTTGGTATTTTTGTACAAATATTGGTTGGAACCGAAGTTTGCAGTAAATTTTTATGCTGCTTTTTAATTTGAGGTATTACGTCTTAAGTCTAAGGTATAAAATATACACATGTTTTATTTCAGTAAATTTATTTCAACCTTATTCAATGGAACATTGTTTACATTCAATTTTATAAATTAAAGCTAACCTGAGTGGTGAATTTGGTGTCTTCCATTTTAATCTTGTAATAAATTTGAGTCTTGTCAAGTGAAGAATGCAGCACCTGCACATAAAATACCTTATTTTATTTTATATCATCAACTAAGTAATAAAGTAGACAGAAGCGATGATAAACTTTGCATCGCTAATTATTTAATTAAAATTTGCCCGGCGGTGAAGGAAAACATCGTGAGGAAACCTGCATGTCTGAGAAATAAGAAAAAACATATTTCGAAGACATGTGAAGTTCGCCAACACGCATTGGGGGCATCGCGGCGGACATTTCCTAGCCCTAAAACCCTCTCAGAAATGAGAGGAGGCCTGTGCCCAGCAGTGGGACGTAAACAGGCTGCAACTTTACTTTACTTTATTGTTATCATTCATATCAACAATATTGTTTGTACAATTTTATTGTTCACAAAATGTGTGTAAGGCAATTTGATTTTTTTTAAATTAGTATATAAAAGAATAATGATAAAATCAAGTTAAGACTATGCTTTCATTCATTCAGTCATTCATTACAGCTTATCAAAGGTATACTAGTCTAGAGGAGATTTTTACCATAGTTGCCACGCTCGGCAGGTGCGTTGCCAACCGCATTTTTTATTATTATTATTGTGAGTTGTCATCAAGAAGATGCAACTCCTGTTTAATTTTATTATGTAGCTCTTCACACTACTCACGGGATGATAAGGGGTAATGGATTATCTATTGAAGAGAAGATTACGCTCGATAACTTGAAATTATATAGTTCAAGGATCCCATTCTACATACCTGCAATTACCGTCCTCTTATCGTTTACTTTCAAATGTAACTATTCGCCTTAGATTGCTGGAAAAATAAAGTCTATTAGTTCTCTCATTACGTTTAGATTATATGTAATGGTAAAATCTCGTGATATTATTTACCTGGTGCACCACAAGCCGGCACGTTTCCAGGCCAATCGCAGCTCTTCGTTTGGTAGTTGAAAGACAGACCAGCTGGGCACATCGATGAAACGAATATTCTGTTATGGCACATTAGGAATTGGTCACAACAACCCGTGCCCGCAGGATAAATTTCACCATTTCGACAGTTAGTCGTAATTGACGGCGTTTTTACAGATATGGCACACGGTTCTGGCACTTTTGGTACTATTTCAGTACGCGCGGGTGTAGCACGGAGATGCGGTACAATTTCCTTGTCTTGATGCAGATGTGGGACACGATTCTGGTACTTTTAGTACTATTTGAGTAGGCGCGGGTGTAGGACACGGAGGTGCGGGTGTAGCACACGGAGGTGCGGGTGTAGAACACGGAGGTGCAGGTGTACGACACGGAGGTGTAGTGCAAATTTCTTGCCTCGGCACAGATGTGGCACACGGTTCTGGTACTTTTAAGACTATTTCTGTAGGCGCGGGTGTACAACACGGAGGGGAGGTGGAATTTTCTTGCCTTGGTGCAGATGTGGCACAGGGTTCTGGTACTTTTAGTACTTTTTGAGTAGGCGCGGGTGTAGGACACGGAGGTGCGGGTGTAGGACACGGAGGTGCGGGTGTACGACACGGAGGTGCAGTGCAAATTTCTTGCCTCGGCACAGATGTGGCACACGGTTCTGGTTCTTTTAAGACTATTTCTGTAGGCGCGGGTGTACAACACGAAGGGGAGGTGGAAATTTCTTGCCTCGGTGCAGATGTGGCACACGGTTCTGATGCTTTAGGTACTATTTCAGTAAAGCAAGGAGATGTATTCGAAATCTCTTGTTTCGCTGCTGCAGGTTGTGATAGCACGTAGGATTGCCAGTTCTGAGGCTGTGGTTTGGATTTCACTAAAATAAAACAAAATGTTATTAAAAATTCAGAGCTTAAAAATTACGAGTAAATTAATGAAAGCAAAATCATCACATACCTTGTATTGTCAGCGCCAACAAAAACGCAAAAAGGTACATAGCCCGCAACATGATTAATATCTATTGATGAGTTAACGAGTAAAGTGAACTGCTGCTCTTTTGCTGTTTGACTGCCCTTTCTACAAATTGTGTTAGTCTTATGTTGAAGTACTCAATGACGTTTATATTTAAGTTTACTAATTAATAACTGGTTACATTAAAAATGCTCATTTACAATTCATCTAGCAATTTTACAAGTTATTATGCCTACCGTTACAAAGACAAATGCAGTTACTTTTTAATTGGAAGCGACATTAGCCTAGCAGAGCCACGCTACAGCTATATTATGGTTGTAGCACGAATGGGTTGGCTCGACCTGGATAGGACCACGCCCTCGCAGAATACCAGCGTAAAATAGCAGCTTTGCTGCTGTGTTTCGTATGATGGGTGTAGAAAACCGAAGAACCTTTTCACTGAAAACGAGACATTCCATCTTATTCCTCAGGGGTGGCAAAGAATCTGTATTTTGATTCTTTATTGAGAAAAGGTGTAGATGTCTATAAGTCACAGCAACCACTTACCATCAGGTGGAGTAGTACTCGTTTGTTACCCTATACTATAAAAAAGTTTCCTTTTGCACTCTCTATGTCAATTACTGTTGTTCTACTGCGAATATTGTCTTTACGATCTTATGCTTTGCTTTTCAATGCGCTATATTTTTGTGTAATTTGCAACTTCGTCAAGTAGTGGTGGCGTAAGTGAACCCACTACCCCATATCTCGCCGTGGCTGTCTTAAGAGGCGACAGAGGGAAATGAAACGAGATTGCCAAAATGCAGCACCTGCTGAACCTGCTGCCACCGTGGCTGGATGAGTGGCGTATGGCCGTCAACGTTGGGAAGACGACCGCTCTCTTCACCCGCTGCTACAGAGGCCAGGAAATTGCAACAGGAGAATTGGAAACAGCATAACTGCTACCAGGACCGGTACAAAGTAATGTACTGCGAGGAGATTCCTGGCAATGTGGTATGCCCCGAGGCCCGAGACCTGCTGTGTGCTAAATATTATACACGCAGAGGACAACGTAGGAGGCTAGTGCCTTCCTTGTCTAAATTACACCTATCCCTGTTCATTCTGAAACACTATTGTTTTTATAGGAAAACATATTATGTTTTCCTTATGAGTCTTAATGTTTTTTATCTGTTATCACAAGAGCAAAAATAATCATAAGTGCCAAAATATATTTTTATCCAAAATAAGTATCTATTTTAATTATTATATTAAAATAGATACTTTTATTTGTATTGCACAGATGATTACTGTTGAATTGAACATGACTCTAAATTAATCTAAAAACAAACTATTATGTAATTAAAGGAGCAAACTACTAACAGCAAAGGAGTGGAATAATTTGCCGGCGTCTATCTTTCCGTCCGAATACAATCTAGGCGTCTTCAAGGCAAGAGTGAATAGGCTTTTGTTACGATAAGACAGTGCGATTTACCATCTAAGGCTGCATCACCACTTACCACCAGGTGGGATTGTGGTCAAACACTGGCTTATAATAAGTAAAAAAAAAAAAAAAATTAACTCTCGACCGGGGAATCGAACTCCGAACTTTCGTTCGACATTATATTGATTTCTTTTTATAAGATAAAGGTAACAAACGAGCACACAGTCCACCTTATGGTAAGTGGTTGCTGTGGCCCATAGACATCTACATTTCTCCTCGATTACAAATCAAAATGCAGATGCGTTGTCACCAGTGAGGACTAAGATGGAATGCCTCGTTTCCAGTAAAAAGGGTTTCCGGTTCTCTACACTCTCCATACGAAACACAGCAGTGTTAAGCTGCCATTTTACGCTGGTATTCTGTGGGAGCGTGGTCCTTCCCCGGTCGAGCCGACCCATTCGTGCTACAACTATCCTACTAAAATAGCTGCAGCATGGCTCTACCACGTTGTGAATTTATTCATTTTTAACATAGATTGCTCCATGTTGAAGTACCTTGCATAATTTAATAGCAATGTTTACTGAACGTAAGATTATTTATTTTTTGAAAGGAAGTAAATAATAAATTATTTTTAAGCGCGTCGCCAACAGGTGTTTGTGTTAAACTTCAGTAAAATTTTATGTTTGTTTGCAATACTGATATGTTGTGACCTCTGAGGACCAGGATTACCTCTTTATTATTGAAAAGGGTCTCCGATTCTCATCACTCGTCACAACCAATACACCAGCATTACTTACTCTGTAAGAAAGCAAAATTAGTAATCGTAATTTTAGAATCATTGGCTATTCAAGACGATAGATGGTGCAATTCGTACTGATTCCGTGAAGTTTTTATTTTTATTTAGATAAAATATGTACGACCGCAACTGCTTAAATACAGACTCCAGAAAAACGTCGCAGTAAAGATTTTTCAATACAACGTGAAAATATGTTAAAAAAAATAGTAGGTTTTGCACTACACTAACGCTTATTTGTAAACAGTGTTAGGAGTAGAACTACCAGGAATGCCTGTAAAAATATCGTCGGATTATAAAAAAGAACCATAAAGAGCTGGTTGTTTTAAAGTGAACTGACACTTAGGTTAAAGGCTCGAAACGCGTATCGTCAGGCCATGAACAAAGCGAAACAAGAACCTAGACAGACAGTGACATAGCATGGTATAATCAAGTACATAGTCCAGTATATTGCCAAATACATAATTTGGTAAATAATCAAGAAATATTAGAGTACATAGCAATATAAAATGTAGTGATGAAATTAATTTTCGTGGGTCATACCTCCTTTAAGTCGCCATTTATGGAAAGGAAAAGTCTTATAAGTACAAAGTTATAAAATAATAAACTTGCTAAATGCAATTTGAGAATCGACCGTGATGCAGACCGTTGTAGAGAAGAACGTCTTTTTCACTACAGTTTAAGTTTGTACTGCAATTCCCGGGAGGGATGAACAATCCGCATACTTATGTTAGCTTATACGGAGCCCTAATACTAGTTGTTAGAACTATTCTTCTGTCGTGGACCCTGTCTGAGTAGGCTCCACCCTTTTACCTGTTCCTGCAGCCGAATAGCAGTGTGTAGAGAGCCAGTATAATAATAATTAATAACAGGCTGCGAGGCATTCCAGCTTAGTTCTGGGACGTGAAAACGCATCTGTAGCCTACCTTCTTTGAAGTTGATGTTGCCACTTACCATCAGGTGCACTGTAAGCTCGTTTGTCAGGTATATTTCACTCATCCGTAGATGGATGCAAGATGTAATAAGATTTGTGGTAAGGGGACAATTTTAAGTCATTCAATGAAACCTACTTATTACGTATATTTTTGGTATTTTTGTACAAATATTGGTTGGAACCGAAGTTTGCAGTAAATTTTTATGCTGCTTTTTAATTTGAGGTATTACGTCTTAAGTCTAAGGTATAAAATATACACATGTTTTATTTCAGTAATTTTATTTCAACCTTATTCAATGGAACATTGTTTACATTCAATTTTATAAATTAAAGCTAACCTGAGTGGTGAATTTGGTGTCTTCCATTTTAATCTTGTAATAAATTTGAGTCTTGTCAAGTGAAGAATGCAGCACCTGCACATAAAATACCTTATTTTATTTTATATCATCAACTAAGTAATAAAGTAGACAGAAGCGATGATAAACTTTGCATCGCTAATTATTTAATTAAAATTTGCCCGGCGGTGAAGGAAAACATCGTGAGGAAACCTGCATGTCTGAGAAATAAGAAAAAACATATTTCGAAGACATGTGAAGTTGGCCAACACGCATTGGGGGCAGCGCGGCGGACATTTCCTTGCCCTAAAACCCTCTCAGAAATGAGAGGAGGCCTGTGCCCAGCAGTGGGACGTAAACAGGCTGCAACTTTACTTTATTGTTATCATTCATATCAACAATATTGTTTGTACAATTTTATTGTTCACAAAATGTGTGTCACACAATTAGATTTTTTTTAAATTAGTATATAAAAGAATAATGATAAAATCAAGTTAAGACTATGCTTTCATTCATTCAGTCATTCATTACAGCTTATCAAAGGTATACTAGTCTAGAGGAGATTTTTGCCATAGTTGCCACGCTCGCCAGGTGCGTTGTCAACCGCATTTTATTATTATTATTATTGTGAGTTGTCATCAAGAAGATGCAACTCCTGTTTAATTTTATTATGTAGCCCTTCACACTACTCACGGGATGATAAGGGGTAATGGATTATCTATTGAAGAGAAGATTACGCTCGATAACTTGAAATTATATAGTTCAAGGATCCCATTCTACATACCTGCAATTACCGTCCTCTTGTCGTTTACTTTCAAATGTAACTATTCGCCTTAGATTGCTGGAAAAATAAAGTCTATTAGTTCTCTCATTACGTTTAGATTATATGTAATGGTAAAATCTCGTGATATTATTTACCTGGTGCACCACAAGCCGGCACGTTTCCAGGCCAATCGCAGCTCTTCGTTTGGTAGTTGAAAGACAGACCAGCTGGGCACATCGATGAAACGAATATTCTGTTATGGCACATTAGGAATTTGTCACAACAACCCGTGCCCGCAGGATAAATTTCACCATTTCGACAGTTAGTCGTAATTGACGGCGTTTTTATAGATATGGCACACGGTTCTGGCACTTTTGGTACTATTTCAGTACGCGCGGGTGTAGCACACGGAGATGCGGTACAATTTCCTTGTCTTGATGCAGATGTGGGACACGGTTCTGGTACTTTTAGTACTATTTGAGTAGACGCGGGTGTAGGACACGGAGGTGCGGGTGTAGCACACGGAGGTGCGGGTGTAGAACACGGAGGTGCAGGTGTACGACACGGAGGTGTAGTGCAAATTTCTTGCCTCGGCACAGATGTGGCACACGGTTCTGGTACTTTTAAGACTATTTCTGTAGGCGCGGGTGTACAACACGGAGGGGAGGTGGAATTTTCTTGCCTTGGTGCAGATGTGGCACAGGGTTCTGGTACTTTTAGTACTTTTTGAGTAGGCGCGGGTGTAGGACACGGAGGTGCGGGTGTAGGACACGGAGGTGCGGGTGTAGGACACGGAGGTGCGGGTGTACGACACGGAGGTGCAGTGCAAATTTCTTGCCTCGGCACAGATGTGGCACACGGTTCTGGTTCTTTTAAGACTATTTCTGTAGGCGCGGGTGTACAACACGAAGGGGAGGTGGAAATTTCTTGCCTCGGTGCAGATGTGGCACACGGTTCTGATGCTTTAGGTACTATTTCAGTAAAGCAAGGAGATGTATTCGAAATCTCTTGTTTCGCTGCTGCAGCTTGTGATAGCACGTAGGATTGCCAGTTCTGAGGCTGTGGTTTGGATTTCACTAAAATAAAACAAAATGTTATTAAAAAATACAGAGTTTAAAAATTAAATTAATGAAAGCAAAATCATCACATACCTTGTATTGTCAGCGCCAACAAAAACGCAAAAAGGTACATAGCCCGCAACATGATTAATATCTATTGATGAGTTAACGAGTAAAGTGAACTGCTGCTCTTTTGCTGTTTGACTGCCCTTTCTACAAATTGTGTTAGTCTTATGTTGAAGTACTCAATGACGTTTATATTTAAGTTTACTAATTAATAACTGGTTACATTAAAAATGCTCATTTACAATTCATCTAGCAATTTTACAAGTTATTATGCCTACCGTTACAAAGACAAATGCAGTTACTTTTTAATTGGAAGCGACATTAGCCTAGCAGAGCCACGCTACAGCTATATTATGGTTGTAGCACGAATGGGTTGGCTCGACCTGGATAGGACCACGCCCTCGCAGAATACCAGCGTAAAATAGCAGCTTTGCTGCTGTGTTTCGTATGATGGGTGTAGAAAACCGAAGAACCTTTTCACTGAAAACGAGACATTCCATCTTATTCCTCAGGGGTGGCAAAGAATCTGTATTTTGATTCTTTATTGAGAAAAGGTGTAGATGTCTATAAGTCACAGCAACCACTTACCATCAGGTGGAGTAGTACTCGTTTGTTACCCTATACTATAAAAAAGTTTCCTTTTGCACTCTCTATGTCAATTACTGTTGTTCTACTGCGAATATTGTCTTTACGATCTTATGCTTTGCTTTTCAATGCGCTATATTTTTGTGTAATTTGCAACTTCGTCAAGTAGTGGTGGCGTAAGTGAACCCACTACCCCATATCTCGCCGTGACTGTCTTAAGAGGCGACAGAGGGAAATGAAACGAGATTGCCAAAATGCAGCACCTGCTGAACCTGCTGCCACCGTGGCTGGATGAGTGGCGTATGGCCGTCAACGTTGGGAAGACGACCGCTCTCTTCACCCGCTGCTACAGAGGCCAGGAAATTGCAACAGGAGAATTGGAAACAGCATAACTGCTACCAGGACCGGTACAAAGTAATGTACTGCGAGGAGATTCCTGGCAATGTGGTATGCCCCGAGGCCCGAGACCTGCTGTGTGCTAAATATTATACACGCAGAGGACAACGTAGGAGGCTAGTGCCTTCCTTGTCTAAATTACACCTATCCCTGTTCATTCTGAAACACTATTGTTTTTATAGGAAAACATATTATGTTTTCCTTATGAGTCTTAATGTTTTTTATCTGTTATCACAAGAGCAAAAATAATCATAAGTGCCAAAATATATTTTTATCCAAAATAAGTATCTATTTTAATTATTATATTAAAATAGATACTTTTATTTGTATTGCACAGATGATTACTGTTGAATTGAACATGACTCTAAATTAATCTAAAAACAAACTATTATGTAATTAAAGGAGCAAACTACTAACAGCAAAGGAGTGGAATAATTTGCCGGCGTCTATCTTTCCGTCCGAATACAATCTAGGCGTCTTCAAGGCAAGAGTGAATAGGCTTTTGTTACGATAAGACAGTGCGATTTACCATCTAAGGCTGCATCACCACTTACCACCAGGTGGGATTGTGGTCAAGCACTGGCTTATAATAAGTAAAAAAAAAAAAAAATTTACTCTCGACCGGGGAATCGAACTCCGAACTTTCGTTCGACATTATATTGATTTCTTTTTATAAGATAAAGGTAACAAACGAGCACACAGTCCACCTTATGGTAAGTGGTTGCTGTGGCCCATAGACATCTACATCTCTCCTCGATTACAAATCAAAATGCAGATGCGTTGTCACCAGTGAGGACTAAGATGGAATGCCTCGTTTCCAGTAAAAAGGGTTTCCGGTTCTCTACACTCTCCATACGAAACACAGCAGCGTTAAGCTGCCATTTTACGCTGGTATTCTGTGGGAGCGTGGTCCTTCCCCGGTCGAGCCGACCCATTCGTGCTACAACTATCCTACTAAAATAGCTGCAGCATGGCTCTACCACGTTGTGAATTTATTCATTTTTAACATAGATTGCTCCATGTTGAAGTACCTTGCATAATTTAATAGCAATGTTTACTGAACGTAAGATTATTTATTTTTTGAAAGGAAGTAAATAATAAATTATTTTTAAGCGCGTCGCCAACAGGTGTTTGTGTTAAACTTCAGTAAAATTTTATGTTTGTTTGCAATACTGATATGTTGTGACCTCTGAGGACCAGGATTACCTCTTTATTATTGAAAAGGGTCTCCGATTCTCATCACTCGTCACAACCAATACACCAGCATTACTTACTCTGTAAGAAAGCAAAATTAGTAATCGTAATTTTAGAATCATTGGCTATTCAAGACGATAGATGGTGCAATTCGTACTGATTCCGTGAAGTTTTTATTTTTATTTAGATAAAATATGTACGACCGCAACTGCTTAAATACAGACTCCAGAAAAACGTCGCAGTAAAGATTTTTCAATACAACGTGAAAATATGTTAAAAAAAATAGTAGGTTTTGCACTACACTAACGCTTATTTGTAAACAGTGTTAGGAGTAGAACTACCAGGAATGCCTGTAAAAATATCGTCGGATTATAAAAAAGAACCATAAAGAGCTGGTTGTTTTAAAGTGAACTGACACTTAGGTTAAAGGCTCGAAACGCGTATCGTCAGGCCATGAACAAAGCGAAACAAGAACCTAGACAGACAGTGACATAGCATGGTATAATCAAGTACATAGTCCAGTATATTGCCAAATACATAATTTGGTAAATAATCAAGAAATATTAGAGTACATAGCAATATAAAATGTAGTGATGAAATTAATTTTCGTGGGTCATACCTCCTTTAAGTCGCCATTTATGGAAAGGAAAAGTCTTATAAGTACAAAGTTATAAAATAATAAACTTGCTAAATGCAATTTGAGAATCGACCGTGATGCAGACCGTTGTAGAGAAAAACGTCTTTTTCACTACAGTTTAAGTTTGTACTGCAATTCCCGGGAGGGATGAACAATCCGCATACTTATGTTAGCTTATACGGAGCCCTAATACTAGTTGTTAGAACTATTCTTCTGTCGTGGACCCTGTCTGAGTAGGCTCCACCCTTTTACCTGTTCCTGCAGCCGAATAGCAGTGTGTAGAGAGCCAGTATAATAATAATTAATAACAGGCTGCGAGGCATTCCAGCTTAGTTCTGGGACGTGAAAACGCATCTGTAGCCTACCTTCTTTGAAGTTGATGTTGCCACTTACCATCAGGTGCACTGTAAGCTCGTTTGTCAGTTCAGTTTCATTTAAAAAAAAACCCTAAGTCCGGTATTTTTCACTCATCCGTAGATGGATGCAGGATGTAATAAGATTTGTGGTAAGGGGACAATTTTAAGTCATTCAATGAAACCTACTTATTACGTATATTTTTGGTATTTTTGTACAAATATTGGTTGGAACCGAAGTTTGCAGTAAATTTTTATGCTGCTTTTTAATTTGAGGTATTACGTCTTAAGTCTAAGGTATAAAATATACACATGTTTTATTTCAGTAATTTTATTTCAACCTTATTCAATGGAACATTGTTTACATTCAATTTTATAAATTAAAGCTAACCTGAGTGGTGAATTTGGTGTCTTCCATTTTAATCTTGTAATAAATTTGAGTCTTGTCAAGTGAAGAATGCAGCACCTGCACATAAAATACCTTATTTTATTTTATATCATCAACTAAGTAATAAAGTAGACAGAAGCGATGATAAACTTTGCATCGCTAATTATTTAATTAAAATTTGCCCGGCGGTGAAGGAAAACATCGTGAGGAAACCTGCATGTCTGAGAAATAAGAAAAAACATATTTCGAAGACATGTGAAGTTGGCCAACACGCATTGGGGGCAGCGCGGCGGACATTTCCTTGCCCTAAAACCCTCTCAGAAATGAGAGGAGGCCTGTGCCCAGCAGTGGGACGTAAACAGGCTGCAACTTTACTTTACTTTATTGTTATCATTCATATCAACAATATTGTTTGTACAATTTTATTGTTCACAAAATGTGTGTAAGGCAATTTGATTTTTTTTAAATTAGTATATAAAAGAATAATGATAAAATCAAGTTAAGACTATGCTTTCATTCATTCAGTCATTCATTACAGCTTATCAAAGGTATACTAGTCTAGAGGAGATTTTTGCCATAGTTGCCACGCTCGCCAGGTGCGTTGTCAACCGCATTTTATTATTATTATTATTGTGAGTTGTCATCAAGAAGATGCAACTCCTGTTTAATTTTATTATGTAGCCCTTCACACTACTCACGGGATGATAAGGGGTAATGGATTCTCTATTGAAGAGAAGATTACGCTCGATAACTTGAAATTATATAGTTCAAGGATCCCATTCTACATACCTGCAATTACCGTCCTCTTGTCGTTTACTTTCAAATGTAACTATTCGCCTTAGATTGCTGGAAAAATAAAGTCTATTAGTTCTCTCATTACGTTTAGATTATATGTAATGGTAAAATCTCGTGATATTATTTACCTGGTGCACCACAAGCCGGCACGTTTCCAGGCCAATCGCAGCTCTTCGTTTGGTAGTTGAAAGACAGACCAGCTGGGCACATCGATGAAACGAATATTCTGTTATGGCACATTAGGAATTGGTCACAACAACCCGTGCCCGCAGGATAAATTTCACCATTTCGACAGTTAGTCGTAATTGACGGCGTTTTTACAGATATGGCACACGGTTCTGGCACTTTTGGTACTATTTCAGTACGCGCGGGTGTAGCACACGGAGATGCGGTACAATTTCCTTGTCTTGATGCAGATGTGGGACACGGTTCTGGTACTTTAAGTACTATTTGAGTAGGCGCGGGTGTAGGACACGGAGGTGCGGGTGTGGCACACGGAGGTGCGGGTGTAGGACAAGGAGGTGCAGGTGTACGACACGGAGGTGTAGTGCAAATTTCTTGCCTAGGCACAGATGTGGCAGACGGTTCTGGTACTTTTAAGACTATTTCTGTAGGCGCGGGTGTACAACACGGAGGGGAGGTGGAAATTTCTTGCCTTGGTGCAGATGTGGCACAGGGTTCTGGTACTTTTAGTACTTTTTGAGTAGGCGCGGGTGTAGGACATGGAGGTGCGGGTGTAGGACACGGAGGTGCGGGTGTAGGACACGGAGGTGCGGGTGTACGACACGGAGGTGCAGTGCAAATTTCTTGCCTCGACACAGATGTGGCACACGGTTCTGGTTCTTTTAAGACTATTTCTGTAGGCGCGGGTGTACAACACGAAGGGGAGGTGGAAATTTCTTGCCTCGGTGCAGATGTGGCACACGGTTCTGATGCTTTAGGTACTATTTCAGTAAAGCAAGAAGATGTATTCGAAATCTCTTGTTTCGCTGCTGCAGGTTGTGATAGCACGTAGGATTGCCAGTTCTGAGGCTGTGGTTTGGATTTCACTAAAATAAAACAAAATGTTATTAAAAAATACAGAGTTTAAAAATTAAATTAATGAAAGCAAAATCATCACATACCTTGTATTGTCAGCGCCAACAAAAACGCAAAAAGGTACATAGCCCGCAACATGATTAATATCTATTGATGAGTTAACGAGTAAAGTGAACTGCTGCTCTTTTGCTGTTTGACTGCCCTTTCTACAAATTGTGTTAGTCTTATATTGAAGTACTCAATGACGTTTATATTTAAGTTTACTAATTAATAACTGGTTACATTAAAAATGCTCATTTACAATTCATCTAGCAATTTTACAAGTTATTATGCCTACCGTTACAAAGACAAATGCAGTTACTTTTTAATTGGAAGCGACATTAGCCTAGCAGAGCCACGCTACAGCTATATTATGGTTGTAGCACGAATGGGTTGGCTCGACCTGGATAGGACCACGCCCTCGCAGAATACCAGCGTAAAATAGCAGCTTTGCTGCTGTGTTTCGTATGATGGGTGTAGAAAACCGAAGAACCACATTCATCGTTTGGCTAGTAAAGAGAGTGGTTGTGTACAACTTTTGCCTCGTGCTATTATAGATAATCTTTTTAGTAAAATTGCCTTAATTGTTAGTGTAACTCAGCTGTTTTTTGCGTGCGATCAAGTGCATCAAAGTTTTTAATACTCGTCAAACCAGTGTTTCTTACCTTCTCTCGCGTCGCTGCTCCTGGTTGTATTTGCGGGGTACCTCACCCCCGTGAGATAATAACAGTTGCTATTTTTCGTCCTTGTCTTCTGCAGTCTGTGATACTAATATTGATCGTGTGTGCGTTTGTTATATACAATGGCACTCCAGCGCACACCACCTAACATATTCTCATCGAATCCTGACATATCGATGTCGGTAGACAAAGAATCTTTGGTAAACATACGCAAACGTAAGCAACCGGAATGCGAAATTGGAGAAGATACGTTCGCGTGTTTCGAGCGTAGGTTCGAGCAACAGATGAAATTATGGAATGATAAAATTTTCAACAGTATCTCTGAAGCTATTAACTCGGCAATAACCAATCAGCTGTCAAATATTACCTCAAACTTATTTCAAATAAATAGTTGTTTACAACAATTGACAGACGATAACGAATTAATGAAGAAATCGCTATCTGAAACAAATACACGTCTCACAGAAATGGAGAAGTCTTTTAGCTGTTCCTCTCAAAGACAGGACCTATTTGATAGCCGGTTACAAGCACTAGAAGTTTGTAGTCCTCAAGACACTGAATTAATCACTCAGATACAAAATCTTGAAAATAAAATTCAGTATATGGAACAACAGGCCAGGCGGAATAATCTTGAGATATCTGGTATCCCTGAAAAGTCAAACGAAGACCTGTCCCTATATTTGAGAAATATCACTAATTTCCTGGGAGTTGAGCTGTCTTCAACTGACATTGTCCAAATTACTAGGATACGCCCATTTAATGCGGTTTCTGGACGTCCTAAAGCTATTGTCGTAAAGCTGTGTTCTCAATTATTACGTGATACCATTCTGTCTGCTGTTCGTACCAAGAAAGGACTTAAGTTGTGCGATATAGGTTTTCCTGGTGAAATGAAGAAGATTTACTTAAATGAACATCTTACACCAGCCAACAAGATATTATATAAAAGTACAAGGGAAAAAGCAAAAGTTGCTCAATACAAATTTGTATGGATACGTGATGGCAAGATTTTTGTTAGGAAGAACGATATTAGTCGATCCTTATGTATAAAAAACTCTGTAGATCTTCAAAAAGTAATTTGACTATTTTATAGTTTATTCCTTATTAAACTTGCTCATTTACTGTGTTTTCGTAGTTATTATATGATTTTTCAATGCTTGTTATTACTTGTAATGTTATTTACTACATCCTACGGTAAGGAATATTTTTATTATTGTTATTTTTATTATATTATTTTTATTATTATCTTATTCCATTTATTTGTAGCTAAATTCGCATATTATATTTTTTTATCATTTTTATATATATATATTCTATAATATTATTCTATACTACCTATTTCCCGCTAACTTTAGAATATTATTCTGTAAATCTATGCTATTTAGAACCAGTATTAAACTTGGAACATACTCCTATAATTATCATTGAGATAATAAATGTTTACACTTTTTTTTACTTAACCTTTAATTATTTAATATACGTCCTTAATATTTGTAACACCAAATTAAGATTTCGATTTTTAAGACACTTAAAATACCAATTAATTACCGCTGTTAATTATTATTTTACATCGGGGGCCCGAGTATATGGGAAGTTAATGAAAAAACTTTATAAGTTCATATTTATTCCATAATAATGAGTATTACTAAGTTGAATATTTTTTATCAAAATGTTCGTGGCCTCCGCACGAAATGCTTAGATTTGTATAATAATATTTTATCGTGTGATTATAATTTAATATTGTTGTCTGAAACTTGGCTGCAGAGTGATATTTTTGATAGCGAAGTTTGTGATGGTAGGTTCGATATTTTTCGCTGCGACCGTGACTTAGCAACAACGGAAAAAAGGACGGGTGGCGGGGTAATGATCTGCACTCGGAGTGAACTATGCGCTACGCGTCGTAATGATTGGGATTGTAAAGGATTTGAATCATTATGTGTGAGTTTATCGGCACGTTTTCTCAATTCGAATTGTAACTTGAATATTATTTTAGTTTATTTTCCACCAAATGATGACATATTACCTTATTGTATTTATGAATTCCGAAACAACTTTGAACGCTTTTACCTGTTGGCACCCTCTGACCATTATCTTATAGTAGGCGATTTTAACCTACCTTGTTTAAAATGGAGTTCCTCAGGATGGTCGACGATACATTCTGGTCGAGCTGATATCCAAAAAGCTTTCTTATATTTACGCGAACACTACACATTTAAATAAAACTAATATTACGGATTTTATCGCGTATATTAACTTATTTTATATTCCCGACGTTTCGAGCACTTTACAGCACCCATGCTCACGGGGGGGACTGAGGTGTATGACGTCCCAATGTCATAGTTAACCACGGCTACCTCCAGATTAAAAATTATTAATTTTTGTTCCGATCCACGCAGTATGAACTTACAGTATCATGAAGTCTTGCAGTTGTATGCTTGGGTTGGGATTTAATTTTATTAATTATGGGATCCCAAGCAGATGGTAGCACCCAGCCATCTTCTCTATTGAAATTAGGATGTTTCTTGATTTCAATAGCCTCGCGAATCATCCTTGGAAGGAATCGGTGTTCTTTAGCGAGGATTTGTGGTCTATCAAATCTAATGTAGTGACGGGGGCGATCCTGTACGTGTTCACAGACTGCAGACTTCCCGGTGCGTCTATTCTTCACATCAGCTATGTGTTCTTTAACACGGGTTTTTATAGATCTTTTAGTTTGTCCTATATAAGAGAGACCACATTCACAATCAAGCTTGTACACTCCTGCATCTTGCAGAGGAATATTACACTTGACTGATGGTAAAAACTGACTAATCTTATTCGGCGGCTTGAAATATGTTTTAATGGAAGCCCGCTTCAAGATGTAGCCAATCTTGTCAGTGACACCTCTGACATATGGCAGTACAGCAGGCACTCGCTCGACTGTGGCCGGCTTCACTCGTTCACTGTGACGTAGGCGCGGGACCCGAAGCTTATTGTCGTGCAAAACTTGCTTGACGTGTTGGAGCTCGGCGGCCAGGTGTTTACTGTCACAGATCCCTCGTGCTCTCTGAAACAAAGATTTACCCACGGTAGCTAACTGTGAAGGATGGTGGTGAGAATCACCGTTTAAATATCTATCTGTATGGGTCTTTTTTCTATACACAGTGTGGCTCAAGGTGTTATCAGGATTCCGAATTACTAACACATCTAGAAAAGCTAAAGAATTGTTTGCCTCTAACTCCATTGTGAACTGAATTTTAGAATTTAAGGAGTTAAGATGGTCTAGAAATGCAGTTACTTTATCTAAAGGGAGAATTGTGAAAGTGTCGTCTACGTACCGCTTGTAGAATCTTGGGTTTACGGGAGAAGTACGCAGGGCTTTCTCCTCAAAGTCCTCCAGGAATATATCGGCAACAATGGGAGATACAGGTGAGCCCATCGCCACTCCATCTACTTGCTTGTAGAACTCCTCCTTCCACAATAGGTAGCCAGATGTAAGGCAGTGTCTAAGTAATACTGCATATTCTACGGGCATGTTGTTTTGCTCTAGCCTTCTAGTAACAATCGAGATGCAGTCTTCAACAGGTCTTTAAAGAAACACTCCGAAAGATTAAATCTAGACGTAAAATCGATAATACCTACGTGTGCCAAACCACCGAAATTGTATGGGTTACCAAAAATACACAAGCCCAATGCTCCACTACGTCCTATAGTGAGCCAAATCGATTCACCAACTTACAAATTGGCTCAACACTTAGCGAATATACTCTCACCGCTCAGGGGACATACAAGAGCACACACAAAGGATTCCTACCATTTTGTCAGCGAGATTAAAGACCTACATCTGGCAGACAATGAAACTATGGTCAGTTTTGATGTGCAGTCTCTGTTCACATGCTTACCTGTTGAAGACTGCATCTCGATTGTTACTAGAAGGCTAGAGCAAAACAACATGCCCGTAGAATATGCAGTATTACTTAGACACTGCCTTACATCTGGCTACCTATTGTGGAAGGAGGAGTTCTACAAGCAAGTAGATGGAGTGGCGATGGGCTCACCTGTATCTCCCATTGTTGCCGATATATTCATGGAGGACTTTGAGGAGAAAGCCCTGCGTACTTCTCCCGTAAACCCAAGATTCTACAAGCGGTACGTAGACGACACTTTCACAATTCTCCCTTTAGATAAAGTAACTGCATTTCTAGACCATCCTAACTCCTTAAATTCTAAAATTCAGTTCACAATGGAGTTAGAGGCAAACAATTCTTTAGCTTTTCTAGATGTGTTAGTAATTCGGAATCCTGATAACACCTTGAGCCACACTGTGTATAGAAAAAAGACCCATACAGATAGATATTTAAACGGTGATTCTCACCACCATCCTTCACAGTTAGCTACCGTGGGTAAATCTTTGTTTCAGAGAGCACGAGGGATCTGTGACAGTAAACACCTGGCCGCCGAGCTCCAACACGTCAAGCAAGTTTTGCACGACAATAAGCTTCGGGTCCCGCGCCTACGTCACAGGGAACGAGTGAAGCCAGCCACAGTCGAGCGAGTGCCTGCTGTACTGCCATATGTCAGAGGTGTCACTGATAAGATTGGCTACATCTTGAAGCGGGCTTCCATTAAAACATATTTCAAGCCGCCGAAGAAGATTAGTCAGTTTTTACCATCAGTCAAGTGTAATATTCCTCTGCAAGATGCAGGAGTGTACAAGCTTGATTGTGAATGTGGTCTCTCTTATATAGGACAAACTAAAAGATCTATAAAAACCCGTGTTAAAGAACACATAGCTGATGTGAAGAATAGACGCTCCGGGAAGTCTGCAGTCTGTGAACACGTACAGGATCGCCCCCGTCACTACATTAGATTTGATAGACCACAAATCCTCGCTAAAGAACACCGATTCCTTCCAAGGATGATTCGCGAGGCTATTGAAATCAAGAAACATCCTAATTTCAATAGAGAAGATGGCTGGGTGCTACCATCTGCTTGGGATCCCATAATTAATAAAATTAAATCCCAACCCAAGCATACAACTGCAAGACTTCATGATACTGTAAGTTCATACTGCGTGGATCGGAACAAAAATTAATAATTTTTAATCTGGAGGTAGCCGTGGTTAACTATGACATTGGGACGTCATACACCTCAGTCCCCCCCGTGAGCATGGGTGCTGTAAAGTGCTCGAAACGTCGGGAATATAAAATAAGTTAATATACGCGATAAAATCCGTAATATTAGTTTTATTTAAATCCAAAAAGCTGCTAGTGTTTTGGCCGAGGATTTATGTTTTTTTGGCATGAATCAATATAATTTATTTCCCAACCGTTGTAACAATATACTGGATCTATGTTTCTCAAACTTACACTTAGAAATCAACCATTCTGATCCTTTGACTAAAATCGATACCTTACACCCACCTTTTACAATAGATATACAAGACATTTTTGTAAAACCATTTAAAGAATATTTTCACTCAAAATATAATTTCCGAAAATGTAATTATGTTAACATAAATACCTTTTTAAAAAGCGTAGACTGGGATCAATTATTATTAAACACAGATACAGTCGACCAAGCCGTTGAGATTTTTTATGAAAAACTCCACGAATGTTTTGCTTTATTTGTACCACTATCCTCCCAAATTAGTAATCGTTACCCATGTTGGTACAGCCGTGCACTTATTAAAATAATTCGTGAAAAATTTAAAGCACACAAAAAATGGAAAAAATTTAACAACCCTCGTGATTATGATGAGTTTAAGCTTCTCAGAGATAGACTACATAGAACACAAAAAAAATGTTTTAATGATTTTATTCGCAATACTGAGAAAAATTTAAAGAATTCGCCAAAGTATTTCTGGAAATTTGTTAAGTCTAAAAAGGGAATATCTAATTATCCACGTAATTTTACCCTAAATAATGTTACTTACACGGAGGGACAGGATATTTGTTCAGCCTTTAATGCCTTTTTTCAAAGTGTATTTACTGTTTCTTCTTTGACGGGTTCTGGTTCACACTGTTGTAATACTGTCTTCTCGTCATGGAGTGATGATATTTCTCGAATTGACGTCTCTCAGGATTTTATACTTACATGTCTGAAAGGCTTGGACACCTATAAGGGAGCGGGTTACGACGGAGTGCCTCCAGTTTTTCTGTCATCATGTGCCGATAGCCTTAGTTACCCAATTACGTTGCTCTTTAAGCTTTCCCTTAGAGAATGTGCATTTCCCACACTTTGGAAAAAGGCATACATAATACCGGTTCATAAAAAAGGTTCTAAAACAAAAATTGATAATTACCGTCCAATTTCTATTCTCAGTACAATTGCTAAAATATTTGAGAGACTTATTTTTAATAAAATTTATACTACAATAGTTAGACGCATTCCGAGTACGCAACATGGTTTTCTGAAAAACCGTTCTACTATTTCCAATCTTGCAAGTTTCACTAATTATGTTCTTAATGAAATGGAAGGTGGAGGTCAAGTTGACGTGATCTACACAGATTTCGAAAAAGCCTTCGACCGTGTGGATCACGTCATACTTCTTCAGAAGCTGCAGTCTCTCGGCATTCATGGGGATTTACTGAGATGGATTAGATCTTATTTGACTAACCGTTCTCAGGCTGTGGTTCTAGACGGTTATAGGTCAGATTTCGTAACGGTTCCTTCTGGTGTTCCTCAAGGCTCCCACCTTGGTCCTCTCTTTTACAACGCCTATATTTACGATATATGTCAATATATAAAAAATTCACAACATTTACTTTATGCTGATGATAAAAAAATATATGTGCGTGTACGCACTATCAAGGACTGTGAACTAATTCAAAATGACTTAAATACATTATACAATTACTATGCCGCTAATAAGATCACGGTAAATGTTGTTAAGTGTCAAAGTATTTCATTTACGCGGAAAACTAATCCAATACTTTTTCAATACAATTTCAATGGTGTTGTAATCGAGAGGGCTACGGTGGTGCGCGATCTAGGCGTATATTTTGACTCCCGCATGACAATGAACGAACATATTGATGCTATCTGCAGTAAAGCTTTTCGTAATTTGGGATTTGTAACTAGAATTTGTCTTCCTTTCTCTAATTTGCAGAGCCTAAAAGTAGTATATTTCACATATGTTAGATCTATATTAGAGTATGCCTATCAGATATGGTCACCATTTTATGCTAAACATGTTCATACTATCGAAAAGATTCAAAGTAAGTTCATTTCCCATTTAAATTATAAATTTAGACGTTCTGGCTCTTCATATCGAGATGATTGCAGATTTTACGGCCTGTTAATGCTTGAAGAAAGACGTACTCTGCTGGATATGGGACTTTTATTCGATATATTACACGGAGAAATTGACTGCCCTGATTTATTGGCCTACATCAAATTTAACGTCCCAATGAAACGTACCAGACATACCAAAAACTCTTTGTTTTACATTCCCTTTCACTCGACCAATTATGGGAAAAACGGTGTTTTAACGCGTTTGGTAGCAACTTACGACAGAAAATTTAGCTCAATTGATCCTTTTAATAGTACTAAGAGTGGGTTCAAAAATAAAATTAACATGTTTCTATTCACTCCAGCTGAAAGTAATCAGTAAATTGTAATTAAATAGTACCTAAATTATTATTTGTTCCCTCGTTTAATACTGTTATTCTTTCATCATTAAAATGATTGCATACATGTATGTTGTATTACACATACAACATACATGTATGCAATCATTTTATATGTATGTGTATGTATATATGTATATGTGTATGTGTATATATATGTGTGTATGTATGTATATATGTATATGTGTATGTGTATGTATAATATGTATTTAGGTATGTATGTGTGTGTATGTGTATATATATATTTATTCATATGTGTGTTTGTAAGTTTAATTATGTACGTCTTTTGTACGTGTATATATGTGTATGAGTATATGTATGTACATCATGAAAGTAATATTAATATTTCAATTAATTTGTTAATGCTTAGAATAAGTGCTTACCGAATTTGTTTTGTAGATTTACAGTGTTATGTTTGGTTATGTACTTTGTGGATAACTATTATTGGCTTTTTCGTGTTTAATAATTTAAGTAAAATGTTTAAGTATTAATAAGCTGTTGTTATCCTAAATAAAATAAAAAAAAAAATAAACCTTTTCACTGAAAACGAGGCATTCCATCTTATTCCTCAGGGGTGGCAAAGAATCTGTATTTTGATTCTTTATTGAGAAAAGGTGTAGATGTCTATAAGTCACAGCAACCACTTACCATCAGGTGGAGTAGTACTCGTTTGTTACCCTATACTATAAAAAAGTTTCCTTTTGCAATCTCTATGTCAATTACTGTTGTTCTACTGCGAATATTGTCTTTACGATCTTATGCTTTGCTTTTCAATGCTCTATATTTTTGTGTAATTTGCAACTTTGTCAAGTAGTGGTGGCGTAAGTGAACCCACTACCCCATATCTCGCCGTGGCTGTCTTAAGAGGCGACAGAGGGAAATGAAACGAGATTGCCAAAATGCAGCACCTGCTGAACCTGCTGCCACCGTGGCTGGATGAGTGGCGTATGGCCGTCAACGTTAGGAAGACGACCGCTCTCTTCACCCGCTGCTACAGAGGCCAGGAAATTGCAATAGGAGAATTGGAAACAGCATAACTGCTACCAGGACCGGTACATAGTAATGTACTGCGAGGAGATTCCTGGCAATATGGTATGCCCCGAGGCCCGAGACCTGCTGTGTGCTAAATATTATACACGCAGAGGACAACGTAGGAGGCTAGTGCCTTCCTTGTCTAAATAACACCTACCCCTGTTCATTCTGAAACACTATTATTTTTATAGGAAAACATATTATGTTTTCCTTATGAGTCTTAATGTTTTTTATCTGTTATCACAAGAGCAAAAATAATCATAAGTGCCAAAATATATTTTTATCCAAAATAAGTATCTATTTTAATTATTATATTAAAATAGATACTTTTATTTGTATTGCACAGATGATTACTGTTGAATTGAACATGACTCTAAATTAATGTAAAAACAAACTATTATGTAATTAACTCTCGACCGGGGAATCGAACTCCGAACTTTCGTTCGACATTATATTGATTTCTTTTTATAAGATAAAGGTAACAAACGAGCACACAGTCCACCTTATGGTAAGTGGTTGCTGTGGCCCATATCTACATCTCTCCTCGATTACAAATCAAAATGCAGATGCGTTGTCACCAGTGAGGACTAAGATGGAATGCCTCGTTTCCAGTAAAAAGGGTTTCCGGTTCTCTACACTCTCCATACGAAACACAGCAGCGTTAAGCTGCCATTTTACGCTGGTATTCTGTGGGAGCGTGGTCCTTCCCCGGTCGAGCCGATCCATTCGTGCTACAACTATCCTACTAAAATAGCTGCAGCATGGCTCTACCACGTTGTGAATTTATTCATTTTTAACATAGATTTCTCCATGTTGAAGTACCTTGCATAATTTAATAGCAATGTTTACTGAACGTAAGATTATTTATTTTTTGAAAGGAAGTAAATAATAAATTATTTTTAAGCGCGTCGCCAACAAGTGTTTGTGTTAAACTTCAGTAAAATTTTATGTTTGTTTGCAATACTGATATGTTGTGACCTCTGAGGACCAGGATTACCTCTTTATTATTGAAAAGGGTCTCCGATTCTCATCACTCGTCACAACCAATACACCAGCATTACTTACTCTGTAAGAAAGCAAAATTAGTAATCGTAATTTTAGAATCATTGGCTATTCAAGACGATAGATGGTGCAATTCGTACTGATTCCCTGAAGTTTTTATTTTTAT
Organism: Parnassius glacialis; assembly: GCA_033319125.1. Classification (NCBI taxonomy): domain Eukaryota; kingdom Metazoa; phylum Arthropoda; class Insecta; order Lepidoptera; family Papilionidae; genus Parnassius; species Parnassius glacialis. The sequence goes on along the minus strand of JAVANC010000001.1, from coordinate 18,537,804 downwards.
TTAGATAAAATATGTACGACCGCAACTGCTTAAATACAGACTCCAGAAAAACGTCGCAGTAAAGATTTTTCAATACAACGTGAAAATATGTTAAAAAAAATAGTAGGTTTTGCACTACACTAACGCTTATTTGTAAACAGTGTTAGGAGTAGAACTACCAGGAATGCCTGTAAAAATATCGTCGGATTATAAAAAAGAACCATAAAGAGCTGGTTGTTTTAAAGTGAACTGACACTTAGGTTAAAGGCTCGAAACGCGTATCGTCAGGCCATGAACAAAGCGAAACAAGAACCTATACAGACAGTGACATAGCATGGTATAATCAAGTACATAGTCCAGTATATTGCCAAATACATAATTTGGTAAATAATCAAGAAATATTAGAGTACATAGCAATATAAAATGTAGTGATGAAATTAATTTTCGTGGGTCATACCTCCTTTAAGTCGCCATTTATGGAAAGGAAAAGTCTTATAAGTACAAAGTTATAAAATAATAAACTTGCTAATTGCAATTTGAGAATCGACCGTGATGCAGACCGTTGTAGAGAAGAACGTCTTTTTCACTACAGTTTAAGTTTGTACTGCAATTCCCGGGAGGGATGAACAATCCGCATACTTATGTTAGCTTATACGGAGCCCTAATACTAGTTGTTAGAACTATTCTTCTGTCGTGGAGCCTGTCTGAGTAGGCTCCACCCTTTTACCTGTTCCTGCCGCCTAATAGCAGTGTGTAGAGAGCCAGTATAATAATAATTAATAACAGGCTGCGAGGCATTCCAGCTTAGTTCTGGGACGTGAAAACGCATCTGTAGCCTACCTTCTTTGAAGTTGATGTTGCCACTTACCATCAGGTGCACTGTAAGCTCGTTTGTCAGTTCAGTTTCATTTAAAAAAAAACCCTAAGTCCGGTATTTTTCACTCATCCGTAGATGGATGCAGGATGTAATAAGATTTGTGGTAAGGGGACAATTTTAAGTCATTCAATGAAACCTACTTATTACGTATATTTTTGGTATTTTTGTACAAATATTGGTTGGAACCGAAGTTTGCAGTAAATTTTTATGCTGCTTTTTAATTTGAGGTATTACGTCTTAAGTCTAAGGTATAAAATATACACGTTTTATTTCAGTAATTTTATTTCAACCTTATTCAATGGAACATTGTTTACATTCAATTTTATAAATTAAAGCTAACCTGAGTGGTGAATTTGGTGTCTTCCATTTTAATCTTGTAATAAATTTGAGTCTTGTCAAGTGAAGAATGCAGCACCTGCACATAAAATACCTTATTTTATTTTATATCATCAACTAAGTAATAAAGTAGACAGAAGCGATGATAAACTTTGCATCGCTAATTATTCAATTAAAATTTGCCCGGCGGTGAAGGAAAACATCGTGAGGAAACCTGCATGTCTGAGAAATAAGAAAAAACATATTTCGAAGACATGTGAAGTTGGCCAACACGCATTGGGGGCAGCGCGGCGGACATTTCCTTGCCCTAAAACCCTCTCAGAAATGAGAGGAGGCCTGTGCCCAGCAGTGGGACGTAAACAGGCTGCAACTTTACTTTACTTTATTGTTATCATTCATATCAACAATATTGTTTGTACAATTTTATTGTTCACAAAATGTGTGTCACGCAATTTGATTTTTTTTAAATTAGTATATAAAAGAATAATGATAAAATCAAGTTAAGACTATGCTTTCATTCATTCAGTCATTCATTACAGCTTATCAAAGGTATACTAGTCTAGAGGAGATTTTTGCCATAGTTGCCACGCTCGGCAGGTGCGTTGCCAACCGCATTTTTTATTATTATTATTGTGAGTTGTTATCAAGAAGGTGCAACTCCTGTTTAATTTTATTATGTAGCCCTTCACACTACTCACGGGATGATAAGGGGTAATGGATTCTCTATTGAAGAGAAGATTACGCTCGATAACTTGAAATTATATAGTTCAAGGATCCCATTCTACATACCTGCAATTACCGTCCTCTTGTCGTTTACTTTCAAATGTAACTATTCGCCTTAGATTGCTGGAAAAATAAAGTCTATTAGTTCTCTCATTACGTTTAGATTATATGTAATGGTAAAATCTCGTGATATTATTTACCTGGTGCACCACAAGCCGGCACGTTTCCAGGCCAATCGCAGCTCTTCGTTTGGTAGTTGAAAGACAGACCAGCTGGGCACATCGATGAAACGAATATTCTGTTATGGCACATTAGGAATTGGTCACAACAACCCGTGCCCGCAGGATAAATTTCACCATTTCGACAGTTAGTCGTAATTGACGGCGTTTTTACAGATATGGCACACGGTTCTGGCACTTTTGGTACTATTTCAGTACGCGCGGGTGTAGCACACGGAGATGCGGTACAATTTCCTTGTCTTGATGCAGATGTGGGACACGGTTCTGGTACTTTTAGTACTATTTGAGTAGGCGCGGGTGTAGGACACGGAGGTGCGGGTGTAGCACACGGAGGTGCGGGTGTAGAACACGGAGGTGCAGGTGTACGACACGGAGGTGTAGTGCAAATTTCTTGCCTCGGCACAGATGTGGCACACGGTTCTGGTACTTTTAAGACTATTTCTGTAGGCGCGGGTGTACAACACGGAGGGGAGGTGGAATTTTCTTGCCTTGGTGCAGATGTGGCACAGGGTTCTGGTACTTTTAGTACTTTTTGAGTAGGCGCGGGTGTAGGACACGGAGGTGCGGGTGTAGGACACGGAGGTGCGGGTGTACGACACGGAGGTGCAGTGCAAATTTCTTGCCTCGGCACAGATGTGGCACACGGTTCTGGTTCTTTTAAGACTATTTCTGTAGGCGCGGGTGTACAACACGAAGGGGAGGTGGAAATTTCTTGCCTCGGTGCAGATGTGGCACACGGTTCTGATGCTTTAGGTACTATTTCAGTAAAGCAAGGAGATGTATTCGAAATCTCTTGTTTCGCTGCTGCAGGTTGTGATAGCACGTAGGATTGCCAGTTCTGAGGCTGTGGTTTGGATTTCACTAAAATAAAACAAAATGTTATTAAAAAATACAGAGTTTAAAAATTAAATTAATGAAAGCAAAATCATCACATACCTTGTATTGTCAGCGCCAACAAAAACGCAAAAAGGTACATAGCCCGCAACATGATTAATATCTATTGATGAGTTAACGAGTAAAGTGAACTGCTGCTCTTTTGCTGTTTGACTGCCCTTTCTACAAATTGTGTTAGTCTTATATTGAAGTACTCAATGACGTTTATATTTAAGTTTACTAATTAATAACTGGTTACATTAAAAATGCTGCAATTTAACAGTGGTAGAGCCAGGCGGCAGCTTTTGCTGTCGCATGGATGGGCCGGCTCGAACCGGGGTGGTACCACGACCTCACAGAATAACAGCGTGAAGTAGAGTTTTACCTCTACGTTTCGCTTGGTGAGTGCAGGTGGCCGGAGGCCCTTTTTACTGGAAATGAGGCATTTCATCTTGTTCCTCACGGGTGAAAACGCATCTGCAGTTTGATCTGTAACAGGGGATGGATGTAGATGTCTATGGGCCGCAGCAACCACTTACCATCAGGTGGACTGTGTGCTCGTTTTTCACCCTTATCCTATAAAAAAAAAAAAAAAAAAAAAAAAAAATTTACAATTCATCTAGCAATTTTACAAGTTATTATGCCTACCGTTACAAAGACAAATGCAGTTACTTTTTAATTGGAAGCGACATTAGCCTAGCAGAGCCACGCTACAGCTATATTATGGTTGTAGCACGAATGGGTTGGCTCGACCTGGATAGGACCACGCCCTCGCAGAATACCAGCGTAAAATAGCAGCTTTGCTGCTGTGTTTCGTATGATGGGTGTAGAAAACCGAAGAACCTTTTCACTGAAAACGAGACATTCCATCTTATTCCTCAGGGGTGGCAAAGAATCTGTATTTTGATTCTTTATTGAGAAAAGGTGTAGATGTCTATAAGTCACAGCAACCACTTACCATCAGGTGGAGTAGTACTCGTTTGTTACCCTATACTATAAAAAAGTTTCCTTTTGCACTCTCTATGTCAATTACTGTTGTTCTACTGCGAATATTATCTTTACGATCTTATGCTTTGCTTTTCAATGCGCTATATTTTTGTGTAATTTGCAACTTCGTCAAGTAGTGGTGGCGTAAGTGAACCCACTACCCCATATCTCGCCGTGGCTGTCTTAAGAGGCGACAGAGGGAAATGAAACGAGATTGCCAAAATGCAGCACCTGCTGAACCTGCTGCCACCGTGGCTGGATGAGTGGCGTATGGCCGTCAACGTTGGGAAGACGACCGCTCTCTTCACCCGCTGCTACAGAGGCCAGGAAATTGCAATAGGAGAATTGGAAACAGCATAACTGCTACCAGGACCGGTACATAGTAATGTACTGCGAGGAGATTCCTGGCAATGTGGTATGCCCCGAGGCCCGTGACCTGCTGTGTGCTAAATATTATACACGCAGAGGACAACGTAGGAGGCTAGTGCCTTCCTTGTCTAAATTACACCTATCCCTGTTCATTCTGAAACACTATTGTTTTTATAGGAAAACATATTATGTTTTCCTTATGAGTCTTAATGTTTTTTATCTGTTATCACAAGAGCAAAAATAATCATAAGTGCCAAAATATATTTTTATCCAAAATAAGTATCTATTTTAATTATTATATTAAAATAGATACTTTTATTTGTATTGCACAGATGATTACTGTTGAATTGAACATGACTCTAAATTAATCTAAAAACAAACTATTATGTAATTAACTCTCGACCGGGGAATCGAACTCCGAACTTTCGTTCGACATTATATTGAGTTCTTTTTATAAGATAAGGGTAACAAACGAGCACACAGTCCACCTTATTGTAAGATGGTTGCTGTGGCCCATAGACATCTACATCTCTCCTCGATTACGAATCAAAATGCAGATGCGTTGTCACCAGTGAGGAATAAGATGGAATGCCTCGTTTCCAGTAAAAAGGGTTTCCGGTTCTCTACACTCTCCATACGAAACACATGCGTGCACACGTGAGCGTGGTCCTTCCCCGGTCGAGCCGACCCATTCGTGCTACAACTATCCTACTAAAATAGCTGCAGCATGGCTCTACCACGTTGAGAATTTATTCATTTTTAACATAGATTGCTCCATGTTGAAGTACCTTGCATAATTTAATAGCAATGTTTACTGAACGTAAGATTATTTATTTTTTGAAAGGAAGTAAATAATAAATTATTTTTAAGCGCGTCGCCAACAGGTGTTTGTGTTAAACTTCAGTAAAATTTTATGTTTGTTTGCAATACTGATATGTTGTGACCTCTGAGGACCAGGATTACCTCTTTATTATTGAAAAGGGTCTCCGATTCTCATCACTCGTCACAACCAATACACCAGCATTACTTACTCTGTAAGAAAGCAAAATTAGTAATCGTAATTTTAGAATCATTGGCTATTCAAGACGATAGATGGTGCAATTCGTACTGATTCCGTGAAGTTTTTATTTTTATTTAGATAAAATATGTACGACCGCAACTGCTTAAATACAGACTCCAGAAAAACGTCGCAGTAAAGATTTTTCAATACAACGTGAAAATATGTTAAAAAAAATAGTAGGTTTTGCACTACACTAACGCTTATTTGTAAACAGTGTTAGGAGTAGAACTACCAGGAATGTCTGTAAAAATATCGTCGGATTATAAAAAAGAACCATAAAGAGCTGGTTGTTTTAAAGTGAACTGACACTTAGGTTATAGGCTCGAAACGCGTATCGTCAGGCCATGAACAAAGCGAAACAAGAACCTAGACAGACAGTGACATAGCATGGTATAATCAAGTACATAGTCCAGTATATTGCCAAATACATAATTTGGTAAATAATCAAGAAATATTAGAGTACATAGCAATATAAAATGTAGTGATGAAATTAATTTTCGTGGGTCATACCTCCTTTAAGTCGCCATTTATGGAAAGGAAAAGTCTTATAATTACAAAGTTATAAAATAATAAACTTGCTAATTGCAATTTGAGAATCGACCGTGATGCAGACCGGTCTAGAGAAGAACGTCTTTTTCACTACAGTTTAAGTTTGTACTGCAATTCCCGGGAGGGATGAACAATCCGCATACTTATGTAAGCTTATACGGAGCCCTAATACTAGTTGTTAGAACTATTCTTCTGTCGTGGAGCCTGTCTGAGTAGGCTCCACCCTTTTACCTGTTCCTGCCGCCGAATAGCAGTGTGTAGAGAGCCAGTATAATAATAATTAATAACAGGCTGCGAGGCATTCCAGCTTAGTTCTGGGACGTGAAAACGCATCTGTAGCCTACCTTCTTTGAAGTTGATGTTGCCACTTACCATCAGGTGCACTGTAAGCTCGTTTGTCAGTTCAGTTTCATTTAAAAAAAAAACCCTAAGTCCGGTATTTTTCACTCATCCGTAGATGGATGCAGGATGTAATAAGATTTGTGGTAAGGGGACAATTTTAAGTCATTCAATGAAACCTACTTATTACGTATATTTTTGGTATTTTTGTACAAATATTGGTTGGAACCGAAGTTTGCAGTAAATTTTTATGCTGCTTTTTAATTTGAGGTATTACGTCTTAAGTCTTAGGTATAAAATATACACATGTTTTATTTCAGTAAATTTATTTCAACCTTATTCAATGGAACATTGTTTACATTCAATTTTATAAATTAAAGCTAACCTGAGTGGTGAATTTGGTGTCTTCCATTTTAATCTTGTAATAAATTTGAGTCTTGTCAAGTGAAGAATGCAGCACCTGCACATAAAATACCTTATTTTATTTTATATCATCAACTAAGTAATAAAGTAGACAGAAGCGATGATAAACTTTGCATCGCTAATTATTTAATTAAAATTTGCCCGGCGGTGAAGGAAAACATCGTGAGGAAACCTGCATGTCTGAGAAATAAGAAAAAACATATTTCGAAGACATGTGAAGTTGGCCAACACGCATTGGGGGCAGCGCGGCGTACATTTCCTAGCCCTAAAACCCTCTCAGAAATGAGAGGAGGCCTGTGCCCAGCAGTGGGACGTAAACAGGCTGCAACTTTACTTTACTTTATTGTTATCATTCATATCAACAATATTGTTTGTACAATTTTATTGTTCACAAAATGTGGCAATTTGATTTTTTTTAAATTAGTATATAAAAGAATAATGATAAAATCAAGTTAAGACTATGCTTTCATTCATTCAGTCCTTCATTACAGCTTATCAAAGGTATACTAGTCTAGAGGAGATTTTTACCATAGTTGCCACGCTCGGCAGGTGCGTTGCCAACCGCATTTTTTATTATTATTATTGTGAGTTGTCATCAAGAAGATGCAACTCCTGTTTAATTTTATTATGTAGCTCTTCACACTACTCACGGGATGATAAGGGGTAATGGATTATCTATTGAAGAGAAGATTACGCTCGATAACTTGAAATTATATAGTTCAAGGATCCCATTCTACATACCTGCAATTACCGTCCTCTTGTCGTTTACTTTCAAATGTAACTATTCGCCTTAGATTGCTGGAAAAATAAAGTCTATTAGTTCTCTCATTACGTTTAGATTATATGTAATGGTAAAATCTCGTGATATTATTTACCTGGTGCACCACAAGCCGGCACGTTTCCAGGCCAATCGCAGCTCTTCGTTTGGTAGTTGAAAGACAGACCAGCTGGGCATATCAAGGAAACGAATATTCTGTTATAGCACATTAGGAATTGGTCACAACAACCCGTGCCCGCAGGATAAATTTCACCATTTCGACAGTTAGTTGTAATTGACGGCGTTTTTACAGATATGGCACACGGTTCTGGCACTTTTGGTACTATTTCAGTACGCGCGGGTGTAGCACACGGAGATGCGGTACAATTTCCTTGTCTTGATGCAGATGTGGGACACGGTTCTGGTACTTTTAGTACTATTTGAGTAGGCGCGGGTGTAGGACACGGAGGTGCGGGTGTAGCACACGGAGGTGCGGGTGTAGAACACGGAGGTGCAGGTATACGACACGGAGGTGTAGTGCAAATTTCTTGCCTCGGCACAGATGTGGCACACGGTTCTGGTACTTTTAAGACTATTTCTGTAGGCGCGGGTGTACAACACGGAGGGGAGGTGGAATTTTCTTGCCTTGGTGCAGATGTGGCACAGGGTTCTGGTACTTTTAGTACTTTTTGAGTAGGCGCGGGTGTAGGACACGGAGGTGCGGGTGTACGACACGGAGGTGCAGTGCAAATTTCTTGCCTCGGCACAGATGTGGCACACGGTTCTGGTTCTTTTAAGACTATTTCTGTAGGCGCGGGTGTACAACACGAAGGGGAGGTGGAAATTTCTTGCCTCGGTGCAGATGTGGCACACGGTTCTGATGCTTTAGGTACTATTTCAGTAAAGCAAGGAGATGTATTCGAAATCTCTTGTTTCGCTGCTGCAGGTTGTGATAGCACGTAGGATTGCCAGTTCTGAGGCTGTGGTTTGGATTTCACTAAAATAAAACAAAATGTTATTAAAAAATACAGAGTTTAAAAATTACGAGTAAACTAATGAAAGCAAAATCATCACATACCTTGTATTGTCAGCGCCAACAAAAACGCAAAAAGGTACATAGCCCGCAACATGATTAATATCTATTGATGAGTTAACGAGTAAAGTGAACTGCTGCTCTTTTGCTGTTTGACTGCCCTTTCTACAAATTGTGTTAGTCTTATATTGAAGTACTCAATGACGTTTATATTTAAGTTAACTAATTAATAACTGGTTACATTAAAAATGCTCATTTACAATTCATCTAGCAATTTTACAAGTTATTATGCCTACCGTTACAAAGACAAATGCAGTTACTTTTTAATTGGAAGCGACATTAGCCTAGCAGAGCCACGCTACAGCTATATTATGGTTGTAGCACGAATGGGTTGGCTCGACCTGGATAGGACCACGCCCTCGCAGAATACCAGCGTAAAATAGCAGCTTTGCTGCTGTGTTTCGTATGATGGGTGTAGAAAACCGAAGATCCTTTTCACTGAAAACGAGACATTCCATCTTATTCCTCAGGGGTGGCAAAGAATCTGTATTTTGATTCTTTATTGAGAAAAGGTGTAGATGTCTATAAGTCACAGCAACCACTTACCATCAGGTGGAGTAGTACTCGTTTGTTACCCTATACTATAAAAAAGTTTCCTTTTGCACTCTCTATGTCAATTACTGTTGTTCTACTGCGAATATTGTCTTTACGATCTTATGCTTTGCTTTTCAATGCGCTATATTTTTGTGTAATTTGCAACTTCGTCAAGTAGTGGTGGCGTAAGTGAACCCACTACCCCATATCTCGCCGTGGCTGTCTTAAGAGGCGACAGAGGGAAATGAAACGAGATTGCCAAAATGCAGCACCTGCTGAACCTGCTGCCACCGTGGCTGGATGAGTGGCGTATGGCCGTCAACGTTGGGAAGACGACCGCTCTCTTCACCCGCTGCTACAGAGGCCAGGAAATTGCAATAGGAGAATTGGAAACAGCATAACTGCTACCAGGACCGGTACATAGTAATGTACTGCGAGGAGATTCCTGGCAATGTGGTATGCCCCGAGGCCCGAGACCTGCTGTGTGCTAAATATTATACACGCAGAGGATAACGTAGGAGGCTAGTGCCTTCCTTGTCTAAATTACACCTTTCCCTGTTCATTCTGAAACACTATTGTTTTTATAGGAAAACATATTATGTTTTCCTTATGAGTCTTAATGTTTTTTATCTGTTATCACAAGAGCAAAAATAATCATAAGTGCCAAAATATATTTTTATCCAAAATAAGTATCTATTTTAATTATTATATTAAAATAGATACTTTTATTTGTATTGCACAGATGATTACTGTTGAATTGAACATGACTCTAAATTAATCTAAAAACAAACTATTATGTAATTAAAGGAGCAAACTACTAACAGCAAAGGAGTGGAATAATTTGCCGGCGTCTATCTTTCCGTCCGAATACAATCTAGGCGTCTTCAAGACAAGAGTGAATAGGCTTTTGTTACGATAAGACAGTGCGATTTACCATCTAAGGCTGCATCACCACTTACCACCAGGTGGGATTGTGGTCAAGCACTGGCTTATAATAAGTAAAAAAAAAAAAAATTAACTCTCGACCGGGGAATCGAACTCCGAACTTTCGTTCGACATTATATTGATTTCTTTTTATAAGATAAAGGTAACAAACGAGCACACAGTCCACCTTATGGTAAGTGGTTGCTGTGGCCCATAGACATCTACATCTCTCCTCGATTACAAATCAAAATGCAGATGCGTTGTCACCAGTGAGGACTAAGATGGAATGCCTCGTTTCCAGTAAAAAGGGTTTCCGGTTCTCTACACTCTCCATACGAAACACAGCAGCGTTAAGCTGCCATTTTACGCTGGTATTCTGTGGGAGCGTGGTCCTTCCCCGGTCGAGCCGACCCATTCGTGCTACAACTATCCTACTAAAATAGCTGCAGCATGGCTCTACCACGTTGTGAATTTATTCATTTTTAACATAGATTGCTCCATGTTGAAGTACCTTGCATAATTTAATAGCAATGTTTACTGAACGTAAGATTATTTATTTTTTGAAAGGAAGTAAATAATAAATTATTTTTAAGCGCGTCGCCAACAGGTGTTTGTGTTAAACTTCAGTAAAATTTTATGTTTGTTTGCAATACTGATATGTTGTGACCTCTGAGGACCAGGATTACCTCTTTATTATTGAAAAGGGTCTCCGATTCTCATCACTCGTCACAACCAATACACCAGCATTACTTACTCTGTAAGAAAGCAAAATTAGTAATCGTAATTTTAGAATCATTGGCTATTTAGGACGATAGATGGTGCAGTTCGTACTGATTCCCTGAAGTTTTTATTTTTATTTAGATAAAATATGTACGACCGCAACTGCTTAAATACAGACTCCAGAAAAACGTCGCAGTGAAGATTTTTCAATACAACGTGAAAATATGTTAAAAAAAATAGTAGGTTTTGCACTACACTAACGCTTATTTGTAAACAGTGTTAGGAGTAGAACTACCAGGAATGCCTGTAAAAATATCGTCGGATTATAAAAAAGAACCATAAAGAGCTGGTTGTTTTAAAGTGAACTGACACTTAGGTTATAGGCTCGAAACGCGTATCGTCAGGCCATGAACAAAGCGAAACAAGAACCTAGACAGACAGTGACATAGCATGGTATAATCAAGTACATAGTCCAGTATATTGCCAAATAGATAATTTGGTAAATAATCAAGAAATATTAGAGTACATAGCAATATAAAATGTAGTGATGAAATTAATTTTCGTGGGTCATACCTCCTTTAAGTCGCCATTTATGTAAAGGAAAAGTCTTATAAGTACAAAGTTATAAAATAATAAACTTGCTAATTGCAATTTGAGAATCGACCGTGATGCAGACCGGTGTAGAGAAGAACGTCTTTTTCACTACAGTTTAAGTTTGTACTGCAATTCCCGGGAGGGATGAACAATCCGCATACTTATGTAAGCTTATACGGAGCCCTAATACTAGTTGTTAGAACTATTCTTCTGTCGTGGAGCCTGTCTGAGTAGGCTCCACCCTTTTACCTGTTCCTGCCGCCGAATAGCAGTGTGTAGAGAGCCAGTATAATAATAATTAATAACAGGCTGCGAGGCATTCCAGCTTAGTTCTGGGACGTGAAAACGCATCTGTAGCCTACCTTCTTTGAAGTTGATGTTGCCACTTACCATCAGGTGCACTGTAAGCTCGTTTGTCAGTTCAGTTTCATTTAAAAAAAAAACCCTAAGTCCGGTATTTTTCACTCATCCGTAGATGGATGCAGGATGTAATAAGATTTGTGGTAAGGGGACAATTTTAAGTCATTCAATGAAACCTACTTATTACGTATATTTTTGGTATTTTTGTACAAATATTGGTTGGAACCGAAGTTTGCAGTAAATTTTTATGCTGCTTTTTAATTTGAGGTATTACGTCTTAAGTCTTAGGTATAAAATATACACATGTTTTATTTCAGTAAATTTATTTCAACCTTATTCAATGGAACATTGTTTACATTCAATTTTATAAATTAAAGCTAACCTGAGTGGTGAATTTGGTGTCTTCCATTTTAATCTTGTAATAAATTTGAGTCTTGTCAAGTGAAGAATGCAGCACCTGCACATAAAATACCTTATTTTATTTTATATCATCAACTAAGTAATAAAGTAGACAGAAGCGATGATAAACTTTGCATCGCTAATTATTTAATTAAAATTTGCCCGGCGGTGAAGGAAAACATCGTGAGGAAACCTGCATGTCTGAGAAATAAGAAAAAACATATTTCGAAGACATGTGAAGTTGGCCAACACGCATTGGGGGCAGCGCGGCGGACATTTCCTAGCCCTAAAACCCTCTCAGAAATGAGAGGAGGCCTGTGCCCAGCAGTGGGACGTAAACAGGCTGCAACTTTACTTTACTTTATTGTTATCATTCATATCAACAATATTGTTTGTACAATTTTATTGTTCACAAAATGTGTGTCACGCAATTTGATTTTTTTTAAATTAGTATATAAAAGAATAATGATAAAATCAAGTTAAGACTATGCTTTCATTCATTCAGTCATTCATTACAGCTTATCAAAGGTATACTAGTCTAGAGGAGATTTTTGCCATAGTTGCCACGCTCGGCAGGTGCGTTGCCAACCGCATTTTTTATTATTATTATTGTGAGTTGTCATCAAGAAGATGCAACTCCTGTTTAATTTTATTATGTAGCCCTTCACACTACTCACGGGATGATAAGGGGTATTGGATTATCTATTGAAGAGAAGATTACGCTCGATAACTTGAAATTATATAGTTCAAGGATCCTATTCTACATACCTGCAATTACCGTCCTCTTGTCGTTTACTTTCAAATGTAACTATTCGCCTTAGATTGCTGGAAAAATAAAGTCTATTAGTTCTCTCATTACGTTTAGATTATATGTAATGGTAAAATCTCGTGATATTATTTACCTGGTGCACCACAAGCCGGCACGTTTCCAGGCCAATCGCAGCTCTTCGTTTGGTAGTTGAAAGACAGACCAGCTGGGCACATCGATGAAACGAATATTCTGTTATGGCACATTAGGAATTGGTCACAACAACCCGTGCCCGCAGGATAAATTTCACCATTTCGACAGTTAGTCGTAATTGACGGCGTTTTTACAGATATGGCACACGGTTCTGGCACTTTTGGTACTATTTCAGTACGCGCGGGTGTAGCACACGGAGATGCGGTACAATTTCCTTGTCTTGATGCAGATGTGGGACACGGTTCTGGTACTTTTAGTACTATTTGAGTAGGCGCGGGTGTAGGACACGGAGGTGCGGGTGTAGCACACGGAGGTGCGGGTGTAGAACACGGAGGTGCAGGTATACGACACGGAGGTGTAGTGCAAATTTCTTGCCTCGGCACAGATGTGGCAGACGGTTCTGGTACTTTTAAGACTATTTCTGTAGGCGCGGGTGTACAACACGGAGGGGAGGTGGAATTTTCTTGCCTTGGTGCAGATGTGGCACAGGGTTCTGGTACTTTTAGTACTTTTTGAGTAGGCGCGGGTGTAGGACACGGAGGTGCGGGTGTACGACACGGAGGTGCAGTGCAAATTTCTTGCCTCGGCACAGATGTGGCACACGGTTCTGGTTCTTTTAAGACTATTTCTGTAGGCGCGGGTGTACAACACGAAGGGGAGGTGGAAATTTCTTGCCTCGGTGCAGATGTGGCACACGGTTCTGATGCTTTAGGTACTATTTCAGTAAAGCAAGGAGATGTATTCGAAATCTCTTGTTTCGCTGCTGCAGGTTGTGATAGCACGTAGGATTGCCAGTTCTGAGGCTGTGGTTTGGATTTCACTAAAATAAAACAAAATGTTATTAAAAAATACAGAGTTTAAAAATTACGAGTAAACTAATGAAAGCAAAATCATCACATACCTTGTATTGTCAGCGCCAACAAAAACGCAAAAAGGTACATAGCCCGCAACATTATTAATATCTATTGATGAGTTAACGAGTAAAGTGAACTGCTGCTCTTTTGCTGTTTGACTGCCCTTTCTACAAATTGTGTTAGTCTTATATTGAAGTACTCAATGACGTTTATATTTAAGTTAACTAATTAATAACTGGTTACATTAAAAATGCTCATTTACAATTCATCTAGCAATTTTACAAGTTATTATGCCTACCGTTACAAAGACAAATGCAGTTACTTTTTAATTGGAAGCGACATTAGCCTAGCAGAGCCACGCTACAGCTATATTATGGTTGTAGCACGAATGGGTTGGCTCGACCTGGATAGGACCACGCCCTCGCAGAATACCAGCGTAAAATAGCAGCTTTGCTGCTGTGTTTCGTATGACGGGTGTAGAAAACCCAAGAACCTTTTCACTGAAAACGAGACATTCCATCTTATTCCTCAGGGGTGGCAAAGAATCTGTATTTTGATTCTTTATTGAGAAAAGGTGTAGATGTCTATAAGTCTAAGCAACCACTTACCATCAGGTGGAGTAGTACTCGTTTGTTACCCTATACTATAAAAAAGTTTCCTTTTGCACTCTCTATGTCAATTACTGTTGTTCTACTGCGAATATTGTCTTTACGATCTTATGCTTTGCTTTTCAATGCGCTATATTTTTGTGTAATTTGTAACTTCGTCAAGTAGTGGTGGCGTAAGTGAACCCACTACCCCATATCTCGCCGTGGCTGTCTTAAGAGGCGACAGAGGGAAATGAAACGAGATTGCCAAAATGCAGCACCTGCTGAACCTGCTGCCACCGTGGCTGGATGAGTGGCGTATGGCCGTCAACGTTGGGAAGACGACCGCTCTCTTCACCCGCTGCTACAGAGGCCAGGAAATTGCAACAGGAGAATTGGAAACAGCATAACTGCTACCAGGACCGGTACATAGTAATGTACTGCGAGGAGATTCCTGGCAATGTGGTATGCCCCGAGGCCCGAGACCTGCTGTGTGCTAAATATTATACACGCAGAGGACAACGTAGGAGGCACACTATTGTTTTTATAGGAAAACATATTATGTTTTCCTTATAAGTCTTAATGTTTTTTATCTGTTATCACAAGAGCAAAAATAATCATAAGTGCCAAAATATATTTTTATCCAAAATAAGTATCTATTTTAATTATTATATTAAAATAGATACTTTTATTTGTATTGCACAGATGATTACTGTTGAATTGAACATGACTCTAAATTAATCTAAAAACAAACTATTATGTAATTAAAGGAGCAAACTACTAACAGCAAAGGAGTGGAATAATTTGCCGGCGTCTATCTTTCCGTCCGAATACAATCTAGGCGTCTTCAAGGCAAGAGTGAATAGGCTTTTGTTACGATAAGACAGTGCGATTTACCATCTAAGGCTGCATCACCACTTACCACCAGGTGGGATTGTGGTCAAACACTGGCTTATAATAAGTAAAAAAAAAAAAAAAATTAACTCTCGACCGGGGAATCGAACTCCGAAATTTCGTTCGACATTATATTGATTTCTTTTTATAAGATAAAGGTAACAAACGAGCACACAGTCCACCTTATGGTAAGTGGTTGCTGTGGCCCATAGGCATCTACATCTCTCCTCGATTACAAATCAAAATGCAGATGCGTTGTCACCAGTGAGGACTAAGATGGAATGCCTCGTTTCCAGTAAAAAGGGTTTCCGGTTCTCTACACTCTCCATACGAAACACAGCAGCGTTAAGCTGCCATTTTACGCTGGTATTCTGTGGGAGCGTGGTCCTTCCCCGGTCGAGCCGACCCATTCGTGCTACAACTATCCTACTAAAATAGCTGCAGCATGGCTCTACCACGTTGTGAATTTATTCATTTTTAACATAGATTGCTCCATGTTGAAGTACCTTGCATAATTTAATAGCAATGTTTACTGAACGTAAGATTATTTATTTTTTGAAAGGAAGTAAATAATAAATTATTTTTAAGCGCGTCGCCAACAGGTGTTTGTGTTAAACTTCAGTAAAATTTTATGTTTGTTTGCAATACTGATATGTTGTGACCTCTGAGGACCAGGATTACCTCTTTATTATTGAAAAGGGTCTCCGATTCTCATCACTCGTCACAACCAATACACCAGCATTACTTACTCTGTAAGAAAGCAAAATTAGTAATCGTAATTTTAGAATCATTGGCTATTCAAGACGATAGATGGTGCAATTCGTACTGATTCCGTGAAGTTTTTATTTTTATTTAGATAAAATATGTACGACCGCAACTGCTTAAATACAGACTCCAGAAAAACGTCGCAGTAAAGATTTTTCAATACAACGTGAAAATTAGTTAAAAAAAATAGTAGGTTTTGCACTACACTAACGCTTATTTGTAAACAGTGTTAGGAGTAGAACTACCAGGAATGCCTGTAAAAATATCGTCGGATTATAAAAAAGAACCATAAATAGCTGGTTGATTTAAAGTGAACTGACACTTAGGTTAAAGGCTCGAAACGCGTATCGTCAGGCCATGAACAAAGCGAAACAAGAACCTAGACAGACAGTGACATAGCATGGTATAATCAAGTACATAGTCCAGTATATTGCCAAATACATAATTTGGTAAATAATCAAGAAATATTAGAGTACATAGCAATATAAAATGTAGTGATGAAATTAATTTTCGTGGGTCATACCTCCTTTAAGTCGCCATTTATGGAAAGGAAAAGTCTTATAAGTACAAAGTTATAAAATAATAAACTTGCTAAATGCAATTTGAGAATCGACCGTGATGCAGACCGTTGTAGAGAAGAACGTCTTTTTCACTACAGTTTAAGTTTGTACTGCAATTCCCGGGAGGGATGAACAATCCGCATACTTATGTTAGCTTATACGGAGCCCTAATACTAGTTGTTAGAACTATTCTTCTGTCGTGGACCCTGTCTGAGTAGGCTCCACCCTTTTACCTGTTCCTGCAGCCGAATAGCAGTGTGTAGAGAGCCAGTATAATAATAATTAATAACAGGCTGCGAGGCATTCCAGCTTAGTTCTGGGACGTGAAAACGCATCTGTAGCCTACCTTCTTTGAAGTTGATGTTGCCACTTACCATCAGGTGCACTGTAAGCTCGTTTGTCAGTTCAGTTTCATTTAAAAAAAAACCCTAAATCCGGTATTTTTCACTCATCCGTAGATGGATGCAGGATGTAATAAGATTTGTGGTAAGGGGACAATTTTAAGTCATTCAATGAAACCTACTTATTACGTATATTTTTGGTATTTTTGTACAAATATTGTTTGGAACCGAAGTTTGCAGTAAATTTTTATGCTGCTTTTTAATTTGAGGTATTACGTCTGAAGTCTAAGGTATAAAATATACACATGTTTTATTTCAGTAATTTTATTTCAACCTTATTCAATGGAACATTGTTTACATTCAATTTTATAAATTAAAGCTAACCTGAGTGGTGAATTTGGTGTCTTCCATTTTAATCTTGTAATAAATTTGAGTCTTGTCAAGTGAAGAATGCAGCACCTGCACATAAAATACCTTATTTTATTTTATATCATCAACTAAGTAATAAAGTAGACAGAAGCGATGATAAACTTTGCATCGCTAATTATTTAATTAAAATTTGCCCGGCGGTGAAGGAAAACATCGTGAGGAAACCTGCATGTCTGAGAAATAAGAAAAAACTTATTTCGAAGACATGTGAAGTTCGCCAACACGCATTGGGGGCAGCGCGGCGGACATTTCCTAGCCCTAAAACCCTCTCAGAAATGAGAGGAGGCCTGTGCCCAGCAGTGGGACGTAAACAGGCTGCAACTTTACTTTACTTTATTGTTATCATTCATATCAACAATATTGTTTGTACAATTTTATTGTTCACAAAATGTGTGTCACACAATTAGATTTTTTTTAAATTAGTATATAAAAGAATAATGATAAAATCAAGTTAAGACTATGCTTTCATTCATTCAGTCATTCATTACAGCTTATCAAAGGTATACTAGTCTAGAGGAGATTTTTGCCATAGTTGCCACGCTCGCCAGGTGCGTTGTCAACCGCATTTTTTTATTATTATTATTGTGAGTTGTCATCAAGAAGATGCAACTCCTGTTTAATTTTATTATGTAGCCCTTCACACTACTCACGGGATGATAAGGGGTAATGGATTCTCTATTGAAGAGAAGATTACGCTCGATAACTTGAAATTATATAGTTCAAGGATCCCATTCTACATACCTGCAATTACCGTCCTCTTGTCGTTTACTTTCAAATGTAACTATTCGCCTTAGATTGCTGGAAAAATAAAGTCTATTAGTTCTCTCATTACGTTTAGATTATATGTAATGGTAAAATCTCGTGATATTATTTACCTGGTGCACCACAAGCCGGCACGTTTCCAGGCCAATCGCAGCTCTTCGTTTGGTAGTTGAAAGACAGACCAGCTGGGCACATCGATGAAACGAATATTCTGTTATGGCACATTAGGAATTGGTCACAACAACCCGTGCCCGCAGGATAAATTTCACCATTTCGACAGTTAGTCGTAATTGACGGCGTTTTTACAGATATGGCACACGGTTCTGGCACTTTTGGTACTATTTCAGTACGCGCGGGTGTAGCACACGGAGATGCGGTACAATTTCCTTGTCTTGATGCAGATGTGGGACACGGTTCTGGTACTTTTAGTACTATTTGAGTAGGCGCGGGTGTAGGACACGGAGGTGCGGGTGTAGCACACGGAGGTGCGGGTGTAGAACACGGAGGTGCAGGTGTACGACACGGAGGTGTAGTGCAAATTTCTTGCCTCGGCACAGATGTGGCACACGGTTCTGGTACTTTTAAGACTATTTCTGTAGGCGCGGGTGTACAACACGGAGGGGAGGTGGAATTTTCTTGCCTTGGTGCAGATGTGGCACAGGGTTCTGGTACTTTTAGTACTTTTTGAGTAGGCGCGGGTGTAGGACACGGAGGTGCGGGTGTAGGACACGGAGGTGCGGGTGTACGACACGGAGGTGCAGTGCAAATTTCTTGCCTCGGCACAGATGTGGCACACGGTTCTGGTTCTTTTAAGACTATTTCTGTAGGCGCGGGTGTACAACACGAAGGGGAGGTGGAAATTTCTTGCCTCGGTGCAGATGTGGCACACGGTTCTGATGCTTTAGGTACTATTTCAGTAAAGCAAGGAGATGTATTCGAAATCTCTTGTTTCGCTGCTGCAGGTTGTGATAGCACGTAGGATTGCCAGTTCTGAGGCTGTGGTTTGGATTTCACTAAAATAAAACAAAATGTTATTAAAAAATACAGAGTTTAAAAATTAAATTAATGAAAGCAAAATCATCACATACCTTGTATTGTCAGCGCCAACAAAAACGCAAAAAGGTACATAGCCCGCAACATGATTAATATCTATTGATGAGTTAACGAGTAAAGTGAACTGCTGCTCTTTTGCTGTTTGACTGCCCTTTCTACAAATTGTGTTAGTCTTATATTGAAGTACTCAATGACGTTTATATTTAAGTTTACTAATTAATAACTGGTTACATTAAAAATGCTCATTTACAATTCATCTAGCAATTTTACAAGTTATTATGCCTACCGTTACAAAGACAAATGCAGTTACTTTTTAATTGGAAGCGACATTAGCCTAGCAGAGCCACGCTACAGCTATATTATGGTTGTAGCACGAATGGGTTGGCTCGACCTGGATAGGACCACGCCCTCGCAGAATACCAGCGTAAAATAGCAGCTTTGCTGCTGTGTTTCGTATGATGGGTGTAGAAAACCGAAGATCCTTTTCACTGAAAACGAGACATTCCATCTTATTCCTCAGGGGTGGCAAAGAATCTGTATTTTGATTCTTTATTGAGAAAAGGTGTAGATGTCTATAAGTCACAGCAACCACTTACCATCAGGTGGAGTAGTACTCGTTTGTTACCCTATACTATAAAAAAGTTTCCTTTTGCACTCTCTATGTCAATTACTGCTGTTCTACTGCGAATATTGTCTTTACGATCTTATGCTTTGCTTTTCAATGCGCTATATTTTTGTGTAATTTGCAACTTCGTCAAGTAGTGGTGGCGTAAGTGAACCCACTACCCCATATCTCGCCGTGGCTGTCTTAAGAGGCGACAGAGGGAAATGAAACGAGATTGCCAAAATGCAGCACCTGCTGAACCTGCTGCCACCGTGGCTGGATGAGTGGCGTATGGCCGTCAACGTTGGGAAGACGACCGCTCTCTTCACCCGCTGCTACAGAGGCCAGGAAATTGCAATAGGAGAATTGGAAACAGCATAACTGCTACCAGGACCGGTACATAGTAATGTACTGCGAGGAGATTCCTGGCAATGTGGTATGCCCCGAGGCCCGAGACCTGCTGTGTGCTAAATATTATACACGCAGAGGATAACGTAGGAGGCTAGTGCCTTCCTTGTCTAAATTACACCTATCCCTGTTCATTCTGAAACACTATTGTTTTTATAGGAAAACATATTATGTTTTCCTTATGAGTCTTAATGTTTTTTATCTGTTATCACAAGAGCAAAAATAATCATAAGTGCCAAAATATATTTTTATCCAAAATAAGTATCTATTTTAATTATTATATTAAAATAGATACTTTTATTTGTATTGCACAGATGATTACTGTTGAATTGAACATGACTCTAAATTAATCTAAAAACAAACTATTATGTAATTAAAGGAGCAAACTACTAACAGCAAAGGAGTGTAATAATTTGCCGGCGTCTATCTTTCCGTCCGAATACAATCTAGGCGTCTTCAAGACAAGAGTGAATAGGCTTTTGTTACGATAAGACAGTGCGATTTACCATCTAAGGCTGCATCACCACTTACCACCAGGTGGGATTGTGGTCAAGCACTGGCTTATAATAAGTAAAAAAAAAAAAAAAAATTAACTCTCGACCGGGGAATCGAACTCCGAACTTTCGTTCGACATTATATTGATTTCTTTTTATAAGATAAAGGTAACAAACGAGCACACAGTCCACCTTATGGTAAGTGGTTGCTGTGGCCCATAGACATCTACATCTCTCCTCGATTACAAATCAAAATGCAGATGCGTTGTCACCAGTGAGGACTAAGATGGAATGCCTCGTTTCCAGTAAAAAGGGTTTCCGGTTCTCTACACTCTCCATACGAAACACAGCAGCGTTAAGCTGCCATTTTACGCTGGTATTCTGTGGGAGCGTGGTCCTTCCCCGGTCGAGCCGACCCATTCGTGCTACAACTATCCTACTAAAATAGCTGCAGCATGGCTCTACCACGTTGTGAATTTATTCATTTTTAACATAGATTGCTCCATGTTGAAGTACCTTGCATAATTTAATAGCAATGTTTACTGAACGTAAGATTATTTATTTTTTGAAAGGAAGTAAATAATAAATTATTTTTAAGCGCGTCGCCAACAGGTGTTTGTGTTAAACTTCAGTAAAATTTTATGTTTGTTTGCAATACTGATATGTTGTGACCTCTGACGACCAGGATTACCTCTTTATTATTGAAAAGGGTCTCCGATTCTCATCACTCGTCACAACCAATACACCAGCATTACTTACTCTGAAAGAAAGCAAAATTAGTAATCGTAATTTTAGAATCATTGGCTATTCAGGACGATAGATGGTGCAGTTCGTACTGATTCCCTGAAGTTTTTATTTTTATTTAGATAAAATATGTACGACCGCAACTGCTTAAATACAGACTCCAGAAAAACGTCGCAGTAAAGATTTTTCAATACAACGTGAAAATATGTTAAAAAAAATAGTAGGTTTTGCACTACACTAACGCTTATTTGTAAACAGTGTTAGGAGTAGAACTACCAGGAATGTCTGTAAAAATATCGTCGGATTATAAAAAAGAACCATAAAGAGCTGGTTGTTTTAAAGTGAACTGACACTTAGGTTAAAGGCTCGAAACGCGTATCGTCAGGCCATGAACAAAGCGAAACAAGAACCTAGACAGACAGTGACATAGCATGGTATAATCAAGTACATAGTCCAGTATATTGCCAAATACATAATTTGGTAAATAATCAAGAAATATTAGAGTACATAGCAATATAAAATGTAGTGATGAAATTAATTTTCGTGGGTCATACCTCCTTTAAGTCGCCATTTATGGAAAGGAAAAGTCTTATAAGTACAAAGTTATAAAATAATAAACTTGCTAAATGCAATTTGAGAATCGACCGTGATGCAGACCGTTGTAGAGAAGAACGTCTTTTTCACTACAGTTTAAGTTTGTACTGCAATTCCCGGGAGGGATGAACAATCCGCATACTTATGTTAGCTTATACGGAGCCCTAATACTAGTTGTTAGAACTATTCTTCTGTCGTGGACCCTGTCTGAGTAGGCTCCACCCTTTTACCTGTTCCTGCAGCCGAATAGCAGTGTGTAGAGAGCCAGTATAATAATAATTAATAACAGGCTGCGAGGCATTCCAGCTTAGTTCTGGGACGTGAAAACGCATCTGTAGCCTACCTTCTTTGAAGTTGATGTTGCCACTTACCATCAGGTGCACTGTAAGCTCGTTTGTCAGTTCAGTTTCATTTAAAAAAAAACCCTAAGTCCGGTATTTTTCACTCATCCGTAGATGGATGCAGGATGTAATAAGATTTGTGGTAAGGGGAGAATTTTAAGTCATTCAATGAAACATACTTATTACGTATATTTTTGGTATTTTTGTACAAATATTGGTTGGAACCGAAGTTTGCAGTAAATTTTTATGCTGCTTTTTAATTTGAGGTATTACGTCTTAAGTCTAAGGTATAAAATATACACATGTTTTATTTCAGTAATTTTATTTCAACCTTATTCAATGGAACATTATTTACATTCAATTTTATAAATTAAAGCTAACCTGAGTGGTGAATTTGGTGTCTTCCATTTTAATCTTGTAATAAATTTGAGTCTTGTCAAGTGAAGAATGCAGCACCTGCACATAAAATACCTTATTTTATTTTATATCATCAACTAAGTAATAAAGTAGACAGAAGCGATGATAAACTTTGCATCGCTAATTATTTAATTAAAATTTGCCCGGCGGTGAAGGAAAACATCGTGAGGAAACCTGCATGTCTGAGAAATAAGAAAAAACATATTTCGAAGACATGTGAAGTTGGCCAACACGCATTGGGGGCAGCGCGGCGGACATTTCCTTGCCCTAAAACCCTCTCAGAAATGAGAGGAGGCCTGTGCCCAGCAGTGGGACGTAAACAGGCTGCAACTTTACTTTATTGTTATCATTCATATCAACAATATTGTTTGTACAATTTTATTGTTCACAAAATGTGTGTCACACAATTAGATTTTTTTTAAATTAGTATATAAAAGAATAATGATAAAATCAAGTTAAGACTATGCTTTCATTCATTCAGTCATTCATTACAGCTTATCAAAGGTATACTAGTCTAGAGGAGATTTTTGCCATAGTTGCCACGCTCGCCAGGTGCGTTGTCAACCGCATTTTTTTATTATTATTATTGTGAGTTGTCATCAAGAAGATGCAACTCCTGTTTAATTTTATTATGTAGCCCTTCACACTACTCACGGGATGATAAGGGGTAATGGATTCTCTATTGAAGAGAAGATTACGCTCGATAACTTGAAATTATATAGTTCAAGGATCCCATTCTACATACCTGCAATTACCGTCCTCTTGTCGTTTACTTTCAAATGTAACTATTCGCCTTAGATTGCTGGAAAAATAAAGTCTATTAGTTCTCTCATTACGTTTAGATTATATGTAATGGTAAAATCTCGTGATATTATTTACCTGGTGCACCACAAGCCGGCACGTTTCCAGGCCAATCGCAGCTCTTCGTTTGGTAGTTGAAAGACAGACCAGCTGGGCACATCGATGAAACGAATATTCTGTTATGGCACATTAGGAATTGGTCACAACAACCCGTGCCCGCAGGATAAATTTCACCATTTCGACAGTTAGTCGTAATTGACGGCGTTTTTACAGATATGGCACACGGTTCTGGCACTTTTGGTACTATTTCAGTACGCGCGGGTGTAGCACACGGAGATGCGGTACAATTTCCTTGTCTTGATGCAGATGTGGGACACGGTTCTGGTACTTTTAGTACTATTTGAGTAGGCGCGGGTGTAGGACACGGAGGTGCGGGTGTAGCACACGGAGGTGCGGGTGTAGAACACGGAGGTGCAGGTGTACGACACGGAGGTGTAGTGCAAATTTCTTGCCTCGGCACAGATGTGGCACACGGTTCTGGTACTTTTAAGACTATTTCTGTAGGCGCGGGTGTACAACACGGAGGGGAGGTGGAATTTTCTTGCCTTGGTGCAGATGTGGCACAGGGTTCTGGTACTTTTAGTACTTTTTGAGTAGGCGCGGGTGTAGGACACGGAGGTGCGGGTGTAGGACACGGAGGTGCGGGTGTACGACACGGAGGTGCAGTGCAAATTTCTTGCCTCGGCACAGATGTGGCACACGGTTCTGGTTCTTTTAAGACTATTTCTGTAGGCGCGGGTGTACAACACGAAGGGGAGGTGGAAATTTCTTGCCTCGGTGCAGATGTGGCACACGGTTCTGATGCTTTAGGTACTATTTCAGTAAAGCAAGGAGATGTATTCGAAATCTCTTGTTTCGCTGCTGCAGCTTGTGATAGCACGTAGGATTGCCAGTTCTGAGGCTGTGGTTTGGATTTCACTAAAATAAAACAAAATGTTATTAAAAAATACAGAGTTTAAAAATTAAATTAATGAAAGCAAAATCATCACATACCTTGTATTGTCAGCGCCAACAAAAACGCAAAAAGTACATAGCCCGCAACATTATTAATATCTATTGATGAGTTAACGAGTAAAGTGAACTGCTGCTCTTTTGCTGTTTGACTGCCCTTTCTACAAATTGTGTTAGTCTTATGTTGAAGTACTCAATGACGTTTATATTTAAGTTTACTAATTAATAACTGGTTACATTAAAAATGCTCATTTACAATTCATCTAGCAATTTTACAAGTTATTATGCCTACCGTTACAAAGACAAATGCAGTTACTTTTTAATTGGAAGCGACATTAGCCTAGCAGAGCCACGCTACAGCTATATTATGGTTGTAGCACGAATGGGTTGGCTCGACCTGGATAGGACCACGCCCTCGCAGAATACCAGCGTAAAATAGCAGCTTTGCTGCTGTGTTTCGTATGATGGGTGTAGAAAACCGAAGAACCTTTTCACTGAAAACGAGACATTCCATCTTATTCCTCAGGGGTGGCAAAGAATCTGTATTTTGATTCTTTATTGAGAAAAGGTGTAGATGTCTATAAGTCACAGCAACCACTTACCATCAGGTGGAGTAGTACTCGTTTGTTACACTATACTATAAAAAAGTTTCCTTTTGCACTCTCTATGTCAATTACTGTTGTTCTACTGCGAATATTGTCTTTACGATCTTATGCTTTGCTTTTCAATGCGCTATATTTTTGTGTAATTTGCAACTTCGTCAAGTAGTGGTGGCGTAAGTGAACCCACTACCCCATATCTCGCCGTGGCTGTCTTAAGAGGCGACAGAGGGAAATGAAACGAGATTGCCAAAATGCAGCACCTGCTGAACCTGCTGCCACCGTGGCTGGATGAGTGGCGTATGGCCGTCAACGTTGGGAAGACGACCGCTCTCTTCACCCGCTGCTACAGAGGCCAGGAAATTGCAACAGGAGAATTGGAAACAGCATAACTGCTACCAGGACCGGTACAAAGTAATGTACTGCGAGGAGATTCCTGGCAATGTGGTATGCCCCGAGGCCCGAGACCTGCTGTGTGCTAAATATTATACACGCAGAGGACAACGTAGGAGGCTAGTGCCTTCCTTGTCTAAATTACACCTATCCCTGTTCATTCTGAAACACTATTGTTTTTATAGGAAAACATATTATGTTTTCCTTATGAGTCTTAATGTTTTTTATCTGTTATCACAAGAGCAAAAATAATCATAAGTGCCAAAATATATTTTTATCCAAAATAAGTATCTATTTTAATTATTATATTAAAATAGATACTTTTATTTGTATTGCACAGATGATTACTGTTGAATTGAACATGACTCTAAATTAATCTAAAAACAAACTATTATGTAATTAAAGGAGCAAACTACTAACAGCAAAGGAGTGGAATAATTTGCCGGCGTCTATCTTTCCGTCCGAATACAATCTAGGCGTCTTCAAGGCAAGAGTGAATAGGCTTTTGTTACGATAAGACAGTGCGATTTACCATCTAAGGCTGCATCACCACTTACCACCAGGTGGGATTGTGGTTAAGCACTGGCTTATAATAAGTAAAAAAAAAAAAAAAATTAACTCTCGACCGGGGAATCGAACTCCGAACTTTCGTTCGACATTATATTGATTTCTTTTTATAAGATAAAGGTAACAAACGAGCACACAGTCCACCTTATGGTAAGTGGTTGCTGTGGCCCATAGACATCTACATCTCTCCTCGATTACAAATCAAAATGCAGATGCGTTGTCACCAGTGAGGACTAAGATGGAATGCCTCGTTTCCAGTAAAAAGGGTTTCCGGTTCTCTACACTCTCCATACGAAACACAGCAGCGTTAAGCTGCCATTTTACGCTGGTATTCTGTGGGAGCGTGGTCCTTCCCCGGTCGAGCCGACCCATTCGTGCTACAACTATCCTACTAAAATAGCTGCAGCATGGCTCTACCACGTTGTGAATTTATTCATTTTTAACATAGATTGCTCCATGTTGAAGTACCTTGCATAATTTAATAGCAATGTTTACTGAACGTAAGATTATTTATTTTTTGAAAGGAAGTAAATAATAAATTATTTTTAAGCGCGTCGCCAACAGGTGTTTGTGTTAAACTTCAGTAAAATTTTATGTTTGTTTGCAATACTGATATGTTGTGACCTCTGAGGACCAGGATTACCTCTTTATTATTGAAAAGGGTCTCCGATTCTCATCACTCGTCACAACCAATACACCAGCATTACTTACTCTGTAAGAAAGCAAAATTAGTAATCGTAATTTTAGAATCATTGGCTATTCAAGACGATAGATGGTGCAATTCGTACTGATTCCGTGAAGTTTTTATTTTTATTTAGATAAAATATGTACGACCGCAACTGCTTAAATACAGACTCCAGAAAAACGTCGCAGTAAAGATTTTTCAATACAACGTGAAAATTAGTTAAAAAAAATAGTAGGTTTTGCACTACACTAACGCTTATTTGTAAACAGTGTTAGGAGTAGAACTACCAGGAATGCCTGTAAAAATATCGTCGGATTATAAAAAAGAACCATAAATAGCTGGTTGATTTAAAGTGAACTGACACTTAGGTTAAAGGCTCGAAACGCGTATCGTCAGGCCATGAACAAAGCGAAACAAGAACCTAGACAGACAGTGACATAGCATGGTATAATCAAGTACATAGTCCAGTATATTGCCAAATACATAATTTGGTAAATAATCAAGAAATATTAGAGTACATAGCAATATAAAATGTAGTGATGAAATTAATTTTCGTGGGTCATACCTCCTTTAAGTCGCCATTTATGGAAAGGAAAAGTCTTATAAGTACAAAGTTATAAAATAATAAACTTGCTAAATGCAATTTGAGAATCGACCGTGATGCAGACCGTTGTAGAGAAGAACGTCTTTTTCACTACAGTTTAAGTTTGTACTGCAATTCCCGGGAGGGATGAACAATCCGCATACTTATGTTAGCTTATACGGAGCCCTAATACTAGTTGTTAGAACTATTCTTCTGTCGTGGACCCTGTCTGAGTAGGCTCCACCCTTTTACCTGTTCCTGCAGCCGAATAGCAGTGTGTAGAGAGCCAGTATAATAATAATTAATAACAGGCTGCGAGGCATTCCAGCTTAGTTCTGGGACGTGAAAACGCATCTGTAGCCTACCTTCTTTGAAGTTGATGTTGCCACTTACCATCAGGTGCACTGTAAGCTCGTTTGTCAGTTCAGTTTCATTTAAAAAAAAACCCTAAGTCCGGTATTTTTCACTCATCCGTAGATGGATGCAGGATGTAATAAGATTTGTGGTAAGGGGACAATTTTAAGTCATTCAATGAAACCTACTTATTACGTATATTTTTGGTATTTTTGTACAAATATTGGTTGGAACCGAAGTTTGCAGTAAATTTTTATGCTGCTTTTTAATTTGAGGTATTACGTCTTAAGTCTAAGGTATAAAATATACACATGTTTTATTTCAGTAATTTTATTTCAACCTTATTCAATGGAACATTGTTTACATTCAATTTTATAAATTAAAGCTAACCTGAGTGGTGAATTTGGTGTCTTCCATTTTAATCTTGTAATAAATTTGAGTCTTGTCAAGTGAAGAATGCAGCACCTGCACATAAAATACCTTATTTTATTTTATATCATCAACTAAGTAATAAAGTAGACAGAAGCGATGATAAACTTTGCATCGCTAATTATTTAATTAAAATTTGCCCGGCGGTGAAGGAAAACATCGTGAGGAAACCTGCATGTCTGAGAAATAAGAAAAAACATATTTCGAAGACATGTGAAGTTGGCCAACACGCATTGGGGGCAGCGCGGCGGACATTTCCTAGCCCTAAAACCCTCTCAGAAATGAGAGGAGGCCTGTGCCCAGCAGTGGGACGTAAACAGGCTGCAACTTTACTTTACTTTATTGTTATCATTCATATCAACAATATTGTTTGTACAATTTTATTGTTCACAAAATGTGTGTCACGCAATTTGATTTTTTTTAAATTAGTATATAAAAGAATAATGATAAAATCAAGTTAAGACTATGCTTTCATTCATTCAGTCATTCATTACAGCTTATCAAAGGTATACTAGTCTAGAGGAGATTTTTGCCATAGTTGCCACGCTCGGCAGGTGCGTTGCCAACCGCATTTTTTATTATTATTATTGTGAGTTGTCATCAAGAAGATGCAACTCCTGTTTAATTTTATTATGTAGCCCTTCACACTACTCACGGGATGATAAGGGGTAATGGATTATCTATTGAAGAGAAGATTACGCTCGATAACTTGAAATTATATAGTTCAAGGATCCTATTCTACATACCTGCAATTACCGTCCTCTTGTCGTTTACTTTCAAATGTAACTATTCGCCTTAGATTGCTGGAAAAATAAAGTCTATTAGTTCTCTCATTACGTTTAGATTATATGTAATGGTAAAATCTCGTGATATTATTTACCTGGTGCACCACAAGCCGGCACGTTTCCAGGCCAATCGCAGCTCTTCGTTTGGTAGTTGAAAGACAGACCAGCTGGGCACATCGATGAAACGAATATTCTGTTATGGCACATTAGGAATTGGTCACAACAACCCGTGCCCGCAGGATAAATTTCACCATTTCGACAGTTAGTCGTAATTGACGGCGTTTTTACAGATATGGCACACGGTTCTGGCACTTTTGGTACTATTTCAGTACGCGCGGGTGTAGCACACGGAGATGCGGTACAATTTCCTTGTCTTGATGCAGATGTGGGACACGGTTCTGGTACTTTTAGTACTATTTGAGTAGGCGCGGGTGTAGGACATGGAGGTGCGGGTGTAGCACACGGAGGTGCGGGTGTAGAACACGGAGGTGCAGGTGTACGACACGGAGGTGTAGTGCAAATTTCTTGCCTCGGCACAGATGTGGCACACGGTTCTGGTACTTTTAAGACTATTTCTGTAGGCGCGGGTGTACAACACGGAGGGGAGGTGGAATTTTCTTGCCTTGGTGCAGATGTGGCACAGGGTTCTGGTACTTTTAGTACTTTTTGAGTAGGCGCGGGTGTAGGACACGGAGGTGCGGGTGTACGAAACGGAGGTGCAGTGCAAATTTCTTGCCTCGGCACAGATGTGGCACACGGTTCTGGTTCTTTTAAGACTATTTCTGTAGGCGCGGGTGTACAACACGAAGGGGAGGTGGAAATTTCTTGCCTCGGTGCAGATGTGGCACACGGTTCTGATGCTTTAGGTACTATTTCAGTAAAGCAAGGAGATGTATTCGAAATGTCTTGTTTCGCTGCTGCAGGTTGTGATAGCACGTAGGATTGCCAGTTCTGAGGCTGTGGTTTGGATTTCAATAAAATAAAACAAAATGTTATTAAAAAATACAGAGTTTAAAAATTAAATTAATGAAAGCAAAATCATCACATACCTTGTATTGTCAGCGCCAACAAAAACGCAAAAAGGTACATAGCCCGCAACATGATTAATATCTATTGATGAGTTAACGAGTAAAGTGAACTGCTGCTCTTTTGCTGTTTGACTGCCCTTTCTACAAATTGTGTTAGTCTTATATTGAAGTACTCAATGACGTTTATATTTAAGTTTACTAATTAATAACTGGTTACATTAAAAATGCTCATTTACAATTCATCTAGCAATTTTACAAGTTATTATGCCTACCGTTACAAAAACAAATGCAGTTACTTTTTAATTGGAAGCGACATTAGCCTAGCAGAGCCACGCTACAGCTATATTATGGTTGTAGCACGAATGGGTTGGCTCGACCTGGATAGGACCACGCCCTCGCAGAATACCAGCGTAAAATATCAGCTTTGCTGCTGTGTTTCGTATGATGGGTGTAGAAAACCGAAGAACCTTTTCACTGAAAACGAGACATTCCATCTTATTCCTCAGGGGTGGCAAAGAATCTGTATTTTGATTCTTTATTGAGAAAAGGTGTAGATGTCTATAAGTCTAAGCAACCACTTACCATCAGGTGGAGTAGTACTCGTTTGTTACCCTATACTATAAAAAAGTTTCCTTTTGCACTCTCTATGTCAATTACTGTTGTTCTACTGCGAATATTGTCTTTACGATCTTATGCTTTGCTTTTCAATGCGCTATATTTTTGTGTAATTTGCAACTTCGTCAAGTAGTGGTGGCGTAAGTGAACCCACTACCCCATATCTCGCCGTGGCTGTCTTAAGAGGCGACAGAGGTAAATGAAACGAGATTGCCAAAATGCAGCACCTGCTGAACCTGCTGCCACCGTGGCTGGATGAGTGGCGTATGGCCGTCAACGTTGGGAAGACGACCGCTCTCTTCACCCGCTGCTACAGAGGCCAGGAAATTGCAACAGGAGAATTGGAAACAGCATAACTGCTACCAGGACCGGTACAAAGTAATGTACTGCGAGGAGATTCCTGGCAATGTGGTATGCCCCGAGGCCCGAGACCTGCTGTGTGCTAAATATTATACACGCAGAGGACAACGTAGGAGGCTAGTGCCTTCCTTGTCTAAATTACACCTATCCCTGTTCATTCTGAAACACTATTGTTTTTATAGGAAAACATATTATGTTTTCCTTATGAGTCTTAATGTTTTTTATCTGTTATCACAAGAGCAAAAATAATCATAAGTGCCAAAATATATTTTTATCCAAAATAAGTATCTATTTTAATTATTATATTAAAATAGATACTTTTATTTGTATTGCACAGATGATTACTGTTGAATTGAACATGACTCTAAATTAATCTAAAAACAAACTATTATGTAATTAACTCTCGACCGGGGAATCGAACTCCGAACTTTCGTTCGACATTATATTGAGTTCTTTTTATAAGATAAGGGTAACAAACGAGCACACAGTCCACCTTATTGTAAGATGGTTGCTGTGGCCCATAGACATCTACATCTCTCCTCGATTACGAATCAAAATGCAGATGCGTTGTCACCAGTGAGGACTAAGATGGAATGCCTCGTTTCCAGTAAAAAGGGTTTCCGGTTCTCTACACTCTCCATACGAAACACATGCGTGCACACGTGAGCGTGGTCCTTCCCCGGTCGAGCCGACCCATTCGTGCTACAACTATCCTACTAAAATAGCTGCAGCATGGCTCTACCACGTTGTGAATTTATTCATTTTTAACATAGATTGCTCCATGTTGAAGTACCTTGCATAATTTAATAGCAATGTTTACTGAACGTAAGATTATTTATTTTTTGAAAGGAAGTAAATAATAAATTATTTTTAAGCGCGTCGCCAACAGGTGTTTGTGTTAAACTTCAGTAAAATTTTATGTTTGTTTGCAATACTGATATGTTGTGACCTCTGAGGACCAGGATTACCTCTTTATTATTGAAAAGGGTCTCCGATTCTCATCACTCGTCACAACCAATACACCAGCATTACTTACTCTGTAAGAAAGCAAAATTAGTAATCGTAATTTTAGAATCATTGGCTATTCAGGACGATAGATGGTGCAGTTCGTACTGATTCCCTGAAGTTTTTATTTTTATTTAGATAAAATATGTACGACCGCAACTGCTTAAATACAGACTCCAGAAAAACGTCGCAGTAAAGATTTTTCAATACAACGTGAAAATATGTTAAAAAAAATAGTAGGTTTTGCACTACACTAACGCTTATTTGTAAACAGTGTTAGGAGTAGAACTACCAGGAATGCCTGTAAAAATATCGTCGGATTATAAAAAAAAACCATAAAGAGCTGGTTGTTTTAAAGTGAACTGACACTTAGGTTATAGGCTCGAAACGCGTATCGTCAGGCCATGAACAAAGCGAAACAAGAACCTAGACAGACAGTGACATAGCATGGTATAATCAAGTACA
The DNA here is from genome assembly GCA_033319125.1 of Parnassius glacialis. NCBI lineage: Eukaryota > Metazoa > Arthropoda > Insecta > Lepidoptera > Papilionidae > Parnassius > Parnassius glacialis. Next base: position 18,505,181 of record JAVANC010000001.1, on the reverse strand, counting down.
TAGTCCAGTATATTGCCAAATACATAATTTGGTAAATAATCAAGAAATATTAGAGTACATAGCAATATAAAATGTAGTGATGAAATTAATTTTCGTGGGTCATACCTCCTTTAAGTCGCCATTTATGGAAAGGAAAAGTCTTATAAGTACAAAGTTATAAAATAATAAACTTGCTAAATGCAATTTGAGAATCGACCGTGATGCAGACCGTTGTAGAGAAGAACGTCTTTTTCACTACAGTTTAAGTTTGTACTGCAATTCCCGGGAGGGATGAACAATCCGCATACTTATGTTAGCTTATACGGAGCCCTAATACTAGTTGTTAGAACTATTCTTCTGTCGTGGACCCTGTCTGAGTAGGCTCCACCCTTTTACCTGTTCCTGCAGCCGAATAGCAGTGTGTAGAGAGCCAGTATAATAATAATTAATAACAGGCTGCGAGGCATTCCAGCTTAGTTCTGGGACGTGAAAACGCATCTGTAGCCTACCTTCTTTGAAGTTGATGTTGCCACTTACCATCAGGTGCACTGTAAGCTCGTTTGTCAGTTCAGTTTCATTTAAAAAAAAACCCTAAGTCCGGTATTTTTCACTCATCCGTAGATGGATGCAGGATGTAATAAGATTTGTGGTAAGGGGACAATTTTAAGTCATTCAATGAAACCTACTTATTACGTATATTTTTGGTATTTTTGTACAAATATTGGTTGGAACCGAAGTTTGCAGTAAATTTTTATGCTGCTTTTTAATTTGAGGTATTACGTCTTAAGTCTAAGGTATAAAATATACACATGTTTTATTTCAGTAAATTTATTTCAACCTTATTCAATGGAACATTGTTTACATTCAATTTTATAAATTAAAGCTAACCTGAGTGGTGAATTTGGTGTCTTCCATTTTAATCTTGTAATAAATTTGAGTCTTGTCAAGTGAAGAATGCAGCACCTGCACATAAAATACCTTATTTTATTTTATATCATCAACTAAGTAATAAAGTAGACAGAAGCGATGATAAACTTTGCATCGCTAATTATTTAATTAAAATTTGCCCGGCGGTGAAGGAAAACATCGTGAGGAAACCTGCATGTCTGAGAAATAAGAAAAAACATATTTCGAAGACATGTGAAGTTGGCCAACACGCATTGGGGGCAGCGCGGCGGACATTTCCTAGCCCTAAAACCCTCTCAGAAATGAGAGGAGGCCTGTGCCCAGCAGTGGGACGTAAACAGGCTGCAACTTTACTTTACTTTATTGTTATCATTCATATCAACAATATTGTTTGTACAATTTTATTGTTCACAAAATGTGTGTCACGCAATTTGATTTTTTTTAAATTAGTATATAAAAGAATAATGATAAAATCAAGTTAAGACTATGCTTTCATTCATTCAGTCATTCATTACAGCTTATCAAAGGTATACTAGTCTAGAGGAGATTTTTGCCATAGTTGCCACGCTCGGCAGGTGCGTTGCCAACCGCATTTTTTATTATTATTATTGTGAGTTGTCATCAAGAAGATGCAACTCCTGTTTAATTTTATTATGTAGCCCTTCACACTACTCACGGGATGATAAGGGGTAATGGATTATCTATTGAAGAGAAGATTACGCTCGATAACTTGAAATTATATAGTTCAAGGATCCTATTCTACATACCTGCAATTACCGTCCTCTTGTCGTTTACTTTCAAATGTAACTATTCGCCTTAGATTGCTGGAAAAATAAAGTCTATTAGTTCTCTCATTACGTTTAGATTATATGTAATGGTAAAATCTCGTGATATTATTTACCTGGTGCACCACAAGCCGGCACGTTTCCAGGTCAATCGCAGCTCTTCGTTTGGTAGTTGAAAGACAGACCAGCTGGGCACATCGATGAAACGAATATTCTGTTATGGCACATTAGGAATTGGTCACAACAACCCGTGCCCGCAGGATAAATTTCACCATTTCGACAGTTAGTCGTAATTGACGGCGTTTTTACAGATATGGCACACGGTTCTGGCACTTTTGGTACTATTTCAGTACGCGCGGGTGTAGCACACGGAGATGCGGTACAATTTCCTTGTCTTGATGCAGATGTGGGACACGGTTCTGGTACTTTTAGTACTATTTGAGTAGGCGCGGGTGTAGGACACGGAGGTGCGGGTGTAGCACACGGAGGTGCGGGTGTAGAACACGGAGGTGCAGGTGTACGACACGGAGGTGTAGTGCAAATTTCTTGCCTCGGCACAGATGTGGCACACGGTTCTGGTACTTTTAAGACTATTTCTGTAGGCGCGGGTGTACAACACGGAGGGGAGGTGGAATTTTCTTGCCTTAGTGCAGATGTGGCACAGGGTTCTGGTACTTTTAGTACTTTTTGAGTAGGCGCGGGTGTAGGACACGGAGGTGCGGGTGTACGACACGGAGGTGCAGTGCAAATTTCTTGCCTCGGCACAGATGTGGCACACGGTTCTGGTTCTTTTAAGACTATTTCTGTAGGCGCGGGTGTACAACACGAAGGGGAGGTGGAAATTTCTTGCCTCGGTGCAGATGTGGCACACGGTTCTGATGCTTTAGGTACTATTTCAGTAAAGCAAGGAGATGTATTCGAAATGTCTTGTTTCGCTGCTGCAGGTTGTGATAGCACGTAGGATTGCCAGTTCTGAGGCTGTGGTTTGGATTTCACTAAAATAAAACAAAATGTTATTAAAAAATACAGAGTTTAAAAATTAAATTAATGAAAGCAAAATCATCACATACCTTGTATTGTCAGCGCCAACAAAAACGCAAAAAGGTACATAGCCCGCAACATGATTAATATCTATTGATGAGTTAACGAGTAAAGTGAACTGCTGCTCTTTTGCTGTTTGACTGCCCTTTCTACAAATTGTGTTAGTCTTATATTGAAGTACTCAATGACGTTTATATTTAAGTTTACTAATTAATAACTGGTTACATTAAAAATGCTCATTTACAATTCATCTAGCAATTTTACAAGTTATTATGCCTACCGTTACAAAAACAAATGCAGTTACTTTTTAATTGGAAGCGACATTAGCCTAGCAGAGCCACGCTACAGCTATATTATGGTTGTAGCACGAATGGGTTGGCTCGACCTGGATAGGACCACGCCCTCGCAGAATACCAGCGTAAAATATCAGCTTTGCTGCTGTGTTTCGTATGATGGATGGGTGTAGAAAACCGAAGAACCTTTTCACTGAAAACGAGACATTCCATCTTATTCCTCAGGGGTGGCAAAGAATCTGTATTTTGATTCTTTATTGAGAAAAGGTGTAGATGTCTATAAGTCTAAGCAACCACTTACCATCAGGTGGAGTAGTACTCGTTTGTTACCCTATACTATAAAAAAGTTTCCTTTTGCACTCTCTATGTCAATTACTGTTGTTCTACTGCGAATATTGTCTTTACGATCTTATGCTTTGCTTTTCAATGCGCTATATTTTTGTGTAATTTGCAACTTCGTCAAGTAGTGGTGGCGTAAGTGAACCCACTACCCCATATCTCGCCGTGGCTGTCTTAAGAGGCGACAGAGGGAAATGAAACGAGATTGCCAAAATGCAGCACCTGCTGAACCTGCTGCCACCGTGGCTGGATGAGTGGCGTATGGCCGTCAACGTTGGGAAGACGACCGCTCTCTTCACCCGCTGCTACAGAGGCCAGGAAATTGCAACAGGAGAATTGGAAACAGCATAACTGCTACCAGGACCGGTACAAAGTAATGTACTGCGAGGAGATTCCTGGCAATGTGGTATGCCCCGAGGCCCGAGACCTGCTGTGTGCTAAATATTATACACGCAGAGGACAACGTAGGAGGCTAGTGCCTTCCTTGTCTAAATTACACCTATCCCTGTTCATTCTGAAACACTATTGTTTTTATAGGAAAACATATTATGTTTTCCTTATGAGTCTTAATGTTTTTTATCTGTTATCACAAGAGCAAAAATAATCATAAGTGCCAAAATATATTTTTATCCAAAATAAGTATCTATTTTAATTATTATATTAAAATAGATACTTTTATTTGTATTGCACAGATGATTACTGTTGAATTGAACATGACTCTAAATTAATCTAAAAACAAACTATTATGTAACTAACTCTCGACCGGGGAATCGAACTCCGAACTTTCGTTCGACATTATATTGAGTTCTTTTTATAAGATAAGGGTAACAAACGAGCACACAGTCCACCTTATTGTAAGATGGTTGCTGTGGCCCATAGACATCTACATCTCTCCTCGATTACGAATCAAAATGCAGATGCGTTGTCACCAGTGAGGACTAAGATGGAATGCCTCGTTTCCAGTAAAAAGGGTTTCCGGTTCTCTACACTCTCCATACGAAACACATGCGTGCACACGTGAGCGTGGTCCTTCCCCGGTCGAGCCGACCCATTCGTGCTACAACTATCCTACTAAAATAGCTGCAGCATGGCTCTACCACGTTGTGAATTTATTCATTTTTAACATAGATTGCTCCATGTTGAAGTACCTTGCATAATTTAATAGCAATGTTTACTGAACGTAAGATTATTTATTTTTTGAAAGGAAGTAAATAATAAATTATTTTTAAGCGCGTCGCCAACAGGTGTTTGTGTTAAACTTCAGTAAAATTTTATGTTTGTTTGCAATACTGATATGTTGTGACCTCTGAGGACCAGGATTACCTCTTTATTATTGAAAAGGGTCTCCGATTCTCATCACTCGTCACAACCAATACACCAGCATTACTTACTCTGTAAGAAAGCAAAATTAGTAATCGTAATTTTAGAATCATTGGCTATTCAGGACGATAGATGGTGCAGTTCGTACTGATTCCCTGAAGTTTTTATTTTTATTTAGATAAAATATGTACGACCGCAACTCCTTAAATACAGACTCCAGAAAAACGTCGCAGTAAAGATTTTTCAATACAACGTGAAAATATGTTAAAAAAATAGTAGGTTTTGCACTACACTAACGCTTATTTGTAAACAGTGTTAGGAGTAGAACTACCAGGAATGCCTGTAAAAATATCGTCGGATTATAAAAAAGAACCATAAAGAGCTGGTTGTTTTAAAGTGAACTGACACTTAGGTTAAAGGCTCGAAACGCGTATCGTCAGGCCATGAACAAAGCGAAACAAGAACCTAGACAGACAGTGACATAGCATGGTATAATCAAGTACATAGTCCAGTATATTGCCAAATACATAATTTGGTAAATAATCAAGAAATATTAGAGTACATAGCAATATAAAATGTAGTGATGAAATTAATTTTCGTGGGTCATACCTCCTTTAAGTCGCCATTTATGGAAAGGAAAAGTCTTATAAGTACAAAGTTATAAAATAATAAACTTGCTAAATGCAATTTGAGAATCGACCGTGATGCAGACCGTTGTAGAGAAGAACGTCTTTTTCACTACAGTTTAAGTTTGTACTGCAATTCCCGGGAGGGATGAACAATCCGCATACTTATGTTAGCTTATACGGAGCCCTAATACTAGTTGTTAGAACTATTCTTCTGTCGTGGACCCTGTCTGAGTAGGCTCCACCCTTTTACCTGTTCCTGCAGCCGAATAGCAGTGTGTAGAGAGCCAGTATAATAATAATTAATAACAGGCTGCGAGGCATTCCAGCTTAGTTCTGGGACGTGAAAACGCATCTGTAGCCTACCTTCTTTGAAGTTGATGTTGCCACTTACCATCAGGTGCACTGTAAGCTCGTTTGTCAGTTCAGTTTCATTTAAAAAAAAACCCTAAGTCCGGTATTTTTCACTCATCCGTAGATGGATGCAGGATGTAATAAGATTTGTGGTAAGGGGACAATTTTAAGTCATTCAATGAAACCTACTTATTACGTATATTTTTGGTATTTTTGTACAAATATTGGTTGGAACCGAAGTTTGCAGTAAATTTTTATGCTGCTTTTTAATTTGAGGTATTACGTCTTAAGTCTAAGGTATAAAATATACACATGTTTTATTTCAGTAAATTTATTTCAACCTTATTCAATGGAACATTGTTTACATTCAATTTTATAAATTAAAGCTAACCTGAGTGGTGAATTTGGTGTCTTCCATTTTAATCTTGTAATAAATTTGAGTCTTGTCAAGTGAAGAATGCAGCACCTGCACATAAAATACCTTATTTTATTTTATATCATCAACTAAGTAATAAAGTAGACAGAAGCGATGATAAACTTTGCATCGCTAATTATTTAATTAAAATTTGCCCGGCGGTGAAGGAAAACATCGTGAGGAAACCTGCATGTCTGAGAAATAAGAAAAAACATATTTCGAAGACATGTGAAGTTCGCCAACACGCATTGGGGGCATCGCGGCGGACATTTCCTAGCCCTAAAACCCTCTCAGAAATGAGAGGAGGCCTGTGCCCAGCAGTGGGACGTAAACAGGCTGCAACTTTACTTTACTTTATTGTTATCATTCATATCAACAATATTGTTTGTACAATTTTATTGTTCACAAAATGTGTGTAAGGCAATTTGATTTTTTTTAAATTAGTATATAAAAGAATAATGATAAAATCAAGTTAAGACTATGCTTTCATTCATTCAGTCATTCATTACAGCTTATCAAAGGTATACTAGTCTAGAGGAGATTTTTACCATAGTTGCCACGCTCGGCAGGTGCGTTGCCAACCGCATTTTTTATTATTATTATTGTGAGTTGTCATCAAGAAGATGCAACTCCTGTTTAATTTTATTATGTAGCTCTTCACACTACTCACGGGATGATAAGGGGTAATGGATTATCTATTGAAGAGAAGATTACGCTCGATAACTTGAAATTATATAGTTCAAGGATCCCATTCTACATACCTGCAATTACCGTCCTCTTATCGTTTACTATCAAATGTAACTATTCGCCTTAGATTGCTGGAAAAATAAAGTCTATTAGTTCTCTCATTACGTTTAGATTATATGTAATGGTAAAATCTCGTGATATTATTTACCTGGTGCACCACAAGCCGGCACGTTTCCAGGCCAATCGCAGCTCTTCGTTTGGTAGTTGAAAGACAGACCAGCTGGGCACATCGATGAAACGAATATTCTGTTATGGCACATTAGGAATTGGTCACAACAACCCGTGCCCGCAGGATAAATTTCACCATTTCGACAGTTAGTCGTAATTGACGGCGTTTTTACAGATATGGCACACGGTTCTGGCACTTTTGGTACTATTTCAGTACGCGCGGGTGTAGCACGGAGATGCGGTACAATTTCCTTGTCTTGATGCAGATGTGGGACACGATTCTGGTACTTTTAGTACTATTTGAGTAGGCGCGGGTGTAGGACACGGAGGTGCGGGTGTAGCACACGGAGGTGCGGGTGTAGAACACGGAGGTGCAGGTGTACGACACGGAGGTGTAGTGCAAATTTCTTGCCTCGGCACAGATGTGGCACACGGTTCTGGTACTTTTAAGACTATTTCTGTAGGCGCGGGTGTACAACACGGAGGGGAGGTGGAATTTTCTTGCCTTGGTGCAGATGTGGCACAGGGTTCTGGTACTTTTAGTACTTTTTGAGTAGGCGCGGGTGTAGGACACGGAGGTGCGGGTGTAGGACACGGAGGTGCGGGTGTACGACACGGAGGTGCAGTGCAAATTTCTTGCCTCGGCACAGATGTGGCACACGGTTCTGGTTCTTTTAAGACTATTTCTGTAGGCGCGGGTGTACAACACGAAGGGGAGGTGGAAATTTCTTGCCTCGGTGCAGATGTGGCACACGGTTCTGATGCTTTAGGTACTATTTCAGTAAAGCAAGGAGATGTATTCGAAATCTCTTGTTTCGCTGCTGCAGGTTGTGATAGCACGTAGGATTGCCAGTTCTGAGGCTGTGGTTTGGATTTCACTAAAATAAAACAAAATGTTATTAAAAATTCAGAGTTTAAAAATTACGAGTAAATTAATGAAAGCAAAATCATCACATACCTTGTATTGTCAGCGCCAACAAAAACGCAAAAAGGTACATAGCCCGCAACATGATTAATATCTATTGATGAGTTAACGAGTAAAGTGAACTGCTGCTCTTTTGCTGTTTGACTGCCCTTTCTACAAATTGTGTTAGTCTTATGTTGAAGTACTCAATGACGTTTATATTTAAGTTTACTAATTAATAACTGGTTACATTAAAAATGCTCATTTACAATTCATCTAGCAATTTTACAAGTTATTATGCCTACCGTTACAAAGACAAATGCAGTTACTTTTTAATTGGAAGCGACATTAGCCTAGCAGAGCCACGCTACAGCTATATTATGGTTGTAGCACGAATGGGTTGGCTCGACCTGGATAGGACCACGCCCTCGCAGAATACCAGCGTAAAATAGCAGCTTTGCTGCTGTGTTTCGTATGATGGGTGTAGAAAACCGAAGAACCTTTTCACTGAAAACGAGACATTCCATCTTATTCCTCAGGGGTGGCAAAGAATCTGTATTTTGATTCTTTATTGAGAAAAGGTGTAGATGTCTATAAGTCACAGCAACCACTTACCATCAGGTGGAGTAGTACTCGTTTGTTACCCTATACTATAAAAAAGTTTCCTTTTGCACTCTCTATGTCAATTACTGTTGTTCTACTGCGAATATTGTCTTTACGATCTTATGCTTTGCTTTTCAATGCGCTATATTTTTGTGTAATTTGCAACTTCGTCAAGTAGTGGTGGCGTAAGTGAACCCACTACCCCATATCTCGCCGTGGCTGTCTTAAGAGGCGACAGAGGGAAATGAAACGAGATTGCCAAAATGCAGCACCTGCTGAACCTGCTGCCACCGTGGCTGGATGAGTGGCGTATGGCCGTCAACGTTGGGAAGACGACCGCTCTCTTCACCCGCTGCTACAGAGGCCAGGAAATTGCAACAGGAGAATTGGAAACAGCATAACTGCTACCAGGACCGGTACAAAGTAATGTACTGCGAGGAGATTCCTGGCAATGTGGTATGCCCCGAGGCCCGAGACCTGCTGTGTGCTAAATATTATACACGCAGAGGACAACGTAGGAGGCTAGTGCCTTCCTTGTCTAAATTACACCTATCCCTGTTCATTCTGAAACACTATTGTTTTTATAGGAAAACATATTATGTTTTCCTTATGAGTCTTAATGTTTTTTATCTGTTATCACAAGAGCAAAAATAATCATAAGTGCCAAAATATATTTTTATCCAAAATAAGTATCTATTTTAATTATTATATTAAAATAGATACTTTTATTTGTATTGCACAGATGATTACTGTTGAATTGAACATGACTCTAAATTAATCTAAAAACAAACTATTATGTAATTAAAGGAGCAAACTACTAACAGCAAAGGAGTGGAATAATTTGCCGGCGTCTATCTTTCCGTCCGAATACAATCTAGGCGTCTTCAAGGCAAGAGTGAATAGGCTTTTGTTACGATAAGACAGTGCGATTTACCATCTAAGGCTGCATCACCACTTACCACCAGGTGGGATTGTGGTCAAACACTGGCTTATAATAAGTAAAAAAAAAAAAAAAATTAACTCTCGTCCGGGGAATCGAACTCCGAACTTTCGTTCGACATTATATTGATTTCTTTTTATAAGATAAAGGTAACAAACGAGCACACAGTCCACCTTATGGTAAGTGGTTGCTGTGGCCCATAGACATCTACATTTCTCCTCGATTACAAATCAAAATGCAGATGCGTTGTCACCAGTGAGGACTAAGATGGAATGCCTCGTTTCCAGTAAAAAGGGTTTCCGGTTCTCTACACTCTCCATACGAAACACAGCAGTGTTAAGCTGCCATTTTACGCTGGTATTCTGTGGGAGCGTGGTCCTTCCCCGGTCGAGCCGACCCATTCGTGCTACAACTATCCTACTAAAATAGCTGCAGCATGGCTCTACCACGTTGTGAATTTATTCATTTTTAACATAGATTGCTCCATGTTGAAGTACCTTGCATAATTTAATAGCAATGTTTACTGAACGTAAGATTATTTATTTTTTGAAAGGAAGTAAATAATAAATTATTTTTAAGCGCGTCGCCAACAGGTGTTTGTGTTAAACTTCAGTAAAATTTTATGTTTGTTTGCAATACTGATATGTTGTGACCTCTGAGGACCAGGATTACCTCTTTATTATTGAAAAGGGTCTCCGATTCTCATCACTCGTCACAACCAATACACCAGCATTACTTACTCTGTAAGAAAGCAAAATTAGTAATCGTAATTTTAGAATCATTGGCTATTCAAGACGATAGATGGTGCAATTCGTACTGATTCCGTGAAGTTTTTATTTTTATTTAGATAAAATATGTACGACCGCAACTGCTTAAATACAGACTCCAGAAAAACGTCGCAGTAAAGATTTTTCAATACAACGTGAAAATATGTTAAAAAAAATAGTAGGTTTTGCACTACACTAACGCTTATTTGTAAACAGTGTTAGGAGTAGAACTACCAGGAATGCCTGTAAAAATATCGTCGGATTATAAAAAAGAACCATAAAGAGCTGGTTGTTTTAAAGTGAACTGACACTTAGGTTAAAGGCTCGAAACGCGTATCGTCAGGCCATGAACAAAGCGAAACAAGAACCTAGACAGACAGTGACATAGCATGGTATAATCAAGTACATAGTCCAGTATATTGCCAAATACATAATTTGGTAAATAATCAAGAAATATTAGAGTACATAGCAATATAAAATGTAGTGATGAAATTAATTTTCGTGGGTCATACCTCCTTTAAGTCGCCATTTATGGAAAGGAAAAGTCTTATAAGTACAAAGTTATAAAATAATAAACTTGCTAAATGCAATTTGAGAATCGACCGTGATGCAGACCGTTGTAGAGAAGAACGTCTTTTTCACTACAGTTTAAGTTTGTACTGCAATTCCCGGGAGAGATGAACAATCCGCATACTTATGTTAGCTTATACGGAGCCCTAATACTAGTTGTTAGAACTATTCTTCTGTCGTGGACCCTGTCTGAGTAGGCTCCACCCTTTTACCTGTTCCTGCAGCCGAATAGCAGTGTGTAGAGAGCCAGTATAATAATAATTAATAACAGGCTGCGAGGCATTCCAGCTTAGTTCTGGGACGTGAAAACGCATCTGTAGCCTACCTTCTTTGAAGTTGATGTTGCCACTTACCATCAGGTGCACTGTAAGCTCGTTTGTCAGGTATATTTCACTCATCCGTAGATGGATGCAGGATGTAATAAGATTTGTGGTAAGGGGACAATTTTAAGTCATTCAATGAAACCTACTTATTACGTATATTTTTGGTATTTTTGTACAAATATTGGTTGGAACCGAAGTTTGCAGTAAATTTTTATGCTGCTTTTTAATTTGAGGTATTACGTCTTAAGTCTAAGGTATAAAATATACACATGTTTTATTTCAGTAATTTTATTTCAACCTTATTCAATGGAACATTGTTTACATTCAATTTTATAAATTAAAGCTAACCTGAGTGGTGAATTTGGTGTCTTCCATTTTAATCTTGTAATAAATTTGAGTCTTGTCAAGTGAAGAATGCAGCACCTGCACATAAAATACCTTATTTTATTTTATATCATCAACTAAGTAATAAAGTAGACAGAAGCGATGATAAACTTTGCATCGCTAATTATTTAATTAAAATTTGCCCGGCGGTGAAGGAAAACATCGTGAGGAAACCTGCATGTCTGAGAAATAAGAAAAAACATATTTCGAAGACATGTGAAGTTGGCCAACACGCATTGGGGGCAGCGCGGCGGACATTTCCTTGCCCTAAAACCCTCTCAGAAATGAGAGGAGGCCTGTGCCCAGCAGTGGGACGTAAACAGGCTGCAACTTTACTTTATTGTTATCATTCATATCAACAATATTGTTTGTACAATTTTATTGTTCACAAAATGTGTGTCACACAATTAGATTTTTTTTAAATTAGTATATAAAAGAATAATGATAAAATCAAGTTAAGACTATGCTTTCATTCATTCAGTCATTCATTACAGCTTATCAAAGGTATACTAGTCTAGAGGAGATTTTTGCCATAGTTGCCACGCTCGCCAGGTGCGTTGTCAACCGCATTTTATTATTATTATTATTGTGAGTTGTCATCAAGAAGATGCAACTCCTGTTTAATTTTATTATGTAGCCCTTCACACTACTCACGGGATGATAAGGGGTAATGGATTATCTATTGAAGAGAAGATTACGCTCGATAACTTGAAATTATATAGTTCAAGGATCCCATTCTACATACCTGCAATTACCGTCCTCTTGTCGTTTACTTTCAAATGTAACTATTCGCCTTAGATTGCTGGAAAAATAAAGTCTATTAGTTCTCTCATTACGTTTAGATTATATGTAATGGTAAAATCTCGTGATATTATTTACCTGGTGCACCACAAGCCGGCACGTTTCCAGGCCAATCGCAGCTCTTCGTTTGGTAGTTGAAAGACAGACCAGCTGGGCACATCGATGAAACGAATATTCTGTTATGGCACATTAGGAATTTGTCACAACAACCCGTGCCCGCAGGATAAATTTCACCATTTCGACAGTTAGTCGTAATTGACGGCGTTTTTATAGATATGGCACACGGTTCTGGCACTTTTGGTACTATTTCAGTACGCGCGGGTGTAGCACACGGAGATGCGGTACAATTTCCTTGTCTTGATGCAGATGTGGGACACGGTTCTGGTACTTTTAGTACTATTTGAGTAGACGCGGGTGTAGGACACGGAGGTGCGGGTGTAGCACACGGAGGTGCGGGTGTAGAACACGGAGGTGCAGGTGTACGACACGGAGGTGTAGTGCAAATTTCTTGCCTCGGCACAGATGTGGCACACGGTTCTGGTACTTTTAAGACTATTTCTGTAGGCGCGGGTGTACAACACGGAGGGGAGGTGGAATTTTCTTGCCTTGGTGCAGATGTGGCACAGGGTTCTGGTACTTTTAGTACTTTTTGAGTAGGCGCGGGTGTAGGACACGGAGGTGCGGGTGTAGGACACGGAGGTGCGGGTGTAGGACACGGAGGTGCGGGTGTACGACACGGAGGTGCAGTGCAAATTTCTTGCCTCGGCACAGATGTGGCACACGGTTCTGGTTCTTTTAAGACTATTTCTGTAGGCGCGGGTGTACAACACGAAGGGGAGGTGGAAATTTCTTGCCTCGGTGCAGATGTGGCACACGGTTCTGATGCTTTAGGTACTATTTCAGTAAAGCAAGGAGATGTATTCGAAATCTCTTGTTTCGCTGCTGCAGCTTGTGATAGCACGTAGGATTGCCAGTTCTGAGGCTGTGGTTTGGATTTCACTAAAATAAAACAAAATGTTATTAAAAAATACAGAGTTTAAAAATTAAATTAATGAAAGCAAAATCATCACATACCTTGTATTGTCAGCGCCAACAAAAACGCAAAAAGTACATAGCCCGCAACATTATTAATATCTATTGATGAGTTAACGAGTAAAGTGAACTGCTGCTCTTTTGCTGTTTGACTGCCCTTTCTACAAATTGTGTTAGTCTTATGTTGAAGTACTCAATGACGTTTATATTTAAGTTTACTAATTAATAACTGGTTACATTAAAAATGCTCATTTACAATTCATCTAGCAATTTTACAAGTTATTATGCCTACCGTTACAAAGACAAATGCAGTTACTTTTTAATTGGAAGCGACATTAGCCTAGCAGAGCCACGCTACAGCTATATTATGGTTGTAGCACGAATGGGTTGGCTCGACCTGGATAGGACCACGCCCTCGCAGAATACCAGCGTAAAATAGCAGCTTTGCTGCTGTGTTTCGTATGATGGGTGTAGAAAACCGAAGAACCTTTTCACTGAAAACGAGACATTCCATCTTATTCCTCAGGGGTGGCAAAGAATCTGTATTTTGATTCTTTATTGAGAAAAGGTGTAGATGTCTATAAGTCACAGCAACCACTTACCATCAGGTGGAGTAGTACTCGTTTGTTACCCTATACTATAAAAAAGTTTCCTTTTGCACTCTCTATGTCAATTACTGTTGTTCTACTGCGAATATTGTCTTTACGATCTTATGCTTTGCTTTTCAATGCGCTATATTTTTGTGTAATTTGCAACTTCGTCAAGTAGTGGTGGCGTAAGTGAACCCACTACCCCATATCTCGCCGTGGCTGTCTTAAGAGGCGACAGAGGGAAATGAAACGAGATTGCCAAAATGCAGCACCTGCTGAACCTGCTGCCACCGTGGCTGGATGAGTGGCGTATGGCCGTCAACGTTGGGAAGACGACCGCTCTCTTCACCCGCTGCTACAGAGGCCAGGAAATTGCAACAGGAGAATTGGAAACAGCATAACTGCTACCAGGACCGGTACAAAGTAATGTACTGCGAGGAGATTCCTGGCAATGTGGTATGCCCCGAGGCCCGAGACCTGCTGTGTGCTAAATATTATACACGCAGAGGACAACGTAGGAGGCTAGTGCCTTCCTTGTCTAAATTACACCTATCCCTGTTCATTCTGAAACACTATTGTTTTTATAGGAAAACATATTATGTTTTCCTTATGAGTCTTAATGTTTTTTATCTGTTATCACAAGAGCAAAAATAATCATAAGTGCCAAAATATATTTTTATCCAAAATAAGTATCTATTTTAATTATTATATTAAAATAGATACTTTTATTTGTATTGCACAGATGATTACTGTTGAATTGAACATGACTCTAAATTAATCTAAAAACAAACTATTATGTAATTAAAGGAGCAAACTACTAACAGCAAAGGAGTGGAATAATTTGCCGGCGTCTATCTTTCCGTCCGAATACAATCTAGGCGTCTTCAAGGCAAGAGTGAATAGGCTTTTGTTACGATAAGACAGTGCGATTTACCATCTAAGGCTGCATCACCACTTACCACCAGGTGGGATTGTGGTTAAGCACTGGCTTATAATAAGTAAAAAAAAAAAAAAATTAACTCTCGACCGGGGAATCGAACTCCGAACTTTCGTTCGACATTATATTGATTTCTTTTTATAAGATAAAGGTAACAAACGAGCACACAGTCCACCTTATGGTAAGTGGTTGCTGTGGCCCATAGACATCTACATCTCTCCTCGATTACAAATCAAAATGCAGATGCGTTGTCACCAGTGAGGACTAAGATGGAATGCCTCGTTTCCAGTAAAAAGGGTTTCCGGTTCTCTACACTCTCCATACGAAACACAGCAGCGTTAAGCTGCCATTTTACGCTGGTATTCTGTGGGAGCGTGGTCCTTCCCCGGTCGAGCCGACCCATTCGTGCTACAACTATCCTACTAAAATAGCTGCAGCATGGCTCTACCACGTTGTGAATTTATTCATTTTTAACATAGATTGCTCCATGTTGAAGTACCTTGCATAATTTAATAGCAATGTTTACTGAACGTAAGATTATTTATTTTTTGAAAGGAAGTAAATAATAAATTATTTTTAAGCGCGTCGCCAACAGGTGTTTGTGTTAAACTTCAGTAAAATTTTATGTTTGTTTGCAATACTGATATGTTGTGACCTCTGAGGACCAGGATTACCTCTTTATTATTGAAAAGGGTCTCCGATTCTCATCACTCGTCACAACCAATACACCAGCATTACTTACTCTGTAAGAAAGCAAAATTAGTAATCGTAATTTTAGAATCATTGGCTATTCAAGACGATAGATGGTGCAATTCGTACTGATTCCGTGAAGTTTTTATTTTTATTTAGATAAAATATGTACGACCGCAACTGCTTAAATACAGACTCCAGAAAAACGTCGCAGTAAAGATTTTTCAATACAACGTGAAAATTAGTTAAAAAAAATAGTAGGTTTTGCACTACACTAACGCTTATTTGTAAACAGTGTTAGGAGTAGAACTACCAGGAATGCCTGTAAAAATATCGTCGGATTATAAAAAAGAACCATAAATAGCTGGTTGATTTAAAGTGAACTGACACTTAGGTTAAAGGCTCGAAACGCGTATCGTCAGGCCATGAACAAAGCGAAACAAGAACCTAGACAGACAGTGACATAGCATGGTATAATCAAGTACATAGTCCAGTATATTGCCAAATACATAATTTGGTAAATAATCAAGAAATATTAGAGTACATAGCAATATAAAATGTAGTGATGAAATTAATTTTCGTGGGTCATACCTCCTTTAAGTCGCCATTTATGGAAAGGAAAAGTCTTATAAGTACAAAGTTATAAAATAATAAACTTGCTAAATGCAATTTGAGAATCGACCGTGATGCAGACCGTTGTAGAGAAGAACGTCTTTTTCACTACAGTTTAAGTTTGTACTGCAATTCCCGGGAGGGATGAACAATCCGCATACTTATGTTAGCTTATACGGAGCCCTAATACTAGTTGTTAGAACTATTCTTCTGTCGTGGACCCTGTCTGAGTAGGCTCCACCCTTTTACCTGTTCCTGCAGCCGAATAGCAGTGTGTAGAGAGCCAGTATAATAATAATTAATAACAGGCTGCGAGGCATTCCAGCTTAGTTCTGGGACGTAAAAACGCATCTGTAGCCTACCTTCTTTGAAGTTGATGTTGCCACTTACCATCAGGTGCACTGTAAGCTCGTTTGTCAGTTCAGTTTCATTTAAAAAAAAACCCTAAGTCCGGTATTTTTCACTCATCCGTAGATGGATGCAGGATGTAATAAGATTTGTGGTAAGGGGACAATTTTAAGTCATTCAATGAAACCTACTTATTACGTATATTTTTGGTATTTTTGTACAAATATTGGTTGGAACCGAAGTTTGCAGTAAATTTTTATGCTGCTTTTTAATTTGAGGTATTACGTCTTAAGTCTAAGGTATAAAATATACACATGTTTTATTTCAGTAATTTTATTTCAACCTTATTCAATGGAACATTGTTTACATTCAATTTTATAAATTAAAGCTAACCTGAGTGGTGAATTTGGTGTCTTCCATTTTAATCTTGTAATAAATTTGAGTCTTGTCAAGTGAAGAATGCAGCACCTGCACATAAAATACCTTATTTTATTTTATATCATCAACTAAGTAATAAAGTAGACAGAAGCGATGATAAACTTTGCATCGCTAATTATTTAATTAAAATTTGCCCGGCGGTGAAGGAAAACATCGTGAGGAAACCTGCATGTCTGAGAAATAAGAAAAAACATATTTCGAAGACATGTGAAGTTGGCCAACACGCATTGGGGGCAGCGCGGCGGACATTTCCTAGCCCTAAAACCCTCTCAGAAATGAGAGGAGGCCTGTGCCCAGCAGTGGGACGTAAACAGGCTGCAACTTTACTTTACTTTATTGTTATCATTCATATCAACAATATTGTTTGTACAATTTTATTGTTCACAAAATGTGTGTCACGCAATTTGATTTTTTTTAAATTAGTATATAAAAGAATAATGATAAAATCAAGTTAAGACTATGCTTTCATTCATTCAGTCATTCATTACAGCTTATCAAAGGTATACTAGTCTAGAGGAGATTTTTGCCATAGTTGCCACGCTCGGCAGGTGCGTTGCCAACCGCATTTTTTATTATTATTATTGTGAGTTGTCATCAAGAAGATGCAACTCCTGTTTAATTTTATTATGTAGCCCTTCACACTACTCACGGGATGATAAGGGGTAATGGATTATCTATTGAAGAGAAGATTACGCTCGATAACTTGAAATTATATAGTTCAAGGATCCTATTCTACATACCTGCAATTACCGTCCTCTTGTCGTTTACTTTCAAATGTAACTATTCGCCTTAGATTGCTGGAAAAATAAAGTCTATTAGTTCTCTCATTACGTTTAGATTATATGTAATGGTAAAATCTCGTGATATTATTTACCTGGTGCACCACAAGCCGGCACGTTTCCAGGCCAATCGCAGCTCTTCGTTTGGTAGTTGAAAGACAGACCAGCTGGGCACATCGATGAAACGAATATTCTGTTATGGCACATTAGGAATTGGTCACAACAACCCGTGCCCGCAGGATAAATTTCACCATTTCGACAGTTAGTCGTAATTGACGGCGTTTTTACAGATATGGCACACGGTTCTGGCACTTTTGGTACTATTTCAGTACGCGCGGGTGTAGCACACGGAGATGCGGTACAATTTCCTTGTCTTGATGCAGATGTGGGACACGGTTCTGGTACTTTTAGTACTATTTGAGTAGGCGCGGGTGTAGGACACGGAGGTGCGGGTGTAGCACACGGAGGTGCGGGTGTAGAACACGGAGGTGCAGGTGTACGACACGGAGGTGTAGTGCAAATTTCTTGCCTCGGCACAGATGTGGCACACGGTTCTGGTACTTTTAAGACTATTTCTGTAGGCGCGGGTGTACAACACGGAGGGGAGGTGGAATTTTCTTGCCTTGGTGCAGATGTGGCACAGGGTTCTGGTACTTTTAGTACTTTTTGAGTAGGCGCGGGTGTAGGACACGGAGGTGCGGGTGTACGAAACGGAGGTGCAGTGCAAATTTCTTGCCTCGGCACAGATGTGGCACACGGTTCTGGTTCTTTTAAGACTATTTCTGTAGGCGCGGGTGTACAACACGAAGGGGAGGTGGAAATTTCTTGCCTCGGTGCAGATGTGGCACACGGTTCTGATGCTTTAGGTACTATTTCAGTAAAGCAAGGAGATGTATTCGAAATGTCTTGTTTCGCTGCTGCAGGTTGTGATAGCACGTAGGATTGCCAGTTCTGAGGCTGTGGTTTGGATTTCACTAAAATAAAACAAAATGTTATTAAAAAATACAGAGTTTAAAAATTAAATTAATGAAAGCAAAATCATCACATACCTTGTATTGTCAGCGCCAACAAAAACGCAAAAAGGTACATAGCCCGCAACATGATTAATATCTATTGATGAGTTAACGAGTAAAGTGAACTGCTGCTCTTTTGCTGTTTGACTGCCCTTTCTACAAATTGTGTTAGTCTTATATTGAAGTACTCAATGACGTTTATATTTAAGTTTACTAATTAATAACTGGTTACATTAAAAATGCTCATTTACAATTCATCTAGCAATTTTACAAGTTATTATGCCTACCGTTACAAAAACAAATGCAGTTACTTTTTAATTGGAAGCGACATTAGCCTAGCAGAGCCACGCTACAGCTATATTATGGTTGTAGCACGAATGGGTTGGCTCGACCTGGATAGGACCACGCCCTCGCAGAATACCAGCGTAAAATATCAGCTTTGCTGCTGTGTTTCGTATGATGGGTGTAGAAAACCGAAGAACCTTTTCACTGAAAACGAGACATTCCATCTTATTCCTCAGGGGTGGCAAAGAATCTGTATTTTGATTCTTTATTGAGAAAAGGTGTAGATGTCTATAAGTCTAAGCAACCACTTACCATCAGGTGGAGTAGTACTCGTTTGTTACCCTATACTATAAAAAAGTTTCCTTTTGCACTCTCTATGTCAATTACTGTTGTTCTACTGCGAATATTGTCTTTACGATCTTATGCTTTGCTTTTCAATGCGCTATATTTTTGTGTAATTTGCAACTTCGTCAAGTAGTGGTGGCGTAAGTGAACCCACTACCCCATATCTCGCCGTGGCTGTCTTAAGAGGCGACAGAGGGAAATGAAACGAGATTGCCAAAATGCAGCACCTGCTGAACCTGCTGCCACCGTGGCTGGATGAGTGGCGTATGGCCGTCAACGTTGGGAAGACGACCGCTCTCTTCACCCGCTGCTACAGAGGCCAGGAAATTGCAACAGGAGAATTGGAAACAGCATAACTGCTACCAGGACCGGTACAAAGTAATGTACTGCGAGGAGATTCCTGGCAATGTGGTATGCCCCGAGGCCCGAGACCTGCTGTGTGCTAAATATTATACACGCAGAGGACAACGTAGGAGGCTAGTGCCTTCCTTGTCTAAATTACACCTATCCCTGTTCATTCTGAAACACTATTGTTTTTATAGGAAAACATATTATGTTTTCCTTATGAGTCTTAATGTTTTTTATCTGTTATCACAAGAGCAAAAATAATCATAAGTGCCAAAATATATTTTTATCCAAAATAAGTATCTATTTTAATTATTATATTAAAATAGATACTTTTATTTGTATTGCACAGATGATTACTGTTGAATTGAACATGACTCTAAATTAATCTAAAAACAAACTATTATGTAATTAACTCTCGACCGGGGAATCGAACTCCGAACTTTCGTTCGACATTATATTGAGTTCTTTTTATAAGATAAGGGTAACAAACGAGCACACAGTCCACCTTATTGTAAGATGGTTGCTGTGGCCCATAGACATCTACATCTCTCCTCGATTACGAATCAAAATGCAGATGCGTTGTCACCAGTGAGGACTAAGATGGAATGCCTCGTTTCCAGTAAAAAGGGTTTCCGGTTCTCTACACTCTCCATACGAAACACATGCGTGCACACGTGAGCGTGGTCCTTCCCCGGTCGAGCCGACCCATTCGTGCTACAACTATCCTACTAAAATAGCTGCAGCATGGCTCTACCACGTTGTGAATTTATTCATTTTTAACATAGATTGCTCCATGTTGAAGTACCTTGCATAATTTAATAGCAATGTTTACTGAACGTAAGATTATTTATTTTTTGAAAGGAAGTAAATAATAAATTATTTTTAAGCGCGTCGCCAACAGGTGTTTGTGTTAAACTTCAGTAAAATTTTATGTTTGTTTGCAATACTGATATGTTGTGACCTCTGAGGACCAGGATTACCTCTTTATTATTGAAAAGGGTCTCCGATTCTCATCACTCGTCACAACCAATACACCAGCATTACTTACTCTGTAAGAAAGCAAAATTAGTAATCGTAATTTTAGAATCATTGGCTATTCAGGACGATAGATGGTGCAGTTCGTACTGATTCCCTGAAGTTTTTATTTTTATTTAGATAAAATATGTACGACCGCAACTGCTTAAATACAGACTCCAGAAAAACGTCGCAGTAAAGATTTTTCAATACAACGTGAAAATATGTTAAAAAAAATAGTAGGTTTTGCACTACACTAACGCTTATTTGTAAACAGTGTTAGGAGTAGAACTACCAGGAATGCCTGTAAAAATATCGTCGGATTATAAAAAAAAACCATAAAGAGCTGGTTGTTTTAAAGTGAACTGACACTTAGGTTATAGGCTCGAAACGCGTATCGTCAGGCCATGAACAAAGCGAAACAAGAACCTAGACAGACAGTGACATAGCATGGTATAATCAAGTACATAGTCCAGTATATTGCCAAATACATAATTTGGTAAATAATCAAGAAATATTAGAGTACATAGCAATATAAAATGTAGTGATGAAATTAATTTTCGTGGGTCATACCTCCTTTAAGTCGCCATTTATGGAAAGGAAAAGTCTTATAAGTACAAAGTTATAAAATAATAAACTTGCTAAATGCAATTTGAGAATCGACCGTGATGCAGACCGTTGTAGAGAAGAACGTCTTTTTCACTACAGTTTAAGTTTGTACTGCAATTCCCGGGAGGGATGAACAATCCGCATACTTATGTTAGCTTATACGGAGCCCTAATACTAGTTGTTAGAACTATTCTTCTGTCGTGGACCCTGTCTGAGTAGGCTCCACCCTTTTACCTGTTCCTGCAGCCGAATAGCAGTGTGTAGAGAGCCAGTATAATAATAATTAATAACAGGCTGCGAGGCATTCCAGCTTAGTTCTGGGACGTGAAAACGCATCTGTAGCCTACCTTCTTTGAAGTTGATGTTGCCACTTACCATCAGGTGCACTGTAAGCTCGTTTGTCAGTTCAGTTTCATTTAAAAAAAAAACCCTAAGTCCGGTATTTTTCACTCATCCGTAGATGGATGCAGGATGTAATAAGATTTGTGGTAAGGGGACAATTTTAAGTCATTCAATGAAACCTACTTATTACGTATATTTTTGGTATTTTTGTACAAATATTGGTTGGAACCGAAGTTTGCAGTAAATTTTTATGCTGCTTTTTAATTTGAGGTATTACGTCTTAAGTCTAAGGTATAAAATATACACATGTTTTATTTCAGTAAATTTATTTCAACCTTATTCAATGGAACATTGTTTACATTCAATTTTATAAATTAAAGCTAACCTGAGTGGTGAATTTGGTGTCTTCCATTTTAATCTTGTAATAAATTTGAGTCTTGTCAAGTGAAGAATGCAGCACCTGCACATAAAATACCTTATTTTATTTTATATCATCAACTAAGTAATAAAGTAGACAGAAGCGATGATAAACTTTGCATCGCTAATTATTTAATTAAAATTTGCCCGGCGGTGAAGGAAAACATCGTGAGGAAACCTGCATGTCTGAGAAATAAGAAAAAACATATTTCGAAGACATGTGAAGTTGGCCAACACGCATTGGGGGCAGCGCGGCGGACATTTCCTAGCCCTAAAACCCTCTCAGAAATGAGAGGAGGCCTGTGCCCAGCAGTGGGACGTAAACAGGCTGCAACTTTACTTTACTTTATTGTTATCATTCATATCAACAATATTGTTTGTACAATTTTATTGTTCACAAAATGTGTGTCACGCAATTTGATTTTTTTTAAATTAGTATATAAAAGAATAATGATAAAATCAAGTTAAGACTATGCTTTCATTCATTCAGTCATTCATTACAGCTTATCAAAGGTATACTAGTCTAGAGGAGATTTTTGCCATAGTTGCCACGCTCGGCAGGTGCGTTGCCAACCGCATTTTTTATTATTATTATTGTGAGTTGTCATCAAGAAGATGCAACTCCTGTTTAATTTTATTATGTAGCCCTTCACACTACTCACGGGATGATAAGGGGTAATGGATTATCTATTGAAGAGAAGATTACGCTCGATAACTTGAAATTATATAGTTCAAGGATCCTATTCTACATACCTGCAATTACCGTCCTCTTGTCGTTTACTTTCAAATGTAACTATTCGCCTTAGATTGCTGGAAAAATAAAGTCTATTAGTTCTCTCATTACGTTTAGATTATATGTAATGGTAAAATCTCGTGATATTATTTACCTGGTGCACCACAAGCCGGCACGTTTCCAGGTCAATCGCAGCTCTTCGTTTGGTAGTTGAAAGACAGACCAGCTGGGCACATCGATGAAACGAATATTCTGTTATGGCACATTAGGAATTGGTCACAACAACCCGTGCCCGCAGGATAAATTTCACCATTTCGACAGTTAGTCGTAATTGACGGCGTTTTTACAGATATGGCACACGGTTCTGGCACTTTTGGTACTATTTCAGTACGCGCGGGTGTAGCACACGGAGATGCGGTACAATTTCCTTGTCTTGATGCAGATGTGGGACACGGTTCTGGTACTTTTAGTACTATTTGAGTAGGCGCGGGTGTAGGACACGGAGGTGCGGGTGTAGCACACGGAGGTGCGGGTGTAGAACACGGAGGTGCAGGTGTACGACACGGAGGTGTAGTGCAAATTTCTTGCCTCGGCACAGATGTGGCACACGGTTCTGGTACTTTTAAGACTATTTCTGTAGGCGCGGGTGTACAACACGGAGGGGAGGTGGAATTTTCTTGCCTTAGTGCAGATGTGGCACAGGGTTCTGGTACTTTTAGTACTTTTTGAGTAGGCGCGGGTGTAGGACACGGAGGTGCGGGTGTACGACACGGAGGTGCAGTGCAAATTTCTTGCCTCGGCACAGATGTGGCACACGGTTCTGGTTCTTTTAAGACTATTTCTGTAGGCGCGGGTGTACAACACGAAGGGGAGGTGGAAATTTCTTGCCTCGGTGCAGATGTGGCACACGGTTCTGATGCTTTAGGTACTATTTCAGTAAAGCAAGGAGATGTATTCGAAATGTCTTGTTTCGCTGCTGCAGGTTGTGATAGCACGTAGGATTGCCAGTTCTGAGGCTGTGGTTTGGATTTCACTAAAATAAAACAAAATGTTATTAAAAAATACAGAGTTTAAAAATTAAATTAATGAAAGCAAAATCATCACATACCTTGTATTGTCAGCGCCAACAAAAACGCAAAAAGGTACATAGCCCGCAACATGATTAATATCTATTGATGAGTTAACGAGTAAAGTGAACTGCTGCTCTTTTGCTGTTTGACTGCCCTTTCTACAAATTGTGTTAGTCTTATATTGAAGTACTCAATGACGTTTATATTTAAGTTTACTAATTAATAACTGGTTACATTAAAAATGCTCATTTACAATTCATCTAGCAATTTTACAAGTTATTATGCCTACCGTTACAAAAACAAATGCAGTTACTTTTTAATTGGAAGCGACATTAGCCTAGCAGAGCCACGCTACAGCTATATTATGGTTGTAGCACGAATGGGTTGGCTCGACCTGGATAGGACCACGCCCTCGCAGAATACCAGCGTAAAATATCAGCTTTGCTGCTGTGTTTCGTATGATGGATGGGTGTAGAAAACCGAAGAACCTTTTCACTGAAAACGAGACATTCCATCTTATTCCTCAGGGGTGGCAAAGAATCTGTATTTTGATTCTTTATTGAGAAAAGGTGTAGATGTCTATAAGTCTAAGCAACCACTTACCATCAGGTGGAGTAGTACTCGTTTGTTACCCTATACTATAAAAAAGTTTCCTTTTGCACTCTCTATGTCAATTACTGTTGTTCTACTGCGAATATTGTCTTTACGATCTTATGCTTTGCTTTTCAATGCGCTATATTTTTGTGTAATTTGCAACTTCGTCAAGTAGTGGTGGCGTAAGTGAACCCACTACCCCATATCTCGCCGTGGCTGTCTTAAGAGGCGACAGAGGGAAATGAAACGAGATTGCCAAAATGCAGCACCTGCTGAACCTGCTGCCACCGTGGCTGGATGAGTGGCGTATGGCCGTCAACGTTGGGAAGACGACCGCTCTCTTCACCCGCTGCTACAGAGGCCAGGAAATTGCAACAGGAGAATTGGAAACAGCATAACTGCTACCAGGACCGGTACAAAGTAATGTACTGCGAGGAGATTCCTGGCAATGTGGTATGCCCCGAGGCCCGAGACCTGCTGTGTGCTAAATATTATACACGCAGAGGACAACGTAGGAGGCTAGTGCCTTCCTTGTCTAAATTACACCTATCCCTGTTCATTCTGAAACACTATTGTTTTTATAGGAAAACATATTATGTTTTCCTTATGAGTCTTAATGTTTTTTATCTGTTATCACAAGAGCAAAAATAATCATAAGTGCCAAAATATATTTTTATCCAAAATAAGTATCTATTTTAATTATTATATTAAAATAGATACTTTTATTTGTATTGCACAGATGATTACTGTTGAATTGAACATGACTCTAAATTAATCTAAAAACAAACTATTATGTAACTAACTCTCGACCGGGGAATCGAACTCCGAACTTTCGTTCGACATTATATTGAGTTCTTTTTATAAGATAAGGGTAACAAACGAGCACACAGTCCACCTTATTGTAAGATGGTTGCTGTGGCCCATAGACATCTACATCTCTCCTCGATTACGAATCAAAATGCAGATGCGTTGTCACCAGTGAGGACTAAGATGGAATGCCTCGTTTCCAGTAAAAAGGGTTTCCGGTTCTCTACACTCTCCATACGAAACACATGCGTGCACACGTGAGCGTGGTCCTTCCCCGGTCGAGCCGACCCATTCGTGCTACAACTATCCTACTAAAATAGCTGCAGCATGGCTCTACCACGTTGTGAATTTATTCATTTTTAACATAGATTGCTCCATGTTGAAGTACCTTGCATAATTTAATAGCAATGTTTACTGAACGTAAGATTATTTATTTTTTGAAAGGAAGTAAATAATAAATTATTTTTAAGCGCGTCGCCAACAGGTGTTTGTGTTAAACTTCAGTAAAATTTTATGTTTGTTTGCAATACTGATATGTTGTGACCTCTGAGGACCAGGATTACCTCTTTATTATTGAAAAGGGTCTCCGATTCTCATCACTCGTCACAACCAATACACCAGCATTACTTACTCTGTAAGAAAGCAAAATTAGTAATCGTAATTTTAGAATCATTGGCTATTCAGGACGATAGATGGTGCAGTTCGTACTGATTCCCTGAAGTTTTTATTTTTATTTAGATAAAATATGTACGACCGCAACTGCTTAAATACAGACTCCAGAAAAACGTCGCAGTAAAGATTTTTCAATACAACGTGAAAATTAGTTAAAAAAAATAGTAGGTTTTGCACTACACTAACGCTTATTTGTAAACAGTGTTAGGAGTAGAACTACCAGGAATGCCTGTAAAAATATCGTCGGATTATAAAAAAGAACCATAAATAGCTGGTTGATTTAAAGTGAACTGACACTTAGGTTAAAGGCTCGAAACGCGTATCGTCAGGCCATGAACAAAGCGAAACAAGAACCTAGACAGACAGTGACATAGCATGGTATAATCAAGTACATAGTCCAGTATATTGCCAAATACATAATTTGGTAAATAATCAAGAAATATTAGAGTACATAGCAATATAAAATGTAGTGATGAAATTAATTTTCGTGGGTCATACCTCCTTTAAGTCGCCATTTATGGAAAGGAAAAGTCTTATAAGTACAAAGTTATAAAATAATAAACTTGCTAAATGCAATTTGAGAATCGACCGTGATGCAGACCGTTGTAGAGAAGAACGTCTTTTTCACTACAGTTTAAGTTTGTACTGCAATTCCCGGGAGGGATGAACAATCCGCATACTTATGTTAGCTTATACGGAGCCCTAATACTAGTTGTTAGAACTATTCTTCTGTCGTGGACCCTGTCTGAGTAGGCTCCACCCTTTTACCTGTTCCTGCAGCCGAATAGCAGTGTGTAGAGAGCCAGTATAATAATAATTAATAACAGGCTGCGAGGCATTCCAGCTTAGTTCTGGGACGTGAAAACGCATCTGTAGCCTACCTTCTTTGAAGTTGATGTTGCCACTTACCATCAGGTGCACTGTAAGCTCGTTTGTCAGTTCAGTTTCATTTAAAAAAAAACCCTAAGTCCGGTATTTTTCACTCATCCGTAGATGGATGCAGGATGTAATAAGATTTGTGGTAAGGGGACAATTTTAAGTCATTCAATGAAACCTACTTATTACGTATATTTTTGGTATTTTTGTACAAATATTGGTTGGAACCGAAGTTTGCAGTAAATTTTTATGCTGCTTTTTAATTTGAGGTATTACGTCTTAAGTCTAAGGTATAAAATATACACATGTTTTATTTCAGTAAATTTATTTCAACCTTATTCAATGGAACATTGTTTACATTCAATTTTATAAATTAAAGCTAACCTGAGTGGTGAATTTGGTGTCTTCCATTTTAATCTTGTAATAAATTTGAGTCTTGTCAAGTGAAGAATGCAGCACCTGCACATAAAATACCTTATTTTATTTTATATCATCAACTAAGTAATAAAGTAGACAGAAGCGATGATAAACTTTGCATCGCTAATTATTTAATTAAAATTTGCCCGGCGGTGAAGGAAAACATCGTGAGGAAACCTGCATGTCTGAGAAATAAGAAAAAACATATTTCGAAGACATGTGAAGTTCGCCAACACGCATTGGGGGCATCGCGGCGGACATTTCCTAGCCCTAAAACCCTCTCAGAAATGAGAGGAGGCCTGTGCCCAGCAGTGGGACGTAAACAGGCTGCAACTTTACTTTACTTTATTGTTATCATTCATATCAACAATATTGTTTGTACAATTTTATTGTTCACAAAATGTGTGTAAGGCAATTTGATTTTTTTTAAATTAGTATATAAAAGAATAATGATAAAATCAAGTTAAGACTATGCTTTCATTCATTCAGTCATTCATTACAGCTTATCAAAGGTATACTAGTCTAGAGGAGATTTTTACCATAGTTGCCACGCTCGGCAGGTGCGTTGCCAACCGCATTTTTTATTATTATTATTGTGAGTTGTCATCAAGAAGATGCAACTCCTGTTTAATTTTATTATGTAGCTCTTCACACTACTCACGGGATGATAAGGGGTAATGGATTATCTATTGAAGAGAAGATTACGCTCGATAACTTGAAATTATATAGTTCAAGGATCCCATTCTACATACCTGCAATTACCGTCCTCTTATCGTTTACTTTCAAATGTAACTATTCGCCTTAGATTGCTGGAAAAATAAAGTCTATTAGTTCTCTCATTACGTTTAGATTATATGTAATGGTAAAATCTCGTGATATTATTTACCTGGTGCACCACAAGCCGGCACGTTTCCAGGCCAATCGCAGCTCTTCGTTTGGTAGTTGAAAGACAGACCAGCTGGGCACATCGATGAAACGAATATTCTGTTATGGCACATTAGGAATTGGTCACAACAACCCGTGCCCGCAGGATAAATTTCACCATTTCGACAGTTAGTCGTAATTGACGGCGTTTTTACAGATATGGCACACGGTTCTGGCACTTTTGGTACTATTTCAGTACGCGCGGGTGTAGCACGGAGATGCGGTACAATTTCCTTGTCTTGATGCAGATGTGGGACACGATTCTGGTACTTTTAGTACTATTTGAGTAGGCGCGGGTGTAGGACACGGAGGTGCGGGTGTAGCACACGGAGGTGCGGGTGTAGAACACGGAGGTGCAGGTGTACGACACGGAGGTGTAGTGCAAATTTCTTGCCTCGGCACAGATGTGGCACACGGTTCTGGTACTTTTAAGACTATTTCTGTAGGCGCGGGTGTACAACACGGAGGGGAGGTGGAATTTTCTTGCCTTGGTGCAGATGTGGCACAGGGTTCTGGTACTTTTAGTACTTTTTGAGTAGGCGCGGGTGTAGGACACGGAGGTGCGGGTGTAGGACACGGAGGTGCGGGTGTACGACACGGAGGTGCAGTGCAAATTTCTTGCCTCGGCACAGATGTGGCACACGGTTCTGGTTCTTTTAAGACTATTTCTGTAGGCGCGGGTGTACAACACGAAGGGGAGGTGGAAATTTCTTGCCTCGGTGCAGATGTGGCACACGGTTCTGATGCTTTAGGTACTATTTCAGTAAAGCAAGGAGATGTATTCGAAATCTCTTGTTTCGCTGCTGCAGGTTGTGATAGCAGGTAGGATTGCCAGTTCTGAGGCTGTGGTTTGGATTTCACTAAAATAAAACAAAATGTTATTAAAAATTCAGAGTTTAAAAATTACGAGTAAATTAATGAAAGCAAAATCATCACATACCTTGTATTGTCAGCGCCAACAAAAACGCAAAAAGGTACATAGCCCGCAACATGATTAATATCTATTGATGAGTTAACGAGTAAAGTGAACTGCTGCTCTTTTGCTGTTTGACTGCCCTTTCTACAAATTGTGTTAGTCTTATGTTGAAGTACTCAATGACGTTTATATTTAAGTTTACTAATTAATAACTGGTTACATTAAAAATGCTCATTTACAATTCATCTAGCAATTTTACAAGTTATTATGCCTACCGTTACAAAGACAAATGCAGTTACTTTTTAATTGGAAGCGACATTAGCCTAGCAGAGCCACGCTACAGCTATATTATGGTTGTAGCACGAATGGGTTGGCTCGACCTGGATAGGACCACGCCCTCGCAGAATACCAGCGTAAAATAGCAGCTTTGCTGCTGTGTTTCGTATGATGGGTGTAGAAAACCGAAGAACCTTTTCACTGAAAACGAGACATTCCATCTTATTCCTCAGGGGTGGCAAAGAATCTGTATTTTGATTCTTTATTGAGAAAAGGTGTAGATGTCTATAAGTCACAGCAACCACTTACCATCAGGTGGAGTAGTACTCGTTTGTTACCCTATACTATAAAAAAGTTTCCTTTTGCACTCTCTATGTCAATTACTGTTGTTCTACTGCGAATATTGTCTTTACGATCTTATGCTTTGCTTTTCAATGCGCTATATTTTTGTGTAATTTGCAACTTCGTCAAGTAGTGGTGGCGTAAGTGAACCCACTACCCCATATCTCGCCGTGACTGTCTTAAGAGGCGACAGAGGGAAATGAAACGAGATTGCCAAAATGCAGCACCTGCTGAACCTGCTGCCACCGTGGCTGGATGAGTGGCGTATGGCCGTCAACGTTGGGAAGACGACCGCTCTCTTCACCCGCTGCTACAGAGGCCAGGAAATTGCAACAGGAGAATTGGAAACAGCATAACTGCTACCAGGACCGGTACAAAGTAATGTACTGCGAGGAGATTCCTGGCAATGTGGTATGCCCCGAGGCCCGAGACCTGCTGTGTGCTAAATATTATACACGCAGAGGACAACGTAGGAGGCTAGTGCCTTCCTTGTCTAAATTACACCTATCCCTGTTCATTCTGAAACACTATTGTTTTTATAGGAAAACATATTATGTTTTCCTTATGAGTCTTAATGTTTTTTATCTGTTATCACAAGAGCAAAAATAATCATAAGTGCCAAAATATATTTTTATCCAAAATAAGTATCTATTTTAATTATTATATTAAAATAGATACTTTTATTTGTATTGCACAGATGATTACTGTTGAATTGAACATGACTCTAAATTAATCTAAAAACAAACTATTATGTAATTAAAGGAGCAAACTACTAACAGCAAAGGAGTGGAATAATTTGCCGGCGTCTATCTTTCCGTCCGAATACAATCTAGGCGTCTTCAAGGCAAGAGTGAATAGGCTTTTGTTACGATAAGACAGTGCGATTTACCATCTAAGGCTGCATCACCACTTACCACCAGGTGGGATTGTGGTCAAACACTGGCTTATAATAAGTAAAAAAAAAAAAAAAATTAACTCTCGACCGGGGAATCGAACTCCGAACTTTCGTTCGACATTATATTGATTTCTTTTTATAAGATAAAGGTAACAAACGAGCACACAGTCCACCTTATGGTAAGTGGTTGCTGTGGCCCATAGACATCTACATTTCTCCTCGATTACAAATCAAAATGCAGATGCGTTGTCACCAGTGAGGACTAAGATGGAATGCCTCGTTTCCAGTAAAAAGGGTTTCCGGTTCTCTACACTCTCCATACGAAACACAGCAGTGTTAAGCTGCCATTTTACGCTGGTATTCTGTGGGAGCGTGGTCCTTCCCCGGTCGAGCCGACCCATTCGTGCTACAACTATCCTACTAAAATAGCTGCAGCATGGCTCTACCACGTTGTGAATTTATTCATTTTTAACATAGATTGCTCCATGTTGAAGTACCTTGCATAATTTAATAGCAATGTTTACTGAACGTAAGATTATTTATTTTTTGAAAGGAAGTAAATAATAAATTATTTTTAAGCGCGTCGCCAACAGGTGTTTGTGTTAAACTTCAGTAAAATTTTATGTTTGTTTGCAATACTGATATGTTGTGACCTCTGAGGACCAGGATTACCTCTTTATTATTGAAAAGGGTCTCCGATTCTCATCACTCGTCACAACCAATACACCAGCATTACTTACTCTGTAAGAAAGCAAAATTAGTAATCGTAATTTTAGAATCATTGGCTATTCAAGACGATAGATGGTGCAATTCGTACTGATTCCGTGAAGTTTTTATTTTTATTTAGATAAAATATGTACGACCGCAACTGCTTAAATACAGACTCCAGAAAAACGTCGCAGTAAAGATTTTTCAATACAACGTGAAAATATGTTAAAAAAAATAGTAGGTTTTGCACTACACTAACGCTTATTTGTAAACAGTGTTAGGAGTAGAACTACCAGGAATGCCTGTAAAAATATCGTCGGATTATAAAAAAGAACCATAAAGAGCTGGTTGTTTTAAAGTGAACTGACACTTAGGTTAAAGGCTCGAAACGCGTATCGTCAGGCCATGAACAAAGCGAAACAAGAACCTAGACAGACAGTGACATAGCATGGTATAATCAAGTACATAGTCCAGTATATTGCCAAATACATAATTTGGTAAATAATCAAGAAATATTAGAGTACATAGCAATATAAAATGTAGTGATGAAATTAATTTTCGTGGGTCATACCTCCTTTAAGTCGCCATTTATGGAAAGGAAAAGTCTTATAAGTACAAAGTTATAAAATAATAAACTTGCTAAATGCAATTTGAGAATCGACCGTGATGCAGACCGTTGTAGAGAAGAACGTCTTTTTCACTACAGTTTAAGTTTGTACTGCAATTCCCGGGAGGGATGAACAATCCGCATACTTATGTTAGCTTATACGGAGCCCTAATACTAGTTGTTAGAACTATTCTTCTGTCGTGGACCCTGTCTGAGTAGGCTCCACCCTTTTACCTGTTCCTGCAGCCGAATAGCAGTGTGTAGAGAGCCAGTATAATAATAATTAATAACAGGCTGCGAGGCATTCCAGCTTAGTTCTGGGACGTGAAAACGCATCTGTAGCCTACCTTCTTTGAAGTTGATGTTGCCACTTACCATCAGGTGCACTGTAAGCTCGTTTGTCAGTTCAGTTTCATTTAAAAAAAAAACCCTAAGTCCGGTATTTTTCACTCATCCGTAGATGGATGCAGGATGTAATAAGATTTGTGGTAAGGGGACAATTTTAAGTCATTCAATGAAACCTACTTATTACGTATATTTTTGGTATTTTTGTACAAATATTGGTTGGAACCGAAGTTTGCAGTAAATTTTTATGCTGCTTTTTAATTTGAGGTATTACGTCTTAAGTCTAAGGTATAAAATATACACATGGTTTATTTCAGTAATTTTATTTCAACCTTATTCAATGGAACATTGTTTACATTCAATTTTATAAATTAAAGCTAACCTGAGTGGTGAATTTGGTGTCTTCCATTTTAATCTTGTAATAAATTTGAGTCTTGTCAAGTGAAGAATGCAGCACCTGCACATAAAATACCTTATTTTATTTTATATCATCAACTAAGTGATAAAGTAGACAGAAGCGATGATAAACTTTGCATCGCTAATTATTTAATTAAAATTTGCCCGGCGGTGAAGGAAAACATCGTGAGGAAACCTGCATGTCTGAGAAATAAGAAAAAACATATTTCGAAGACATGTGAAGTTGGCCAACACGCATTGGGGGCAGCGCGGCGGACATTTCCTTGCCCTAAAACCCTCTCAGAAATGAGAGGAGGCCTGTGCCCAGCAGTGGGACGTAAACAGGCTGCAACTTTACTTTACTTTATTGTTATCATTCATATCAACAATATTGTTTGTACAATTTTATTGTTCACAAAATGTGTGTAAGGCAATTTGATTTTTTTTAAATTAGTATATAAAAGAATAATGATAAAATCAAGTTAAGACTATGCTTTCATTCATTCAGTCATTCATTACAGCTTATCAAAGGTATACTAGTCTAGAGGAGATTTTTGCCATAGTTGCCACGCTCGCCAGGTGCGTTGTCAACCGCATTTTATTATTATTATTATTGTGAGTTGTCATCAAGAAGATGCAACTCCTGTTTAATTTTATTATGTAGCCCTTCACACTACTCACGGGATGATAAGGGGTAATGGATTCTCTATTGAAGAGAAGATTACGCTCGATAACTTGAAATTATATAGTTCAAGGATCCCATTCTACATACCTGCAATTACCGTCCTCTTGTCGTTTACTTTCAAATGTAACTATTCGCCTTAGATTGCTGGAAAAATAAAGTCTATTAGTTCTCTCATTACGTTTAGATTATATGTAATGGTAAAATCTCGTGATATTATTTACCTGGTGCACCACAAGCCGGCACGTTTCCAGGCCAATCGCAGCTCTTCGTTTGGTAGTTGAAAGACAGACCAGCTGGGCACATCGATGAAACGAATATTCTGTTATGGCACATTAGGAATTGGTCACAACAACCCGTGCCCGCAGGATAAATTTCACCATTTCGACAGTTAGTCGTAATTGACGGCGTTTTTACAGATATGGCACACGGTTCTGGCACTTTTGGTACTATTTCAGTACGCGCGGGTGTAGCACACGGAGATGCGGTACAATTTCCTTGTCTTGATGCAGATGTGGGACACGGTTCTGGTACTTTTAGTACTATTTGAGTAGGCGCGGGTGTAGGACACGGAGGTGCGGGTGTAGCACACGGAGGTGCGGTTGTAGAACACGGAGGTGCAGGTGTACGACACGGAGGTGTAGTGCAAATTTCTTGCCTCGGCACAGATGTGGCACACGGTTCTGGTACTTTTAAGACTATTTCTGTAGGCGCGGGTGTACAACACGGAGGGGAGGTGGAATTTTCTTGCCTCGGTGCAGATGTGGCACACGGTTCTGATGCTTTAGGTACTATTTCAGTAAAGCAAGGAGATGTATTCGAAATCTCTTGTTTCGCTGCTGCAGGTTGTGATAGCACGTAGGATTGCCAGTTCTGAGGCTGTGGTTTGGATTTCACTAAAATAAAACAAAATGTTATTAAAAAATACAGAGTTTAAAAATTACGAGTAAATTAATGAAAGCAAAATCATCACATACCTTGTATTGTCAGCGCCAACAAAAACGCAAAAAGGTACATAGCCCGCAACATTATTAATATCTATTGATGAGTTAACGAGTAAAGTGAACTGCTGCTCTTTTGCTGTTTGACTGCCCTTTCTACAAATTGTGTTAGTCTTATGTTGAAGTACTCAATGACGTTTATATTTAAGTTTACTAATTAATAACTGGTTACATTAAAAATGCTCATTTACAATTCATCTAGCAATTTTACAAGTTATTATGCCTACCGTTACAAAGACAAATGCAGTTACTTTTTAATTGGAAGCGACATTAGCCTAGCAGAGCCACGCTACAGCTATATTATGGTTGTAGCACGAATGGGTTGGCTCGACCTGGATAGGACCACGCCCTCGCAGAATACCAGCGTAAAATAGCAGCTTTGCTGCTGTGTTTCGTATGACGGGTGTAGAAAACCCAAGAACCTTTTCACTGAAAACGAGACATTCCATCTTATTCCTCAGGGGTGGCAAAGAATCTGTATTTTGATTCTTTATTGAGAAAAGGTGTAGATGTCTATAAGTCTAAGCAACCACTTACCATCAGGTGGAGTAGTACTCGTTTGTTACCCTATACTATAAAAAAGTTTCCTTTTGCACTCTCTATGTCAATTACTGTTGTTCTACTGCGAATATTGTCTTTACGATCTTATGCTTTGCTTTTCAATGCGCTATATTTTTGTGTAATTTGTAACTTCGTCAAGTAGTGGTGGCGTAAGTGAACCCACTACCCCATATCTCGCCGTGGCTGTCTTAAGAGGCGACAGAGGGAAATGAAACGAGATTGCCAAAATGCAGCACCTGCTGAACCTGCTGCCACCGTGGCTGGATGAGTGGCGTATGGCCGTCAACGTTGGGAAGACGACCGCTCTCTTCACCCGCTGCTACAGAGGCCAGGAAATTGCAACAGGAGAATTGGAAACAGCATAACTGCTACCAGGACCGGTACATAGTAATGTACTGCGAGGAGATTCCTGGCAATGTGGTATGCCCCGAGGCCCGAGACCTGCTGTGTGCTAAATATTATACACGCAGAGGACAACGTAGGAGGCACACTATTGTTTTTATAGGAAAACATATTATGTTTTCCTTATAAGTCTTAATGTTTTTTATCTGTTATCACAAGAGCAAAAATAATCATAAGTGCCAAAATATATTTTTATCCAAAATAAGTATCTATTTTAATTATTATATTAAAATAGATACTTTTATTTGTATTGCACAGATGATTACTGTTGAATTGAACATGACTCTAAATTAATCTAAAAACAAACTATTATGTAATTAAAGGAGCAAACTACTAACAGCAAAGGAGTGGAATAATTTGCCGGCGTCTATCTTTCCGTCCGAATACAATCTAGGCGTCTTCAAGGCAAGAGTGAATAGGCTTTTGTTACGATAAGACAGTGCGATTTACCATCTAAGGCTGCATCACCACTTACCACCAGGTGGGATTGTGGTCAAACACTGGCTTATAATAAGTAAAAAAAAAAAAAAAATTAACTCTCGACCGGGGAATCGAACTCCGAAATTTCGTTCGACATTATATTGATTTCTTTTTATAAGATAAAGGTAACAAACGAGCACACAGTCCACCTTATGGTAAGTGGTTGCTGTGGCCCATAGGCATCTACATCTCTCCTCGATTACAAATCAAAATGCAGATGCGTTGTCACCAGTGAGGACTAAGATGGAATGCCTCGTTTCCAGTAAAAAGGGTTTCCGGTTCTCTACACTCTCCATACGAAACACAGCAGCGTTAAGCTGCCATTTTACGCTGGTATTCTGTGGGAGCGTGGTCCTTCCCCGGTCGAGCCGACCCATTCGTGCTACAACTATCCTACTAAAATAGCTGCAGCATGGCTCTACCACGTTGTGAATTTATTCATTTTTAACATAGATTGCTCCATGTTGAAGTACCTTGCATAATTTAATAGCAATGTTTACTGAACGTAAGATTATTTATTTTTTGAAAGGAAGTAAATAATAAATTATTTTTAAGCGCGTCGCCAACAGGTGTTTGTGTTAAACTTCAGTAAAATTTTATGTTTGTTTGCAATACTGATATGTTGTGACCTCTGAGGACCAGGATTACCTCTTTATTATTGAAAAGGGTCTCCGATTCTCATCACTCGTCACAACCAATACACCAGCATTACTTACTCTGTAAGAAAGCAAAATTAGTAATCGTAATTTTAGAATCATTGGCTATTCAAGACGATAGATGGTGCAATTCGTACTGATTCCGTGAAGTTTTTATTTTTATTTAGATAAAATATGTACGACCGCAACTGCTTAAATACAGACTCCAGAAAAACGTCGCAGTAAAGATTTTTCAATACAACGTGAAAATTAGTTAAAAAAAATAGTAGGTTTTGCACTACACTAACGCTTATTTGTAAACAGTGTTAGGAGTAGAACTACCAGGAATGCCTGTAAAAATATCGTCGGATTATAAAAAAGAACCATAAATAGCTGGTTGATTTAAAGTGAACTGACACTTAGGTTAAAGGCTCGAAACGCGTATCGTCAGGCCATGAACAAAGCGAAACAAGAACCTAGACAGACAGTGACATAGCATGGTATAATCAAGTACATAGTCCAGTATATTGCCAAATACATAATTTGGTAAATAATCAAGAAATATTAGAGTACATAGCAATATAAAATGTAGTGATGAAATTAATTTTCGTGGGTCATACCTCCTTTAAGTCGCCATTTATGGAAAGGAAAAGTCTTATAAGTACAAAGTTATAAAATAATAAACTTGCTAAATGCAATTTGAGAATCGACCGTGATGCAGACCGTTGTAGAGAAGAACGTCTTTTTCACTACAGTTTAAGTTTGTACTGCAATTCCCGGGAGGGATGAACAATCCGCATACTTATGTTAGCTTATACGGAGCCCTAATACTAGTTGTTAGAACTATTCTTCTGTCGTGGACCCTGTCTGAGTAGGCTCCACCCTTTTACCTGTTCCTGCAGCCGAATAGCAGTGTGTAGAGAGCCAGTATAATAATAATTAATAACAGGCTGCGAGGCATTCCAGCTTAGTTCTGGGACGTGAAAACGCATCTGTAGCCTACCTTCTTTGAAGTTGATGTTGCCACTTACCATCAGGTGCACTGTAAGCTCGTTTGTCAGTTCAGTTTCATTTAAAAAAAAACCCTAAGTCCGGTATTTTTCACTCATCCGTAGATGGATGCAGGATGTAATAAGATTTGTGGTAAGGGGACAATTTTAAGTCATTCAATGAAACCTACTTATTACGTATATTTTTGGTATTTTTGTACAAATATTGTTTGGAACCGAAGTTTGCAGTAAATTTTTATGCTGCTTTTTAATTTGAGGTATTACGTCTGAAGTCTAAGGTATAAAATATACACATGTTTTATTTCAGTAATTTTATTTCAACCTTATTCAATGGAACATTGTTTACATTCAATTTTATAAATTAAAGCTAACCTGAGTGGTGAATTTGGTGTCTTCCATTTTAATCTTGTAATAAATTTGAGTCTTGTCAAGTGAAGAATGCAGCACCTGCACATAAAATACCTTATTTTATTTTATATCATCAACTAAGTAAAAAAGTAGACAGAAGCGATGATAAACTTTGCATCGCTAATTATTTAATTAAAATTTGCCCGGCGGTGAAGGAAAACATCGTGAGGAAACCTGCATGTCTGAGAAATAAGAAAAAACTTATTTCGAAGACATGTGAAGTTCGCCAACACGCATTGGGGGCAGCGCGGCGGACATTTCCTAGCCCTAAAACCCTCTCAGAAATGAGAGGAGGCCTGTGCCCAGCAGTGGGACGTAAACAGGCTGCAACTTTACTTTACTTTATTGTTATCATTCATATCAACAATATTGTTTGTACAATTTTATTGTTCACAAAATGTGTGTAAGGCAATTTGATTTTTTTTAAATTAGTATATAAAAGAATAATGATAAAATCAAGTTAAGACTATGCTTTCATTCATTCAGTCATTCATTACAGCTTATCAAAGGTATACTAGTCTAGAGGAGATTTTTACCATAGTTGCCACGCTCGGCAGGTGCGTTGCCAACCGCATTTTTTATTATTATTATTGTGAGTTGTCATCAAGAAGATGCAACTCCTGTTTAATTTTATTATGTAGCTCTTCACACTACTCACGGGATGATAAGGGGTAATGGATTATCTATTGAAGAGAAGATTACGCTCGATAACTTGAAATTATATAGTTCAAGGATCCCATTCTACATACCTGCAATTACCGTCCTCTTATCGTTTACTTTCAAATGTAACTATTCGCCTTAGATTGCTGGAAAAATAAAGTCTATTAGTTCTCTCATTACGTTTAGATTATATGTAATGGTAAAATCTCGTGATATTATTTACCTGGTGCACCACAAGCCGGCACGTTTCCAGGCCAATCGCAGCTCTTCGTTTGGTAGTTGAAAGACAGACCAGCTGGGCACATCGATGAAACGAATATTCTGTTATGGCACATTAGGAATTGGTCACAACAACCCGTGCCCGCAGGATAAATTTCACCATTTCGACAGTTAGTCGTAATTGACGGCGTTTTTACAGATATGGCACACGGTTCTGGCACTTTTGGTACTATTTCAGTACGCGCGGGTGTAGCACACGGAGATGCGGTACAATTTCCTTGTCTTGATGAAGATGTGGGACACGGTTCTGGTACTTTTAGTACTATTTGAGTAGGCGCGGGTGTAGGACACGGAGGTGCGGGTGTAGCACACGGAGGTGCGGGTGTAGAACACGGAGGTGCAGGTGTACGACACGGAGGTGTAGTGCAAATTTCTTGCCTCGGCACAGATGTGGCACACGGTTCTGGTACTTTTAAGACTATTTCTGTAGGCGCGGGTGTACAACACGGAGGGGAGGTGGAATTTTCTTGCCTTGGTGCAGATGTGGCACAGGGTTCTGGTACTTTTAGTACTTTTTGAGTAGGCGCGGGTGTAGGACACGGAGGTGCGGGTGTAGGACACGGAGGTGCGGGTGTACGACACGGAGGTGCAGTGCAAATTTCTTGCCTCGGCACAGATGTGGCACACGGTTCTGGTTCTTTTAAGACTATTTCTGTAGGCGCGGGTGTACAACACGAAGGGGAGGTGGAAATTTCTTGCCTCGGTGCAGATGTGGCACACGGTTCTGATGCTTTAGGTACTATTTCAGTAAAGCAAGGAGATGTATTCGAAATCTCTTGTTTCGCTGCTGCAGGTTGTGATAGCACGTAGGATTGCCAGTTCTGAGGCTGTGGTTTGGATTTCACTAAAATAAAACAAAATGTTATTAAAAAATACAGAGTTTAAAAATTACGAGTAAATTAATGAAAGCAAAATCATCACATACCTTGTATTGTCAGCGCCAACAAAAACGCAAAAAGGTACATAGCCCGCAACATTATTAATATCTATTGATGAGTTAACGAGTAAAGTGAACTGCTGCTCTTTTGCTGTTTGACTGCCCTTTCTACAAATTGTGTTAGTCTTATGTTGAAGTACTCAATGACGTTTATATTTAAGTTTACTAATTAATAACTGGTTACATTAAAAATGCTCATTTACAATTCATCTAGCAATTTTACAAGTTATTATGCCTACCGTTACAAAGACAAATGCAGTTACTTTTTAATTGGAAGCGACATTAGCCTAGCAGAGCCACGCTACAGCTATATTATGGTTGTAGCACGAATGGGTTGGCTCGACCTGGATAGGACCACGCCCTCGCAGAATACCAGCGTAAAATAGCAGCTTTGCTGCTGTGTTTCGTATGACGGGTGTAGAAAACCCAAGAACCTTTTCACTGAAAACGAGACATTCCATCTTATTCCTCAGGGGTGGCAAAGAATCTGTATTTTGATTCTTTATTGAGAAAAGGTGTAGATGTCTATAAGTCTAAGCAACCACTTACCATCAGGTGGAGTAGTACTCGTTTGTTACCCTATACTATAAAAAAGTTTCCTTTTGCACTCTCTATGTCAATTACTGTTGTTCTACTGCGAATATTGTCTTTACGATCTTATGCTTTGCTTTTCAATGCGCTATATTTTTGTGTAATTTGTAACTTCGTCAAGTAGTGGTGGCGTAAGTGAACCCACTACCCCATATCTCGCCGTGGCTGTCTTAAGAGGCGACAGAGGGAAATGAAACGAGATTGCCAAAATGCAGCACCTGCTGAACCTGCTGCCACCGTGGCTGGATGAGTGGCGTATGGCCGTCAACGTTGGGAAGACGACCGCTCTCTTCACCCGCTGCTACAGAGGCCAGGAAATTGCAACAGGAGAATTGGAAACAGCATAACTGCTACCAGGACCGGTATATAGTAATGTACTGCGAGGAGATTCCTGGCAATGTGGTATGCCCCGAGGCCCGAGACCTGCTGTGTGCTAAATATTATACACGCAGAGGACAACGTAGGAGGCTAGTGCCTTCCTTGTCTAAATTACACCTATCCCTGTTCATTCTGAAACACTATTGTTTTTATAGGAAAACATATTATGTTTTCCTTATAAGTCTTAATGTTTTTTATCTGTTATCACAAGAGCAAAAATAATCATAAGTGCCAAAATATATTTTTATCCAAAATAAGTATCTATTTTAATTATTATATTAAAATAGATACTTTTATTTGTATTGCACAGATGATTACTGTTGAATTGAACATGACTCTAAATTAATCTAAAAACAAACTATTATGTAATTAAAGGAGCAAACTACTAACAGCAAAGGAGTGGAATAATTTGCCGGCGTCTATCTTTCCGTCCGAATACAATCTAGGCGTCTTCAAGGCAAGAGTGAATAGGCTTTTGTTACGATAAGACAGTGCGATTTACCATCTAAGGCTGCATCACCACTTACCACCAGGTGGGATTGTGGTCAAACACTGGCTTATAATAAGTAAAAAAAAAAAAAAAATTAACTCTCGACCGGGGAATCGAACTCCGAAATTTCGTTCGACATTATATTGATTTCTTTTTATAAGATAAAGGTAACAAACGAGCACACAGTCCACCTTATGGTAAGTGGTTGCTGTGGCCCATAGGCATCTACATCTCTCCTCGATTACAAATCAAAATGCAGATGCGTTGTCACCAGTGAGGACTAAGATGGAATGCCTCGTTTCCAGTAAAAAGGGTTTCCGGTTCTCTACACTCTCCATACGAAACACAGCAGCGTTAAGCTGCCATTTTACGCTGGTATTCTGTGGGAGCGTGGTCCTTCCCCGGTCGAGCCGACCCATTCGTGCTACAACTATCCTACTAAAATAGCTGCAGCATGGCTCTACCACGTTGTGAATTTATTCATTTTTAACATAGATTGCTCCATGTTGAAGTACCTTGCATAATTTAATAGCAATGTTTACTGAACGTAAGATTATTTATTTTTTGAAAGGAAGTAAATAATAAATTATTTTTAAGCGCGTCGCCAACAGGTGTTTGTGTTAAACTTCAGTAAAATTTTATGTTTGTTTGCAATACTGATATGTTGTGACCTCTGAGGACCAGGATTACCTCTTTATTATTGAAAAGGGTCTCCGATTCTCATCACTCGTCACAACCAATACACCAGCATTACTTACTCTGTAAGAAAGCAAAATTAGTAATCGTAATTTTAGAATCATTGGCTATTCAAGACGATAGATGGTGCAATTCGTACTGATTCCGTGAAGTTTTTATTTTTATTTAGATAAAATATGTACGACCGCAACTGCTTAAATACAGACTCCAGAAAAACGTCGCAGTAAAGATTTTTCAATACAACGTGAAAATTAGTTAAAAAAAATAGTAGGTTTTGCACTACACTAACGCTTATTTGTAAACAGTGTTAGGAGTAGAACTACCAGGAATGCCTGTAAAAATATCGTCGGATTATAAAAAAGAACCATAAAGAGCTGGTTGTTTTAAAGTGAACTGACACTTAGGTTAAAGGCTCGAAACGCGTATCGTCAGGCCATGAACAAAGCGAAACAAGAACCTAGACAGACAGTGACATAGCATGGTATAATCAAGTACATAGTCCAGTATATTGCCAAATACATAATTTGGTAATAATCAAGAAATATTAGAGTACATAGCAATATAAAATGTAGTGATGAAATTAATTTTCGTGGGTCATACCTCCTTTAAGTCGCCATTTATGGAAAGGAAAAGTCTTATAAGTACAAAGTTATAAAATAATAAACTTGCTAAATGCAATTTGAGAATCGACCGTGATGCAGACCGTTGTAGAGAAGAACGTCTTTTTCACTACAGTTTAAGTTTGTACTGCAATTCCCGGGAGGGATGAACAATCCGCATACTTATGTTAGCTTATACGGAGCCCTAATACTAGTTGTTAGAACTATTCTTCTGTCGTGGACCCTGTCTGAGTAGGCTCCACCCTTTTACCTGTTCATGCAGCCGAATAGCAGTGTGTAGAGAGCCAGTATAATAATAATTAATAACAGGCTGCGAGGCATTCCAGCTTAGTTCTGAGACGTGAAAACGCATCTGTAGCCTACCTTCTTTGAAGTTGATGTTGCCACTTACCATCAGGTGCACTGTAAGCTCGTTTGTCAGTTCAGTTTCATTTAAAAAAAAACCCTAAGTCCGGTATTTTTCACTCATCCGTAGATGGATGCAGGATGTAATAAGATTTGTGGTAAGGGGACAATTTTAAGTCATTCAATGAAACCTACTTATTACGTATATTTTTGGTATTTTTGTACAAATATTGGTTGGAACCGAAGTTTGCAGTAAATTTTTATGCTGCTTTTTAATTTGAGGTATTACGTCTTAAGTCTAAGGTATAAAATATACACATGTTTTATTTCAGTAATT
The DNA here is from genome assembly GCA_033319125.1 of Parnassius glacialis. Lineage (NCBI taxonomy): Eukaryota > Metazoa > Arthropoda > Insecta > Lepidoptera > Papilionidae > Parnassius > Parnassius glacialis. The sequence continues at coordinate 18,462,027 of JAVANC010000001.1, read as the reverse complement.
TTATTTCAACCTTATTCAATGGAACATTGTTTACATTCAATTTTATAAATTAAAGCTAACCTGAGTGGTGAATTTGGTGTCTTCCATTTTAATCTTGTAATAAATTTGAGTCTTGTCAAGTGAAGAATGCAGCACCTGCACATAAAATACCTTATTTTATTTTATATCATCAACTAAGTAATAAAGTAGACAGAAGCGATGATAAACTTTGCATCGCTAATTATTTAATTAAAATTTGCCCGGCGGTGAAGGAAAACATCGTGAGGAAACCTGCATGTCTGAGAAATAAGAAAAAACATATTTCGAAGACATGTGAAGTTGGCCAACACGCATTGGGGGCAGCGCGGCGGACATTTCCTTGCCCTAAAACCCTCTCAGAAATGAGAGGAGGCCTGTGCCCAGCAGTGGGACGTAAACAGGCTGCAACTTTACTTTATTGTTATCATTCATATCAACAATATTGTTTGTACAATTTTATTGTTCACAAAATGTGTGTCACACAATTAGATTTTTTTTAAATTAGTATATAAAAGAATAATGATAAAATCAAGTTAAGACTATGCTTTCATTCATTCAGTCATTCATTACAGCTTATCAAAGGTATACTAGTCTAGAGGAGATTTTTGCCATAGTTGCCACGCTCGCCAGGTGCGTTGTCAACCGCATTTTTTTATTATTATTATTGTGAGTTGTCATCAAGAAGATGCAACTCCTGTTTAATTTTATTATGTAGCCCTTCACACTACTCACGGGATGATAAGGGGTAATGGATTCTCTATTGAAGAGAAGATTACGCTCGATAACTTGAAATTATATAGTTCAAGGATCCCATTCTACATACCTGCAATTACCGTCCTCTTGTCGTTTACTTTCAAATGTAACTATTCGCCTTAGATTGCTGGAAAAATAAAGTCTATTAGTTCTCTCATTACGTTTAGATTATATGTAATGGTAAAATCTCGTGATATTATTTACCTGGTGCACCACAAGCCGGCACGTTTCCAGGCCAATCGCAGCTCTTCGTTTGGTAGTTGAAAGACAGACCAGCTGGGCACATCGATGAAACGAATATTCTGTTATGGCACATTAGGAATTGGTCACAACAACCCGTGCCCGCAGGATAAATTTCACCATTTCGACAGTTAGTCGTAATTGACGGCGTTTTTACAGATATGGCACACGGTTCTGGCACTTTTGGTACTATTTCAGTACGCGCGGGTGTAGCACACGGAGATGCGGTACAATTTCCTTGTCTTGATGCAGATGTGGGACACGGTTCTGGTACTTTTAGTACTATTTGAGTAGGCGCGGGTGTAGGACACGGAGGTGCGGGTGTAGCACACGGAGGTGCGGGTGTAGAACACGGAGGTGCAGGTGTACGACACGGAGGTGTAGTGCAAATTTCTTGCCTCGGCACAGATGTGGCACACGGTTCTGGTACTTTTAAGACTATTTCTGTAGGCGCGGGTGTACAACACGGAGGGGAGGTGGAATTTTCTTGCCTTGGTGCAGATGTGGCACAGGGTTCTGGTACTTTTAGTACTTTTTGAGTAGGCGCGGGTGTAGGACACGGAGGTGCGGGTGTAGGACACGGAGGTGCGGGTGTACGACACGGAGGTGCAGTGCAAATTTCTTGCCTCGGCACAGATGTGGCACACGGTTCTGGTTCTTTTAAGACTATTTCTGTAGGCGCGGGTGTACAACACGAAGGGGAGGTGGAAATTTCTTGCCTCGGTGCAGATGTGGCACACGGTTCTGATGCTTTAGGTACTATTTCAGTAAAGCAAGGAGATGTATTCGAAATCTCTTGTTTCGCTGCTGCAGGTTGTGATAGCACGTAGGATTGCCAGTTCTGAGGCTGTGGTTTGGATTTCACTAAAATAAAACAAAATGTTATTAAAAAATACAGAGTTTAAAAATTAAATTAATGAAAGCAAAATCATCACATACCTTGTATTGTCAGCGCCAACAAAAACGCAAAAAGTACATAGCCCGCAACATTATTAATATCTATTGATGAGTTAACGAGTAAAGTGAACTGCTGCTCTTTTGCTGTTTGACTGCCCTTTCTACAAATTGTGTTAGTCTTATGTTGAAGTACTCAATGACGTTTATATTTAAGTTTACTAATTAATAACTGGTTACATTAAAAATGCTCATTTACAATTCATCTAGCAATTTTACAAGTTATTATGCCTACCGTTACAAAGACAAATGCAGTTACTTTTTAATTGGAAGCGACATTAGCCTAGCAGAGCCACGCTACAGCTATATTATGGTTGTAGCACGAATGGGTTGGCTCGACCTGGATAGGACCACGCCCTCGCAGAATACCAGCGTAAAATAGCAGCTTTGCTGCTGTGTTTCGTATGATGGGTGTAGAAAACCGAAGAACCTTTTCACTGAAAACGAGACATTCCATCTTATTCCTCAGGGGTGGCAAAGAATCTGTATTTTGATTCTTTATTGAGAAAAGGTGTAGATGTCTATAAGTCACAGCAACCACTTACCATCAGGTGGAGTAGTACTCGTTTGTTACCCTATACTATAAAAAAGTTTCCTTTTGCACTCTCTATGTCAATTACTGTTGTTCTACTGCGAATATTGTCTTTACGATCTTATGCTTTGCTTTTCAATGCGCTATATTTTTGTGTAATTTGCAACTTCGTCAAGTAGTGGTGGCGTAAGTGAACCCACTACCCCATATCTCGCCGTGGCTGTCTTAAGAGGCGACAGAGGGAAATGAAACGAGATTGCCAAAATGCAGCACCTGCTGAACCTGCTGCCACCGTGGCTGGATGAGTGGCGTATGGCCGTCAACGTTGGGAAGACGACCGCTCTCTTCACCCGCTGCTACAGAGGCCAGGAAATTGCAACAGGAGAATTGGAAACAGCATAACTGCTACCAGGACCGGTACAAAGTAATGTACTGCGAGGAGATTCCTGGCAATGTGGTATGCCCCGAGGCCCGAGACCTGCTGTGTGCTAAATATTATACACGCAGAGGACAACGTAGGAGGCTAGTGCCTTCCTTGTCTAAATTACACCTATCCCTGTTCATTCTGAAACACTATTGTTTTTATAGGAAAACATATTATGTTTTCCTTATGAGTCTTAATGTTTTTTATCTGTTATCACAAGAGCAAAAATAATCATAAGTGCCAAAATATATTTTTATCCAAAATAAGTATCTATTTTAATTATTATATTAAAATAGATACTTTTATTTGTATTGCACAGATGATTACTGTTGAATTGAACATGACTCTAAATTAATCTAAAAACAAACTATTATGTAATTAAAGGAGCAAACTACTAACAGCAAAGGAGTGGAATAATTTGCCGGCGTCTATCTTTCCGTCCGAATACAATCTAGGCGTCTTCAAGGCAAGAGTGAATAGGCTTTTGTTACGATAAGACAGTGCGATTTACCATCTAAGGCTGCATCACCACTTACCACCAGGTGGGATTGTGGTTAAGCACTGGCTTATAATAAGTAAAAAAAAAAAAAAATTAACTCTCGACCGGGGAATCGAACTCCGAACTTTCGTTCGACATTATATTGATTTCTTTTTATAAGATAAAGGTAACAAACGAGCACACAGTCCACCTTATGGTAAGTGGTTGCTGTGGCCCATAGACATCTACATCTCTCCTCGATTACAAATCAAAATGCAGATGCGTTGTCACCAGTGAGGACTAAGATGGAATGCCTCGTTTCCAGTAAAAAGGGTTTCCGGTTCTCTACACTCTCCATACGAAACACAGCAGCGTTAAGCTGCCATTTTACGCTGGTATTCTGTGGGAGCGTGGTCCTTCCCCGGTCGAGCCGACCCATTCGTGCTACAACTATCCTACTAAAATAGCTGCAGCATGGCTCTACCACGTTGTGAATTTATTCATTTTTAACATAGATTGCTCCATGTTGAAGTACCTTGCATAATTTAATAGCAATGTTTACTGAACGTAAGATTATTTATTTTTTGAAAGGAAGTAAATAATAAATTATTTTTAAGCGCGTCGCCAACAGGTGTTTGTGTTAAACTTCAGTAAAATTTTATGTTTGTTTGCAATACTGATATGTTGTGACCTCTGACGACCAGGATTACCTCTTTATTATTGAAAAGGGTCTCCGATTCTCATCACTCGTCACAACCAATACACCAGCATTACTTACTCTGTAAGAAAGCAAAATTAGTAATCGTAATTTTAGAATCATTGGCTATTCAAGACGATAGATGGTGCAATTCGTACTGATTCCGTGAAGTTTTTATTTTTATTTAGATAAAATATGTACGACCGCAACTGCTTAAATACAGACTCCAGAAAAACGTCGCAGTAAAGATTTTTCAATACAACGTGAAAATTAGTTAAAAAAAATAGTAGGTTTTGCACTACACTAACGCTTATTTGTAAACAGTGTTAGGAGTAGAACTACCAGGAATGCCTGTAAAAATATCGTCGGATTATAAAAAAGAACCATAAATAGCTGGTTGATTTAAAGTGAACTGACACTTAGGTTAAAGGCTCGAAACGCGTATCGTCAGGCCATGAACAAAGCGAAACAAGAACCTAGACAGACAGTGACATAGCATGGTATAATCAAGTACATAGTCCAGTATATTGCCAAATACATAATTTGGTAAATAATCAAGAAATATTAGAGTACATAGCAATATAAAATGTAGTGATGAAATTAATTTTCGTGGGTCATACCTCCTTTAAGTCGCCATTTATGGAAAGGAAAAGTCTTATAAGTACAAAGTTATAAAATAATAAACTTGCTAAATGCAATTTGAGAATCGACCGTGATGCAGACCGTTGTAGAGAAGAACGTCTTTTTCACTACAGTTTAAGTTTGTACTGCAATTCCCGGGAGGGATGAACAATCCGCATACTTATGTTAGCTTATACGGAGCCCTAATACTAGTTGTTAGAACTATTCTTCTGTCGTGGACCCTGTCTGAGTAGGCTCCACCCTTTTACCTGTTCCTGCAGCCGAATAGCAGTGTGTAGAGAGCCAGTATAATAATAATTAATAACAGGCTGCGAGGCATTCCAGCTTAGTTCTGGGACGTGAAAACGCATCTGTAGCCTACCTTCTTTGAAGTTGATGTTGCCACTTACCATCAGGTGCACTGTAAGCTCGTTTGTCAGTTCAGTTTCATTTAAAAAAAAACCCTAAGTCCGGTATTTTTCACTCATCCGTAGATGGATGCAGGATGTAATAAGATTTGTGGTAAGGGGACAATTTTAAGTCATTCAATGAAACCTACTTATTACGTATATTTTTGGTATTTTTGTACAAATATTGGTTGGAACCGAAGTTTGCAGTAAATTTTTATGCTGCTTTTTAATTTGAGGTATTACGTCTTAAGTCTAAGGTATAAAATATACACATGTTTTATTTCAGTAATTTTATTTCAACCTTATTCAATGGAACATTGTTTACATTCAATTTTATAAATTAAAGCTAACCTGAGTGGTGAATTTGGTGTCTTCCATTTTAATCTTGTAATAAATTTGAGTCTTGTCAAGTGAAGAATGCAGCACCTGCACATAAAATACCTTATTTTATTTTATATCATCAACTAAGTAATAAAGTAGACAGAAGCGATGATAAACTTTGCATCGCTAATTATTTAATTAAAATTTGCCCGGCGGTGAAGGAAAACATCGTGAGGAAACCTGCATGTCTGAGAAATAAGAAAAAACATATTTCGAAGACATGTGAAGTTGGCCAACACGCATTGGGGGCAGCGCGGCGGACATTTCCTAGCCCTAAAACCCTCTCAGAAATGAGAGGAGGCCTGTGCCCAGCAGTGGGACGTAAACAGGCTGCAACTTTACTTTACTTTATTGTTATCATTCATATCAACAATATTGTTTGTACAATTTTATTGTTCACAAAATGTGTGTCACGCAATTTGATTTTTTTTAAATTAGTATATAAAAGAATAATGATAAAATCAAGTTAAGACTATGCTTTCATTCATTCAGTCATTCATTACAGCTTATCAAAGGTATACTAGTCTAGAGGAGATTTTTGCCATAGTTGCCACGCTCGGCAGGTGCGTTGCCAACCGCATTTTTTATTATTATTATTGTGAGTTGTCATCAAGAAGATGCAACTCCTGTTTAATTTTATTATGTAGCCCTTCACACTACTCACGGGATGATAAGGGGTAATGGATTCTCTATTGAAGAGAAGATTACGCTCGATAACTTGAAATTATATAGTTCAAGGATCCTATTCTACATACCTGCAATTACCGTCCTCTTGTCGTTTACTTTCAAATGTAACTATTCGCCTTAGATTGCTGGAAAAATAAAGTCTATTAGTTCTCTCATTACGTTTAGATTATATGTAATGGTAAAATCTCGTGATATTATTTACCTGGTGCACCACAAGCCGGCACGTTTCCAGGCCAATCGCAGCTCTTCGTTTGGTAGTTGAAAGACAGACCAGCTGGGCACATCGATGAAACGAATATTCTGTTATGGCACATTAGGAATTGGTCACAACAACCCGTGCCCGCAGGATAAATTTCACCATTTCGACAGTTAGTCGTAATTGACGGCGTTTTTACAGATATGGCACACGGTTCTGGCACTTTTGGTACTATTTCAGTACGCGCGGGTGTAGCACACGGAGATGCGGTACAATTTCCTTGTCTTGATGCAGATGTGGGACACGGTTCTGGTACTTTTAGTACTATTTGAGTAGGCGCGGGTGTAGGACACGGAGGTGCGGGTGTAGCACACGGAGGTGCGGGTGTAGAACACGGAGGTGCAGGTGTACGACACGGAGGTGTAGTGCAAATTTCTTGCCTCGGCACAGATGTGGCACACGGTTCTGGTACTTTTAAGACTATTTCTGTAGGCGCGGGTGTACAACACGGAGGGGAGGTGGAATTTTCTTGCCTTGGTGCAGATGTGGCACAGGGTTCTGGTACTTTTAGTACTTTTTGAGTAGGCGCGGGTGTAGGACACGGAGGTGCGGGTGTACGAAACGGAGGTGCAGTGCAAATTTCTTGCCTCGGCACAGATGTGGCACACGGTTCTGGTTCTTTTAAGACTATTTCTGTAGGCGCGGGTGTACAACACGAAGGGGAGGTGGAAATTTCTTGCCTCGGTGCAGATGTGGCACACGGTTCTGATGCTTTAGGTACTATTTCAGTAAAGCAAGGAGATGTATTCGAAATGTCTTGTTTCGCTGCTGCAGGTTGTGATAGCACGTAGGATTGCCAGTTCTGAGGCTGTGGTTTGGATTTCACTAAAATAAAACAAAATGTTATTAAAAAATACAGAGTTTAAAAATTAAATTAATGAAAGCAAAATCATCACATACCTTGTATTGTCAGCGCCAACAAAAACGCAAAAAGGTACATAGCCCGCAACATGATTAATATCTATTGATGAGTTAACGAGTAAAGTGAACTGCTGCTCTTTTGCTGTTTGACTGCCCTTTCTACAAATTGTGTTAGTCTTATATTGAAGTACTCAATGACGTTTATATTTAAGTTTACTAATTAATAACTGGTTACATTAAAAATGCTCATTTACAATTCATCTAGCAATTTTACAAGTTATTATGCCTACCGTTACAAAAACAAATGCAGTTACTTTTTAATTGGAAGCGACATTAGCCTAGCAGAGCCACGCTACAGCTATATTATGGTTGTAGCACGAATGGGTTGGCTCGACCTGGATAGGACCACGCCCTCGCAGAATACCAGCGTAAAATATCAGCTTTGCTGCTGTGTTTCGTATGATGGGTGTAGAAAACCGAAGAACCTTTTCACTGAAAACGAGACATTCCATCTTATTCCTCAGGGGTGGCAAAGAATCTGTATTTTGATTCTTTATTGAGAAAAGGTGTAGATGTCTATAAGTCTAAGCAACCACTTACCATCAGGTGGAGTAGTACTCGTTTGTTACCCTATACTATAAAAAAGTTTCCTTTTGCACTCTCTATGTCAATTACTGTTGTTCTACTGCGAATATTGTCTTTACGATCTTATGCTTTGCTTTTCAATGCGCTATATTTTTGTGTAATTTGCAACTTCGTCAAGTAGTGGTGGCGTAAGTGAACCCACTACCCCATATCTCGCCGTGGCTGTCTTAAGAGGCGACAGAGGGAAATGAAACGAGATTGCCAAAATGCAGCACCTGCTGAACCTGCTGCCACCGTGGCTGGATGAGTGGCGTATGGCCGTCAACGTTGGGAAGACGACCGCTCTCTTCACCCGCTGCTACAGAGGCCAGGAAATTGCAACAGGAGAATTGGAAACAGCATAACTGCTACCAGGACCGGTACAAAGTAATGTACTGCGAGGAGATTCCTGGCAATGTGGTATGCCCCGAGGCCCGAGACCTGCTGTGTGCTAAATATTATACACGCAGAGGACAACGTAGGAGGCTAGTGCCTTCCTTGTCTAAATTACACCTATCCCTGTTCATTCTGAAACACTATTGTTTTTATAGGAAAACATATTATGTTTTCCTTATGAGTCTTAATGTTTTTTATCTGTTATCACAAGAGCAAAAATAATCATAAGTGCCAAAATATATTTTTATCCAAAATAAGTATCTATTTTAATTATTATATTAAAATAGATACTTTTATTTGTATTGCACAGATGATTACTGTTGAATTGAACATGACTCTAAATTAATCTAAAAACAAACTATTATGTAATTAACTCTCGACCGGGGAATCGAACTCCGAACTTTCGTTCGACATTATATTGAGTTCTTTTTATAAGATAAGGGTAACAAACGAGCACACAGTCCACCTTATTGTAAGATGGTTGCTGTGGCCCATAGACATCTACATCTCTCCTCGATTACAAATCAAAATGCAGATGCGTTGTCACCAGTGAGGACTAAGATGGAATGCCTCGTTTCCAGTAAAAAGGGTTTCCGGTTCTCTACACTCTCCATACGAAACACATGCGTGCACACGTGAGCGTGGTCCTTCCCCGGTCGAGCCGACCCATTCGTGCTACAACTATCCTACTAAAATAGCTGCAGCATGGCTCTACCACGTTGTGAATTTATTCATTTTTAACATAGATTGCTCCATGTTGAAGTACCTTGCATAATTTAATAGCAATGTTTACTGAACGTAAGATTATTTATTTTTTGAAAGGAAGTAAATAATAAATTATTTTTAAGCGCGTCGCCAACAGGTGTTTGTGTTAAACTTCAGTAAAATTTTATGTTTGTTTGCAATACTGATATGTTGTGACCTCTGAGGACCAGGATTACCTCTTTATTATTGAAAAGGGTCTCCAATTCTCATCACTCGTCACAACCAATACACCAGCATTACTTACTCTGTAAGAAAGCAAAATTAGTAATCGTAATTTTAGAATCATTGGCTATTCAGGACGATAGATGGTGCAGTTCGTACTGATTCCCTGAAGTTTTTATTTTTATTTAGATAAAATATGTACGACCGCAACTGCTTAAATACAGACTCCAGAAAAACGTCGCAGTAAAGATTTTTCAATACAACGTGAAAATATGTTAAAAAAAATAGTAGGTTTTGCACTACACTAACGCTTATTTGTAAACAGTGTTAGGAGTAGAACTACCAGGAATGCCTGTAAAAATATCGTCGGATTATAAAAAAGAACCATAAAGAGCTGGTTGTTTTAAAGTGAACTGACACTTAGGTTATAGGCTCGAAACGCGTATCGTCAGGCCATGAACAAAGCGAAACAAGAACCTAGACAGACAGTGACATAGCATGGTATAATCAAGTACATAGTCCAGTATATTGCCAAATACATAATTTGGTAAATAATCAAGAAATATTAGAGTACATAGCAATATAAAATGTAGTGATGAAATTAATTTTCGTGGGTCATACCTCCTTTAAGTCGCCATTTATGGAAAGGAAAAGTCTTATAAGTACAAAGTTATAAAATAATAAACTTGCTAAATGCAATTTGAGAATCGACCGTGATGCAGACCGTTGTAGAGAAGAACGTCTTTTTCACTACAGTTTAAGTTTGTACTGCAATTCCCGGGAGGGATGAACAATCCGCATACTTATGTTAGCTTATACGGAGCCCTAATACTAGTTGTTAGAACTATTCTTCTGTCGTGGACCCTGTCTGAGTAGGCTCCACCCTTTTACCTGTTCCTGCAGCCGAATAGCAGTGTGTAGAGAGCCAGTATAATAATAATTAATAACAGGCTGCGAGGCATTCCAGCTTAGTTCTGGGACGTGAAAACGCATCTGTAGCCTACCTTCTTTGAAGTTGATGTTGCCACTTACCATCAGGTGCACTGTAAGCTCGTTTGTCAGTTCAGTTTCATTTAAAAAAAAACCCTAAGTCCGGTATTTTTCACTCATCCGTAGATGGATGCAGGATGTAATAAGATTTGTGGTAAGGGGACAATTTTAAGTCATTCAATGAAACCTACTTATTACGTATATTTTTGGTATTTTTGTACAAATATTGGTTGGAACCGAAGTTTGCAGTAAATTTTTATGCTGCTTTTTAATTTGAGGTATTACGTCTTAAGTCTAAGGTATAAAATATACACATGTTTTATTTCAGTAAATTTATTTCAACCTTATTCAATGGAACATTGTTTACATTCAATTTTATAAATTAAAGCTAACCTGAGTGGTGAATTTGGTGTCTTCCATTTTAATCTTGTAATAAATTTGAGTCTTGTCAAGTGAAGAATGCAGCACCTGCACATAAAATACCTTATTTTATTTTATATCATCAACTAAGTAATAAAGTAGACAGAAGCGATGATAAACTTTGCATCGCTAATTATTTAATTAAAATTTGCCCGGCGGTGAAGGAAAACATCGTGAGGAAACCTGCATGTCTGAGAAATAAGAAAAAACATATTTCGAAGACATGTGAAGTTGGCCAACACGCATTGGGGGCAGCGCGGCGGACATTTCCTAGCCCTAAAACCCTCTCAGAAATGAGAGGAGGCCTGTGCCCAGCAGTGGGACGTAAACAGGCTGCAACTTTACTTTACTTTATTGTTATCATTCATATCAACAATATTGTTTGTACAATTTTATTGTTCACAAAATGTGTGTCACGCAATTTGATTTTTTTTAAATTAGTATATAAAAGAATAATGATAAAATCAAGTTAAGACTATGCTTTCATTCATTCAGTCATTCATTACAGCTTATCAAAGGTATACTAGTCTAGAGGAGATTTTTACCATAGTTGCCACGCTCGGCAGGTGCGTTGCCAACCGCATTTTTTATTATTATTATTGTGAGTTGTCATCAAGAAGATGCAACTCCTGTTTAATTTTATTATGTAGCCCTTCACACTACTCACGGGATGATAAGGGGTAATGGATTATCTATTGAAGAGAAGATTACGCTCGATAACTTGAAATTATATAGTTCAAGGATCCCATTCTACATACCTGCAATTACCGTCCTCTTATCGTTTACTTTCAAATGTAACTATTCGCCTTAGATTGCTGGAAAAATAAAGTCTATTAGTTCTCTCATTACGTTTAGATTATATGTAATGGTAAAATCTCGTGATATTATTTACCTGGTGCACCACAAGCCGGCACGTTTCCAGGCCAATCGCAGCTCTTCGTTTGGTAGTTGAAAGACAGACCAGCTGGGCACATCGATGAAACGAATATTCTGTTATGGCACATTAGGAATTGGTCACAACAACCCGTGCCCGCAGGATAAATTTCACCATTTCGACAGTTAGTCGTAATTGACGGCGTTTTTACAGATATGGCACACGGTTCTGGCACTTTTGGTACTATTTCAGTACGCGCGGGTGTAGCACGGAGATGCGGTACAATTTCCTTGTCTTGATGCAGATGTGGGACACGATTCTGGTACTTTTAGTACTATTTGAGTAGGCGCGGGTGTAGGACACGGAGGTGCGGGTGTAGCACACGGAGGTGCGGGTGTAGAACACGGAGGTGCAGGTGTACGACACGGAGGTGTAGTGCAAATTTCTTGCCTCGGCACAGATGTGGCACACGGTTCTGGTACTTTTAAGACTATTTCTGTAGGCGCGGGTGTACAACACGGAGGGGAGGTGGAATTTTCTTGCCTTGGTGCAGATGTGGCACAGGGTTCTGGTACTTTTAGTACTTTTTGAGTAGGCGCGGGTGTAGGACACGGAGGTGCGGGTGTAGGACACGGAGGTGCGGGTGTACGACACGGAGGTGCAGTGCAAATTTCTTGCCTCGGCACAGATGTGGCACACGGTTCTGGTTCTTTTAAGACTATTTCTGTAGGCGCGGGTGTACAACACGAAGGGGAGGTGGAAATTTCTTGCCTCGGTGCAGATGTGGCACACGGTTCTGATGCTTTAGGTACTATTTCAGTAAAGCAAGGAGATGTATTCGAAATCTCTTGTTTCGCTGCTGCAGGTTGTGATAGCACGTAGGATTGCCAGTTCTGAGGCTGTGGTTTGGATTTCACTAAAATAAAACAAAATGTTATTAAAAATTCAGAGTTTAAAAATTACGAGTAAATTAATGAAAGCAAAATCATCACATACCTTGTATTGTCAGCGCCAACAAAAACGCAAAAAGGTACATAGCCCGCAACATGATTAATATCTATTGATGAGTTAACGAGTAAAGTGAACTGCTGCTCTTTTGCTGTTTGACTGCCCTTTCTACAAATTGTGTTAGTCTTATGTTGAAGTACTCAATGACGTTTATATTTAAGTTTACTAATTAATAACTGGTTACATTAAAAATGCTCATTTACAATTCATCTAGCAATTTTACAAGTTATTATGCCTACCGTTACAAAGACAAATGCAGTTACTTTTTAATTGGAAGCGACATTAGCCTAGCAGAGCCACGCTACAGCTATATTATGGTTGTAGCACGAATGGGTTGGCTCGACCTGGATAGGACCACGCCCTCGCAGAATACCAGCGTAAAATAGCAGCTTTGCTGCTGTGTTTCGTATGATGGGTGTAGAAAACCGAAGAACCTTTTCACTGAAAACGAGACATTCCATCTTATTCCTCAGGGGTGGCAAAGAATCTGTATTTTGATTCTTTATTGAGAAAAGGTGTAGATGTCTATAAGTCACAGCAACCACTTACCATCAGGTGGAGTAGTACTCGTTTGTTACCCTATACTATAAAAAAGTTTCCTTTTGCACTCTCTATGTCAATTACTGTTGTTCTACTGCGAATATTGTCTTTACGATCTTATGCTTTGCTTTTCAATGCGCTATATTTTTGTGTAATTTGCAACTTCGTCAAGTAGTGGTGGCGTAAGTGAACCCACTACCCCATATCTCGCCGTGGCTGTCTTAAGAGGCGACAGAGGGAAATGAAACGAGATTGCCAAAATGCAGCACCTGCTGAACCTGCTGCCACCGTGGCTGGATGAGTGGCGTATGGCCGTCAACGTTGGGAAGACGACCGCTCTCTTCACCCGCTGCTACAGAGGCCAGGAAATTGCAACAGGAGAATTGGAAACAGCATAACTGCTACCAGGACCGGTACAAAGTAATGTACTGCGAGGAGATTCCTGGCAATGTGGTATGCCCCGAGGCCCGAGACCTGCTGTGTGCTAAATATTATACACGCAGAGGACAACGTAGGAGGCTAGTGCCTTCCTTGTCTAAATTACACCTATCCCTGTTCATTCTGAAACACTATTGTTTTTATAGGAAAACATATTATGTTTTCCTTATGAGTCTTAATGTTTTTTATCTGTTATCACAAGAGCAAAAATAATCATAAGTGCCAAAATATATTTTTATCCAAAATAAGTATCTATTTTAATTATTATATTAAAATAGATACTTTTATTTGTATTGCACAGATGATTACTGTTGAATTGAACATGACTCTAAATTAATCTAAAAACAAACTATTATGTAATTAAAGGAGCAAACTACTAACAGCAAAGGAGTGGAATAATTTGCCGGCGTCTATCTTTCCGTCCGAATACAATCTAGGCGTCTTCAAGGCAAGAGTGAATAGGCTTTTGTTACGATAAGACAGTGCGATTTACCATCTAAGGCTGCATCACCACTTACCACCAGGTGGGATTGTGGTCAAACACTGGCTTATAATAAGTAAAAAAAAAAAAAAAATTAACTCTCGACCGGGGAATCGAACTCCGAACTTTCGTTCGACATTATATTGATTTCTTTTTATAAGATAAAGGTAACAAACGAGCACACAGTCCACCTTATGGTAAGTGGTTGCTGTGGCCCATAGACATCTACATTTCTCCTCGATTACAAATCAAAATGCAGATGCGTTGTCACCAGTGAGGACTAAGATGGAATGCCTCGTTTCCAGTAAAAAGGGTTTCCGGTTCTCTACACTCTCCATACGAAACACAGCAGTGTTAAGCTGCCATTTTACGCTGGTATTCTGTGGGAGCGTGGTCCTTCCCCGGTCGAGCCGACCCATTCGTGCTACAACTATCCTACTAAAATAGCTGCAGCATGGCTCTACCACGTTGTGAATTTATTCATTTTTAACATAGATTGCTCCATGTTGAAGTACCTTGCATAATTTAATAGCAATGTTTACTGAACGTAAGATTATTTATTTTTTGAAAGGAAGTAAATAATAAATTATTTTTAAGCGCGTCGCCAACAGGTGTTTGTGTTAAACTTCAGTAAAATTTTATGTTTGTTTGCAATACTGATATGTTGTGACCTCTGAGGACCAGGATTACCTCTTTATTATTGAAAAGGGTCTCCGATTCTCATCACTCGTCACAACCAATACACCAGCATTACTTACTCTGTAAGAAAGCAAAATTAGTAATCGTAATTTTAGAATCATTGGCTATTCAAGACGATAGATGGTGCAATTCGTACTGATTCCGTGAAGTTTTTATTTTTATTTAGATAAAATATGTACGACCGCAACTGCTTAAATACAGACTCCAGAAAAACGTCGCAGTAAAGATTTTTCAATACAACGTGAAAATATGTTAAAAAAAATAGTAGGTTTTGCACTACACTAACGCTTATTTGTAAACAGTGTTAGGAGTAGAACTACCAGGAATGCCTGTAAAAATATCGTCGGATTATAAAAAAGAACCATAAAGAGCTGGTTGTTTTAAAGTGAACTGACACTTAGGTTAAAGGCTCGAAACGCGTATCGTCAGGCCATGAACAAAGCGAAACAAGAACCTAGACAGACAGTGACATAGCATGGTATAATCAAGTACATAGTCCAGTATATTGCCAAATACATAATTTGGTAAATAATCAAGAAATATTAGAGTACATAGCAATATAAAATGTAGTGATGAAATTAATTTTCGTGGGTCATACCTCCTTTAAGTCGCCATTTATGGAAAGGAAAAGTCTTATAAGTACAAAGTTATAAAATAATAAACTTGCTAAATGCAATTTGAGAATCGACCGTGATGCAGACCGTTGTAGAGAAGAACGTCTTTTTCACTACAGTTTAAGTTTGTACTGCAATTCCCGGGAGGGATGAACAATCCGCATACTTATGTTAGCTTATACGGAGCCCTAATACTAGTTGTTAGAACTATTCTTCTGTCGTGGACCCTGTCTGAGTAGGCTCCACCCTTTTACCTGTTCCTGCAGCCGAATAGCAGTGTGTAGAGAGCCAGTATAATAATAATTAATAACAGGCTGCGAGGCATTCCAGCTTAGTTCTGGGACGTGAAAACGCATCTGTAGCCTACCTTCTTTGAAGTTGATGTTGCCACTTACCATCAGGTGCACTGTAAGCTCGTTTGTCAGGTATATTTCACTCATCCGTAGATGGATGCAGGATGTAATAAGATTTGTGGTAAGGGGACAATTTTAAGTCATTCAATGAAACCTACTTATTACGTATATTTTTGGTATTTTTGTACAAATATTGGTTGGAACCGAAGTTTGCAGTAAATTTTTATGCTGCTTTTTAATTTGAGGTATTACGTCTTAAGTCTAAGGTATAAAATATACACATGTTTTATTTCAGTAATTTTATTTCAACCTTATTCAATGGAACATTGTTTACATTCAATTTTATAAATTAAAGCTAACCTGAGTGGTGAATTTGGTGTCTTCCATTTTAATCTTGTAATAAATTTGAGTCTTGTCAAGTGAAGAATGCAGCACCTGCACATAAAATACCTTATTTTATTTTATATCATCAACTAAGTAATAAAGTAGACAGAAGCGATGATAAACTTTGCATCGCTAATTATTTAATTAAAATTTGCCCGGCGGTGAAGGAAAACATCGTGAGGAAACCTGCATGTCTGAGAAATAAGAAAAAACATATTTCGAAGACATGTGAAGTTGGCCAACACGCATTGGGGGCAGCGCGGCGGACATTTCCTTGCCCTAAAACCCTCTCAGAAATGAGAGGAGGCCTGTGCCCAGCAGTGGGACGTAAACAGGCTGCAACTTTACTTTATTGTTATCATTCATATCAACAATATTGTTTGTACAATTTTATTGTTCACAAAATGTGTGTCACACAATTAGATTTTTTTTAAATTAGTATATAAAAGAATAATGATAAAATCAAGTTAAGACTATGCTTTCATTCATTCAGTCATTCATTACAGCTTATCAAAGGTATACTAGTCTAGAGGAGATTTTTGCCATAGTTGCCACGCTCGCCAGGTGCGTTGTCAACCGCATTTTATTATTATTATTATTGTGAGTTGTCATCAAGAAGATGCAACTCCTGTTTAATTTTATTATGTAGCCCTTCACACTACTCACGGGATGATAAGGGGTAATGGATTATCTATTGAAGAGAAGATTACGCTCGATAACTTGAAATTATATAGTTCAAGGATCCCATTCTACATACCTGCAATTACCGTCCTCTTGTCGTTTACTTTCAAATGTAACTATTCGCCTTAGATTGCTGGAAAAATAAAGTCTATTAGTTCTCTCATTACGTTTAGATTATATGTAATGGTAAAATCTCGTGATATTATTTACCTGGTGCACCACAAGCCGGCACGTTTCCAGGCCAATCGCAGCTCTTCGTTTGGTAGTTGAAAGACAGACCAGCTGGGCACATCGATGAAACGAATATTCTGTTATGGCACATTAGGAATTTGTCACAACAACCCGTGCCCGCAGGATAAATTTCACCATTTCGACAGTTAGTCGTAATTGACGGCGTTTTTATAGATATGGCACACGGTTCTGGCACTTTTGGTACTATTTCAGTACGCGCGGGTGTAGCACACGGAGATGCGGTACAATTTCCTTGTCTTGATGCAGATGTGGGACACGGTTCTGGTACTTTTAGTACTATTTGAGTAGACGCGGGTGTAGGACACGGAGGTGCGGGTGTAGCACACGGAGGTGCGGGTGTAGAACACGGAGGTGCAGGTGTACGACACGGAGGTGTAGTGCAAATTTCTTGCCTCGGCACAGATGTGGCACACGGTTCTGGTACTTTTAAGACTATTTCTGTAGGCGCGGGTGTACAACACGGAGGGGAGGTGGAATTTTCTTGCCTTGGTGCAGATGTGGCACAGGGTTCTGGTACTTTTAGTACTTTTTGAGTAGGCGCGGGTGTAGGACACGGAGGTGCGGGTGTAGGACACGGAGGTGCGGGTGTAGGACACGGAGGTGCGGGTGTACGACACGGAGGTGCAGTGCAAATTTCTTGCCTCGGCACAGATGTGGCACACGGTTCTGGTTCTTTTAAGACTATTTCTGTAGGCGCGGGTGTACAACACGAAGGGGAGGTGGAAATTTCTTGCCTCGGTGCAGATGTGGCACACGGTTCTGATGCTTTAGGTACTATTTCAGTAAAGCAAGGAGATGTATTCGAAATCTCTTGTTTCGCTGCTGCAGCTTGTGATAGCACGTAGGATTGCCAGTTCTGAGGCTGTGGTTTGGATTTCACTAAAATAAAACAAAATGTTATTAAAAAATACAGAGTTTAAAAATTAAATTAATGAAAGCAAAATCATCACATACCTTGTATTGTCAGCGCCAACAAAAACGCAAAAAGGTACATAGCCCGCAACATGATTAATATCTATTGATGAGTTAACGAGTAAAGTGAACTGCTGCTCTTTTGCTGTTTGACTGCCCTTTCTACAAATTGTGTTAGTCTTATGTTGAAGTACTCAATGACGTTTATATTTAAGTTTACTAATTAATAACTGGTTACATTAAAAATGCTCATTTACAATTCATCTAGCAATTTTACAAGTTATTATGCCTACCGTTACAAAGACAAATGCAGTTACTTTTTAATTGGAAGCGACATTAGCCTAGCAGAGCCACGCTACAGCTATATTATGGTTGTAGCACGAATGGGTTGGCTCGACCTGGATAGGACCACGCCCTCGCAGAATACCAGCGTAAAATAGCAGCTTTGCTGCTGTGTTTCGTATGATGGGTGTAGAAAACCGAAGAACCTTTTCACTGAAAACGAGACATTCCATCTTATTCCTCAGGGGTGGCAAAGAATCTGTATTTTGATTCTTTATTGAGAAAAGGTGTAGATGTCTATAAGTCACAGCAACCACTTACCATCAGGTGGAGTAGTACTCGTTTGTTACCCTATACTATAAAAAAGTTTCCTTTTGCACTCTCTATGTCAATTACTGTTGTTCTACTGCGAATATTGTCTTTACGATCTTATGCTTTGCTTTTCAATGCGCTATATTTTTGTGTAATTTGCAACTTCGTCAAGTAGTGGTGGCGTAAGTGAACCCACTACCCCATATCTCGCCGTGACTGTCTTAAGAGGCGACAGAGGGAAATGAAACGAGATTGCCAAAATGCAGCACCTGCTGAACCTGCTGCCACCGTGGCTGGATGAGTGGCGTATGGCCGTCAACGTTGGGAAGACGACCGCTCTCTTCACCCGCTGCTACAGAGGCCAGGAAATTGCAACAGGAGAATTGGAAACAGCATAACTGCTACCAGGACCGGTACAAAGTAATGTACTGCGAGGAGATTCCTGGCAATGTGGTATGCCCCGAGGCCCGAGACCTGCTGTGTGCTAAATATTATACACGCAGAGGACAACGTAGGAGGCTAGTGCCTTCCTTGTCTAAATTACACCTATCCCTGTTCATTCTGAAACACTATTGTTTTTATAGGAAAACATATTATGTTTTCCTTATGAGTCTTAATGTTTTTTATCTGTTATCACAAGAGCAAAAATAATCATAAGTGCCAAAATATATTTTTATCCAAAATAAGTATCTATTTTAATTATTATATTAAAATAGATACTTTTATTTGTACTGCACAGATGATTACTGTTGAATTGAACATGACTCTAAATTAATCTAAAAACAAACTATTATGTAATTAAAGGAGCAAACTACTAACAGCAAAGGAGTGGAATAATTTGCCGGCGTCTATCTTTCCGTCCGAATACAATCTAGGCGTCTTCAAGGCAAGAGTGAATAGGCTTTTGTTACGATAAGACAGTGCGATTTACCATCTAAGGCTGCATCACCACTTACCACCAGGTGGGATTGTGGTCAAGCACTGGCTTATAATAAGTAAAAAAAAAAAAAAATTTACTCTCGACCGGGGAATCGAACTCCGAACTTTCGTTCGACATTATATTGATTTCTTTTTATAAGATAAAGGTAACAAACGAGCACACAGTCCACCTTATGGTAAGTGGTTGCTGTGGCCCATAGACATCTACATCTCTCCTCGATTACAAATCAAAATGCAGATGCGTTGTCACCAGTGAGGACTAAGATGGAATGCCTCGTTTCCAGTAAAAAGGGTTTCCGGTTCTCTACACTCTCCATACGAAACACAGCAGCGTTAAGCTGCCATTTTACGCTGGTATTCTGTGGGAGCGTGGTCCTTCCCCGGTCGAGCCGACCCATTCGTGCTACAACTATCCTACTAAAATAGCTGCAGCATGGCTCTACCACGTTGTGAATTTATTCATTTTTAACATAGATTGCTCCATGTTGAAGTACCTTGCATAATTTAATAGCAATGTTTACTGAACGTAAGATTATTTATTTTTTGAAAGGAAGTAAATAATAAATTATTTTTAAGCGCGTCGCCAACAGGTGTTTGTGTTAAACTTCAGTAAAATTTTATGTTTGTTTGCAATACTGATATGTTGTGACCTCTGAGGACCAGGATTACCTCTTTATTATTGAAAAGGGTCTCCGATTCTCATCACTCGTCACAACCAATACACCAGCATTACTTACTCTGTAAGAAAGCAAAATTAGTAATCGTAATTTTAGAATCATTGGCTATTCAAGACGATAGATGGTGCAATTCGTACTGATTCCGTGAAGTTTTTATTTTTATTTAGATAAAATATGTACGACCGCAACTGCTTAAATACAGACTCCAGAAAAACGTCGCAGTAAAGATTTTTCAATACAACGTGAAAATATGTTAAAAAAAATAGTAGGTTTTGCACTACACTAACGCTTATTTGTAAACAGTGTTAGGAGTAGAACTACCAGGAATGCCTGTAAAAATATCGTCGGATTATAAAAAAGAACCATAAAGAGCTGGTTGTTTTAAAGTGAACTGACACTTAGGTTAAAGGCTCGAAACGCGTATCGTCAGGCCATGAACAAAGCGAAACAAGAACCTAGACAGACAGTGACATAGCATGGTATAATCAAGTACATAGTCCAGTATATTGCCAAATACATAATTTGGTAAATAATCAAGAAATATTAGAGTACATAGCAATATAAAATGTAGTGATGAAATTAATTTTCGTGGGTCATACCTCCTTTAAGTCGCCATTTATGGAAAGGAAAAGTCTTATAAGTACAAAGTTATAAAATAATAAACTTGCTAAATGCAATTTGAGAATCGACCGTGATGCAGACCGTTGTAGAGAAGAACGTCTTTTTCACTACAGTTTAAGTTTGTACTGCAATTCCCGGGAGGGATGAACAATCCGCATACTTATGTTAGCTTATACGGAGCCCTAATACTAGTTGTTAGAACTATTCTTCTGTCGTGGACCCTGTCTGAGTAGGCTCCACCCTTTTACCTGTTCATGCAGCCGAATAGCAGTGTGTAGAGAGCCAGTATAATAATAATTAATAACAGGCTGCGAGGCATTCCAGCTTAGTTCTGGGACGTGAAAACGCATCTGTAGCCTACCTTCTTTGAAGTTGATGTTGCCACTTACCATCAGGTGCACTGTAAGCTCGTTTGTCAGTTCAGTTTCATTTAAAAAAAAACCCTAAGTCCGGTATTTTTCACTCATCCGTAGATGGATGCAGGATGTAATAAGATTTGTGGTAAGGGGACAATTTTAAGTCATTCAATGAAACCTACTTATTACGTATATTTTTGGTATTTTTGTACAAATATTGGTTGGAACCGAAGTTTGCAGTAAATTTTTATGCTGCTTTTTAATTTGAGGTATTACGTCTTAAGTCTAAGGTATAAAATATACACATGTTTTATTTCAGTAATTTTATTTCAACCTTATTCAATGGAACATTGTTTACATTCAATTTTATAAATTAAAGCTAACCTGAGTGGTGAATTTGGTGTCTTCCATTTTAATCTTGTAATAAATTTGAGTCTTGTCAAGTGAAGAATGCAGCACCTGCACATAAAATACCTTATTTTATTTTATATCATCAACTAAGTAATAAAGTAGACAGAAGCGATGATAAACTTTGCATCGCTAATTATTTAATTAAAATTTGCCCGGCGGTGAAGGAAAACATCGTGAGGAAACCTGCATGTCTGAGAAATAAGAAAAAACATATTTCGAAGACATGTGAAGTTGGCCAACACGCATTGGGGGCAGCGCGGCGGACATTTCCTTGCCCTAAAACCCTCTCAGAAATGAGAGGAGGCCTGTGCCCAGCAGTGGGACGTAAACAGGCTGCAACTTTACTTTACTTTATTGTTATCATTCATATCAACAATATTGTTTGTACAATTTTATTGTTCACAAAATGTGTGTAAGGCAATTTGATTTTTTTTAAATTAGTATATAAAAGAATAATGATAAAATCAAGTTAAGACTATGCTTTCATTCATTCAGTCATTCATTACAGCTTATCAAAGGTATACTAGTCTAGAGGAGATTTTTGCCATAGTTGCCACGCTCGCCAGGTGCGTTGTCAACCGCATTTTATTATTATTATTATTGTGAGTTGTCATCAAGAAGATGCAACTCCTGTTTAATTTTATTATGTAGCCCTTCACACTACTCACGGGATGATAAGGGGTAATGGATTCTCTATTGAAGAGAAGATTACGCTCGATAACTTGAAATTATATAGTTCAAGGATCCCATTCTACATACCTGCAATTACCGTCCTCTTGTCGTTTACTTTCAAATGTAACTATTCGCCTTAGATTGCTGGAAAAATAAAGTCTATTAGTTCTCTCATTACGTTTAGATTATATGTAATGGTAAAATCTCGTGATATTATTTACCTGGTGCACCACAAGCCGGCACGTTTCCAGGCCAATCGCAGCTCTTCGTTTGGTAGTTGAAAGACAGACCAGCTGGGCACATCGATGAAACGAATATTCTGTTATGGCACATTAGGAATTGGTCACAACAACCCGTGCCCGCAGGATAAATTTCACCATTTCGACAGTTAGTCGTAATTGACGGCGTTTTTACAGATATGGCACACGGTTCTGGCACTTTTGGTACTATTTCAGTACGCGCGGGTGTAGCACACGGAGATGCGGTACAATTTCCTTGTCTTGATGCAGATGTGGGACACGGTTCTGGTACTTTTAGTACTATTTGAGTAGGCGCGGGTGTAGGACACGGAGGTGCGGGTGTAGCACACGGAGGTGCGGTTGTAGAACACGGAGGTGCAGGTGTACGACACGGAGGTGTAGTGCAAATTTCTTGCCTCGGCACAGATGTGGCACACGGTTCTGGTACTTTTAAGACTATTTCTGTAGGCGCGGGTGTACAACACGGAGGGGAGGTGGAATTTTCTTGCCTTGGTGCAGATGTGGCACAGGGTTCTGGTACTTTTAGTACTTTTTGAGTAGGCGCGGGTGTAGGACACGGAGGTGCGGGTGTAGGACACGGAGGTGCGGGTGTACGACACGGAGGTGCAGTGCAAATTTCTTGCCTCGGCACAGATGTGGCACACGGTTCTGGTTCTTTTAAGACTATTTCTGTAGGCGCGGGTGTACAACACGAAGGGGAGGTGGAAATTTCTTGCCTCGGTGCAGATGTGGCACACGGTTCTGATGCTTTAGGTACTATTTCAGTAAAGCAAGGAGATGTATTCGAAATCTCTTGTTTCGCTGCTGCAGGTTGTGATAGCACGTAGGATTGCCAGTTCTGAGGCTGTGGTTTGGATTTCACTAAAATAAAACAAAATGTTATTAAAAAATACAGAGTTTAAAAATTAAATTAATGAAAGCAAAATCATCACATACCTTGTATTGTCAGCGCCAACAAAAACGCAAAAAGGTACATAGCCCGCAACATGATTAATATCTATTGATGAGTTAACGAGTAAAGTGAACTGCTGCTCTTTTGCTGTTTGACTGCCCTTTCTACAAATTGTGTTAGTCTTATATTGAAGTACTCAATGACGTTTATATTTAAGTTTACTAATTAATAACTGGTTACATTAAAAATGCTCATTTACAATTCATCTAGCAATTTTACAAGTATTATGCCTACCGTTACAAAGACAAATGCAGTTACTTTTTAATTGGAAGCGACATTAGCCTAGCAGAGCCACGCTACAGCTATATTATGGTTGTAGCACGAATGGGTTGGCTCGACCTGGATAGGACCACGCCCTCGCAGAATACCAGCGTAAAATAGCAGCTTTGCTGCTGTGTTTCGTATGATGGGTGTAGAAAACCGAATAACCTTTTTACTGAAAACGAGACATTCCATCTTATTCCTCAGGGGTGGCAAAGAATCTGTATTTTGATTCTTTATTGAGAAAAGGTGTAGATGTCTATAAGTCACAGCAACCACTTACCATCAGGTGGAGTAGTACTCGTTTGTTACCCTATACTATAAAAAAGTTTCCTTTTGCACTCTCTATGTCAATTACTGTTGTTCTACTGCGAATATTGTCTTTACGATCTTATGCTTTGCTTTTCAATGCGCTATATTTTTGTGTAATTTGCAACTTCGTCAAGTAGTGGTGGCGTAAGTGAACCCACTACCCCATATCTCGCCATGGCTGTCTTAAGAGGCGACAGAGGGAAATGAAACGAGATTGCCAAAATGCAGCACCTGCTGAACCTGCTGCCACCGTGGCTGGATGAGTGGCGTATGGCCGTCAACGTTGGGAAGACGACCGCTCTCTTCACCCGCTGCTACAGAGGCCAGGAAATTGCAACAGGAGAATTGGAAACAGCATAACTGCTACCAGGACCGGTACAAAGTAATGTACTGCGAGGAGATTCCTGGCAATGTGGTATGCCCCGAGGCCCGAGACCTGCTGTGTGCTAAATATTATACACGCAGAGGACAACGTAGGAGGCTAGTGCCTTCCTTGTCTAAATTACACCTATCCCTGTTCATTCTGAAACACTATTGTTTTTATAGGAAAACATATTATGTTTTCCTTATGAGTCTTAATGTTTTTTATCTGTTATCACAAGAGCAAAAATAATCATAAGTGCCAAAATATATTTTTATCCAAAATAAGTATCTATTTTAATTATTATATTAAAATATATTGGTAAATCCAATTGAGCATACCTTCGCATTAAAAATAACGTATAGCATGATTAAACGGATTTTTTTTAAAGTAGTTTAAATACATTTCGACAGCACTATCGGCTTCAACACCCTCGAAACCCATGAAAATGACACCCATGATGAAAAAATTTATACCTATTGCAGCCGCCATCTTGGCTTTACATTTCTACAGCACTATCGGCTTCAACACCCTAGAAAACCATGAAAATGACACCCATGATGAAAAAATTGGTACCTACTTCAGCCGCCATCTTGGATTTACATTTCGACAGCACTATCGGCTTCAACACCCTCGAAAACCATGAAAATGACACCCATGATGAAAAACTTTATACCTATTGCAGCTGCCACCTTGGATTTACATTTCGACAGCACTATCGGCTTCAGCACCCTCGAAAACCATGAAAATGACACCCATGATGAAAAAATTGATATCTATTGCAGCCGCCATGTTGGATTTACATTTCGACAGCACTATCGGCTGCAATACCCTCGAAAACCATGAAAATGATATCCGTGATGAAAAAATTTGGTACCTACTTCAGCCGCCATCTTGGATTTACATTTCGATAGCACTATCGGCTTCAGCACCCTCGAAAACTATGAAAATGACACCCATGATGAAAAAATTGATATGTATTGCAGCCGCCATGTTGGATTTACATTTCGACAGCACTATCGGCTGCAACACCCTCGAAAACCATGAAAATGATATCCATAATGAAAAAACTTGGTACCTACTTCAGCCGCCATCTTGGATTTACATTTCGACAGCACTATCGGCTTCAACACCCTCGAAGCCCATGAAAATGACACCCATGATGAAAAAATTGATATATATTGCAGCCGCCATCTTGGAATTACATTTCAACAGCACTATCGGCTTCAACACCATAGAAAACCATGAAAATGACACCCATGATGAAAAAATTGGTACCTACTTCAGCCGCCATCTTGGATTTATATTTCGACAGCACTATCGGCTTCAACACCCTCGAAACCCATGAAAATGACACCCATGATGAAAAAATTGATACCCCTTGCAGCCGCCATCTTAGATTTACATTTCGACAGCACTATCGGCTTTAACACCCTCGAAAACCATGAAAATTACACCCAAGATGAAAAAAATTGATATCTATTGCAGCCGCCATGTTGGATTTACATTTCGACAGCACTATCGTCTTCGACACCCTCGAAAACCATGAAAATGACACCCATGATGAAAAAATTGGTACCTACTTCAGCCGCCATCTTGGATTTACATTTCGACAGCACTATCGGCTTCAACATTCTCGAAAACCATGAAAAAGACACCCATGATGAAAAAAATTATACCTATTGCAGCCGCCACCTTGGATTTACATTTCGACAACACTATTGGCTTCAGCACCCTCGAAAACCATGAAAATGACACCCATATTGAAAAAAATGATACATATTGCGGCCGCCATCTTGGATTTACATTTCGACAACCCTATCGGTTTCAACACCCTCGAAAACCATGAAAATTTCACCCATGACAAAAAAATTGATACTACTTACTTTTAGTACGTACTACTATTATTTATTCTGTGCTTTTAAAATATTGTAATAAAAAAATCTGTTATTATTATTATAATCAAGTATTTAAGAAATTTGGTTATTCGAATATTGTGTATTTGTACAGCGATCTTTTTGAGCCGCTGCAAACAACCGAAATAATGTTCACTCACGACGGCGACTGACGGCGAACCATAGATAAATATAAATGTAGCAAGCTAATGCGGCGAACTGATATATACAGTAATCTATGGCGATGGCCAACTGAGTTAGTGAGTAAACTACTCTGTGGCTGCATATCCCCATTTACAGAAATAATTCTATACGAGGCTATCAAATCAACGAAAATTTCGCCATTTTCGAGCCGAAAAAAATTAATTATAGCTAAACAAAACAAAATTACACTGCCATTTACATTCAGTGGCTTCCCACATGATAGATAAAGAGATTAATAAATAGATTGAATTAAACAATTGATATTTACAAAAGTTATAGTGTTTACAAGCCTTGGGGACATGATAAATCCACACCATAAGCCACTAAAACCCCTTTTTTTATTTAAAAATAGCAATTAATCGAGTTAAAAAAAATATTAATAAGTTCAACAATCATTTATCTTTCTAACAATGTGCTTTTTATATCATTTATATGTGTAATATGATTGCTGGATACGATTTCATGCGACAAAACGGTGGAATTTTCATTTTTAGGCGTTAGTAGAACATACCCACGCGCTTTGCGCTCGGTATGCAATAGATACTTTTATTTGTATTGCACAGATGATTACTGTTGAATTGAACATGACTCTAAATTAATCTAAAAACAAACTATTATGTAATTAAAGGAGCAAACTACTAACAGCAAAGGAGTGGAATAATTTGCCGGCGTCTATCTTTCCGTCCGAATACAATCTAGGCGTCTTCAAGGCAAGAGTGAATAGGCTTTTGTTACGATAAGACAGTGCGATTTACCATCTAAGGCTGCATCACCACTTACCACCAGGTGGGATTGTGGTCAAGCACTGGCTTATAATAAGTAAAAAAAAAAAAAATTTACTCTCGACCGGGGAATCGAACTCCGAACTTTCGTTCGACATTATATTGATTTCTTTTTATAAGATAAAGGTAACAAACGAGCACACAGTCCACCTTATGGTAAGTGGTCGCTGTGGCCCATAGACATCTACATCTCTCCTCGATTACAAATCAAAATGCAGATGCGTTGTCACCAGTGAGGACTAAGATGGAATGCCTCGTTTCCAGTAAAAAGGGTTTCCGGTTCTCTACACTCTCCATACGAAACACAGCAGCGTTAAGCTGCCATTTTACGCTGGTATTCTGTGGGAGCGTGGTCCTTCCCCGGTCGAGCCGACCCATTCGTGCTACAACTATCCTACTAAAATAGCTGCAGCATGGCTCTACCACGTTGTGAATTTATTCATTTTTAACATAGATTGCTCCATGTTGAAGTACCTTGCATAATTTAATAGCAATGTTTACTGAACGTAAGATTATTTATTTTTTGAAAGGAAGTAAATAATAAATTATTTTTAAGCGCGTCGCCAACAGGTGTTTGTGTTAAACTTCAGTAAAATTTTATGTTTGTTTGCAATACTGATATGTTGTGACCTCTGACGACCAGGATTACCTCTTTATTATTGAAAAGGGTCTCCGATTCTCATCACTCGTCACAACCAATACACCAGCATTACTTACTCTGTAAGAAAGCAAAATTAGTAATCGTAATTTTAGAATCATTGGCTATTGAGGACGATAGATGGTGCAGTTCGTACTGATTCCGTGAAGTTTTTATTTTTATTTAGATAAAATATGTACGACCGCAACTGCTTAAATACAGACTCCAGAAAAACGTCGCAGTAAAGATTTTTCAATACAACGTGAAAATTAGTTAAAAAAAATAGTAGGTTTTGCACTACACTAACGCTTATTTGTAAACAGTGTTAGGAGTAGAACTACCAGGAATGCCTGTAAAAATATCGTCGGATTATAAAAAAGAACCATAAATAGCTGGTTGATTTAAAGTGAACTGACACTTAGGTTAAAGGCTCGAAACGCGTATCGTCAGGCCATGAACAAAGCGAAACAAGAACCTAGACAGACAGTGACATAGCATGGTATAATCAAGTACATAGTCCAGTATATTGCCAAATACATAATTTGGTTAATAATCAAGAAATATTAGAGTACATAGCAATATAAAATGTAGTGATGAAATTAATTTTCGTGGGTCATACCTCCTTTAAGTCGCCATTTATGGAAAGGAAAAGTCTTATAAGTACAAAGTTATAAAATAATAAACTTGCTAAATGCAATTTGAGAATCGACCGTGATGCAGACCGTTGTAGAGAAGAACGTCTTTTTCACTACAGTTTAAGTTTGTACTGCAATTCCCGGGAGGGATGAACAATCCGCATACTTATGTTAGCTTATACGGAGCCCTAATACTAGTTGTTAGAACTATTCTTCTGTCGTGGACCCTGTCTGAGTAGGCTCCACCCTTTTACCTGTTCCTGCAGCCGAATAGCAGTGTGTAGAGAGCCAGTATAATAATAATTAATAACAGGCTGCGAGGCATTCCAGCTTAGTTCTGGGACGTGAAAACGCATCTGTAGCCTACCTTCTTTGAAGTTGATGTTGCCACTTACCATCAGGTGCACTGTAAGCTCGTTTGTCAGTTCAGTTTCATTTAAAAAAAAACCCTAAGTCCGGTATTTTTCACTCATCCGTAGATGGATGCAGGATGTAATAAGATTTGTGGTAAGGGGACAATTTTAAGTCATTTAATGAAACCTACTTATTACGTATATTTTTGGTATTTTTGTACAAATATTGGTTGGAACCGAAGTTTGCAGTAAATTTTTATGCTGCTTTTTAATTTGAGGTATTACGTCTTAAGTCTAAGGTATAAATATAAAATATACACATGTTTTATTTCAGTAATTTTATTTCAACCTTATTCAATGGAACATTGTTTACATTCAATTTTATAAATTAAAGCTAACCTGAGTGGTGAATTTGGTGTCTTCCATTTTAATCTTGTAATAAATTTGAGTCTTGTCAAGTGAAGAATGCAGCACCTGCACATAAAATACCTTATGTTATTTTATATCATCAACTAAGTAATAAAGTAGACAGAAGCGATGATAAACTTTGCATCGCTAATTATTTAATTAAAATTTGCGCGGCGGTGAAGGAAAACATCGTGAGGAAACCTGCATGTCTGAGAAATAAGAAAAAACATATTTCGAAGACATGTGAAGTTGGCCAACACGCATTGGGGGCAGCGCGGCGGACATTTCCTTGCCCTAAAACCCTCTCAGAAATGAGAGGAGGCCTGTGCCCAGCAGTGGGACGTAAACAGGCTGCAACTTTACTTTATTGTTATCATTCATATCAACAATATTGTTTGTACAATTTTATTGTTCACAAAATGTGTGTCACGCAATTAGATTTTTTTTAAATTAGTATATAAAAGAATAATGATAAAATCAAGTTAAGACTATGCTTTCATTCATTCAGTCATTCATTACAGCTTATCAAAGGTATACTAGTCTAGAGGAGATTTTTGCCATAGTTGCCACGCTCGCCAGGTGCGTTGCCAACCGCATGTTTTTATTATTATTATTGTGAGTTGTCATCAAGAAGATGCAACTCCTGTTTAATTTTATTATGTAGCCCTTCACACTACTCAAAGGGATGATAAGGGGTAATGGATTCTCTATTGAAGAGAAGATTACGCTCGATAACTTGAAATTATATAGTTCAAGGATCCCATTCTACATACCTGCAATTACCGTCCTCTTGTCGTTTACTTTCAAATGTAACTATTCGCCTTAGATTGCTGGAAAAATAAAGTCTATTAGTTCTCTCATTACGTTTAGATTATATGTAATGGTAAAATCTCGTGATATTATTTACCTGGTGCACCACAAGCCGGCACGTTTCCAGGCCAATCGCAGCTCTTCGTTTGGTAGTTGAAAGACAGACCAGCTGGGCATATCAATGAAACGAATATTCTGTTATAGCACATTAGGAATTGGTCACAACAACCCGTGCCCGCAGGATAAATTTCACCATTTCGACAGTTAGTCGTATTTGACGGCGTTTTTACAGATATGGCACACGGTTCTGGCACTTTTGGTACTATTTCAGTACGCGCGGGTGTAGCACACGGAGATGCGGTACAATTTCCTTGTCTTGATGCAGATGTGGGACACGGTTCTGGTACTTTTAGTACTATTTGAGTAGGCGCGGGTGTAGGACACGGAGGTGCGGGTGTAGCACACGGAGGTGCGGGTGTAGGACACGGAGGTGCAGGTGTACGACACGGAGGTGTAGTGCAAATTTCTTGCCTCGGCACAGATGTGGCACACGGTTCTGGTACTTTTAAGACTATTTCTGTAGGCGCGGGTGTACAACACGGAGGGGAGGTGGAAATTTCTTGCCTTGGTGCAGATGTGGCACAGGGTTCTGGTACTTTTAGTACTTTTTGAGTAGGCGCGGGTGTAGGACACGGAGGTGCGGGTGTAGGACACGGAGGTGCAGTGCAAATTTCTTGCCTCGGCACAGATATGGCACACGGTTCTGGTTCTTTTAAGACTATTTCTGTAGGCGCGGGTGTACAACACGAAGGGGCGGTGGAAATTTCTTGCCTCGGTGCAGATGTGGCACACGGTTCTGATGCTTTAGGTACTATTTCAGTAAAGCAAGGAGATGTATTCGAAATCTCTTGTTTCGCTGCTGCAGGTTGTGATAGCACGTAGGATTGCCAGTTCTGAGGCTGTGGTTTGGATTTCACTAAAATAAAACAAAATGTTATTAAAAAATACAGAGTTTAAAAATTACGAGTAAATTAATGAACGCAAAATCATCACATACCTTGTATTGTCAGCGCCAACAAAAACGCAAAAAGGTACATAGCCCGCAACATGATTAATATCTATTGATGAGTTAACGAGTAAAGTGAACTGCTGCTCTTTTGCTGTTTGACTGCCCTTTCTACAAATTGTGTTAGTCTTATATTGAAGTACTCAATGACGTTTATATTTAAGTTTACTAATTAATAACTGGTTACATTAAAAATGGTAATTTACAATTCATCTAGCAGTTTTACAAGTTATTATGCCTACCGTTACAAAGACAAATGCAGTTACTTTTTAATTGGAAGCGACATTAGCCTAGCAGAGCCACGCTACAGCTATATTATGGTTGTAGCACGAATGGGTTGGCTTGACCTGGATAGGACCTCGCCCTCGCAGAATACCAGCGTAAAATAGCAGCTTTGCTGCTGTGTTTCGTATGATGGGTGTAGAAAACCGAAGAACCTTTTCACTGAAAACGAGGCATTCCATCTTATTCCTCAGGGGTGGCAAAGAATCTGTATTTTGATTATTTATTGAGAAAAGGTGTAGATGTCTATAAGTCACAGCAACCACTTACCATCAGGTGAAGTGTGTACTCGTTTGTTACCCTATACTATAAAAAAGTTTCCTCTAGCACTCTCTATGTCAATTACTGTTGTTCTACTGCGAATATTGTCTTTTCGAACTTATGCTTTGCTTTTCAATGCGCTATATTTTTGTATAGTTTGCGACTTCGTCAAGTAGTGGTGGCGTAAGTGAACCCACCACCCCATATCTCGCCGTGGCTGTCTTACGAGGCGACAGAGGGAAATGAAACAAGAGATGGGCAGGGCATCTTCCTGACTATATATATATATATGTATATCGTACAGTATAGTATATATATATATATATATATATATATACTCATATAACTGCAATATGGCTGTAACATGTATAAACTATTTTAATATATTCATAAAGTGAACTTTAACGGAACTGAACAATTACTTAATGTGCCTCGTTAAATCTTATACGCAACCTCCTTCACGCATACACACACTGTCATACTTCACACTAGGAGGCTTAAATACACTCTTGAACTTTAAATGACTTATTGATAAGTGATCTGTTTTGTATACAGTGAAACGTGTAATCTTAAAGGGAAGAGCGCCGCTGTCTGAAACACAGACATTAAGTTATCTAATTCAGACACATGTTCACTGAATTTTATTTATTGTTAAGCTGTATCTCAAAGTGTTGGTATACTATAAATTAAGATATTCTTTGCTTAAAATAATAAATTATTATTATTATAGCCCAATAGATAAGAAAGCCAAAGTAGCAAAGGGTAGGCCATATAGCTCAAAGAACCGACAGCCGATGAGGAAATTCTTGAAAAAGTTCTCGAAGTAACTTACGCGTGCACTCTTCGCAAAAAATGGTGCTCGGCTGCTTTATACTCATATTAATCCTTTTTTTTTCTTATAGCAGATCAATTTTTGTAAAATTCTATCTACGTTTTAACACGTACACTGTCTCGTTAGCACCTAAGGGTCATTGATATTGTCTAGTGTCTGGAAACCGGACAATGAAAGTGTTAAGTTGAACCTACATCAAGTTTGTGTATTTTGGTTCTTTCCTTATAAACCTTTATTTATTATGATCTTATGATGGCATACATCACCTCATTTCGTCCCGTGGGTGGCGTAAAGTGTGGTAATGGGATAAGCCAAAAGATGGTATCCGATAGATGGCGGTCTTATGTCTTTGAGTTCTTTAAAGTACTCAACAATGCAAGCAACAATAAGTGTTTCATACTATACTCTTATGGTACGAAATCGACTCGTAAATTTTCTTACATTATTTCACGCAACACCTGCATGACACGGCATAATAGATCGAGCCACGTTATAATTTTCAGTGTCCCATTTTATAAATATAGCTTTTCACTTCAGTAGTTTGATTTAGTTTTTATTATTATGAAAAGTTTTAAATTTATTAAATTTATTTTAAATTTTGATAGTTCCCATGGAATATCTAATAAAACACATTTTATAAAATCATGGGCTACTATGTGACAGGAATATGTAGTATTTTACTTTTAGAAGCAATAAATGTTACGTGATTATTTTTTTTTTTGGCTTACAGTTTATCACAAGTAGTTTAATTCTGCAACTTTACATCATCAAAACTTTGTATGCGTAGCACTTTAAGTAATATTTTCACTAAGTTCTCTCCGAAAAATCAAATTCATTTTATTAAATTAGTCACTAATTAGTCATTAAATCATAACACATATTTCAAAACGAAAGAAATAGGCCTTCTGTAGTTATTCTCTGATACATAAATTTCAAGCCAGAACCCTCCCTAAGACATATGAATAACTCCGGTTCCATTGAAGCAATATATCGGTAAATCAAAGTCACTAACCAATTGGTTAGTGAACAATCTTAAAATAGAATCACATCTCCTAAGCAAACAATAAAGTTGTTTTCGAGGGGAGACTTCTCGCTTGAATTCAAGCTAGAATCCTCCCAAGCAAAGGGTTATATCTCCTAAAGTATCAAGTAACAATATTTTTTTCTCAAGTCTTTCATTTTGCACTAATTCTTCACTTAATCTTGACATAATCAAATTTAGAATATCGTTTGGGAGGAATCCAGCTTGAAGGACGCCAGTAAAGAAACATTACCACCAGAAATGTTTATGTTAAATTTCAGTAAAATTTTATGATTGTTTACAATACGAATATGTTGTGACTTCTGAGGACTAGGGTTACCTCTTTATTACTGAAAAGGGTCTCCGGTTCTCATCACTCGTCATAACCAATACTGCAGCATTACTTACTCTGTAAGAAGGCAACTGACACTTAGGTTTTAGGCCCGAAAGGCGTATCGTCAGGCCATGAACAAAGCGAAAGAAGAACCTAGACGGACATAGCGGTTACAATCAGGTACATAGTCCAGTATATTGCCAAGTACATAATTTGGTAAATAATCAAGAATTATTAGAGATTATAGTACATTTTATATTAAATATCAAAAGAGGTATGGCCACGACAATTAAGTTACAAGACCGCATTTATGGAAAGGAAAAGTCTCATTAATATAAAGCTCATAAAAATTATTTAAAAATTTAGTTATTTCGTGGATAAGTAAGCGGAAATTTTGACGAAATACCCAATGTTATACTGTTTTACGCTGTATAAGACATGTTCTTTTGGCGAAAAGTAAGCAAAACCATTTCGATGTTTTTTTCAGGATCCTATATAAATAAAGGTGCTGCAAAATATAAATGCAGAGAATCAAAAACAGAATGAAAAAAATAGTATAAAGTGATGCAAAACATGAATGCAGAATATCAAAGCAGAATGGAGAATTAGTGTACAATGAAATGTAAGTTGCATAACACTACACTATGTGGGAAACAAGATTTACAAAATCACATTTTTAAGGAATTTTTAACCTCTAAAATTTAATGTATAAAATATGCATACAGTTCAACCACAGGTTAAAAAGCTCAACATATAGGTTAAAAGTGTTAACGGCTTACATTTAATAAATGTTAGCTTAACATATATGTTACATATTTATTATTATAACATATATGTTGAGTTAATATTTTAATCATTTTAAATAAGTTAAAACAAAGAAGGACACATACAGGTTAAAGTTTCGCATAAAGCGTAAAACCAAGAGTAGTTAACCTAGCTACGTGATAGAATCATGCTGCAAACATATTACGGTAGTAACACGAATGGGTTGCCCTAAAACTCTCTCATTTCTGAAAGTAAATGTCCGCCGCACTACTCCAATACGTGTTGACAGGCTTTACGTGACTGCGGAATATTTATTTAAATTTCTCAGACATGGTTTCCTCACGATGTTTTGGTTTATCGCCGAGCAACTGGTAAATCAGCATCTCAGAGACTCGTATTTGCATCACTTACTTAGTTTAGCTAGCTCTGATGCCACTCCGGCTCTTAAC
Organism: Parnassius glacialis; assembly: GCA_033319125.1. Taxonomy (NCBI): domain Eukaryota; kingdom Metazoa; phylum Arthropoda; class Insecta; order Lepidoptera; family Papilionidae; genus Parnassius; species Parnassius glacialis. The sequence continues at coordinate 18,426,972 of JAVANC010000001.1, read as the reverse complement.
GAGTATATATTTCAATGTTATGTAAATAAATGATTTTCTAAGTGACTGACTCATCTATTAACGCACAGTCGAAAGCACGAGATGTAGCTGAAATTTGCACTGAGAATTTTTTTTGAAAATTCATCCCTTAAGAAGGGGAAGTAGTTATAAGTGACTTACTAAAAGTACTCTGTAAATAAAATAACTGAATACTCTTCATTTTTTTTTGCGATTTTTCGAAACCAATTATGGGGTGGTGGCAGATTGTGCTTAAATTTGGATGGAGACACGTTTTTAGTATTTTCGACAGTTCTTCATTTAAGGGGGAATGAAAAATGAAGGATTCTCCTTTTTATTAGCTTTCGATTAGATACTAAGTAACACGTGTTTAAGCATTTTTGGATACTCTAACCCTAAGGTCAAAATAGGGGTTTATCACTATTTTGTCTCCTCCTTACTAAGGACAAAATAAGGGATGAAAGCTATTATAAAATTGTAAACTATTTTAACTCAGCTTTTACTCAATCGATGAATGTATTTTTATTGCACAACAAAACAAATTAGAATAAAAACAAAAAAGGTCTTCAGGCTCTGGAAGTGATTTCTGTTCATAATGGGACATTAATCAGGAAACTACAACATTACGGTGTAAAAAATTTGGCGCTTAGACTTATTACTTCATATTTAAGTAACAGAACTCAAAAAGTCGTGATCAATGGTAAAGGTTCCTCCGGATCGGTAGTATCAATGGGCGTTCCTCAGGGCTCGATTCTTGGCCCATTCCTGTTTTCAATCTATATTAATGACTTACCTTATCTTGTAGGGGACAATCAAGATATAGTATTATTTGCTGACGAAATCTCTTTAATTTTCAAACTCAAACGGCAGTTAATTAATTATGACGATGTAAATAATGCTCTATCGAAATTAGTACATTGGCTTTACGCCAACAATATGCTCTTAAACGGCAATAAGACAAAGTGCATTAAATTTACAATACCTAATGTAAAACATTCGAATACCAATGTGCTGTTAAATGGGGAGGAGTTGAGTCTTGTGGATACCACTGTTTTTCTCGGTATTACTATTGACGCGAAACTTCAATGGGGCCCCCATATATCTAAATAAGCAAGCAGACTTAGTTCTGCAGCATATGCTGTAAGAAAAATTAGAAGTCTCACAGATGTTGAGACAGCTAGATTAGTGTATTTTAGTTACTTTCATAGCGTAATGTCTAATGGAATTTTGCTATGGGGTAATGCGACTGATATTGAAGCTACGAGTATATTTGTTTTGCAAAAGAGAGCCGTTCGGGCGATTTATAATCTAAATTGTAAAGAGTCCCTCAGACAAAAATTTAAAGAAATAAACATATTAACTTTGGCATCACAATATATTTATGAAAATGTAATGTATGTACATAAAAACATTAATACCTTTAATAAGAATAAGGATGTGCATACTTTAAACACTAGGAACAAACATAAGCTTGTAATACCAGTTACTAGACTCCACATTATCAGTAATTCATTTATGGGGCATTGTATACGCTTTTACAACAAAATCCCAGAACATATTCAAAATTTGTCAATAAACAAGTTTAAAAGTTTTATTAAAGAGAAACTGTACAAAAAGGGTTATTATAATATCAAGGAATACATGAATGAAAATAACCCCTGGGAATAAGGTGATCGCCACCATGCTGGTTCTATGAAAAATCATTTAAAATTGTATAAACGAAATTATTGTTAAGTGATGTTTGAAAAACAAATCCCGCTGGGTTTTTTGCTGGTTCTTCCCAGGACAGAGGTATTTTCCGAACCAGTGGTAAATAAAAAATTGACTTTCAATAAGAATTATGTAATAATCGATATTAAATAAAAAATTATTCTATTCTATTCTATTCTATTCTTCCAGACAATCTTACTACGCAAAGCAATGTCCTATGAGGGAGATATACATTATATATAGATATAACTTGGATGCGGGGGTAACACCGCGGGGCGAAAAGCTAGCTAAAAATGTTTTTACAGTAATAAAAAAATCTACTATAGCCGATGTCATTTGTTAATATATAACATTAATATCCCAGTATACACCAAAATTTTTGTGGTTTTGAATCCAGTTTGTCCCTATTATTTATAATCACGTTATTAAATTATGATTTTTATAACGTAATTACAATTTAATGTTTTTGGTAATATATTTATCCACAAATAATGCAAAAGTAACTGAGTCTACATATTTAAAATATGTTAATGAGAACATATTTATGAACAAGTTTTTTGTAGGTTTTTACAGTTTTTAGGGTTCCGTACCTCAAAAGGAAAAAAACGGAACCCTTATAGGATCACTTTGTTGTCCGTCTGTCTGTCTGTCTGTCAAGACCCTTTTTCTCAGGAACGCGTGGAGGTATCAAGTTGAAATTCATATCAAATACTCAAGTCTACAGACCCTTGAAGCTGTGAAAAAATCAATTTTCAAGAATTTTGTTGTAAAAGCGTATACATCGCCCCAAGAATGAATTACTGACTCGATGGAGTCGAGTAACTGGTACTACTAGCTTGTGTCTGATCCTAGTATTTACAGAATGAATATCACTTATTTTTGTAAAACTACTTTTATTTTTGTGTACGTACATTTCATTTTCATAAATGTATTGAGAAGCCAAAGTTAATATATTAATTTCCTTAAATTTTTGTCGCAGCGACTCTTTAGGCTTTAAATCATAAACTGCTCTTATGGCCCTCTTCTGTTAAACAAATATAATTTCAGTGTCAGCTGCGTGTCCCCATAGCAAAATACCATACGACATTATGCTATGGAAATAGCTAAAGTAAACTAGTCTAGCTGTTTCAACACTAGTTAGACTTCTAATCTTTTTTACAGCATATGCTGCAGAACTAAGTCTGCTTGCTAGCTTTGATATATGGGGGCTCCATTGAAGCTTTGCGTCTAGTGTGATTCCAAGAAAAATGGTGGTATCTACAAGACTCAGTTTCTCCCCATTTAAAATTACATTAGTATTTAATTGTTTGACATTTGGAGTCATAAATTTCATACATTTCGTTTTAGTGCCATTTAAATGCAAATTATTGACATTGAACCAATTTACTAATTTAGATATAGCATTATTTACTTCGTCATATTTTAGCAAATGTCGACTTAATTTGAAAATTAAAGAAATGTCATCTGCAAATAATACTATATCATGGTTATCTCCTACTATGTAAGGTAAGTCATTAATATATACAAGAAACAGAAAGGGGCCGAGAATTGAGCCTTGAGGCACGCCCATCTGTACCATCGACCCGGAAGAACTCATAGTGTTGATGACAACTTTTTGCGTTCTCTTACTTATATATGAAATAATTAATTTTAGAGCATCACTTCTTACACAAAGACACGGAAAGACACACCACTGATGACAATACGACACGTGTTTCGCCTCTACACGAGGCATCCTTAGATAATCTAGACTCGGCGGTGGCTGGCCGCTAATTTAGCGGCGAGCCAAAACAACTCCTTATAAAAATAGTTTCCTTTTGAACTCTCTATGTCTATGTATGTAAAGTCGACTCTTCGACTGTCGAGTCGACTGCTTAACACTGCTGTATTTCGTATGGTGCGGGTAAAGAACCGGAGACGCTTTTTACTGGAAAAAAGGCATCCCATCTTTGTCCTCACGGGTGATAACGCATCTGCATTTTGATTCTTTCTTTATTGAGGATAGATGTAGATGTCTATGGGTCACAGCAACCACTTAACATCAGGTGGAGTAGTACTCGTTTGTTACTATAAAAAAGATACCTTCTGCATTCTCTATGTCAATTACTGTTGTTCTACTGCGAATATTGTCTTTACGATCTTATGCTTTGCTTTTCAATGCGCTATATTTTTGTGTAATTTGCAACTTCGTCAAGTAGTGGTGGCGTAAGTGAACCCACTACCCCATATCTCGCCATGGCTGTCTTAAGAGGCGACAGAGGGAAATGAAACGAGATTGCCAAAATGCAGCACCTGCTGAACCTGCTGCCACCGTGGCTGGATGAGTGGCGTATGGCCGTCAACGTTGGGAAGATGACCGCTCTCTTCACCCGCTGCTACAGAGGCCAGGAAATTGCAACAGGAGAATTGGAAACAGCATAACTGCTACCAGGACCGGTACAAAGTAATGTACTGCGAGGAGATTCCTGGCAATGTGGTATGCCCCGAGGCCCGAGACCTGCTGTGTGCTAAATATTATACACGCAGAGGACAACGTAGGAGGCTAGTGCCTTCCTTGTCTAAATTACACCTACCCCTGTTCATTCTGAAACACTATTGTTTTCATAGGAAAACATATTATGTTTTCCTTATGAGTCTTAATGTTTTTAATCTGTTATCACAAGAGCAAAAATAATCATAAGTGCCAAAATACATTTTTATCCAAAATAAGTATCTATTTTATTTATTATATTAAAATAGATACTTTTATTTGTATTGCAAAGCTGATTACTGTTGAATAGAACATGACTCTAAATTAATCTAAAAACAAACTATTATGTAATTAACTCTCGACCGGGGAATCGAACTCCGAACTTTCGTTCGACATTATATTGATTTCTTTTTATAAGATAAGGGTAACATACGAGCACACAGTCCACCTTATGGTAAGTGGTTGCTGTGGCCCATAGACATCTACATCTCTCCTCGATTACGAATCAAAATGTAGATGCGTTGTCACCAGTGAGGACTAAGATGGAATGCCTCGTTTCCAGTAAAAAGGGTTTCCGGTTCTCTACACTCTCCATACGAAACACAGCAGCGTTAAGCTGGCATTTTACGCTGGTATTCTGTGGGAGCGTGGTCCTTCCCCGGTCGAGCCGACCCATTCGTGCTACAACTATCCTACTAAAATAGCTGCAGCATGGCTCTACCACGTTGTGAATCTATTCATTTTTAATATAGATTGCTCCATGTTGAAGTACCTTGCATAATTTAATAGCAATGTTTACTGTACGTAAGATTATTTATTTTTTGAAAGGAAGTAAATAATAAATTATTTTTAAGCGCGTCGCCAACAGGTGTTTATGTTAAACTTCAGTAAAATTTTATGTTTGTTTGCAATACTGATATGTTGTGACCTCTGAGAACCAAGATTACCTCTTTATTATTGAAAAGGGTCTCCGATTCTCATCACTCGTCACAACCAATACACCAGCATTACTTACTCTGTAAGAAAGCAAAATTAGTAATCGTAATTTTAGAATCATTGGCTATTCAAGACGACAGATGGTGCAATTCGTACTGATTCCCTGAAGTTTTTATTTTTATTTAGATAAAATATGTATGACCGCAACTGCTTAAATACAGACTCCAGAAAAACGTCGCAGTAAAGATTTTTAATACAACCCTTATCATCCCGTGAGTAGTGTGAAGGGCTACATAATAAAATTAAACAGGAGTTGCATCTTCTTGATGACAACTCACAATAATAATAATAAAAAATGCGGTTGGCGACGCACCTGCCGAGCGTGGCAACTATGGCAAAAATCTCCTCTAGACTAGTATACCTTTGATAAGCTGTAATGAATGACTGAATGAATGAAAGCATAGTCTTAACTTGATTTTATCATTATTCTTTTATATACTAATTTAAAAAAATTCAAATTGCGTGACAAACATTTTGTGAACAATAAAATTGTACAAACAATATTGTTGATATAATTGATAACAATAAAGTAAAGTAAAGTTGCAGCCTATTTACGTCCCACTGCTGGGCACAGGCCTCCTCTCATTTCTGAGAGGGTTTTAGGGCAAGGAAATGTCCGCCGCGCTGCCCCCAATGCGTGTTGGCGAACTTCACATGACTTCGAAATATGTTTTTTCTTATTTCTCAGACATGCAGGTTTCCTCACGATGTTTTCCTTCACCGACGGGCAAATTTTAATAAAATAATTAGCGATGCAAAGTTTATCATCGCTTCTGTCTACTTTATTACTTAGTTGATGATATAAACTAAAATAAGGTATTTTATGTGCAGGTGCTGCATTCTTCACTTGACAAGACTCAAATTTATTACAAGATTAAAATGGAAGACACCAAATTCACCACTCAGGTTAGCTTTAATTTATAAAATTGAATGTAAACAATGTTCCATTGAATAAGGTTGAAATAAAATTACTGAAATAAAACAGGTGTATATTTTATACCTTAGACTTAAGACGTAATAACTCAAATTAAAAAGCAGCATAAAAATTTACTGCAAACTTCGGTTTCAACCAAGATTTGTACAAAAATACCAAAAATATACGTAATAAGTAGGTTTCTTGACTTAAAATTGTCCCCTTACCACAAATCTTATTACATCCTGCATCCATCTACGGATGAGTGAAAAATACCGGACTTAGGGTTTTTTTTAAAATGAAACTGAACTGACAAACGAGCTTACGGTGCACCTGATGGTAAGTGGCTACATCATCTTCAAAGAAGGTAGACTACAGATGCGAGTAGCGTGTAGGACAAGGAGGTGCGGGTGTAGGACACGGAGGTGCAGTGCAAATTTCTTGCCTCGGCACAGATGTGGCACACGGTTCTGGTACTTTTAAGACTATTTCTGTAGCCGCGGGTGTACAACACGGAGGGGAGGTGGAAATTTCTTGCCTTGGTGCAGATGTGGCACAGGGTTCTGGTTCTTTTAGTACTATATGAGTAGGCGCGGGTGTAGGACACGGAGGTGCGGGTGTAGGACACGGAGGTGCGAGTGTAGGACACGGAGGTGCGGGTGTGCAACACGGAGGGGAGGTGGAAATTGCTTGCCTCGGCACAGATGTGGCACACGGTTCATGTACTTTTAAGACTATTTCTGTAGGCGCGGGTGTACAACACGAAGGGGAGGTGGAAATTTCTTGCCTCGGTGCAGATGTGGCACACAGTTCTGATGCTTTAGGTACTATTTCAGTAAAGCAAGGAGATGTATTCGAAATCTCTTGTTTCGCTGCTGCAGGTTGTGATAGCACGTAGGATTGCATGTTCTGAGGCTGTGGTTTGGATTTCACTAAAATAAAACAAAATTTTACTAATAAAATACAGAGTTTAAAACTTAAATTAATGAAAGCAAAATCATTACATACCTTGTATTGTCAGCGCCAACAAAAACGCAAAAAGGTACATAGCCCGCAACATGATTAATATCTATTGATGAGTTAACGAGTAAAGTGAACTGCTGCTCTTTTGCTGTTTGACTGCCCTTTCTACAAATTGTGTTAGTCTTATATTGAAGTACTCAATGACGTTTATATTTAAGTTTACTAATTAATAACTGGTTACATTAAAAATGCTCATTTACAATCCATCTAGCAATTTTACAAGTTATTATGCGTACCGTTACAAAGACAAATGCAGTTACTTTTTAATTGGAAGCGACATTAGCCTAGCAGAGCCACGTTACAGCTATATTATTCTGTTCTCGGCTGCTCTGGAAAGCGTCTTCCGCAAACTAGACTGGGAGGAATATGGTCGCAATGTGCAGGGAGTAAAACTGAACCACCTAAGATTTGCAGATGATACTGTCTTATTTGAGGAAAACCAGACGCATCTTGTTAAAATGATAGAATCACTAAATGAAGAAAGCCTGAAAGTGGGCCTAAGAATGAACAAAGACAAAACAAAACTGCTTACAAACTCTAAAACAGTAATTATAAAAATTGGCAACCAACCACTCAAATATGTGTCAGGCTATATCTACTTAGGACAGATAATATCTCACAAAGATCAAACCACTAAGGAAATTGAACGAAGAATAGGAAATGGATGGAAGAAATACTGGTCTTTGAAAGAAGTCTTAAAATCTAAGGTGCTAAGTATGCAAATAAAAAGGAAAGTTTTCAACACATGTATACTTCCAGTCTTTACTTACGGATGCGAAACCTGGGCACTCATCAAACACCACAGAGAAAAATTAGAACGCTGCCAGAGAGCCATGGAGAGAAGTCTGACAGGAATAAGGAAACAGGACAGAGTAAGATATAGCTTAACAAGAGACAAAACCAAAGTTGTCGATATAATAACCCGAATAGACCAACAAAAGTGGAGATGGACAGGTCACATGATGCGTGATCCACAAGAGAAGTGGTGCAAAACTGTTACTGACTGGTATCCCAGAGATGGCAAGAGAAGTAGAGGACGCCAACAAACAAGATGGGAAGACGACTTAAAACTCACGGCTGGACATCATTGGAGAAGGGTAGCACGGGACAGGTCCCAGTGGAAAATGTTAGAGGAGGCCTATGCCAAAAGGCAAACTGAGCTTCGAGACATATTATAACAAACAAGAACATGTCTACATTTCTTATTTAACCGAGAAGTTCAGAATAAAAAGGCTTATTATTATTATTATTATTATAAATAATAAATTATTTTTAAGCGCGTCGCCAACAGGTGTTTGTGTTAAACTTCAGTTAAATTTTATGTTTGTTTGCAATACTGATATGTTGTGACCTCTGAGGACCAGGATTACCTCTTTATTTTTGAAAAGGGTCTCCGATTCTCATCACTCGTCACAACCAATATACCAGAATTACTTACTCTGTAAGAAAGCAAAATTAGTAATCGTAATTTTAGAATCATTGGCTATTCAAGACGACAGATGGTGCAATTCGTACTGATTCCCTGAAGTTTTTATTTTTATTTAGATAAAATATGTACTACCGCAACTGCTTAAATACAGACTCCAGAAAAACGTCGCAGTAAAGATTTTTCAATACAACGTGAAAATATGTTAAAAAAAATAGTAGGTTTTGCACTACACTAACGCTTATTTGTAAACAGTGTTAGGAGTAGAACTACCAGGAATGCCTGTAAAATCTAAGAAAATAAAAGAAATATCGTCGGATTAAAAAAAGGAACCATAAAGAGCTGGTTGTTTTAAAGTGAACTGACACTTAGGTTATAGGCCCGAAACGCGTATCGTCAGGCCATGAACAAAGCGAAACAAGAACCTAGACAGACAGTGACATAGTATGGTATAATCATGTACATAGTCCAGTATCTATATTACCAAATACATAATTTGGTAAATAATCAAGAAATATTAGAGTACATAGCAATATAAAATGTACTGATGAAATTAATTTTCGTAGGTCATACCTCCTTTAAATCGCCATTTATGGAAAGGAAAAGTCTTATAAGTACAAAGTTATAAAATAATAAACTTGCTAATTGCAATTTGAGAATCGACCGTGATGCAGACCGGTGTAGAGAATAACGTCTTTTTCATTACAGTTTAAGTTTGTACTGCAATTCCCGGGAGGGATGAACAATCCGCATACTTATGTAAGCTTATACGGAACCCTAATACTAGTTGTTAGAACTATTCTTCTGTCGTGGAGCCTGTCTGAGTAGGCTCCACCCTTTTACTTGTTCCTGCCGCCGAATAGCAGTGTGTAGAGAGCCAGTATAATAATAATTAATAACAGGCTGCGAGGCATTCCAGCTTAGTTCTGGGACGTGAAAACGCATCTGTAGCCTACCTTCTTTGAAGTTGATGTTGCCACTTACCACCAGGTGCAATGTAAGCTCGTTTGTTAGTTCAGTTTCATTTAAAAAAAAAGCCCTAAGTCCGGTATTTTTCACTCATCCGTAGATGGATGCAGGATGTAATAAGATTTGTGGTAAGGGGACAATTTTAAGTCATTCAATGAAACCTACTTATTACGTATATTTTTGGTATTTTTGTACAAATCTTGGTTGAAACCGAAGTTTGCAGTAAATTTTTATGCAGCTTTTTAATTTGAGGTATTACGTCTTAATTCTAAGGTATAAAATATACACATGTTTTATTTCAGTAATTTTATTTCAACCTTATTCAATGGAACATTGTTTACATTCAATTTTATAAATTAAAGCTAACCTGAGTGGTGAATTTGGTGTCTTCCATTTTAATCTTGTAATAAATTTGAGTCTTGTCAAGTGAAGAATGCAGCACCTGCACATTATTTTATGTGCAGGTGCTGCACATAAAATAATGTGTACCTTATTTTATTTTATATCATCAACTAAGTAATAAAGTAGACAGAAGCCATGATAAACTTTGCATCGCTAATTATTTAATTAAAATTTGCCCGGCGGTGAAGGAAAACATCGTGAGGAAACCTGCATGTCTGAGAAATAAGAAAAAACATATTTCGAAGACATGTGATGTTGGCCAACACGCATTGGGGGCAGCGCGGCGGACATTTCCTTGCCCTAAAACCCTCTCAGAAATGAGAGGAGGCCTGTGCCCAGCAGTGGGACGTAAACAGGCTGCAACTTTACTTTACTTTATTGTTATCATTCATATCAACAATATTGTTTGTACAATTTTATTGTTCACAAAATGTGTGTCACGCAATTTGTTTTTTTTTAAATTAGTATATAAAAGAATAATGATAAAATCAAGTTAAGACTATGCTTTCATTCATTCAGTCATTCATTACAGCTTATCAAAGGTATACTAGTCTAGAGGAGATTTTTGCCATAGTTGCCACGCTCGGCAGGTGCGTTGCCAACCGCATTTTTTTATTATTATTATTGCGAGTTGTCATCAAGAAGATGCAACTCCTGTTTAATTTTATTATGTAGCCCTTCACACTACTCACGGGATGATAAGGGGTAATGGATTATCTATTGAAGAGAAGATTACGCTCGAGAACTTGAAATTATATAGTTCAAGGATCCCATTCTACATACCTGCAATTACCGTCCTCTTGTCTTTTACTTTCAAATGTAACTATTCGCCTTAGATTGCTGGAAAAATAAAGTCTATTAATTCTCTCACAACGTTTAGATTATATGTAATGGTAAAATCTCGTGATATTATTTACCTGGTGCACCACAAGCCGGCACGTTTCCAGGCCAATCGCAGCTCTTCGTTTGGTAGTTGAAAGACAGACCAGCTGGGCATATCAATGAAACGAATATTCTGTTATAGCACATTAGGAATTGGTCACAACAACCCGTGCCCGCAGGATAAATTTCACCATTTCGACAGTTAGTCGTATTTGACGGCGTTTTTACAGATATGGCACACGGTTCTGGCACTTTTGGTACTGTTTGAGTAGGTGCGGGTGTAGGACACGGAGGTGCGGGTGTAGCACACGGAGGTGCGGGTGTAGGACACGGAGGTGCAGGTGTACGACACGGAGGTGTAGTGCAAATTTCTTGCCTCGGCACAGATGTGGCACACGGTTCTGGTACTTTTAAGACTATTTCTGTAGGCGCGGGTGTACAACACGGAGGGGAGGTGGAAATTTCTTGCCTTGGTGCAGATGTGGCACAGGGTTCTGGTACTTTTAGTACTATTTGAGTAGGCGCGGGTGTAGGACACGGAGGTGCGGGTGTAGGACACGGAGGTGCGGGTGTAGGACATGGAGGTGCGGGTGTACAACACGGAAGGGAAGTGGAAATTTCTTGCCTCGGCACAGATGTGGCACACGGTTCTGGTTCTTTTAAGACTATTTCTGTAGGCGCGGGTGTACAACACGAAGGGGAGGTGGAAATTTCTTGCCTCGGTGCAGATGTGGCACACGGTTCTGATGCTTTAGGTACTATTTCAGTAAAGCAAGGAGATGTATTCGAAATCTCTTGTTTCGCTGCTGCAGGTTGTGATAGCACGTAGGATTGCCAGTTCTGAGGCTGTGGTTTGGATTTCACTAAAATAAAACAAAATGTTATTAAAAAAATACAGAGTTTAAAAATTAAATTAATGAAAGCAAAATCATCACATACCTTGTGTTGTCAGCGCCAACAAAAACGCAAAAAGGTACATAGCTCGCAACATGATTAATATCTATTGATGAGTTAACGAGTAAAGTGAACTGCTGCTCTTTTGCTGTTTGACTGCCCTTTCTACAAATTGTGTTAGTCTTATATTGAAGTACTCAATGACGGCTATATTTAAGTTTACTAATTAATAACTGGTTACATTAAAAATGCTCATTTACAATTCATCTAGCAATTTTACAAGTTATTATGCCTACCGTTACAAAGACAAATGCAGTTACTTTTTAATTGGAAGCGACATTAGCCTAGCAGAGCCACGCTACAGCTATATTATGGTTGTAGCACGAATGGGTTGGCTTGACCTGGATAGGACCACGCCCTCGCAGAATACCAGCGTAAAATAGCAGCTTTGCTGCTATGTTTCGTATGATGGGTGTAGAAAACCGAAGAACATTTTCACTGAAAACGAGGCATTCCATCTTATTCCTCAGGGGTGGAAAAGAATCTGTATTTTGATTCTTTATTGAGAAAATGTGTAGATGTCTATAAGTCACAGCAACCACTTACCATCAGGTGAAGTGTATACTCGTTTGTTACCCTATACTATAAAAAAGTTTCCTCTAGCACTCTCTATGTCAATTACTGTTGTTCTACTGCGAATATTGTCTTTAAGATCTTATGCTTTGCTTTTCAATGCGCTATATTTTTGTGTAATTTGCAACTTCGTCAAGTAGTGGTGGCGTAAGTAAACCCACTAACCCATATCTCGCCGTGGCTGTCTTAAGAGGCGACAGAGGGAAATGAAACAAGAGATGGGCAGCAGCATTTTCCTGACGGTAAATTACATTATAAAATATTGCGGTTTCCAACACGCCTGACAAGATTTATATATATATATATATATATATATATATATATATATATATACTCATATAGCTGCAACAGGGCTCTAACACGTATAAACTATTTTAATATTTTCATAAAGTGAACTTTAACGAAACTGAACAATTACTTAATGTACCTCGTTAAATCTTATACGCAACCTCCTTCACGCATACATACACTGTCATACTTCACACTAGGAGGCTTAAATACACTCTAGAACTTTAAATGACTTATTGATTAGTGATCTGTTTTGTATACAGTGAAATGTATAATCTTAAAGGGAAGAGCGCCGCTGTCTGAAACACAGATATTAAGTTATCTAATTCAGACACATGTTCACTGAATTTTATTTATTGTTAAGCTGTATCTTAAAGTGTTGGTATAGTATAAATTAAGATATTGTTTGCTTAAAATAATAAATTATTATTATTGTTTTTTTTTCTCCTTTTTTTTCTCCATGTAGGTATTATGATGATACGGGCTTTAAGCCAAGTAGTCATCATTTGCTGGTATTATTAATGTATTATCCAGAGCATTTTCTGGGATTTGTAAAAATTTTCGCACTAAGCGACATGTATTTAAAATAACTGCTTTTTGCATTTTAATATATAAATTTGAGGGTAAATCTAATAACTTAAGGCAGTGATGCAAATATTTTGGTATTAATCCTGTAGCTGAGAGTACAATTGGTACGATGAAAACTTTATTTAATTTCCATATTCTTTTTATTTCTTCGCTTAGTTCGTTATATTTACTAATCTTTTCGGCTATTGTTTTTTGAATATTATGCGTATTTGGTACAGCTATGTCAATTAGAAAGGCTTTATTGTTAAGTTTGTCTTGCAAAACTATATCGGGTCGATAGTAATGGATGGTCTTATCAGTAAGTATGGATCTATCGAAATATAAACTCAGCGGCACAATTAACCGCCAACCTTGATGTGAATTGTGGCCTTACTTGTGAAAGTTATTTTATTACGTAGGTATATTGAAGTAAAATGAAAGATAATATTGTTTTTAATTATTACGTTTATTTATAAAAAAGTCTGAAAAACACTTTGACCGTAAATTAACAAATGTGACGAAATGGCTTAAAAATAAAAAATCTGCTGAGTAAATGAATTCTAATAGTGCGTATTTCCACCTCTAGCCCTCATGACTTCCATCAAACGGTTTGGCATGCTGTCGATGACATCTTTGATCTGTTGTTGTGGAATGTTCTGCCACTCCTCAATCACGGATTGTTTTAATTCATCTATGGTGGTTGGAGCTGGTATGCAGCTTCGAACACGTCTTTTTAAATTTTCCCATATATGTTCAAGAGGATTTCAATCTGGGCTCCGGGATGGCCATGTTAATTTTCGAATGCCGACGGTATCCAGGTACGCGGTAACAACTCTAGCAACGTGGGGCCGAGCGTTGTCCTGCATTAATAAAAATCTTCGCCAATAAATGGAGCAAATGGCATTACATGAGGTTCCAATACTTCTGTTACATACCTCTGAGCATTTATTCCACCTCTTTCGAAGATAACCAAGTCGGTGCGTGCTTCGTAAGTAATGCCGCCCCATATCATGATAGAGCCACCTTGGTAACCTACTGTTTCCACAACAGTACATAGTGCAAACCTTTCATTCTTGCGTCTGTATACACTCTGGCAACCGTCAGGACCGTGCAAGCATATTCTTGTCTCGTCAGTAAACAAAACATTCTTCCATTGTTCCATATTCCATTCGGCGTGCTCTCGGGAAAAACGAAGTCTTTCTCTCCGGTGGCCTACGAGCAATTGTGGCACTCGAGATGGTCGAAAAGCTCCAAGGGCATTCTCTCCTAGTCTTCTTCTCACTGTTCTTTCACTCACTTGAACATTGCGAACCTCACGAAGTTGGTTTCGTGCCTCAACAGCTGTAGTGAACCGATTTCTTAGAACATTGGTCACAAGAAATCGGTCGTCACGAGAGGAGGTGCATCTTTTTCGGCCCTGTCCTGGTCTTCGTTCATAAGAGCCAGTTTCCCGAAACCGTTTCACTGCATCCCTTAAGGTGGTACGTGAGACACCATACTTCCGCGCCACGTAACGCTGACTAAACCCTTTGTCGATAAGAGCGACGGCTCTCGCCACTGAATTAGCATCAAATGGCATGTTTATGATGTCCAAACACTATCTTTAAGTTACGAAACCAAAACAAACTCAAATTGTTTACTTTTAATGCCACTGAAGCAATGTAAGCAGTATGGCAACGATAACGATAATAAGACGAAGTTCGATATTTGTCCTATTCACAACTTATGCCTAAAAAAACAAAGTTAAGTGGGTAGCTTGTAATTTTTTCGTCACTACATTTCTTTCACACTTGACTTATTTATGCCCAATAACTTACAACTGCGTTAACATCAAAATTTGCCACTTTAAAAAGGTGGGCGGTTAATTGTGCCGCTAAGTGTAGTTTATGTGAGGTGTTTTCTAACACAGGGTTGGGTTTATATTTGTAGTATGGTTGTAAGCTGTTATCGATGAGTTTATGTTTCTGGGCTATCTTTTGGTGTATTATGTTTGCAATTTGATTATGCCTGTGGGTGTAATCTGTTGATGCTAAGTTTTGACATGCTCCTGTGATATGCTGTATAGTTTCTGGTACTAAATTACATTTTCTGCATTTGTCATTTAAAAGATTTGGTTCTCTAATTATAAATTTTCTATAGTTTTTAGTACTGATGACTTGATCTTGGATAGCATTTATAAAACCTTCTGTTTCGGCAAATAATGTGCCTATTGTTAAATATTTATTTGATGCTGATATATCTATGTGTTGTTGGCATAGGTCATTAGCATGTCTACCATGTAACTCCTTTTGTTTCCATTGTTTTATTTTTTCTTTTTCTTAATCAATTTTATTAGATGTTTGTTGAGTTTGGTTTGCGGCGAGTCTAAGTGGAGTATAGTTAGTATCATTGTGAACTATGACTTTATGGATATTGCTGCTTGTTGACTTCTCAAGGAAGAAGTTTTTAAGACGCATGATTTGGTTCTCTCTAAGCACGGTTATATGAATAAGACCTCTTCCGCCTTTGTCTCTCTTAATTGTCAATCTTTCAACAGCTGATTTGGGATGCAAGTATCTAAATTTAGTGAGTACTGTGCGAGTTTTTCGTTCTAAATTAATTGTGTCTGTTTTGGACCACCTAACTGTTCCAAAAAAATATGTTAAAATGGGTATGGTAAAGGTGTTAATTGCCTTTATCAGGTTTCTTGCAGTTAGTTGCTTTTTGCAAATGAGGTTGACCCTTTTCACGTATTCTTTTATAATGTTGTCCTTTATTCTTTTGTGATCTATTTGGTTGGTTTGCTCTATACCTAAATATTTATAAAATTGTCCTGGTTCGAGACATTCTATAATCCCATTGCTTGTAGTATCTATGTTTAGTTCATATAATTTTATTATTATTATGGGGTATCTATAAAGATTTCTCATCTGGTTGGGCAATATAAATATATAATTGTAAATAAACATGGTAAACGTACATAAATATCAATAAAATAAAATAAATACATAAAAAATACATAAATATATAAAAACCCAACCAGATGGAAGCCCTCGGCAGGGGAGACCAGACGGCCGAGGTTTAGGGGGAAAGGGAAAGAAACCGGCGGACGATGCGGGCGGTATCGAGGAGCACCGCCTTCTGCATTTGAGCTTGGAGCGGTCCGTCACGGAGACCCAGTCACCTCAGATGACCCGAGAGGCTGACTGGAATTAACCCATTTGCAGAGACGACTACAGGTATAATTTCGGCCGGCAATCCACCCCACATGTCGGTCACCTCGTGAGCCAGGTCCAGATATTTAGTAAGCTTATCTGTTTCGGCTTTCACGAGGTTCTCGTCATAAGGAATAGTAATGTCGACCAAAAATATCCTTGACTGTGCCCGGTCCATCAGCACAATATCAGGCTTATCTCGCCCCGGGCGTCGGGGGCTACGTCGTGGCCCCCGGCCACCGGTAGGCGCGAGCCTGTGGACGGCGAGCAATGGGTAGCTCGCCGTCCGTCCGTCTAACGACGACAGGCCGTATCGACGGCGCGTTTTGTTCCACGCGCGCCTCAAAGAGCTGTCAGCAGCGTGAAGGGGCCCGCAAGGGCCGACGCCTGCCGGGGCTGCGGGCTGTTCGAAAGAGATACCGCGGCTCCGGAACGTAAGGGCACTGAAGGAAAACGGATGGTTTTTAGTCACTAAAAGTCTGACACTCCCTTCCGCTCCACCCAGAGCGAAAGGCGTCATTAGATGATTTTCAATCCGCAAAAAAAAAAAGGCTTATTAGCAAGAATAGTCCTGTCTGTGATGATGGCCCGGTCCCAGTAGAGCCTGGCGCGGTCATTTTCGAGCACGGCTTCCGGAAAGTATTATTATTATTATTATTTTGGGTTATCTTTAAAGTTTTCTCATCTGGTTGGGCAGTATAAATATATAAATGTAAATGAAAATTGTAAACATACATAAATATCAATAAAATAAAATAAATACATAAAAAATACATAAATATATAAAAACCCAAACAGATGGAAGCCCTCGGCAGGGGAGACCAGACGGCCGAGGGTTAGGGGGAAAGAGAAAGAAACCGACGGACGATGCGGGCGGTATCGAGGAGCACCGCCTTCTGCATTTGAGCCTGGAGCGGTCCGTCACGGAGTCCCAGTCGCCTCAGATGACCCGAGAGGCTGACTGGGATTAGCCCATTCGCAGAAACGACCACAGGAATAATTTCAGTCGGCAGACCCACATGTCGGTCACCTCGTGAGCCAGGTCCAGATATTTAGTTAGCTTATCTGTTTCGGCTTTCACGAGGTTTTCGTCATAAGGAATGGTAATGTCGACCAAAAATATCCTTGACTGTGCCCGGTCCATCAGCACAATATCAGGCTTATTCGCAAGAATAGTCCTGTCTGTGATGATGGCCCGGTCCCAGTAGAGCCTGGCACGGTCATTTTCGAGCACGGCTTCCGGCAAGTACTTATAATATGGCAGTTTCCGATCCACGAGGCCGTATTTCAGATTTAGCTCCTGGTGTAGAATCCTGGCTACTAGATTGTGTCTGTGCAGATACTCAGAGTTAGAAAGCGCCGAACAACCGGAGATGACATGCCTACGTGACTCACCGGGATGGCGACAAGCTCTACAGATGTCGACGGCGCCATCCTTTAGGATGTATCTCCTATAATTGTTGGTCTTAATAACCTGATCCTGTATCGCACAGACAAAACCCTCGGTTTCCCCAAAGAGGTCACCGAAACGTAGCCAGTGGAGGGAGGCGACTGTGTCTATGGAAGGCTCATGTAGAGCCTTGTAGAACCTCCCGTGGAGCTCCTTCTCCTTCCATACGGTCTCCCAGTCGGAAATGCACTGTACTGCCGGGTCTTGCCATTGCTCGTTGGCTAAGGATAGAGGAGTGAGCCCTTTATCACACGAAATGACGTCCCTATAGAATGGATCACCCGATCTCACCAGAAAGTAATTACGGAGGCTGCACACTTCACGATTATGCATAGTGAGAGCGCTCAAAAAGCCGCACCCACCATATTTCCGCGGCAAGTACAGCCTCATTACTGACGATCTCGGGTGATGCATCCTGTGAGACGCCATAACAGTGCGGACTTTTCTATCCAGAGCGTTCAGTTCGGTCTGAGACCACCTGAGTATGCCGAAGGTATATATGAGGACAGGCATGACCCAACCGTTATATGCGTGTGTCTTATTCACACCCGATAAAAGACTGTTGAGCACTTTTGTCAAGCGTGCATAAAACATATCGCTAACTGACTGTTTCATGTCCGCCTCATCGATACCTATGTTCTGTGACATACCCAGGTATCGGTATGTTTCAGCCTCGGATAGGGTCTTTATGTTGATGGGCATAGATAAGTCTATGCCCTCAGAGTTAGCAACCCTACCCCTTTCGACATGGAGGACCGCACACTTATCCGTCCCCAGCTCCATTCTAATGGAATTGCTAAAATCACAAGTGATGTTCAGCAATTCCATAAGATGAGAGCGACTGGAGGCGAATAATTTGAGATCATCCATATAGAAAAGGTGGGTCACTTTTGTACCTACTTTTCGAAGCTGAAATCCCCTCCCGAAACCCTCCAGTAAGGTACTGAGAGGGTTCAGAGAGAGGCAGAACCAGATTGGACTCAGACAATCGCCCTGGAAGATACCCCTTCTTATCCTTATGTGGTCCTCCGCAGCCGTCATCCGCTCGCCTAGATGACAAAGGATCGTACTCCACTGCCCCATACACTGCCCGAGGAAGTCTTTAACTGTACAGTTAACCTTGTACAGCTCGAGGACCCTCTTCAGCCATGTATGAGGCACCGAGTCGAATGCCTTTTTGTAGTCTAACCAGGTGGCGGAGAGGTTCCGACGATCGCGTTTAACCACCATGCCAATGACCGCGTCAATAAGGAGTGGTTCCTTGGTTCCACGACCACCGCCCCGGCATCCATTTTGAGTGCGCGACATCACCTGATTTGAGTTCAGATGACGAGTAATTCTCGCGCTCAAAATGGATGTTAGTGTCTTATATATCGTGGGTAGATACGTGATGGGGCGGTATTTGCTCGGGTCTGTGGTATCCCGGTCTTTAGGAACCAAATGAGTGATCCCAGTAGTGAAGAGGCTCGGGAGCGACTTTTGGTCGAGAGCCTCCTGAAATTGTCGGGCGAGCACAGCGTGACACACCACAAACCCCTCCAGCCAGTAGTGATGCAGCCCGTCGAGCCCCGGACTTTTCCAGTTCGGGGCCCTTCGGACCGCCTCAGCTACATCGTCCGGCGTTATAACGACGGGGTCCATGGGCGTAAGATTCGCACACTGACTCACCACAACTTCAGTCCAAGAGCCCTCGCTGTGGTTTACGGGCTCTGACCACAGGCCGCGCCAGAATTTGACAGTGTCGGCCTGATTCGGTGCTTGGCCCGTTCCACGTACCATCGGTCGCTCCAATGATTTATAGAGCCTCTTCTGATCACTCTGGAAGAGACGATTCTGGTTGAACCGTCTCGACCTCTCGGTATATCGCCGAATCCGCTTTCCCCAAGCAGCGATTCTCTGCTTCAGGTCGTCTATGCGCTCCGTCAGCTTTTGCGTAATATCCGGCTGGGACAAACTTATATTTGTCCCAGCAAACGCCATCCTGACGGTGCGTACAATTCTCGGTCTATTATTACCCGACCTGAAGCTTGTTAGTCTGCCGATTAGGGCTCTTGCCTTTGCGATACGGTCCTCAATTCTTTTTCTCCAGGCTGGGATGGCGCTACTTTGTCTAGTAGCGCGTCCAGCCGTGGGAAGTTTGGCGCCGATAATACGGCAAACTGCCAGTGCGGCGCCAAAGAGAACTGAGGCTTTCAAATAAGTCACCAGCATTGGGTTGAGAGCCCTCACGACAGCCCGATTCCGCTTGCTTAGGGGTATGCGGGGAAGTCGCGGTCGATTTTCGAGAGGCGTACTGCGCGTTTCCAAAATAGCCTCTTCCAATATACTCCTCATTTGCTCTACTTTGTGGGAGACTATTTCATCATCGTCTGAATGAACTACAACTGTAATATCCACGGCGGCATCCACGTGTGCAGGTTGCTCTGCAATTTTTAGCGCCGCATTACCAGCTGTAGCATTTTCATCCGATGAGGGAACAGCCTCACGTCGTAGTCGTTCGAGTTCGGCGTCACCAAATTATGTTGGAGCGCAGGATATACCGAACTCGGTCTGCCAGGTTTTACTCCGTTACATGAACCGATGGCTCCAGCTCTGCGAAAAAGCAAAGCATCCGAGCCCGATACGCCAACATTCCAGTTTCTTCCCCTTTCGCCCTAAAGTACGCTCGCAATGCGTTTGTGTTCATTATTTCTGTCCAACGCATGCGACGTTTTCCACCAGTGGCGGATGCCGCTTGCTGAGTCTGAGAAGACTCGGCCGACATCAAGCCCTCTGGTGGGGATGATGGATGCGGGCGGCTGCTAGGTGGTCTTGCAGCCCCCCGCGCTCGGCTGGCGGCCCGCATGCTGTCACGTCCAGCGTCAGCTCCAGACGCGCCCTGGCGACCTCCAGGCAGCGGCCCTATGCGCACTCTTCTTTTTTCCATCACCTATTAAATGGGCGTCAATTAACGGGAGACGCCCAGGCCCGGCACCATTTCATGGTGCGGCCGTAAGCACAAACGAGCCTTTGCATCCTCTTTTCTGCCGAGGCACGGCGCTCACACCTCTTGGCAAGGCGCTGACTGACTGCGCTGACATAGCAGTTTTGTCACTTAACTGTTACGTCAGCGGGCGATGGGGTCATCAATTCCCTACGCCATTTTATTAATTATTATTATTATTATTATACATCTATATTCTCCCTATTATAGAGGTAACTTAAAACCTAATCACACGGGCCGAAGCCAAGCGTGAGCAGGTGCTAGGTGATGGTGTAAGCGGAGGTGACGGATGAAGTGGTGAGGAATTTGCGTGTGAGTCGGCAGGTGTTGAGAATGACAGCTTTCTGCAGGGTGTAAAGTGTGTGTTGGGGTACTTGCAAAATATCTAAACTGCGTTGTAGGCTTTTAGGTATAACTGCGGTAGATGAGATAACTATTGGGACTATATGGATGGCTTCTGGTTTCCATTGACGCTTCAGTTCTATTGCTAAATCTTCATATTTTGTAAGTTTTTCAGCAATGGTGGATTTAATGTTATGGGTGTTTGGTATGGCAATGTCAATAAGGTAAGTAGTTTTGTTATTTTTGTCATACATTGTGATATCTGGCCTATTGAAGTGGATAGTTTTATCCGTGATAATTGTCCTGTCCCAGTAAATTCTATGGTTATTATTTTCTAATATAGTGTCCGGTTTATATTTGTAATATGGTGTCATTTTTTGTATAAATTTGAATTTAAGCGCAAGATGTTGGTGTATTATGGAAGCTACCTGGTCATGTCGGTGTTTAAAGTCGGTTTGTGCAAGGGCTCTACAGGCGGATGTAATGTGTTGTATGTTTTCGGGACTAGAGTGGCAATGTCTGCAAGTATCGGTGGGAAGGTTAGGTGCGCGTATTATGTGTCTCTGGAAGTTTCGAGTATCGATGACCTGGTCCTGGATCGCTAACATGAAGGCCTCCGTCTCTGGGAAGAGTTCACTGCGCCTCAGCCATGCGTTCGACGCTTTTTTGTCGACATGTGGCTGCTGCAGGTCGTGATAGTGCCTTTCTTGTAGGGACTTCTGTTGCCATGAGGCGATCTTCTCTTCTACGTCAGTGATCCGTTCGTTTCGTTGTGTATTTCGGTCTGCAAGGTTAAGTGGTGTGAAGCGTTTGTCGGCTAAGGTTACTATTTCGTGGAGAAGTGAGTGTTCTGAGCGTTGATAGAAATATTGTCGAAGGCATTTGATTTGTTTGTTATGCAAGTTGAGGACACCTATTATACCTCGTCCTCCATCGGATCTTGAAAGCGTCATCCTTTGTACGCAGGATCTAAGGTGGTGCTTGCGGTAAGCCGTTAGAGTGGTATTTATAATACGTTGTAGATTGATAAGGGCACCTTGAGTCCAGTTTATTACACCAAACGAATATGTTAGTATGGGGATTGCGTAACTGTTGATAGCTTTTGACATGTTGCGGGAGTTGAGCTGAGACCGGAATATACTATTGAGCCGATGTTTAAATTTCTTTTTGAGACCTTCTTTCGTTTCCTTTTGATGAATTTGTCGCGCTTGTTGGAAACCTAAGTATTTATATGAGGCCAAGGGTTCTAGGGGTTCAATCGTGTCTCCTGATATTAGGCTATAGCTATTACGGTTAATTTTTCCGTTTTTAACCGAGAACGTTTTGCACTTGTCGATCCTAAACTCCATATGAATGTCGTTTGAGAAAGATTGGGTGATGTCTGCAAGGCGATGCAGTGACTGTGTAGTGTTACTATATAGTTTTATGTCATCCATGTACATCAGGTGTGTAAGAGTGGTGTGTTTGTGTGGAGTGATGATAGAGTAACCATGATTGGTTTTGTTCAGCATTTGCGAGAGAGGGTTTAATGCGAGGCAGAACCATAAAGGGCTGAGCGCATCACTTTGGAATATTCCTCGACGTATTGGAATTTCTGGTGTTTCTACACAAGAAGTTCCTATGATTTTTAAAGTAGTTTTCCAGTGCTGCATTGAGTTTTTAAGAAAATGTATAATTTGTGGGTGAATTTTATAGTGTTGTAGTATATATAGGAGCCAGCTGTGCGGTACGGAGTCAAATGCTTTTCGGTAGTCTATATACATTATGTTGATGTTTTTTCTATTAGAAATAACTTGTTTCATTGCTACGGAGTCTATTATAAGTTGCTCTTTGCACCCCTGACTACTTTTTCGACATCCTTTTTGTTCTTTAGCAAGAATGTTGTTTTTGGCTATATGTTGATGTAAGAGTTCGGCTATACATGCTGTAAGTAGTTTATAAATGGTTTGGAGACATGTGATAGGTCTGTATTTGGCAGGATTTTGATGATCTGCGTCTTTCGGAATCATGTAGGTGAGGCCTTGTGTAATGTATCGGGGCATTATGTCTGGTTTTTGTATAAATTTATTGATATGGTTATGAAGTAGAGGGTGAATTGCTGTAAGTTTCTTATACCAGTAGTTTTGTATGCGGTCGCTTCCAGGTGCTTTCCAGCTATGGGATTTTTTAATATATGCACAAATACTTCCAAAGGTATTTGTTCAAATGCCATCGGTGTGATAGTATCAGTTACTTTGAAATCTGTGTTCAGCCATTCCGCCTCTGTGTTGTGGTGAACCGGCACAGACCATATACCAGACCAGAAGCTATGTAATTCATTGGCAGGTGGTAATGGTGCATCTTGCCTATTTCTATGTGTGTCATGTTGCGTGTCTGAAGTCAGGCTCCTGTAAAATTGTTTTTCATTGTTGATAAACTGGCTATTTTGTGACTTCCTAAGTGTACAGTTAAGGTATCTTTTTAATCTGCTAGCTGCCGCATTCAGTTTTTGTTTAAGTGTGTCAAGGAATTGTTCATCTCTCAAATTGGGTTCTTCGTGCTGTGAATGTATTCGGTATTTATTTTTTTATTGCTTCTACTAAAGTTATGAGTCTATTGCTTCTGTTGCCTTTGATATATTCTGTTAGTCTTCCAATGTCTCTTCTGAAATCCTGTATCTTTTTTGTCAACCTAGTCTGCCAGGCGGGTTCTTTATTTCGAATTTGGGTGGGCAGGGTGTTTGTGTCTCTGATTTTGGTTCCATTACTTATAGCTGCTGTGTATGCCGCGCAGTAAATTATGGTCTGAGTGGTCTCAAAGTCCTGCTCTCTCGATATGTAATTTGGTAATATTTCAGTGTTTATAAAATCTACAATTTGGGCTAGCCTTATAGAAGTTTTTTGTTTTGGTATATAAGGTCGTTTAGTTGGGTTGGTGTTCCGAAATTTGTCTATTGCCATTCTAAACAGTTCCTGGATATTTTCCGAGTCGTTATTTTTTATTGCTTGGTTTTGTTGAGGTTCAAAGGCTTGAGTAGGTACCACTGATTCGTCAGTTTGAGATTGTAAGGTTAAACTAGGCGAATGCACGGGAGTGTTACTTTCTACAATGTATGGATGAATGTCAGCTTCTTGTGAGTTTTCTGTTTCGGCTGTAAGGGTCGTGTGTTGTTGTAATGTGATATGTGAATAATTACTTTCTAAATTGTCTCGTTGAGAATTCAGCTTGCTTGATATATTGTCACGTATCTCTTGAAGTCTTTGGTCATTAATCATTTTGTTGTTCAATATTACTCTGAGCTGATCTGATATTCTCTGTACACTTACACCTGTTAACTCAGGATGTTCATCTATGACTGCTTGATGGAGGGGTCGACGATAAGCTGATTTATTTTCTCCAAGTTCGGTGATTTTGTAGTAATTTCTTACAATAGATTCGTTTTGGTCAGCTGTCCATCTTCTTCTTTGTGTTAAGCCTTGCTGGCTGCTAAAATGTGGTTGCGTGATCGAGTCAGTTTGTATGTGGTTGGTATTACTGTATGTTTGTTGTAAGTATACTGACACTTCATTCCTTATTTGATCTATTAGTTTTTCTGGAAGTAATTTATTTCTAAGTATAACTCTGCATTGATCCCCCAATCTTTGTTTTGATGCCTGCATCTGTGGGTACTTATTAGAGAATTCTTTATGTAGGTGATTGAGGTATATTTAATTTTGCTAGTATTTAATTTAGTGGCTATGAGGTATGTGCACCAGATGAATGTATTCATTTCTTCTGTCCATCTTTTGAGCGCACGATTTCTGCCTGGGGCGGATGCAGGTTCAGTGGCGATAGCCTCCTGCACAACGTCCTCAGACATAAGTGATACAGAATTTGATCTGGTTGAAGACTGGTATGGACATGGAGATGATGTAGGTGACTCAAATGAATGAAAAGGTGAGGGTGTCGTTGAAGTTTTATCGCTTAGCATGTCGGAGTCCATATGTGTCGCTTGGGTCGTTTGATGGGTTGCTTTCGCCACTCGGGGATTCTTCGCACCCCTAGGCCCAGTCTCAGGCTGGCTTCCGTCATGACCAGTGCTGCTACTGGGTCCGCCGAGCACTCGGGGCCGTTTACTTCTTGTTAATACCATATTATTCTTCATATGGGTTTTGGGTTTGGGACAGTTTGTTGGGGAAGGTTGGCCAAGATGTTGGTGGCTAATAATATGTTCGTCCTGTATCGGTAAGTACAGGGTTTGGTCAAGTTCATAGTGACCGTTGATATGTTCATGCCTCCCCTTAAACACCCCACCACGTCAAGGTGGTCCCCCGGGGGGTTATTATTATTATTATTATTATTATAGCCCAATAGATAAGAAAGCCAAAGTAGCAAAGGGTAGGCCATATAGCTCAAAGAACCGACAGCCGATAAGGAAATTCTTAAAAAAGTTCTCGAAGTACCTTACGCGTGCACTCTTCGCAAAAAATGGTGTTCGGCTGCTTTATACTCATATTAATCCTTTTTTTTCTTATAGCAGATCAATTTTTGTAAAATTCTATCTACGTTTTAACACGTACACTGTCTCGTTAGCACATAAGGGTCATTGATATTGTCTAGTGTCTGGAAACCGGACAATGAAAGTGTTAAGTTGAACCTACATCAAGTTTGTGTATTTTGGTTCTTTCCTTATAAACCTTTATTTATGATGATCTTATGATGGCATACATCACCTCATTTCGTCCCGTGGGTGGCGTAAAGTATGGTAATTGGATAAGCCAAAAGATGGTATCCGATAGATGGCGGTCTTATGTCTTTGAGTTCTTTAAAATACTCAACAATGCAAGCAACAATAAGTGTTTCATACTATACTCTTATGGTACGAAATCGACTCATAAATTTTCTTACATTATTTCACGCAACACCTGCATGACACGGCATAATAGATCGAGCCACGTTATAATTTTCAGTGTCCCATTTTATAAATATAGCTTTTCACTTCAGTAGTTTGATTTAGTTTTTATTATTATGAAAAGTTTTAAATTTATTAAATTTATTTTAAATTTTGATAGTTCCCATGGAATATCTAATAAAACACATTTTATAAAATCATGTGCTACTATGTGACAGGAATATGTAGTATTTTACTTCTTGACAGTAAATTACATTATAAAATATTGCGGTTTCCAACACGCCTGACAAGATATATATATATATATATATATATATATATATATATATATATATACTCATATAGCTGCAACAGGGCTCTAACACGTATAAACTATTTTAATATATTCATAAAGTGAACTTTAACGAAACTGAACAATTACTTAATGTACCTCGTTAAATCTTATACGCAACCTCCTTCACGCATACAAACACTGTCATACTTCACACTAGGAGGCTTAAATACACTCTAGAACTTTAAATGACTTATTGATTAGTGATCTGTTTTGTATACAGTGAAATGTGTAATCTTAAAGGGAAGAGCGCCGCTGTCTGAAACACAGATATTAAGTTATCTAATTCAGACACATGTTCACTGAAATTTATTTATTGTTAAGCTGTATCTTATTAAATTATTATTATTGTTTTTTTTTCTCCTTTTTTTTCTCCATGTAGGTATTATGATGATACGGGCTTTAAGCCAAGTAGTCATCATTTGCTGGTATTATTAATGTATTATCCAGAGCATTTTCTGGGATTTGTAAAAATTTTCGCACTAAGCGACATGTATTTAAAATAACTGCTTTTTGCATTTTAATATATAAATTTGAGGGTAAATCTAATAACTTAAGGCAGTGATGCAAATATTTTGGTATTAATCCTGTAGCTGAGAGTACAATTGGAACGATGAAAACTTTATTTAATTTCCATATTCTTTTTATTTCTTCGCTTAGTTCGTTATATTTACTAATCTTTTCGGCTATTGTTTTTTGAATATTATGCGTATTTGGTACAGCTATGTCAATTAGAAAGGCTTTATTGTTAAGTTTGTCTTGCAAAACTATATCGGGTCGATAGTAATGGATGGTCTTATCAGTAAGTATGGCTCTATCGAAACATAAACTCAGCGGCACAATTAACCGCCAACCTTGATTTTTTACGATTTTGGTTAAAAAAAAATTGTGGCCTTACTTGTGAAAGTTATTTTATTACGTAGGTATATTGAAGTAAAATGAAAGATAATATTGTTTTTAATTATTACGTTTATTTATAAAAAAGTCTGAAAAACACTTTGACCGTAAATTAACAAATGTGATGAAATGGCTTAAAAATAAAAAATCTGCTGAGTAAATGAATTCTAATAGTGCGTATTTCCACCTCTAGCCCTCATGACTTCCATCAAACGGTTTGGCATGCTGTCGATGACATCTTTGATCTGTTGTTGTGGAATGTTCTGCCACTCCTCAATCACGGATTGTTTTAATTCATCTATGGTGGTTGGAGCTGGTATGCGGCTTCGAACACGTCTTTTTAAATTTTCCCATATATGTTCAAGAGGATTTCAATCTGGGCTCCGGGATGGCCATGTTAATTTTCGAATGCCGACGGTATCCAGGTACGCGGTAACAACTCTAGCAACGTGGGGCCGAGCGTTGTCCTGCATTAATAAAAATCTTCGCCAATAAATGGAGCAAATGGCATTACATGAGGTTCCAATACTTCTGTTACATACCTCTGAGCATTTATTCCACCTCTTTCGAAGATAACCAAGTCGGTGCGTGCTTCGTAAGTAATGCCGCCCCATATCATGATAGAGCCACCTTGGTAACCTACTGTTTCCACAACAGTACATAGTGCAAACCTTTCATTCTTGCGTCTGTATACACTCTGGCAACCGTCAGGACCGTGCAAGCATATTCTTGTCTCGTCAGTAAACATAACATTCTTCCATTGTTCCATATTCCATTCGGCGTGCTCTCGGGAAAAACGAAGTCTTTCTCTCCGGTGGCCTACGAGCAATTGTGGCACTCGAGATGGTCGAAAAGCTCCAAGGGCATTCTCTCCTAGTCTTCTTCTCACTGTTCTTTCACTCACTTGAACATTGCGAACCTCATGAAGTTGGTTTCGTGCCTCAACAGCTGTAGTGAACCGATTTCTTAGAACATTGGTCACAAGAAATCGGTCGTCACGAGGGGAGGTGCATCTTTTTCGGCCCTGTCCTGGTCTGCGTTCATAAGAGCCAGTTTCCCGAAACCGTTTCACTGCATCCCTTAAGGTGGTACGTGCGACACCAAGCTTCCGCGCCACGTAACGCTGACTAAACCCTTCGTCGATAAGAGCGACGGCTCTCGCCACTGAATTAGCATCAAATTGCATGTTTATGATGTCCAAACACTATCTTTAAGTTACGAAACCAAAACAAACTCAAATTGTTTACTTTTAATGCCACTGAAGCAATGTAAGCAGTATGGCAACGATAACGATAATAAGACGAAGTTCGATATTTGTCCTATTCACAACTTATGCGTAAAAAAACAAAGTTAAGTGGGTAGCTTGTAATTTTTTCGTCACTACATTTCTTTCACACTTGACTTATTTATGCCCAATAACTTACAACTGCGATAACATCAAAATTTGCCACTTTAAAAGGGTGGGCGGTTAATTGTGCCGCTATGTGTAGTTTATGTGAGGTGTTTTCTAACACAGGGTTGGGTTTATATTTGTAGTATGGTTGTAAGCTGTTATCGATGAGTTTATGATTCTGGGCTATCTTTTGGTGTATTATGTTTGCAATTTGATTATGCCTGTGGGTGTAATCTGTTGATGCTAAGTTTTGACATGCTCCTGTGATATGCTGTATAGTTTCTGGTACTAAATTACATTTTCTGCATTTGTCATTTAAAAGATTTGGTTCTCTAATTATAAATTTTCTATAGTTTTTAGTACTGATGACTTGATCTTGGATAGCATTTATAAAACCTTCTGTTTCGGCAAATAATGTGCCTATTGTTAAATATTTATTTGATGCTGATATATCTATGTGTTGTTGGCATAGGTCATTAGCATGTCTACCATGTAACTCCTTTTGTTTCCATTGTTTTATTTTTTCTTTTTCTTAATCAATTTTATTAGATGTTTGTTGAGTTTGGTTTGCGGCGAGTCTAAGTGGAGTATAGTTAGTATCATTGTGAACTATGACTTTATGGATATTGCTGCTTGTTGACTTCTCAAGGAAGAAGTTTTTAAGACGCATGATTTGGTTCTCTCTAAGCACGGTTATATCAATAATACCTCTTCCGCCTTTGTCTCTCTTAATTGTCAATCTTTCAACAGCTGATTTGGGATGCAAGTATCTAAATTTAGTGAGTACTGTGCGAGTTTTTCGTTCTAAATTAATTATATCTGTTTTGGACCACCTAACTGTTCCAAAAGAATATGTTAAAATGGGTATGGCAAAGGTGTTAATTGCCTTTATCAGGTTTCTTGCAGTTAGTTGCTTTTTGCAAATGAGGTTGACCCTTTTCACGTATTCTTTTATAATGTTGTCCTTTATTCTTTTGTGATCTATTTGGTTGGTTTGCTCTATACCTAAATATTTATAAAATTGTCCTGGTTCGAGACATTCTATAATCCCATTGCTTGTAGTATCTATGTTTAGTTCATATAATTTTATTATTATTATGGGGTATCTATAAAGTTTTCTCATCTGGTTGGGCAATATAAA
Source organism: Parnassius glacialis (assembly GCA_033319125.1). Taxonomy (NCBI): domain Eukaryota; kingdom Metazoa; phylum Arthropoda; class Insecta; order Lepidoptera; family Papilionidae; genus Parnassius; species Parnassius glacialis. The sequence goes on along the minus strand of JAVANC010000001.1, from coordinate 18,397,201 downwards.
TATATAATTGTAAATAAACATGGTAAACGTACATAAATATCAATAAAATAAAATAAATACATAAAAAATACATAAATATATAAAAACCCAACCAGATGGAAGCCCTCGGCAGGGGAGACCAGACGGCCGAGGGTTAGGGGGAAAGGGAAAGAAACCGGCGGACGATGCGGGCGGTATCGAGGAGCACCGCCTTCTGCATTTGAGCTTGGAGCGGTCCGTCACGGAGTCCCAGTCACCTCAGATGACCCGAGAGGCTGACTGGAATTAACCCATTTGCAGAGACGACTACAGGTATAATTTCGGCCGGCAATCCACCCCACATGTCGGTCACCTCGTGAGCCAGGTCCAGATATTTAGTTAGCTTATCTGTTTCGGCTTTCACGAGGTTCTCGTCATAAGGAATGGTAATGTCGACCAAAAATATCCTTGACTGTGCCCGGTCCATCAGCACAATATCAGGCCTATCTCGCCCCGGGCGTCGGGGGCTACGTCGTGGCCCCCGGCCACCGGTAGGCGCGAGCCTGTGGACGGCGAGCAATGGGTAGCTCGCGGTCCGTCCGTCTAACGACGACAGGCCGTATCGACGGCGCGTTTTGTTCCACGCGCGCCTCAAAGAGCTGTCAGCAGCGTGAAGGGGCCCGCAAGGGCCGACGCCTGCCGGGGCTGCGGGCTGTTCGAAAGAGATACCGCGGCTCCGGAACGTAAGGGCACTGAAGGAAAACGGATGGTTTTCAGTCAGTAAAAGTCTGACACTCCCTTCCGCTCCACCCAGAGCGAAAGGCGTCATTAGATGATTTTCAATCCGCAAAAAAAAAAAGGCTTATTAGCAAGAATAGTCCTGTCTGTGATGATGGCCCGGTCCCAGTAGAGCCTGGTGCGGTCATTTTCGAGCACGGCTTCCGGAAAGTATTATTATTATTATTATTTTGGGTTATCTTTTAAGTTTTCTCATCTGGTTGGGCAGTATAAATATATAATTGTAAATGAAAATTGTAAACATACATAAATATCAATAAAATAAAATAAATACATAAAAAATACATAAATATATAAAAACCCAACCAGATGGAAGCCCTCGGCAGCCCTCGGCAGGACCAGACGGCCGAGGGTTAGGGGGAAAGAGAAAGAAACCGGCGGACGATGCGGGCGGTATCGAGGGGCACCGCCTTCTGCATTTGAGCCTGGAGCGGTCCGTCACGGAGTCCCAGTCGCCTCAGATGACCCGAGAGGCTGACTGGGATTAGCCCGTTCGCAGAAATGACCACAGGAATAATTTCAGTCGGCAGACCACCCCACATGTCGGTCACCTCGTGAGCCAGGTCCAGATATTTAGTTGGCTTATCTGTATCGGCTTTCACGAGGTTCTCGTCATAAGGAATGGTAATGTCGACCAAAAATATCCTTGACTGTGCCCGGTCCATCAGCACAATATCAGGCTTATTCGCAAGAATAGTCCTGTCTGTGATGATGGCCCGGTCCCAGTAGAGCCTGGCACGGTCATTTTCGAGCACGGCTTCCGGCAAGTACTTATAATATGGCAGTTTCCGATCCACGAGGCCGTATTTCAGATTTAGCTCCTGGTGTAGAATCCTGGCTACTAGATTGTGTCTGTGCAGATACTCAGAGTTAGAAAGCGCCGAACAACCGGAGATGACATGCCTAAGTGACTCACCGGGATGGCGACAAGCTCTACAGATGTCGACGGCGCCATCCTTTAGGATGTATCTCCTATAATTGTTGGTCTTAATAACCTGATCCTGTATCGCACAGACAAAACCCTCGGTTTCCCCAAAGAGGTCACCGAAACGTAGCCAGTGGAGGGAGGCGACTGTGTCTATGGAAGGCTCATGTAGAGCCTTGTAGAACCTCCCGTGGAGCTCCTTCTCCTTCCATACGGTCTCCCAGTCGGAAATGCACTGTACTGCCGGGTCTTGCCATTGCTCGTTGGCTAAGGATAGAGGAGTGAGCCCTTTATCACACGAAATGACGTCCCTATAGAATGGATCACCCGATCTCACCAGAAAGTAATTACGGAGGCTGCACACTTCACGATTATGCATAGTGAGAGCGCTCAAAAAGCCGCACCCACCATATTTCCGCGGCAAGTACAGCCTCATTACTGACGATCTCGGGTGATGCATCCTGTGAGACGCCATAACAATGCGGATTTTTCTATCCAGAGCGTTCAGTTCGGTCTGAGACCACCTGAGTATGCCGAAGGTATATATGAGGACAGGCATGACCCAACCGTTATATGCGTGTATCTTATTCACACCCGATAAAAGACTGTTGAGCACTTTTGTCAAGCTTGCATAAAACATATCGCTAACTGACTGTTTCATGTCCGCCTCATCGATACCTATGTTCTGTGACATACCCAGGTATCGGTATGTTTCAGCCTCGGATAGGGTCTTTATGTTGATGGGCATAGATAAGTCTATGCCCTCAGAGTTAGCAACCCTACCCCTTTCGACATGGAGGACCGCACACTTATCCGTCCCCAGCTCCATTCTAATGGAATTGCTAAAATCACAAGTGATGTTCAGCAATTCCATAAGATGAGAGCGACTGGAGGCGAATAATTTGAGATCATCCATATAGAAAAGGTGGGTCACTTTTGTACCTCCTTTTCGAAGCTGAAATCCCCTCCCGAAACCCTCCAGTAAGGTACTGAGAGGGTTCAGAGAGAGGCAGAACCAGATTGGACTCAGACAATCGCCCTGGAAGATACCCCTTCTTATCCTTATGTGGTCCTCCGCAGCCGTCATCCGCTCGCCTAGATGACAAAGGATCGTACTCCACTGCCCCATACACTGCCAGAGGAAGTATATATATAGTATGTATATATGTAATAAATTTATTTATATTTATATATAATATATACTTTATTTATATTTATATATAATATATACTTTATGCATATGTAAAAATTATATATATATATATATATATATATATTGTATTGAAAAAGCGATCGAGCGGAACCAAGGCTCCAAAGTCTTTGCCAGGGATCTGTCTGCCAGAAAGGGCCAACTATTAAAGCTGATGACCGAATGTGGCAGTACCGTTTCCGGGACACCTGAGATTTTGAGTGAGATTGAGAGGTTCTATGGGCAGCTGTACACGTCATCATTGTAGCCACACGCAAGTGTGAGTAACTATCCAAGGGCGAGTCTTATCCGACACTATTCCGAAGATATCCCGGACGCCAGTCTGAGCAAGATTAGAATGGCTCTCCAGCACCTTAAAAACGGCAACTACCCGGGTGAACATGGAATTACAGCGGAGCTTTTGAAAGTGGGTGGAAAAGTGAAAAAAAGTGGGTGGGTTTTGTAGTAGACTACAAAAAGGCATTCGACTTGGTGCCTCATACATGGCTGAAGAGGGTACAGCTCGAGGACCCTCTTCAGCCATGTATGAGGCACCAAGTCGAATGCCTTTTTGTAGTCTACCCAGGCGGCGGAGAGGTTCCGACGGTCGCGTTTAACCACCATGCCAATGACCGCGTCAATAAGGAGTGGTTCCTTGGTTCCACGACCACCGCCCCGGCATCCATATTGAGCGCGCGACATCACCTGATTTGAGTTCAGATGACGAGTAATTCTCGCGCTCAAAATGGATGTTAGTGTCTTATATATCGTGGGTAGATACGTGATGGGGCGGTATTTGCTTGGGTCTGTGGTATCCCGGTCTTTAGGAACCAAATGAGTGATCCCAGTAGTGAAGAGGCTCGGGAGCGACTTTTGGTCGAGAGCCTCCTGAAATTGTCGGGCGAGCACAGCGTGACACACCACGAACCCCTCCAGCCAGTAGTGATGCAGCCCGTCGAGCCCCGGACTTTTCCAGTTCGGGGCCCTTCGGACCGCCTCAGCTACATCGTCCGGCGTTATAACGACGGGGTCCATGGGCGTAAGATTCGCACACTGACTCACCACAACTTCAGTCCAAGAGCCCTCGCTGTGGTTTACGGGCTCTGACCACAGGCCGCGCCAGAATTTGACAGTGTCGGCCTGATTCGGTGCTTGGCCCGTTCCACGTACCATCGGTCGCTCCAATGATTTATAGAGCCTCTTCTGATCACTCTGGAAGAGACGATTCTGGTTGAACCGTCTCGACCTCTCGGTATATCGCCGAATCCGCTTTCCCCAAGCAGCGATTCTCTGCTTCAGGTCGTCTATGCGCTCCGTCAGCTTTTGCGTAATATCCGGCTGGGACAAACTTATATTTGTCCCAGCAAACGCCATCCTGACGGTGCGTACAATTCTCGGTCTATTATTACCCGACCTGAAGCTTGTTAGTCTGCCGATTAGGGCTCTTGCCTTTGCGATACGGTCCTCAATTCTTTTTCTCCAGGCTGGGATGGCGCTACTTTGTCTAGTAGCGCGTCCAGCCGTGGGAAGTTTGGCGCCGATAATACGGCAAACTGCCAGTGCGGCGCCAAAAAGAACTGAGTCCGTATCGCAAAGGTCCCGGCTGGCTTTCAAATAAGTCACCAGCATTGGGTTGAGAGCCCTCACGACAGCCCGATTCCGCTTGCTTAGGGGTATGCGGGGAAGTCGCGGTCGATTTTCGAGAGGCGTACTGCGCGTTTCCAAAATAGCCTCTTCCAATATACTCCTCATTTGCTCTACTTTGTGGGAGACTATTTCATCATCGTCTGAATGAACTACAACTGTAATATCCACGGCGGCATCCACGTGTGCAGGTTGCTCTGCAATTTTTAGCGCCGCATTACCAGCTGTAGCATTTTCATCCGATGAGGGAACAGCCTCACGTCGTAGTCGTTCGAGTTCGGCGTCACCAAATTATGTTGGAGCGCAGGATATACCGAACTCGGTCTGCCAGGTTTTACTCCGTTACATGAACCGATGGCTCCAGCTCTGCGAAAAAGCAAAGCATCCGAGCCCGATACGCCAACATTCCAGTTTCTTCCCCTTTCGCCCTAAAGTACGCTCGCAATGCGTTTGTGTTCATTATTTCTGTCCAACGCATGCGACGTTTTCCACCAGTGGCGGATGCCGCTTGCTGAGTCTGAGAAGACTCGGCCGACATCAAGCCCTCTGGTGGGGATGATGGATGCGGGCGGCTGCTAGGTGGTCTTGCAGCCCCCCGCGCTCGGCTGGCGGCCCGCATGCTGTCACGTCCAGCGTCAGCTCCAGACGCGCCCTGGCGACCTCCAGGCAGCGGCCCTATGCGCACTCTTCTTTTTTCCATCACCTATTAAATGGGCGTCAATTAACGGGAGACGCCCAGGCCCGGCACCATTTCATGGTGCGGCCGTAAGCACAAACGAGCCTTTGCATCCTCTTTTCTGCCGAGGCACGGCGCTCACACCTCTTGGCAAGGCGCTGACTGACTGCGCTGACATAGCAGTTTTGTCACTTAACTGTTACGTCAGCGGGCGATGGGGTCATCAATTCCCTACGCCATTTTATTAATTATTATTATTATTATTATACATCTATATTCTCCCTATTATAGAGGTAACTTAAAACCTAATCACACGGGCCGAAGCCAAGCGTGAGCAGGTGCTAGGTGATGGTGTAAGCGGAGGTGACGGATGAAGTGGTGAGGAATTTGCGTGTGAGTCGGCAGGTGTTGAGAATGACAGCTTTCTGCAGGGTGTAAAGTGTGTGTTGGGGTACTTGCAAAATATCTAAACTGCGTTGTAGGCTTTTAGGTATAACTGCGGTAGATGAGATAACTATTGGGACTATATGGATGGCTTCTGGTTTCCATTGACGCTTCAGTTCTATTGCTAAATCTTCATATTTTGTAAGTTTTTCAGCAATGGTGGATTTAATGTTATGGGTGTTTGGTATGGCAATGTCAATAAGGTAAGTAGTTTTGTTATTTTTGTCATACATTGTGATATCTGGCCTATTGAAGTGGATAGTTTTATCCGTGATAATTGTCCTGTCCCAGTAAATTCTATGGTTATTATTTTCTAATATAGTGTCCGGTTTATATTTGTAATATGGTGTCATTTTTTGTATAAATTTGAATTTAAGCGCAAGATGTTGGTGTATTATGGAAGCTACCTGGTCATGTCGGTGTTTAAAGTCGGTTTGTGCAAGGGCTCTACAGGCGGATGTAATGTGTTGTATGTTTTCGGGACTAGAGTGGCAATGTCTGCAAGTATCGGTGGGAAGGTTAGGTGCGCGTATTATGTGTCTCTGGAAGTTTCAAGTATCGATGACCTGGTCCTGGATCGCTAACATGAAGGCCTCCGTCTCTGGGAAGAGTTCACTGCGCCTCAGCCATGCGTTCGACGCTTTTTTGTCGACATGTGGCTGCTGCAGGTCGTGATAGTGCCTTTCTTGTAGGGACTTCTGTTGCCATGAGGCGATCTTCTCTTCTACGTCAGTGATCCGTTCGTTTCGTTGTGTATTTCGGTCTGCAAGGTTAAGTGGTGTGAAGCGTTTGTCGGCTAAGGTTACTATTTCGTGGAGAAGTGAGTGTTCTGAGCGTTGATAGAAATATTGTCGAAGGCATTTGATTTGTTTGTTATGCAAGTTGAGGACACCTATTATACCTCGTCCTCCATCGGATCTTGAAAGCGTCATCCTTTGTACGCAGGATCTAAGGTGGTGCTTGCGGTAAGCCGTTAGAGTGGTATTTATAATACGTTGTAGATTAATAAGGGCACCTTGAGTCCAGTTTATTACACCAAACGAATATGTTAGTATGGGGATTGCGTAACTGTTGATAGCTTTTGACATGTTGCGGGAGTTGAGCTGAGACCGGAATATACTATTGAGCCGATGTTTAAATTTCTTTTTGAGACCTTCTTTCGTTTCCTTTTGATGAATTTGTCGCGCTTGTTGGAAACCTAAGTATTTATATGAGGCCAAGGGTTCTAGGGGTTCAATCGTGTCTCCTGATATTAGGCTATAGCTATTACGGTTAATTTTTCCGTTTTTAACCGAGAACGTTTTGCACTTGTCGATCCTAAACTCCATATGAATGTCGTTTGAGAAAGATTGGGTGATGTCTGCAAGGCGATGCAGTGACTGTGTAGTGTTACTATATAGTTTTATGTCATCCATGTACATCAGGTGTGTAAGAGTGGTGTGTTTGTGTGGAGTGATGATAGAGTAACCATGATTGGTTTTGTTCAGCATTTGCGAGAGAGGGTTTAATGCGAGGCAGAACCATAAAGGGCTGAGCGCATCACTTTGGAATATTCCTCGACGTATTGGAATTTCTGGTGTTTCTACACAAGAAGTTCCTATGATTTTTAAAGTAGTTTTCCAGTGCTGCATTGAGTTTTTAAGAAAATGTATAATTTGTGGGTGAATTTTATAGTGTTGTAGTATATATAGGAGCCAGCTGTGCGGTACGGAGTCAAATGCTTTTCGGTAGTCTATATACATTATGTTGATGTTTTTTCTATTAGAAATAACTTGTTTCATTGCTACGGAGTCTATTATAAGTTGCTCTTTGCACCCCTGACTACTTTTTCGACATCCTTTTTGTTCTTTAGCAAGAATGTTGTTTTTGGCTATATGTTGATGTAAGAGTTCGGCTATACATGCTGTAAGTAGTTTATAAATGGTTTGGAGACATGTGATAGGTCTGTATTTGGCAGGATTTTGATGATCTGCGTCTTTCGGAATCATGTAGGTGAGGCCTTGTGTAATGTATCGGGGCATTATGTCTGGTTTTTGTATAAATTTATTGATATGGTTATGAAGTAGAGGGTGAATTGCTGTAAGTTTCTTATACCAGTAGTTTTGTATGCGGTCGCTTCCAGGTGCTTTCCAGCTATGGGATTTTTTAATATATGCACAAATACTTCCAAAGGTATTTGTTCAAATGCCATCGGTGTGATAGTATCAGTTACTTTGAAATCTGTGTTCAGCCATTCCGCCTCTGTGTTGTGGTGAACCGGCACAGACCATATACCAGACCAGAAGCTATGTAATTCATTGGCAGGTGGTAATGGTGCATCTTGCCTATTTCTATGTGTGTCATGTTGCGTGTCTGAAGTCAGGCTCCTGTAAAATTGTTTTTCATTGTTGATAAACTGGCTATTTTGTGACTTCCTAAGTGTAAAGTTAAGGTATCTTTTTAATCTGCTAGCTGCCGCATTCAGTTTTTGTTTAAGTGTGTCAAGGAATTGTTCATCTCTCAAATTGGGTTCTTCGTGCTGTGAATGTATTCTGTATTTATTTTTTTATTGCTTCTACTAAAGTTATGAGTCTATTGCTTCTGTTGCCTTTGATATATTCTGTTAGTCTTCCAATGTCTCTTCTGAAATCCTGTATCTTTTTTGTCAACCTAGTCTGCCAGGCGGGTTCTTTATTTCGAATTTGGGTGGGCAGGGTGTTTGTGTCTCTGATTTTGGTTCCATTACTTATAGCTGCTGTGTATGCCGCGCAGTAAATTATGGTCTGAGTGGTCTCAAAGTCCTGCTCTCTCGATATGTAATTTGGTAATATTTCAGTGTTTATAAAATCTACAATTTGGGCTAGCCTTATAGAAGTTTTTTGTTTTGGTATATAAGGTCGTTTAGTTGGGTTGGTGTTCCGAAATTTGTCTATTGCCATTCTAAACAGTTCCTGGATATTTTCCGAGTCGTTATTTTTTATTGCTTGGTTTTGTTGAGGTTCAAAGGCTTGAGTAGGTACCACTGATTCGTCAGTTTGAGATTGTAAGGTTAAACTAGGCGAATGCACGGGAGTGTTACTTTCTACAATGTATGGATGAATGTCAGCTTCTTGTGAGTTTTCTGTTTCGGCTGTAAGGGTCGTGTGTTGTTGTAATGTGATATGTGAATAATTACTTTCTAAATTGTCTCGTTGAGAATTCAGCTTGCTTGATATATTGTCACGTATCTCTTGAAGTCTTTGGTCATTAATCATTTTGTTGTTCAATATTACTCTGAGCTGATCTGATATTCTCTGTACACTTACACCTGTTAACTCAGGATGTTCATCTATGACTGCTTGATGGAGGGGTCGACTATAAGCTGATTTATTTTCTCCAAGTTCGGTGATTTTGTAGTAATTTCTTACAATAGATTCGTTTTGGTCAGCTGTCCATCTTCTTCTTTGTGTTAAGCCTTGCTGGCTGCTAAAATGTGGTTGCGTGATCGAGTCAGTTTGTACGTGGTTGGTATTACTGTATGTTTGTTGTAAGTATACTGACACTTCATTCCTTATTTGATCTATTAGTTTTTCTGGAAGTAATTTATTTCTAAGTATAACTCTGCATTGATCCCCCAATCTTTGTTTTGATGCCTGCATCTGTGGGTACTTATTAGAGAATTCTTTATGTAGGTGATTGAGGTATATTTAATTTTGCTAGTATTTAATTTAGTGGCTATGAGGTATGTGCGCCAGATGAATGTATTCATTTCTTCTGTCCATCTTTTGAGCGCACGATTTCTGCCTGGGGCGGATGCAGGTTCAGTGGCGATAGCCTCCTGCACAACGTCCTCAGACATAAGTGATACAGAATTTGATCTGGTTGAAGACTGGTATGGACATGGAGATGATGTAGGTGACTCAAATGAATGAAAAGGTGAGGGTGTCGTTGCAGTTTTATCGCTTAGCATGTCGGAGTCCATATGTGTCGCTTGGGTCGTTTGATGGGTTGCTTTCGCCACTCGGGGATTCTTCGCACTCCTAGGCCCAGTCTCAGGCTGGCTTCCGTCATGACCAGTGCTGCTACTGGGTCCGCCGAGCACTCGGGGCCGTTTACTTCTTGTTAATACCATATTATTCTTCATATGGGTTTTGGGTTTGGGACAGTTTGTTGGGGAAGGTTGGCCAAGATGTTGGTGGCTAATAATATGTTCGTCCTGTATCGGTAAGTACAGGGTTTGGTCAAGTTCATAGTGACCGTTGATATGTTCATGCCTCCCTTTAAACACCCCACCACGTCAAGGTGGTCCCCCGGGGGGTTATTATTATTATTATTATTATTATAGCCCAATAGATAAGAAAGCCAAAGTAGCAAAGGGTAGGCCATATAGCTCAAAGAACCGACAGCCGATAAGGAAATTCTTAAAAAAATTCTCGAAGTACCTTACGCGTGCACTCTTCGCAAAAAATGGTGCTCGGCTGCTTTATACTCATATTAATCCTTTTTTTTCTTATAGCAGATCAATTTTTGTAAAATTCTATCTACGTTTTAACACGTACACTGTCTCGTTAGCACATAAGGGTCATTGATATTGTCTAGTGTCTGGAAACCGGACAATGAAAGTGTTAAGTTGAACCTACATCAAGTTTGTGTATTTTGGTTCTTTCCTTATAAACCTTTATTTATGATGATCTTATGATGGCATACATCACCTCATTTCGTCCCGTGGGTGGCGTAAAGTGTGGTAATTGGATAAGCCAAAAGATGGTATCCGATAGATGGCGGTCTTATGTCTTTGAGTTCTTTAAAATACTCAACAATGCAAGCAACAATAAGTGTTTCATACTATACTCTTATGGTACGAAATCGACTCATAAATTTTCTTACATTATTTCACGCAACACCTGCATGACACGGCATAATAGATCGAGCCACGTTATAATTTTCAGTGTCCCATTTTATAAATATAGCTTTTCACTTCAGTAGTTTGATTAAGTTTTTATTATTATGAAAAGTTTTAAATTTATTAAATTTATTTTAAATTTTGATAGTTCCCATGGAATATCTAATAAAACACATTTTATAAAATCATGTGCTACTATGTGACAGGAATATGTAGTATTTTACTTCTTGACAGTAAATTACATTATAAAATATTGCGGTTTCCAACACGCCTGACAAGATATATATATATATATATATATATATATATATATATATATATATATATATATATACTCATATAGCTGCAACAGGGCTCTAACACGTATAAACTATTTTAATATATTCATAAAGTGAACTTTAACGAAACTGAACAATTACTTAATGTACCTCGTTAAATCTTATACGCAACCTCCTTCACGCATACATACACTGTCATACTTCACACTAGGAGGCTTAAATACACTCTAGAACTTTAAATGACTTATTGATTAGTGATCTGTTTTGTATACAGTGAAATGTGTAATCTTAAAGGGAAGAGCGCCGCTGTCTGAAACACAGATATTAAGTTATCTAATTCAGACACATGTTCACTGAAATGTATTTATTGTTAAGCTGTATCTTAAAGTGTTGGTATAGTATAAATTAAGATATTGTTTGCTTAAAATAATAAATTATTATTATTGTTTTTTTTTCTCCTTTTTTTTTCTCCATGTAGGTATTATGATGATACGGGCTTTAAGCCAAGTAGTCATCATTTGCTGGTATTATTAATGTATTATCCAGAGCATTTTCTGGGATTTGTAAAAATTTTCGCACTAAGCGACATGTATTTAAAATAACTGCTTTTTGCATTTTAATATATAAATTTGAGGGTAAATCTAATAACTTAAGGCAGTGATGCAAATATTTTGGTATTAATCCTGTAGCTGAGAGTACAATTGGAACGATGAAAACTTTATTTAATTTCCATATTCTTTTTATTTCTTCGCTTAGTTCGTTATATTTACTAATCTTTTCGGCTATTGTTTTTTGAATATTATGCGTATTTGGTACAGCTATGTCAATTAGAAAGGCTTTATTGTTAAGTTTGTCTTGCAAAACTATATCGGGTCAATAGTAATGGATGGTCTTATCAGTAAGTATGGCTCTATCGAAACATAAACTCAGCGGCACAATTAACCGCCAACCTTGATTTTTTACGATTTTGGTTAAAAAAAAATTGTGGCCTTACTTGTGAAAGTTATTTTATTACGTAGGTATATTGAAGTAAAATGAAAGATAATATTGTTTTTAATTATTACGTTTATTTATAAAAAAGTCTGAAAAACACTTTGACCGTAAATTAACAAATGTGATGAAATGGCTTAAAAATAAAAAATCTGCTGAGTAAATGAATTCTAATAGTGCGTATTTCCACCTCTAGCCCTCATGACTTCCATCAAACGGTTTGGCATGCTGTCGATGACATCTTTGATCTGTTGTTGTGGAATGTTCTGCCACTCCTCAATCACGGATTGTTTTAATTCATCTATGGTGGTTGGAGCTGGTATGCGGCTTCGAACACGTCTTTTTAAATTTTCCCATATATGTTCAAGAGGATTTCAATCTGGGCTCCGGGATGGCCATGTTAATTTTCGAATGCCGACGGTATCCAGGTACGCGGTAACAACTCTAGCAACGTGGGGCCGAGCGTTGTCCTGCATTAATAAAAATCTTCGCCAATAAATGGAGCAAATGGCATTACATGAGGTTCCAATACTTCTGTTACATACCTCTGAGCATTTATTCCACCTCTTTCGAAGATAACCAAGTCGGTGCGTGCTTCGTAAGTAATGCCGCCCCATATCATGATAGAGCCACCTTGGTAACCTACTGTTTCCACAACAGTACATAGTGCAAACCTTTCATTCTTGCGTCTGTATACACTCTGGCAACCGTCAGGACCGTGCAAGCATATTCTTGTCTCGTCAGTAAACAAAACATTCTTCCATTGTTCCATATTCCATTCGGCGTGCTCTCGGGAAAAACGAAGTCTTTCTCTCCGGTGGCCTACGAGCAATTGTGGCACTCGAGATGGTCGAAAAGCTCCAAGGGCATTCTCTCCTAGTCTTCTTCTCACTGTTCTTTCACTCACTTGAACATTGCGAACCTCACGAAGTTGGTTTCGTGCCTCAACAGCTGTAGTGAACCGATTTCTTAGAACATTGGTCACAAGAAATCGGTCGTCACGAGGGGAGGTGCATCTTTTTCGGCCCTGTCCTGGTCTGCGTTCATAAGAGCCAGTTTCCCGAAACCGTTTCACTGCATCCCTTAAGGTGGTACGTGCGACACCAAGCTTCCGCGCCACGTAACGCTGACTAAACCCTTCGTCGATAAGAGCGACGGCTCTCGCCACTGAATTAGCATCAAATTGCATGTTTATGATGTCCAAACACTATCTTTAAGTTACGAAACCAAAACAAACTCAAATTGTTTACTTTTAATGCCACTGAAGCAATGTAAGCAGTATGGCAACGATAACGATAATAAGACGAAGTTCGATATTTGTCCTATTCACAACTTATGCGTAAAAAAACAAAGTTAAGTGGGTAGCTTGTAATTTTTTCGTCACTACATTTCTTTCACACTTGACTTATTTATGCCCAATAACTTACAACTGCGATAACATCAAAATTTGCCACTTTAAAAGGGTGGGCGGTTAATTGTGCCGCTAAGTGTAGTTTATGTGAGGTGTTTTCTAACACAGGGTTGAGTTTATATTTGTAGTATGGTTGTAAGCTGTTATCGATGAGTTTATGATTCTGGGCTATCTTTTGGTGTATTATGTTTGCAATTTGATTATGCCTGTGGGTGTAATCTGTTGATGCTAAGTTTTGACATGCTCCTGTGATATGCTGTATAGTTTCTGGTACTAAATTACATTTTCTGCATTTGTCATTTAAAAGATTTGGTTCTCTAATTATAAATTTTCTATAGTTTTTAGTACTGATGACTTGATCTTGGATAGCATTTATAAAACCTTCTGTTTCGGCAAATAATGTGCCTATTGTTAAATATTTATTTGATGCTGATATATCTATGTGTTGTTGGCATAGGTCATTAGCATGTCTACCATGTAACTCCTTTTGTTTCCATTGTTTTATTTTTTCTTTTTCTTAATCAATTTTATTAGATGTTTGTTGAGTTTGGTTTGCGGCGAGTCTAAGTGGAGTATAGTTAGTATCATTGTGAACTATGACTTTATGGATATTGCTGCTTGTTGACTTCTCAAGGAAGAAGTTTTTAAGACGCATGATTTGGTTCTCTCTAAGCACGGTTATATCAATAATACCTCTTCCGCCTTTGTCTCTCTTAATTGTCAATCTTTCAACAGCTGATTTGGGATGCAAGTATCTAAATTTAGTGAGTACTGTGCGAGGTTTTCGTTCTAAATTAATTATGTCTGTTTTGGACCACCTAACTGTTCCAAAAGAATATGTTAAAATGGGTATGGCAAAGGTGTTAATTGCCTTTATCAGGTTTCTTGCAGTTAGTTGCTTTTTGCAAATGAGGTTGACCCTTTTCACGTATTCTTTTATAATGTTGTCCTTTATTCTTTTGTGATCTATTTGGTTGGTTTGCTCTATACCTAAATATTTATAAAATTGTCCTGGTTCGAGACATTCTATAATCCCATTGCTTGTAGTATCTATGTTTAGTTCATATAATTTTATTATTATTATGGGGTATCTATAAAGTTTTCTCATCTGGTTGGGCAATATAAATATATAATTGTAAATAAACATGGTAAACGTACATAAATATCAATAAAATAAAATAAATACATAAAAAATACATAAATATATAAAAACCCAACCAGATGGAAGCCCTCGGCAGGGGAGACCAGACGGCCGAGGGTTAGGGGGAAAGGGAAAGAAACCGGCGGACGATGCGGGCGGTATCGAGGAGCACCGCCTTCTGCATTTGAGCTTGGAGCGGTCCGTCACGGAGTCCCAGTCACCTCAGATGACCCGAGAGGCTGACTGGAATTAACCCATTTGCAGAGACGACTACAGGTATAATTTCGGCCGGCAATCCACCCCACATGTCGGTCACCTCGTGAGCCAGGTCCAGATATTTAGTTAGCTTATCTGTTTCGGCTTTCACGAGGTTCTCGTCATAAGGAATGGTAATGTCGACCAAAAATATCCTTGACTGTGCCCGGTCCATCAGCACAATATCAGGCCTATCTCGCCCCGGGCGTCGGGGGCTACGTCGTGGCCCCCGGCCACCGGTAGGCGCGAGCCTGTGGACGGCGAGCAATGGGTAGCTCGCGGTCCGTCCGTCTAACGACGACAGGCCGTATCGACGGCGCGTTTTGTTCCACGCGCGCCTCAAAGAGCTGTCAGCAGCGTGAAGGGGCCCGCAAGGGCCGACGCCTGCCGGGGCTGCGGGCTGTTCGAAAGAGATACCGCGGCTCCGGAACGTAAGGGCACTGAAGGAAAACGGATGGTTTTCAGTCAGTAAAAGTCTGACACTCCCTTCCGCTCCACCCAGAGCGAAAGGCGTCATTAGATGATTTTCAATCCGCAAAAAAAAAAAGGCTTATTAGCAAGAATAGTCCTGTCTGTGATGATGGCCCGGTCCCAGTAGAGCCTGGTGCGGTCATTTTCGAGCACGGCTTCCGGAAAGTATTATTATTATTATTATTTTGGGTTATCTTTAAAGTTTTCTCATCTGGTTGGGCAGTATAAATATATAATTGTAAATGAAAATTGTAAACATACATAAATATCAATAAAATAAAATAAATACATAAAAAATACATAAATATATAAAAACCCAACCAGATGGAAGCCCTCGGCAGGGGAGACCAGACGGCCGAGGGTTAGGGGGAAAGAGAAAGAAACCGGCGGACGATGCGGGCGGTATCGAGGGGCACCGCCTTCTGCATTTGAGCCTGGAGCGGTCCGTCACGGAGTCCCAGTCGCCTCAGATGACCCGAGAGGCTGACTGGGATTAGCCCGTTCGCAGAAATGACCACAGGAATAATTTCAGTCGGCAGACCACCCCACATGTCGGTCACCTCGTGAGCCAGGTCCAGATATTTAGTTAGCTTATCTGTTTCGGCTTTCACGAGGTTTTCGTCATAAGGAATGGTAATGTCGACCAAAAATATCCTTGACTGTGCCCGGTCCATCAGCACAATATCAGGCTTATTCGCAAGAATAGTCCTGTCTGTGATGATGGCCCGGTCCCAGTAGAGCCTGGCACGGTCATTTTCGAGCACGGCTTCCGGCAAGTACTTATAATATGGCAGTTTCCGATCCACGAGGCCGTATTTCAGATTTAGCTCCTGGTGTAGAATCCTGGCTACTAGATTGTGTCTGTGCAGATACTCAGAGTTAGAAAGCGCCGAACAACCGGAGATGACATGCCTAAGTGACTCACCGGGATGGCGACAAGCTCTACAGATGTCGACGGCGCCATCCTTTAGGATGTATCTCCTATAATTGTTGGTCTTAATAACCTGATCCTGTATCGCACAGACAAAACCCTCGGTTTCCCCAAAGAGGTCACCGAAACGTAGCCAGTGGAGGGAGGCGACTGTGTCTATGGAAGGCTCATGTAGAGCCTTGTAGAACCTCCCGTGGAGCTCCTTCTCCTTCCATACGGTCTCCCAGTCGGAAATGCACTGTACTGCCGGGTCTTGCCATTGCTCGTTGGCTAAGGATAGAGGAGTGAGCCCTTTATCACACGAAATGACGTCCCTATAGAATGGATCACCCGATCTCACCAGAAAGTAATTACGGAGGCTGCACACTTCACGATTATGCATAGTGAGAGCGCTAAAAAAGCCGCACCCACCATATTTCCGCGGCAAGTACAGCCTCATTACTGACGATCTCGGGTGATGCATCCTGTGAGACGCCATAACAATGCGGATTTTTCTATCCAGAGCGTTCAGTTCGGTCTGAGACCACCTGAGTATGCCGAAGGTATATATGAGGACAGGCATGACCCAACCGTTATATGCGTGTGTCTTATTCACACCCGATAAAAGACTGTTGAGCACTTTTGTCAAGCTTGCATAAAACATATCGCTAACTGACTGTTTCATGTCCGCCTCATCGATACCTATGTTCTGTGACATACCCAGGTATCGGTATGTTTCAGCCTCGGATAGGGTCTTTATGTTGATGGGCATAGATAAGTCTATGCCCTCAGAGTTAGCAACCCTACCCCTTTCGACATGGAGGACCGCACACTTATCCGTCCCCAGCTCCATTCTAATGGAATTGCTAAAATCACAAGTGATGTTCAGCAATTCCATAAGATGAGAGCGACTGGAGGCGAATAATTTGAGATCATCCATATAGAAAAGGTGGGTCACTTTTGTACCTCCTTTTCGAAGCTGAAATCCCCTCCCGAAACCCTCCAGTAAGGTACTGAGAGGGTTCAGAGAGAGGCAGAACCAGATTGGACTCAGACAATCGCCCTGGAAGATACCCCTTCTTATCCTTATGTGGTCCTCCGCAGCCGTCATCCGCTCGCCTAGATGACAAAGGATCGTACTCCACTGCCCCATACACTGCCAGAGGAAGTCTCTAACTGTACAGTTAACCTTGTACAGCTCGAGGACCCTCTTCAGCCATGTATGAGGCACCAAGTCGAATGCCTTTTTGTAGTCTACCCAGGCGGCGGAGAGGTTCCGACGGTCGCGTTTAACCACCATGCCAATGACCGCGTCAATAAGGAGTGATTCCTTGGTTCCACGACCACCGCCCCGGCATCCATATTGAGCGCGCGACATCACCTGATTTGAGTTCAGATGACGAGTAATTCTCGCGCTCAAAATGGATGTTAGTGTCTTATATATCGTGGGTAGATACGTGATGGGGCGGTATTTGCTTGGGTCTGTGGTATCCCGGTCTTTAGGAACCAAATGAGTGATCCCAGTAGTGAAGAGGCTCGGGAGCGACTTTTGGTCGAGAGCCTCCTGAAATTGTCGGGCGAGCACAGCGTGACACACCACGAACCCCTCCAGCCAGTAGTGATGCAGCCCGTCGAGCCCCGGACTTTTCCAGTTCGGGGCCCTTCGGACCGCCTCAGCTACATCGTCCGGCGTTATAACGACGGGGTCCATGGGCGTAAGATTCGCACACTGACTCACCACAACTTCAGTCCAAGAGCCCTCGCTGTGGTTTACGGGCTCTGACCACAGGCCGCGCCAGAATTTGACAGTGTCGGCCTGATTCGGTGCTTGGCCCGTTCCACGTACCATCGGTCGCTCCAATGATTTATAGAGCCTCTTCTGATCACTCTGGAAGAGACGATTCTGGTTGAACCGTCTCGACCTCTCGGTATATCGCCGAATCCGCTTTCCCCAAGCAGCGATTCTCTGCTTCAGGTCGTCTATGCGCTCCGTCAGCTTTTGCGTAATATCCGGCTGGGACAAACTTATATTTGTCCCAGCAAACGCCATCCTGACGGTGCGTACAATTCTCGGTCTATTATTACCCGACCTGAAGCTTGTTAGTCTGCCGATTAGGGCTCTTGCCTTTGCGATACGGTCCTCAATTCTTTTTCTCCAGGCTGGGATGGCGCTACTTTGTCTAGTAGCGCGTCCAGCCGTGGGAAGTTTGGCGCCGATAATACGGCAAACTGCCAGTGCGGCGCCAAAAAGGACTGAGTCCGTATCGCAAAGGTCCCGGCTGGCTTTCAAGTAAGTCACCAGCATTGGGTTGAGAGCCCTCACGACAGCCCGATTCCGCTTGCTTAGGGGTATGCGGGGAAGTCGCGGTCGATTTTCGAGAGGCGTACTGCGCGTTTCCAAAATAGCCTCTTCCAATATACTCCTCATTTGCTCTACTTTGTGGGAGACTATTTCATCATCGTCTGAATGAACTACAACTGTAATATCCACGGCGGCATCCACGTGTGCAGGTTGCTCTGCAATTTTTAGCGCCGCATTACCAGCTGTAGCATTTTCATCCGATGAGGGAACAGCCTCACGTCGTAGTCGTTCGAGTTCGGCGTCACCAAATTATGTTGGAGCGCAGGATATACCGAACTCGGTCTGCCAGGTTTTACTCCGTTACATGAACCGATGGCTCCAGCTCTGCGAAAAAGCAAAGCATCCGAGCCCGATACGCCAACATTCCAGTTTCTTCCCCTTTCGCCCTAAAGTACGCTCGCAATGCGTTTGTGTTCATTATTTCTGTCCAACGCATGCGACGTTTTCCACCAGTGGCGGATGCCGCTTGCTGAGTCCGAGAAGACTCGGCCGACATCAAGCCCTCTGGTGGGGATGATGGATGCGGGCGGCTGCTAGGTGGTCTTGCAGCCCCCGCGCTCGGCTGGCGGCCCGCATGCTGTCACGTCCAGCGCCAGCTCCAGACGCGCCCTGGCGACCTCCAGGCAGCGGCCCTATGCGCACTCTTCTTTTTTCCATCACCTATTAAATGGGCGTCAATTAACGGGAGACGCCCAGGCCCGGCACCATTTCATGGTGCGGCCGTAAGCACAAACGAGCCTTTGCATCCTCTTTTCTGCCGAGGCACGGCGCTCACACCTCTTGGCAAGGCGCTGACTGACTGCGCTGACATAGCAGTTTTGTCACTTAACTGTTACGTCAGCGGGCGATGGGGTCATCAATTCCCTACGCCATTTTATTAATTATTATTATTATTATTATACATCTATATTCTCCCTATTATAGAGGTAACTTAAAACCTAATCACACGGGCCGAAGCCAAGCGTGAGCAGGTGCTAGGTGATGGTGTAAGCGGAGGTGACGGATGAAGTGGTGAGGAATTTGCGTGTGAGTCGGCAGGTGTTGAGAATGACAGCTTTCTGCAGGGTGTAAAGTGTGTGTTGGGGTACTTGCAAAATATCTAAACTGCGTTGTAGGCTTTTAGGTATAACTGCGGTAGATGAGATAACTATTGGGACTATATGGATGGCTTCTGGTTTCCATTGACGCTTCAGTTCTATTGCTAAATCTTCATATTTTGTAAGTTTTTCAGCAATGGTGGATTTAATGTTATGGGTGTTTGGTATGGCAATGTCAATAAGGTAAGTAGTTTTGTTATTTTTGTCATACATTGTGATATCTGGCCTATTGAAGTGGATAGTTTTATCCGTGATAATTGTCCTGTCCCAGTAAATTCTATGGTTATTATTTTCTAATATAGTGTCCGGTTTATATTTGTAATATGGTGTCATTTTTTGTATAAATTTGAATTTAAGCGCAAGATGTTGGTGTATTATGGAAGCTACCTGGTCATGTCGGTGTTTAAAGTCGGTTTGTGCAAGGGCTCTACAGGCGGATGTAATGTGTTGTATGTTTTCGGGACTAGAGTGGCAATGTCTGCAAGTATCGGTGGGAAGGTTAGGTGCGCGTATTATGTGTCTCTGGAAGTTTCGAGTATCGATGACCTGGTCCTGGATCGCTAACATGAAGGCCTCCGTCTCTGGGAAGAGTTCACTGCGCCTCAGCCATGCGTTCGACGCTTTTTTGTCGACATGTGGCTGCTGCAGGTCGTGATAGTGCCTTTCTTGTAGGGACTTCTGTTGCCATGAGGCGATCTTCTCTTCTACGTCAGTGATCCGTTCGTTTCGTTGTGTATTTCGGTCTGCAAGGTTAAGTGGTGTGAAGCGTTTGTCGGCTAAGGTTACTATTTCGTGGAGAAGTGAGTGTTCTGAGCGTTGATATAAATATTGTCGAAGGCATTTGATTTGTTTGTTATGCAAGTTGAGGACACCTATTATACCTCGTCCTCCATCGGATCTTGAAAGCGTCATCCTTTGTACGCAGGATCTAAGGTGGTGCTTGCGGTAAGCCGTTAGAGTGGTATTTATAATACGTTGTAGATTGATAAGGGCACCTTGAGTCCAGTTTATTACACCAAACGAATATGTTAGTATGGGGATTGCGTAACTGTTGATAGCTTTTGACATGTTGCGGGAGTTGAGCTGAGACCGGAATATACTATTGAGCCGATGTTTAAATTTCTTTTTGAGACCTTCTTTCGTTTCCTTTTGATGAATTTGTCGCGCTTGTTGGAAACCTAAGTATTTATATGAGGCCAAGGGTTCTAGGGGTTCAATCGTGTCTCCTGATATTAGGCTATAGCTATTACGGTTAATTTTTCCGTTTTTAACCGAGAACGTTTTGCACTTGTCGATCCTAAACTCCATATGAATGTCGTTTGAGAAAGATTGGGTGATGTCTGCAAGGCGATGCAGTGACTGTGTAGTGTTACTATATAGTTTTATGTCATCCATGTACATCAGGTGTGTAAGAGTGGTGTGTTTGTGTGGAGTGATGATAGAGTAACCATGATTGGTTTTGTTCAGCATTTGCGAGAGAGGGTTTAATGCGAGGCAGAACCATAAAGGGCTGAGCGCATCACTTTGGAATATTCCTCGACGTATTGGAATTTCTGGTGTTTCTACACAAGAAGTTCCTATGATTTTTAAAGTAGTTTTCCAGTGCTGCATTGAGTTTTTAAGAAAATGTATAATTTGTGGGTGAATTTTATAGTGTTGTAGTATATATAGGAGCCAGCTGTGCGGTACGGAGTCAAATGCTTTTCGGTAGTCTATATACATTATGTTGATGTTTTTTCTATTAGAAATAACTTGTTTCATTGCTACGGAGTCTATTATAAGTTGCTCTTTGCACCCCTGACTACTTTTTCGACATCCTTTTTGTTCTTTAGCAAGAATGTTGTTTTTGGCTATATGTTGATGTAAGAGTTCGGCTATACATGCTGTAAGTAGTTTATAAATGGTTTGGAGACATGTGATAGGTCTGTATTTGGCAGGATTTTGATGATCTGCGTCTTTCGGAATCATGTAGGTGAGGCCTTGTGTAATGTATCGGGGCATTATGTCTGGTTTTTGTATAAATTTATTGATATGGTTATGAAGTAGAGGGTGAATTGCTGTAAGTTTCTTATACCAGTAGTTTTGTATGCGGTCGCTTCCAGGTGCTTTCCAGCTATGGGATTTTTTAATATATGCACAAATACTTCCAAAGGTATTTGTTCAAATGCCATCGGTGTGATAGTATCAGTTACTTTGAAATCTGTGTTCAGCCATTCCGCCTCTGTGTTGTGGTGAACCGGCACAGACCATATACCAGACCAGAAGCTATGTAATTCATTGGCAGGTGGTAATGGTGCATCTTGCCTATTTCTATGTGTGTCATGTTGCGTGTCTGAAGTCAGGCTCCTGTAAAATTGTTTTTCATTGTTGATAAACTGGCTATTTTGTGACTTCCTAAGTGTACAGTTAAGGTATCTTTTTAATCTGCTAGCTGCCGCATTCAGTTTTTGTTTAAGTGTGTCAAGGAATTGTTCATCTCTCAAATTGGGTTCTTCGTGCTGTGAATGTATTCGGTATTTATTTTTTTATTGCTTCTACTAAAGTTATGAGTCTATTGCTTCTGTTGCCTTTGATATATTCTGTTAGTCTTCCAATGTCTCTTCTGAAATCCTGTATCTTTTTTGTCAACCTAGTCTGCCAGGCGGGTTCTTTATTTCGAATTTGGGTGGGCAGGGTGTTTGTGTCTCTGATTTTGGTTCCATTACTTATAGCTGCTGTGTATGCCGCGCAGTAAATTATGGTCTGAGTGGTCTCAAAGTCCTGCTCTCTTGATATGTAATTTGGTAATATTTCAGTGTTTATAAAATCTACAATTTGGGCTAGCCTTATAGAAGTTTTTTGTTTTGGTATATAAGGTCGTTTAGTTGGGTTGGTGTTCCGAAATTTGTCTATTGCCATTCTAAACAGTTCCTGGATATTTTCCGAGTCGTTATTTTTTATTGCTTGGTTTTGTTGAGGTTCAAAGGCTTGAGTAGGTACCACTGATTCGTCAGTTTGAGATTGTAAGGTTAAACTAGGCGAATGCACGGGAGTGTTACTTTCTACAATGTATGGATGAATGTCAGCTTCTTGTGAGTTTTCTGTTTCGGCTGTAAGGGTCGTGTGTTGTTGTAATGTGATATGTGAATAATTACTTTCTAAATTGTCTCGTTGAGAATTCAGCTTGCTTGATATATTGTCACGTATCTCTTGAAGTCTTTGGTCATTAATCATTTTGTTGTTCAATATTACTCTGAGCTGATCTGATATTCTCTGTACACTTACACCTGTTAACTCAGGATGTTCATCTATGACTGCTTGATGGAGGGGTCGACGATAAGCTGATTTATTTTCTCCAAGTTCGGTGATTTTGTAGTAATTTCTTACAATAGATTCGTTTTGGTCAGCTGTCCATCTTCTTCTTTGTGTTAAGCCTTGCTGGCTGCTAAAATGTGGTTGCGTGATCGAGTCAGTTTGTATGTGGTTGGTATTACTGTATGTTTGTTGTAAGTATACTGACACTTCATTCCTTATTTGATCTATTAGTTTTTCTGGAAGTAATTTATTTCTAAGTATAACTCTGCATTGATCCCCCAATCTTTGTTTTGATGCCTGCATCTGTGGGTACTTATTAGAGAATTCTTTATGTAGGTGATTGAGGTATATTTAATTTTGCTAGTATTTAATTTAGTGGCTATGAGGTATGTGCGCCAGATGAATGTATTCATTTCTTCTGTCCATCTTTTGAGCGCACGATTTCTGCCTGGGGCGGATGCAGGTTCAGTGGCGATAGCCTCCTGCACAACGTCCTCAGACATAAGTGATACAGAATTTGATCTGGTTGAAGACTGGTATGGACATGGAGATGATGTAGGTGACTCAAATGAATGAAAAGGTGAGGGTGTCGTTGAAGTTTTATCGCTTAGCATGTCGGAGTCCATATGTGTCGCTTGGGTCGTTTGATGGGTTGCTTTCGCCACTCGGGGATTCTTCGCACCCCTAGGCCCAGTCTCAGGCTGGCTTCCGTCATGACCAGTGCTGCTACTGGGTCCGCCGAGCACTCGGGGCCGTTTACTTCTTGTTAATACCATATTATTCTTCATATGGGTTTTGGGTTTGGGACAGTTTGTTGGGGAAGGTTGGCCAAGATGTTGGTGGCTAATAATATGTTCGTCCTGTATCGGTAAGTACAGGGTTTGGTCAAGTTCATAGTGACCGTTGATATGTTCATGCCTCCCCTTAAACACCCCACCACGTCAAGGTGGTCCCCCGGGGGGTTATTATTATTATTATTATTATTATAGCCCAATAGATAAGAAAGCCAAAGTAGCAAAGGGTAGGCCATATAGCTCAAAGAACCGACAGCCGATAAGGAAATTCTTAAAAAAGTTCTCGAAGTACCTTACGCGTGCACTCTTCGCAAAAAATGGTGTTCGGCTGCTTTATACTCATATTAATCCTTTTTTTTTATAGCAGATCAATTTTTGTAAAATTCTATCTACGTTTTAACACGTACACTGTCTCGTTAGCACATAAGGGTCGTTGATATTGTCTAGTGTCTGGAAACCGGACAATGAAAGTGTTAAGTTGAACCTACATCAAGTTTGTGTATTTTGGTTCTTTCCTTATAAACCTTTATTTATGATGATCTTATGATGGCATACATCACCTCATTTCGTCCCGTGGGTGGCGTAAAGTGTGGTAATTGGATAAGCCAAAAGATGGTATCCGATAGATGGCGGTCTTATGTCTTTGAGTTCTTTAAAATACTCAACAATGCAAGCAACAATAAGTGTTTCATACTATACTCTTATGGTACGAAATCGACTCATAAATTTTCTTACATTATTTCACGCAACACCTGCATGACACGGCATAATAGATCGAGCCACATTATAATTTTCAGTGTCCCATTTTATAAATATAGCTTTTCACTTCAGTAGTTTGATTTAGTTTTTATTATTATGAAAAGTTTTAAATTTATTAAATTTATTTTAAATTTTGATAGTTCCCATGGAATATCTAATAAAACACATTTTATAAAATCATGTGCTACTATGTGACAGGAATATGTAGTATTTTACTTTTAGAAGCAATAAATGTTACGTGATTACTTTTTTTTGACTTACAATTTATCACAAGTAGTTTAATTCTGCAACTTTACATCATCAAAACTTTGTATGCGTAGCACTTTAAGTAATATTTTCACTTAGTTCTCTCCGAAAAATCAAATTCATTTTATTAAATTAGTCACTAATTAGTCATTAAATCATAACACATATTTCAAAACGAAAGAAATAGGCCTTCTGTAGCTATTCTCTGATACATAAATTTCAAGCCAGAACCCTCCCTAAGACATATGAATAACTCCGGTTCCATTGAAGCAATATATCGGTAAATCAAAGTCACTAACCAATTGGTTAGTGAACAATCTTAAAATAGAATCACATCTCCTAAGCAAACAATAAAGTTGTTTTCGAGGGGAGACTTCTCGCTTGAATTCAAGCTAGAATCCTCCCAAGCAAAGGGTTATATCTCCTAAAGTATCAAGTAACAATATTTTTTTCTCAAGTCTTTCATTTTGCACTAATTCTTCACTTAATCTTGACATAATCAAATTTAGAATATCGTTTGGGAGGAATCCAGCTTGAAGGACGCCAGTAAAGAAACATTACCACCAGAAATGTTTATGTTAAATTTCAGTTTAAATTTTATGATTGTTTACAATACGAATATGTTGTGACTTCTGAGGACTAGGATTACCTCTTTATTACTGAAAAGGGTATCCAGTTCTCATCACTCGTCATAACCAATACTGCAGCATTACTTACTCTGTAAGAAGGCAACTGACACTTAGGTTTTAGGCCCGAAAGGCGTATCGTCAGGCCATGAACAAAGCGAAACAAGAACCTAGACGGACATAGCGGTTACAATCAGGTACATAGTCCAGTATATTGCCAAGTACATAATTTGGTAAATAATCAAGAATTATTAGAGATTATAGTACATTTTATATTAAATATCAAAAGAGGTATGGCCACGACAATTAAGTTACAAGACCGCATTTATGGAAAGGAAAAGTCTCATTAATATAAAGCTCATAAAAATTATTTAAAAATTAAGTTATTTCGTGGATAAGTAAGCGGAAATTTTGAGGAAATACCCAATGTTATACTGTTTTACGCTGTATAAGACATGTTCTTTTGGCGAAAAGTAAGCAAAACCATTTCGATGTTTTTTTAACTATTGTCTTGAAGCGACAATTAAAAGAGAATGAACCTAACCTAAGAACAGCAAAACAACAAAATAGACCAAGAAAATAATATATTATAATTTTTTAAAAGGTATTTACAGTCATAAAAAAAATGAAATATGAAGGTGATGGATGAAATGAGATTACAATTATATAAAAAAAAGGATAGGAGAATAGGAGAATTAGTATGATAGTGGAGCCCTAGAGCCTCGCTGCTTTTGTAGAAATGGGCACGGAGAGCTTGAGGTTTCTCCGCGGCGACGACTTCACGTGTAGATGGAGGCTTGCAGGATCCCGGGGCAAAGCGGCCCCGGGATAAGGCCTTTAGTAGATGTTTCTCGTTTGAGAACCAAAGCGAGACTATCCAGTATTCTCCAATTGTTTGGCTTTTATACCTTTTTAGAGAGAACGAGAAATTATTTAAATTAAAACGAAATTTATTGTAAATGACCTACAGAGAAAAAGTATTTATGTAGAAAGAACATCATACCAGAGACGAATTTAAATAAAAGTTACCATAACAACCACAAAAACAATGGTTGTCAAATTGAGGAATTTTTAGTTTTAGGACTGTTATTAAGAAACTATTACATTAAAGTAAGAAACGAGATAAAAATCACATAGGAAAAACTAATGCACGACAACGTACACTAAGCCTGAAATTGTAGAGTTACAGAGAATTCAATAAAAGACCAAAAAAAAGGTAAGACTTCGTTGACAGCTAGTTTAAAAGTACTAAATAGTGTGAAAATACGCAGTAAAATGATATGTTATTGTGTAAAAACGTTACAGGATCCTATATAAATAAAGGTGATGCAAAATATAAATGCAGAGAATCAAAAACAGAATGAAAAAAATAGTATAAAGTGATGCAAAACATGAATGCAGAATATCAAAGCAGAATGGAGAATTAGTGTACAATGAAATGTAAGTTGCATAACACTACACTATGTGGGAAACAAGATTTACAAAATCACATTTTTAAGGAATTTTTAACCTCTAAAATTTAATGTATAAAATATGCATACAGTTCAACCACAGGTTAAAAAGCTCAACATATAGGTTAAAAGTGTTAACGGCTTACATTTAATAAATGTTAGCTTAACATATATGTTACATATTTATTATTATAACATATATGTTGAGTTAATATTTTAATCATTTTAAATAAGTTAAAACAAAGAAGGACACATACAGGTTAAAGTTTCGCATAAAGCGTAAAACCAAGAGTAGTTAACCTAGCTACGTGATAGAATCATGCTGCAAACATATTACGGTAGTAACACGAATGGGTTGCCCTAAAACTCTCTCATTTCTGAAAGTAAATGTCCGCCGCACTACTCCAATACGTGTTGACAGGCTTTACGTGACTGCGGAATATTTATTTAAATTTCTCAGACATGGTTTCCTCACGATGTTTTGGTTTATCGCCGAGCAACTGGTAAATCAGCATCTCAGAGACTCGTATTTGCATCACTTACTTAGTTTAGCTAGCTCTGATGCCACTCCGGCTCTTAACGAGTATATATTTCAATGTTATGTAAATAAATGATTTTCTAAGTGACTGACTCATCTATTAACGCACAGTTGAAAGCACGAGATGTAGCTGAAATTTGCACTGAGAATTTTTTTTTGAAAATTCATCCCTTAAGAAGGGGAAGTAGTTATAAGTGACTTACTAAAAGTACTCTGTAAATACTCGTAAAATAACTGAATACTCTTCTTTTTTTTTTGCGATTTTTCGAAACCAATTATGGGGTGGTGGCAAATTGTGCTTAAATTTGGATGGAGACACGTTTTTAGTATTTTCGACAGTTCTTCCCTTAAGGGGGAATGAAAAATGAAGGATTCTCCTTTTTATTAGCTTTCGATTAGATACTAAGTAACACGTGTTTAAGCATTTTTGGATACTCTAACCCTAAGGTCAAAATAGGGGTTTATCACTATTTTGTCTCCTCCTTACTAAGGACAAAATAAGGGATGAAAGCTATTATAAAATTGTAAACTATTTTAACTCAGCTTTTACTCAATCGATGAATGTATTTTTATTGCACACCAAAACAAATTAAAATAAAAACAAAAAAGGTCTTCAGGCTCTGGAAGTCACGGTGTGCTGCCCTGTTACGGCGGCCAAAACCATAGTGGAGGGCCGAAGGCTTCTGGTGGGCTGGGTCTCAGCGCAGGTTAAGCTGCTGGAGCCCAGACCTCTGAGGTGCTACCGCTGTCTCGTGGGACATCACGTGTCAGTGAAATGCGCCTCGGAGGTTGACCGCAGTGGCCTTTGCTTCCGCTGCTGTCAGCCCGGACAAAATCGGCGACCTGCTGCGCCACGCCGCACTGTGATGCATGTGCGGCGACCGGCAAGCCAGCCGATCACTGGGCCGGAAGCAGGGCCTGCGTGCCACCCGCCAAGGCCAAGGCCGCGGGTAGGGGAAGGCCCTCCTCCGCCGCCACCGCCTCTATGGCCACCGCCGCCGCCGCCGCCGCCGCTGCCGCCGCGACACCGACGCCCGCAGAGGGGCGCCCCGTGGAGGAAGCTGAAATGGAATGCCTATAACGGCCCCATTAAGCTTCCTCCAGGCGAATATCAACCACTGCGCCTGCGCTCAGGATCTGTTGCTCCAGAGCATGGCGCAGTGGTCGATTAACATCGCTGTGGTCGCTGAGCCGTATTTTGTCTGGCCTAGGGATGACTGGGTGGCGGACCTTAACGGCTCAGTGGCCATCATTTCTTCGGCCGCCGCCGGTACCCCGACCCTTGAAGGTGTCAGGAGGGGTCAGGGGTGTGTAGCAGCACGGTTCGGGGAGTTCGTCGTTGTGGGGGTGTACTTCTCCCCGAACCGATCTCTCGCCGAGCTCCATAACTCTCTTGCAGAGCTGAGAGCAGTCGTCGTCGGAAGCTATCCCCTCCCCGTACTTGTCCTCGGGGACTTCAATGCCAAGAACTTGGCTTGGGGTTCTCGTCGTACAGATGTGCGGGGTAGGATGGTGGAAGACTGGGCTCTGGAGACAGGCCTGGTCGTCCTAAATCGGGGTTCTGTCCCCACGTGTGTGCGGATGCGGGGCGAGTCGGTGGTGGACATTTCGTTCGCTAGCCCCGCTCTGTCGCCGCGTGCCATTGACTGGCGAGTCATGGAGGGGGTGGAGACCTACTCCGACCACCGGTACATCCGGTTTGACGTCTCCACTCAGCCCTCGAGCGCGCCAGTCCAACAGGCCCCGAGTGGTCCGCGTTGGGCGCTGAAGCAGCTGGACCGGGAGCTCCTCCTGCAAGCCTCGATCGTGCAGGCCTGGGTGTCCCGGATAGGCCTGCCGACGTCAATGATGAGGCAGGGTGGTTCCAGGAGGCCATGTCCGAGATATGTGACGTGGCAATGCCCCGCGTCCGGCCAGGAAGCGCCCGGCGTCAGGTGTATTGGTGGTCGCGTGAGCTGACGTGTCTGCGCGAGGCTTGTGTCGCCGCGCGGCACCTGTACGCCAGGCATCGCAGGCTCCGCATTCGTCCACCGAATGCGGCAGCCATTGAGGCGGAGCTGTACGAGGGATACAGAGCGGCGAAGACCGCCCTCCGGGAGGCTGTCATGCGGGCCCGGGATCGGGCCCGTGAGGAGATGCTGGAGACTCTCGACAGAGATCCGTGGGGGCGCCCTTACAAGATGGTGCGGGATAAACTCCGCACCTGGGCCCCCCCGCTGACGCAGAGTCTCCGGCCTCAGCTCGTGGAGGACGTGGTGAGCGCTCTGTTCCCTGCGCGAGGGGAACATCCGCCCCCGCCTATGGCTCCGCCACCTGCGGTGCCGGAAGCGGACCACCAGGACGACGACGACGACATCCCGGAAGGGACCGGGGTAGACCTGAGAGTGGCGGTACGTAGGCTCAAGGCCAGGAATACCGCCCCAGGACCCGATGGCTTGCCTGGCAAAGCCTGGGTGCTGGCCTCGGAGGCTCTCAGGCCCCGACTGGAGGGGCTCCTAAGCGCATGCTTGGAGAGAGTCCAATTCCCGCTTCGTTGGAAGACGGGGAAGCTGATCCTCATTTGGAAGCCGGGGCGCCCTGCGGACTCTCCGTCCGCATACCGGCCCGTGGTGCTGCTCGACGAGGTGGGCAAGCTCATTGAAAGAGTCATTGCAAACCGCCTCGCCGAGCACCTTGCGGGGACGGGGCCGGATCTTGCGGAACACCAGTTTGGTTTCCGCAAGAGGCGCTCTACGGTGGACGCCATCATGCGCGTGAGAGCCCTCACGACGGGGGATGCAGTGGCCAGGGGGGGGTTGTTTTGGCGGTGTCTCTCGACATCGCCAACGCCTTCAACTCCATGCCCTGGAGCTGCATTAGGGAGGCACTCCGGTATCACCGGGTGCCGACCTATCTCCGTCGTATAGTCGGGGACTATCTGACGGACAGGGCCGTCATCTACCCCGGTCGCAACGGTGAGTGGAACCGGCGAGAGATGTCGTGCGGTGTCTCACAGGGTTCGGTTCTGGGGCCGCCCCTGTGGAACATCGGTTACGACTGGGTGCTGCGCGCCGACCTCCCTACCGGCGTCAGCGTAGTTTGCTACGCTGACGACACGCTGGTACTGGCACAGGGGGGGTCGTACGAGGCGGCGGCGGAAAATATGACACGCGGGGTTGCGATAGTCGTTGAGAGGATCCGGCAGCTGGGTCTTGAGGTGGCTCTGCACAAGTCCGAGGCCATGCACTTCCATGGTCCTCGGAACAGACCACCACCGGGATCCTCAGTGATGGTAGGAGGGGTATCCATCGGCGTCGAGTTGACGTTGAAGTACCTAGGACTCGTCCTCGACGGCCGATGGAACTTCGTTGAGCACTTCCGACGTTTGACTCCCAAACTGGAACGGACCGGGGCTGCCTTCAGGCGGCTCCTGCCGAACCTGGGGGGGCCAAACGCCTCCTGCCGGAGGCTTTACGCGGGGATTGTGCGGTCCATGGCCCTTTACGAGGCCCCGGTGTGGGCGCGTGGTTTGGCGCGGCTTGCCGTCCACCACCTGAACGCGCCCCAAAGGGTGGTCGCCGTGAGAATGGTTCGCGGCTACCGCACGATCTCCCGCGAGGCGGCGTGCCTCCTTGCCGGATTGCCGCCATGGGATCTGGAGGCGATAGTCCTCGCGCGCCTGCACGAATGGCGCACGGAGGCACTATGCTGGGGGGAAACCCCGCTGCCGCGGCAAGTTGTCGTGCAGCGGACAGACTTCCGGCGTGATCTCATGGCGACATGGAGAGAGCGACTGTCGCAACCCCGTGCTGGGCACGCCACTATAGCGGCGATAAGACCCCTCTTTGAGGAGTGGCTTGAGAGACGCCACGGCGTCCTCACCTTCCGCCTGACGCAGGTCCTCACCGGACACGGTGTGTTCGGGAGGTTCCTGCACCGAATCGGGCGGGAGGAAACGCCCGGGTGCTCCCACTGCGAGGATCGATCGGAGGACACGGTGGAGCACACCGTGGAGGTGTGCCCTGCTTGGGCGGAGCACCGCCGTGTCCTCGTAGCGGCGATAGGCAGCGGCGACCTCTCGCGTCCGGCCCTGGTCGAAGCCATGGTCCGGAGCGAGACGGAATGGGATGCCGTCACCACCTTCTGCGAAGCAGTGATGCTAGCGAAGGAGATGGCGGAGCGGGAGAAGGAGAGAACAGCAGCTTTCCTTCCCGGCCGCCGCGGGAGACGCCCCGGGCGTCGGGGGCTACGTCGTGGCCCCCGGCCACCGTAGGCGCGGGTCTGTGGATGGCGAGCAATGGGTAGCTCGCCGTCCGTCCGTCTAACGACGACAGGCCGTGTCGACGGCGCGTTTTGTTCCACGCGCGCCTCAAAGAGCTGTCAGCATCGTAAAGGGGCCCGCAAGGACCGACGCCTGCCGGGGCTGCGGGCTGTTCGAAAGAGATACCGCGGCTCCGGAACGTAAGGGCACTGAAGGAACACGGATGGTTTTTAGTCAGTAAAAGTCTGACACTCCCTTCCGCTCCACCCAGAGCGAAAGGCATCATTTGATGATTTTCCATCCGCAAAAAAAAAAAAGGCTCTGGAAGTGATTTTTGTTCATAACGAGACATTAATCAGGCAACTACAACATTACGGTGTAAAAAATTTGGCGCTTAGACTTATTACTTCATATTTAAGTAACAGAACTCAAAAAGTCGTGATCAATGGTAAAGGTTCCTCCGGATCGGTAGTATCAATGGGCGTTCCACAGGGCTCGATTCTTGGCCCATTCCTGTTTTCAATCTATATTAATGACTTACCTTATCTTGTAGGGGACAATCAAGATATAGTATTATTTGCTGACGAAATCTCTTTAATTTTCAAACTCAAACGGCAGTTAATTAATTATGACGATGTAAATAATGCTCTATCGAAATTAGTACATTGGCTTTACGCCAACAATATGCTCTTAAACGGCAATAAGACAAAGTGCATTAAATTTACAATACCTAATGTAAAACATTCGAATACCAATGTGCTGTTAAATGGGGAGGAGTTGAGTCTTGTGGATACCACTGTTTTTCTCGGTATTACTATTGACGCGAAACTTCAATGGGGCCCCCATATATCTAAATTAGCAAGCAGACTTAGTTCTGCAGCATATGCTGTAAGAAAAATTAGAAGTCTCACAGATGTTGAGACAGCTAGATTAGTGTATTTTAGTTACTTTCATAGCGTAATGTCTAATGGAATTTTGCTATGGGGTAATGCGACTGATATTGAAGCTACGAGTATATTTGTTTTGCAAAAGAGAGCCGTTCGGGCGATTTATAATCTAAATTGTAAAGAGTCCCTCAGACAAAAATTTAAAGAAATAAACATATTAACTTTGGCATCAAAATATATTTATGAAAATGTAATGTATGTACATAAAAACATAAATAGCTTTAATAAGAATAAGGATGTGCATACTTTAAACACTAGGAACAAACATAAGCTTGTAATACCAGTTACTAGACTCCACATTATCAGTAATTCATTTATGGGGCATTGTATACGCTTTTACAACAAAATCCCAGAACATATTCAAAGTTTGTCAATAAACAAGTTTAAAAGTTTTATTAAAGAGAAACTGTACAAAAAGGGTTATTATAATATCAAGGAATACATGAATGAAAATAACCCCTTGGAATAAGGTGATCGCCACCATGCTGGTTCTATGAAAAATCATTTAAAATTGTATAAACGAAATTATTGTTAAGTGATGTTTGAAAAACAAATCCCGCTGGGATTTTTGCTGGTTCTTCCCAGGACAGAGGTATTTTCCGAACCAGTGGTAAATAAAAAATTGACTTTCAATAAGAATTATGTAATAATCGATATTGAATAAAAAAATTATTCTATTCTATTCTATTCTATTCTTCCAGACAATCTTACTACGCAAAGCAATGTCCTATGAGGGAGATATACATTATATATAGATACTAGATGACCAGGCAGACGTTGTTCTGCCCTTTCCGAACGACCATTTGCTTTCCCAAAAAAACTCCTGAAATTAGCAATAAAAAAATTGAGGGTCACTTATCGGGATAAAAACTATCCTATCTCTCAAGTTGGACCAAACTGCACACAGTCTGCAACATTTTTTTGAAATCGGTTCTATCTGTTGAATACTTACAGCAACACGTGGTGGTTATACTACTAAATTGTAGCTTATATTAAAAGTTTGTATTTTTAACATAGCGCCATCTATTAAATGTTTACTCAATCCAGTCATCAGATATCGTCATCTGACAGAAAAAAAAATATTTTCAATTCAATAATATTGTATTGCGACTATAAATTGAGATGTAAGCTATCCTATCTTTTAAGTTAGACCAAACTGCACATTGACCAAAAATTTCATTGAAATCAGTTCAGTAGTTTAGGAGTTCATCACGGACAAACAACGTGACACGTACTTTTTATATATAAAGATAACTTGGATGCGGGGGTAACACCGCGGGGCGAAAAGCTAGCTAAAAATGTTTTTACAGTAATAAAAAAATCTACTATAGCCGATGTCCTTTGTTAATATATAACATTAATATCCCAGTATACACCAAAATTTTTGTGGTTTTGAATCCAGTTTGTCCCTATTATTTATAATCACGTTATTAAATTATGATTTTTATAACGTAATTACAATTTAATGTTTTTGGTAATATATTTATCCACAAATAATGCAAAAGTAACTGAGTCTACATATTTAAAATATGTTAATGAGAACATATTTATGAACAAGTTTTTTGTAGGTTTTTACAGTTTTTAGGGTTCCGTACCTCAAAAGGAAAAAACGGAACCCTTATAGGATCACTTTGTTGTCCGTCTGTCTGTCTGTCTGTCTGTCTGTCAAGACCCTTTTTCTCAGGAACGCGTGGAGGTATCAAGTTGAAATTCATATCAAATACTCAAGTCTACAGTCCCTTGAAGCTGTGAAAAAATCAAACTTCTAAGCCCACGCAATCAAAAGATACAGCCGTTTATGCCGCAAATATTATGCCGCAAGGGAATCAAAACCTACAGGGTACTCCCCGTGAAATCAGAATCTTAAAATTTGGTACGAAGCAACGTATTATAGCACAGATAAAAGAAAAATTACGAAAAGCATAAATTTTTAGTTACATCATATAATAAAAACATTTTTAATAATTTTAAACTTATATACCTACGGATTTGTTCGGAACCCTCAGTGCGCGAGTCCGACTCGCACTTGGCCGGTTTTTTTTAAATTTCCATAGCATAATATCTTATGTGATTTTGCTATGGGGAAATGCGGCTGATTTTAATCTATTTTTGTTTTGCAGAAGAGAGCCATAAGAGCTATATTTAAAACCTTAAAACGAGAGAGTCTCTTAAAAAAAATTCAAATTAATAAATATATTAACCTTGGCGTCTCAGTATATTTACGAAAATTTAATGTATGTTCACAAAAACAGAGACTGTTTTAGTAAAACAAGTGATATACACTCTGTAAACACTAGGAACAGACATAAGCTAGTCATACCGGTCTCTCGACTCCACAGAAACAGAAACTATTTTATTCAATATAGACTATAAATAATACTTATTGAAAGTCACTCTTTTGTATAATTGCCACTGGTTCGAAAAAAACTTCTGTCCTGGGAAGAACCAGCAAAAAACCCAACGGGACTTTTTTTTTAAATAACAGCTTACAATCATGTATGTTACACAAATTAACAACACCACAATTTAGAAATAGCTTGGTAGCGATCACCTCATTTCCAGGGGTTATTATCATCTATAAATTCTTTAATACTATAATAACTCTTTTTATACAAACTTAGTTTAATAAAGTTTTTGAACTTTGAGCAGGTCAAATTTTGTATATTTTCTGGAATTTTGTTGTAAAAGCGTATACATCGCCCCAAGAATGAATTACTGACTCGATGGAGTCGAGTAACTGGTACTACTAGCTTGTGTCTGTTCCTAGTATTTACAGAATGAATATCACTTATTTTTGTAAAACTACTTTTATTTTTGTGTACGTACATTTCATTTTCATAAATGTATTGAGAAGCCAAAGTTAATATATTAATTTCCTTAAATTTTTGTCGCAGCGACTCTTTAGGCTTTAAATCATAAACTGCTCTTATGGCCCTCTTCTGTAAAACAAATATAATTTCAGTGTCAGCTGCGTGTCCCCATAGCAAAATACCATACGACATTATGCTATGGAAATAGCTAAAGTAAACTAGTCTAGCTGTTTCAACACTAGTTAGACTTCTAATCTTTTTTACGGCATATGCTGCAGAACTAAGTCTGCTTGCTAGTTTTGATATATGGGGGCTCCATTGAAGCTTCGCGTCTAGTGTGATTCCAAGAAAAATGGTGGTATCTACAAGACGCAGTTTCTCCCCATTTAAATTTACATTAGTATTTAATTGTTTGACATTTGGAGTCATAAATTTCATACATTTCGTTTTAGTGCCATTTAAATGCAAATTATTGACATTGAACCAATTTACTAATTTAGATATAGCATTATTTACTTCGTCATATTTTAGCAAATGTCGACTTAATTTGAAAATTAAAGAAATGTCATCTGCAAATAATACTATATCATGGTTATCTCCTACTATGTAAGGTAAGTCATTAATATATACAAGAAACAGAAAGGGGCCGAGAATTGAGCCTTGAGGCACGCCCATCTGTACCATCGACCCGGAAGAACTCATAGTGTTGATGACAACTTTTTGCGTTCTCTTACTTAAATATGAAATAATTAATTTTAGAGCATCACTTCTTACACAATGACACGGAAAGACACACCACTGATGACAATACGACACGTGTTTCGCCTCTACACGAGGCATCCTTAGATAATCTAGACTTGGCGGTGGCTGGCCGCTAATTTAGCGGCGAGCCAAAACAACTCCTTATAAAAATAGTTTCCTTTTGAACTCTCTATGTCTATGTATGTAAAGTCGACTCTTCGACTGTCGAGTCGACAGCTTAACACTGCTGTATTTCGTATGGTGCGGGTAAAGAACCGGAGACGCTTTTTACTGGAAAAAAGGCATCCCATCTTAGTCCTCGCGGGTGATAACGCATCTGCATTTTGATTCTTTCTTTATTGAGGATAGATGTAGATGTCTATGGGTCACAGCAACCACTTACCATCAGGTGGAGTAGTACTCGTTTGTTACCCTATACTATAAAAAAGTTGCCTTCTGCATTCTCTATGTCAATTACTGTTGTTCTACTGCGAATATTGTCTTTACGATCTTATGCTTTGCTTTTCAATGTGTTATATTTTTGTGTAATTTGCAACTTCGTCAAGTAGTGGTGGCGTAAGTGAACCCACTACCCCATATCTCGCCGTGGCTGTCTTAAGAGGCGACAGAGGGAAATGAAACGAGATTGCCAAAATGCAGCACCTGCTGAACCTGCTGCCACCGTGGCTGGATGAGTGGCGTATGGCCGTCAACGTTGGGAAGACGACCGCTCTCCTCACCCGCTGCTACAGAGGCAGAAAATTGCAACAGGAGAATTGGAAACAGCACAACTGCTACCAGGACCGGTACATAGTAATGTACTGCGAGGAGATTCCTGGCAATGTGGTATGCCCCGAGCCCCGAGACCTGCTGTGTGCTAAATATTATACACGCAGAGGACAACGTAGGAGGCTAGTGCCTTCCTTGTCTAAATAACACCTACCCCTGTTCATTCTGAAACACTATTGTTTTCATAGGAAAACATATTATGTTTTCCTTATGAGTCTTAATGTTTTTAATCTGTTATCACAAGAGCAAAAATAATCATAAGTGCCCAAATATATTTTTATCCAAAATAAGTATCTATTTTAATTATTATATTAAAATAGATACTTTTATTTGTATTGCAAAGCTGATTACTGTTGAATTGAACATGACTCTAAATTAATCTAAAAACAAACTATAATGTAATTAACTCTCGACGGGGGAATCGAACTCCAAACTTTCGTTCGACATTATATTGATTCCTTTTTATAAGATAAGGGTAACAAACGAGCACACAGTCCACCTTATGGTAAGTGGTTGCTGTGGCCCATAGACATCTACATCTCTCCTCGATTACGAATCAAAATGTAGATGCGTTGTCACCAGTGAGGACTAAGATGGAATGCCTCGTTTCCAGTAAAAAAGGTTTCCGGTTCTCTACACTCTCCATACGAAACACAGCAACGTTAAGCTGCCATTTTACGCTGGTATTCTGTGGGAGCGTGGTCCTTCCCCGGTCGAGCCGACCCATTCGTGCTACAACTATCCTACTAAAATAGCTGCAGCATGGCTCTACCACGTTGTGAATCTATTCATTTTTAATATAGATTGCTCCATGTTGAAGTACCTTGCATAATTTAATAGCAATGTTTACTGTACGTAAGATTATTAATTTTTTGAAAGGAAGTAAATAATAAATTATTTTTAAGCGCGTCGCCAACAGGTGTTTATGTTAAACTTCAGTAAAATTTTATGTTTGTTTGCAATACTGATATGTTGTGACCTCTGAGAACCAAGATTACCTCTTTATTATTGAAAAGGGTCTCCGATTCTCATCACTCGTCACAACCAATACACCAGCATTACTTACTCTGTAAGAAAGCAAAATTAGTAATCGTAATTTTAGAATCATTGGCTATTCAAGACGATAGATGATGCAATTCGTACTGATTCCCTGAAGTTTTTATTTTTATTTAGATAAAATATGTATGACCGCAACTGCTTAAATACAGACTCCAGAAAAACGTCGCAGTAAAGATTTTTAATACAACCCTTATCATCCCGTGAGTAGTGTGAAGGGCTACATAATAAAATTAAACAGGAGTTGCATCTTCTTGATGACAACTCACAATAATAATAATAAAAAATGCGGTTGGCAACGCACCTGCCGAGCGTGGCAACAATGGCAAAAATCTCCTCTAGACTAGTATACCTTTGATAAGCTGTAATGAATGACTGAATGAATGAAAGCATAGTCTTAACTTGATTTTATCATTATTCTTTTATATACTAATTAAAAAAATTCAAATTGCGTGACAAACATTTTGTGAACAATAAAATTGTACAAACAATATTGTTGATATGAATGATAACAATAAAGTAAAGTAAAGTTGCAGCCTATTTACGTCCCACTGCTGGGCACAGGCCTCCTCTCATTTCTGAGAGGGTTTTAGGGCAAGGAAATGTCCGCCGCGCTGCCCCCAATGCGTGTTGGCGAACTTCACATGACTTCGAAATATGTTTTTTCTTATTTCTCAGACATGCAGGTTTCCTCACGATGTTTTCCTTCACCGACGGGCAAATTTTAATTAAATAATTAGCGATGCAAAGTTTATCATCGCTTCTGTCTACTTTATTACTTAGTTGATGATATAAACTAAAATAAGGTATTTTATGTGCAGGTGCTGCATTCTTCACTTGACAAGACTCAAATTTATTACAAGATTAAAATGGAAGACACCAAATTCAACACTCAGGTTAGCTTTAATTTGTAAAATTGAATGTAAACAATGTTCCATTGAAAAAGGTTGAAATAAAATTACTGAAATAAAACAGGTGTATATTTTATACCTTAGACTTAAGACGTAATACCTCAAATTAAAAAGCAGCATAAAAATTTACTGCAAACTTCGGTTTCAACCAAGATTTGTACAAAAATACCAAAAATATACGTAATAAGTAGGTTTCATTGAATGACTTAAAATTGTCCCCTTACCACAAATCTTATTACATCCTGCATCCATCTCCGGATGAGTGAAAAATACCGGATTTAGGGTTTTTTTTTTAAATGAAACTGAACTGACAAACGAGCTAACGGTGCACCTGAAGGTAAGTGGCTACATCAACTTCAAAGAAGGTAGACTACAGATGCGTGTATCGTGTAGGACAAGGAGGTGCGGGTGTAGTACACGGAGGTGCAGTGCAAATTTCTTGCCTCGGCACAGATGTGGCACACGGTTCTGGTACTTTTAAGACTATTTCTGTAGCCGCGGGTGTACAACACGGAGGGGAGGTGGAAATTTCTTGCCTTGGTGCAGATGTGGCACAGGGTTCTGGTTCTTTTAGTACTATATGAGTAGGCGCGGGTGTAGGACACGGAGGTGCGGGTGTAGGACACGGAGGTGCGAGTGTAGGACACGGAGGTGCGGGTGTGCAACACGGAGGGGAGGTGGAAATTGCTTGCCTCGGCACAGATGTGGCACACGGTTCTGGTACTTTTAAGACTATTTCTGTAGGCGCGGGTGTACAACACGAAGGGGAGGTGGAAATTTCTTGCCTCGGTGCAGATGTGGCACACAGTTCTGATGCTTTAGGTACTATTTCAGTAAAGCAAGGAGATGTATTCGAAATCTCTTGTTTCGCTGCTGCAGGTTGTGATAGCACGTAGGATTGCCAGTTCTGAGGCTGTGGTTTGGATTTCACTAAAATAAAACAAAATTTTATTAATAAAATACAGAGTTTAAAACTTAAATTAATGAAAGCAAAATCATCACATACCTTGTATTGTCAGCGCCAACAAAAACGCAAAAAGGTACATAGCCCGCAACATGATTAATATCTATTGATGAGTTAACGAGTAAAGTGAACTGCTGCTCTTTTGCTGTTTGACTGCCCTTTCTACAAATTGTGTTAGTCTTATATTGAAGTACTCAATGACGTTTATATTTAAGTTTACTAATTAATAACTGGTTACATTAAAAATGCTCATTTTCAATCCATCTAGCAATTTTACAAGTTATTATGCCTACTGTTACAAAGACAAATGCAGTTACTTTTTAATTGGAAGCGACATTAGCCTAGCAGAGCCACGCTACAGCTATATTATTCTGTTCTCGGCTGCTCTGGAAAGCGTCTTCCGCAAACTAGACTGGGAGGAATATGGTCTCAATGTGCAGGGAGTAAAACTGAACCACCTAAGATTTGCAGATGATATTGTCTTATTTGAGGAAAACCCGACGCATCTTGTTAAAATGATAGAATCACTAAATGAAGAAAGCCTGAAAGTGGGCCTAAGCATGAACAAAGACAAAACAAAACTGCTTACAAACTCTAAAACAGTAATTATAAAAATTGACAACCAACCACTCAAATATGTGTCAGGCTATATCTACTTAGGACAGATAATATCTCACAAAGATCAAACCACTAAGGAAATTGAACGAAGAATAGGAAATGGATGGAAGAAATACTGGTCTTTGAAAGAAGTCTTAAAATCTAAGGTGCTAAGTATGCAAATAAAAAGGAAAGTTTTCAACACGTGTATACTTCCAGTCATTACTTACGGATGCGAAAGCTGGGCACTCACCAAACACCACAGAGAAAAATTAGAACGCTGCCAGAGAGCCATGGAGAGAAGTCTGACAGGAATAAGGAAACAGGACAGAGTAAGATCTAGCTTAACAAGAGACAAAACCAAAGTTGTCGATATAATAACCCGAATAGACCAACAAAAGTGGAGATGGACAGGTCACATGATGCGTGATCCACAAGAGAAGTGGTGCAAAACTGTTACTGACTGGTATCCCAGAGATGGCAAGAGAAGTAGAGGACGCCAACAAACAAGATGGGAAGACGACTTAAAACTCACGGCTGGACATCATTGGAGAAGGGTAGCACGGGACAGGTCCCAGTGGAAAATGTTAGAGGAGGCCTATGCCAAAAGGCAAACTGAGCTTCGGGACATATTATAACAAACAAGAACATGTCAAGATTTCTTATTTAACCGAGAAGTTCAGAGTAAAAAGGCTTATTATTATTATTATTATTATACCGGGGAATCGAACTCCGAACTTTCGTTCGACATTATATTGAGTTCTTTTTATAAGATAAGGGTAACAAACGAGCACACAGTCCACCTTATTGTAAGATGGTTGCTGTGGCCCATAGACATCTACATCTCTCCTCGATTACGAATCAAAATGCAGATGCTTTGTCACCAGTGAGGACTAAGATGGAATGCCTCGTTTCCAGTAAAAAGGGTTTCCGGTTCTCTACACTCTCCATACGAAACACATGCGTGCACACGTGAGCGTGGTCCTTCCCCGGTCGAGCCGACCCATTCGTGCTACAACTATCCTACTAAAATAGCTGCAGCATGGCTCTACCACGTTGAGAATTTATTCATTTCTAACATAGATTGCTCCATGTTGAAGTAACTTACATAATTTAATAGCAATGTTTACTGAACGTAAGATTATTTATTTTTTGAAAGGAAGTAAATAATAAATTATTTTTAAGCGCGTCGCCAACAGGTGTTTGTGTTAAACTTCAGTAAAATTTTATGTTTGTTTGCAATACTGATATGTTGTGACCTCTGAGGACCAGGATTACCTCTTTATTTTTGAAAAGGGTCTCCGATTCTCATCACTCGTCACAACCAATATACCAGCATTACTTACTCTGTAAGAAAGCAAAATTAGTAATCGTAATTTTAGAATCATTGGCTATTCAAGACGACAGATGGTGCAATTCGTACTGATTCCCTGAAGTTTTTATTTTTATTTAGATAAAATATGTACTACTGTATGTGAAATATCGTCGGATTAAAAAAAGGAACCATAAAGAGCTGGTTGTTTTAAAGTGAACTGACACTTAGGTTATAGGCCCGAAACGCGTATCGTCAGGCCATGAACAAAGCGAAACAAGAACCTAGACAGACAGTGACATAGTATGGTATAATCATGTACATAGTCCAGTATCTATATTGCCAAATACATAATTTGGTAAATAATCAAGAAATGTTAGAGTACATAGCAATATAAAATGTACTGATGAAATTAATTGTCGTAGGTCATACCTCCTTTAAATCGCCATTTATGGAAAGGAAAAGTCTTATAAGTACAAAGTTATAAAATAATAAACTTGCTAGTTGCAATTTGAGAATCGACCGTGATGCAGAATGGTGTAGAGAATAACGTCTTTTTCACTACAGTTTAAGTTTGTACTGCAATTCCCGGGAGGGATGAACAATCCGCATACTTATGTAAGCTTATACGGAACCCTAATACTAGTTGTTAGAACTATTCTTCTGTCGTGGAGCCTATCTGAGTAGGCTCCACCCTTTTACCTGTTCCTGTCGCCGAATAGCAGTGTGTAGAGAGCCAGTATAATAATAATTAATAACAGGCTGCGAGGCATTCCCGCTTAGTTCTGGGACGTGAAAAAGTGTTTTTCACTCATCCGTAGATGGATTTTAAGTCATTCAATGAAACCTACTTATTACGTATATTTTTGGTATTTTTGTACAAATCTTGGTTGAAACCGAAGTTTGCAGTAAATTTTTATGCTGCTTTTTAATTTGAGGTATTACGTCTTAAGTCTAAGGTATAAAATATACACATGTTTTATTTCAGTAATTTTATTTCAACCTTATTCAATGGAACATTGTTTACATTCAATTTTATAAATTAAAGCTAACCTGAGTGGTGAATTTGGTGTCTTCCATTTTAATCTTGTAATAAATTTGAGTCTTGTCAAGTTAAGAATGCAGCACCTGCACATAAAATACCTTATTTTATTTTATATCATCAACTAAGTAATAAAGTAGACAGAAGCGATGATAAACTTTGCATCGCTAATTATTTAATTAAAATTTGCCCGGCGGTGAAGGAAAACATCGTGAGGAAACCTGCATGTCTGAGAAATAAGAAAAAACATATTTCGAAGTCATGTGAAGTTCGCCAACACGCATTGGGGGCAGCGCGGCGGACATTTCCTTGCCCTAAAACCCTCTCAGAAATGAGAGGAGGCCTGTGCCCAGCAGTGGGACGTAAACAGGCTGAAACTTTACTTTACTTTATTGTTATCATTCATATCAACAACATTGTTTGTACAATTTTATTGTTCACAAAATGTGTGTCACGCAATTTGATTTTTTTAAAATTAGTATATAAAAGAATAATGATAAAATCAAGTTAAGACTATGCTTTCATTCATTCAGTCATTCATTACAGCTTATCAAAGGTATACTAGTCTAGAGGAGATTTTTGCCATAGTTGCCACGCTCGGCAGGTGCGTTGCCAACCGCATTTTTTATTATTATTATTGTGAGTTGTCATCAAGAAGATGCAACTCCTGTTTAATTTTATTATGTAGCCCTTCACACTACTCACAGAATGATAAGGGGTAATGGATTCTCTATTGAAGAGAAGATTACGCTCGATAACTTGAAATTATATAGTTCAAGGATCCCATTCTACATACCTGCAATTACCGTCCTCTTGTCTTTTACTTTCAAATGTAACTATTCGCCTTAGATTGCTGGAAAAATAAAGTCTATTAGTTCTCTCATTACGTTTAGATTATATGTAATGGTAAAATCTCGTGATATTATTTACCTGGTGCACCACAAGCCGGCACGTTTCCAGGCCAATCGCAGCTCTTCGTTTGGTAGTTGAAAGACAGACCAGCTGGGCATATCAATGAAACGAATATTCTGTTATAGCACATTAGGAATTGGTCACAACAACCCGTGCCCGCAGGATAAATTTCACCA
This sequence comes from Parnassius glacialis, assembly GCA_033319125.1. Taxonomy (NCBI): domain Eukaryota; kingdom Metazoa; phylum Arthropoda; class Insecta; order Lepidoptera; family Papilionidae; genus Parnassius; species Parnassius glacialis. The sequence goes on along the minus strand of JAVANC010000001.1, from coordinate 18,353,586 downwards.
TTTCGACAGTTAGTCGTATTTGACGGCGTTTTTACAGATATGGCACACGGTTCTGGCACTTTTGGTACTATTTCAGTACGCGCGGGTGTAGCACACGGAGATGCGGTACAATTTCCTTGTCTTGATGCAGATGTGGGACACGGTTCTGGTACTTTTAGTACTGTTTGAGTAAGTGCGGGTGTAGGACACGGAGGTGCGGGTGTAGCACACGGAGGTGCGGGTGTAGGACACGGAGGTGCAGGTGTACGACATGGAGGTGTAGTGCAAATTTCTTGCCTCGGCACAGATGTGGCACACGGTTCTGGTACTTTTAAGACTATTTCTGTAGGCGCGGGTGTACAACACGGAGGGGAGGTGGAAATTTCTTGTCTTGGTGCAGATGTGGCACAGGGTTCTGGTACTTTTAGTACTATTTGAGTAGGCGCGGGTGTAGGACACGGAGGTGCGGGTGTAGGACACGGAGGTGCGGGTGTACAACACGGAAGGGTAGTGGAAATTTCTTGCCTCGGCACAGATGTGGCACACGGTTCTGGTTCTTTTAAGACTATTTCTGTAGGCGCGGGTGTACAACACGAAGGGGAGGTGGAAATTTCTTGCCTCGGTGCAGATGTGGCACACGGTTCTGATGCTTTAGGTACTATTTCAGTAAAGCAAGGAGATGTATTCGAAATCTCTTGTTTCGCTGCTGCAGGTTGTGATAGCACGTAGGATTGCCAGTTCTGAGGCTGTGGTTTGGATTTCACTAAAATAAAACAAAATGTTATTAAAAAAATACAGAGTTTAAAAATTAAATTAATGAAAGCAAAATCATCACATACCTTGTGTTGTCAGCGCCAACAAAAACGCAAAAAGGTACATAGCTCGCAACATGATTAATATCTATTAATGAGTTAACGAGTTAAGTGAACTGCTGCTCTTTTGCTGTTTGACTGCCCTTTCTACAAATTTTGTTAGTCTTATATTGAAGTACTCAATGACGGCTATATTTAAGTTTACTAATTAATAACTGGTTACATTAAAAATGCTCATTTACAATTCATCTAGCAATTTTACAAGTTATTATGCCTACCGTTACAAAGACAAATGCAGTTACTTTTTAATTGGAAGCGACATTAGCCTAGCAGAGCCACGCTACAGCTATATTATGGTTGTAGCACGAATGGGTTGGCTTGACCTGGATAGGACCACGCCCTCGCAGAATACCAGCGTAAAATAGCAGCTTTGCTGCTGTGTTTCGTATGATGGGTGTAGAAAACCGAAGAACATTTTCACTGAAAACGAGGCATTCCATCTTATTCCTCAGGGGTGGAAAAGAATCTGTATTTTGATTCTTTATTGACAAAAGGTGTACATGTCTATAAGTCACAGCAACCACTTACCATCAGGTGAAGTGTATACTCGTTTGTTACCCTATACTATAAAAAAGTTTCCTCTAGCACTCTCTATGTCAATTACTGTGGTTCTACTGCGAATACTGTCTTTACGATCTTATGCTTTGCTTTTCAATGCGCTATATTTTTGTATGATTTGCAACTTCGTCAAGTAGTGGTGCCGAAAGTAAACCCACTAACCCATATCTCGCCGTGGCTGTCTTAAGAGGCGACAGAGGGAAATGAAACAAGAGATGGGCAGCAGCATTTTCCTGACAGTAAATTACATTATAAAATATTGCGGTTTCCAACACGCCTGACAAGATTTATATATATATATATATATATATATATATATATATATATATATATATATATATATATATATATATATATATATATATATATATATATATATACTCATATAGCTGCAACAGGGCTCTAACACGTATAAACTATTTTAATATATTCATAAAGTGAACTTGAACGAAACTGAACAATTACTTAATGTACCTCGTTAAATCTTATACGCAACCTCCTTCACGCATACATACACTGTCATACTTCACACTAGGAGGCTTAAATACACTCTAGAACTTTAAATGACTTATTGATTAGTGATCTGTTTTGTATACAGTGAAATGTGTAATCTTAAAGGGAAGAGCGCCGCTGTCTGAAACACAGATATTAAGTTATCTAATTCAGACACATGTTCACTGAATTTTATTTATTGTTAAGCTGTATCTTAAAGTGTTGGTATAGTATAAATTAAGATATTGTTTGCTTAAAATAATAAATTATTATTATTGTTTTTTTTCTCCTTTTTTTTTCTCCATGTAGGTATTATGATGATACGGGCTTTAAGCCAAGTAGTCATCATTTGCTGGTATTATTAATGTATTATCCAGAGCATTTTCTGGGATTTGTAAAAATTTTCGCACTAAGCGACATGTATTTAAAATAACTGCTTTTTGCATTTTAATATATAAATTTGAGGGTAAATCTAATAACTTAAGGCAGTGATGCAAATATTTTGGTATTAATCCTGTAGCTGAGAGTACAATTGGAACGATGAAAACTTTATTTAATTTCCATATTCTTTTTATTTCTTCGCTTAGTTCGTTATATTTACTAATCTTTTCGGCTATTGTTTTTTGAATATTATGCGTATTTGGTACAGCTATGTCAATTAGAAAGGCTTTATTGTTAAGTTTGTCTTGCAAAACTATTTCGGGTCGATAGTAATGGATGGTCTTATCAGTAAGTATGGCTCTATCGAAATATAAACTCAGCGGCACAATTAACCGCCAACCTTGATTTTTTACGATTTTGGTTAAAAAAAAATTGTGGCCTTACTTGTGAAAGTTATTTTATTACGTAGGTATATTGAAGTAAAATGAAAGATAATATTGTTTTTAATTATTACGTTTATTTATAAAAAAGTCTGAAAAACACTTTGACCGTAAATTAACAAATGTGATGAAATGGCTTAAAAATAAAAAATCTGCTGAGTAAATGAATTCTAATAGTGCGTACTTCCACCTCTAGCCCTCATGACTTCCATCAAACGGTTTGGCATGCTGTCGATGACATCTTTGATCTGTTGTTGTGGAATGTTCTGCCACTCCTCAATCACGGATTGTTTTAATTCATCTATGGTGGTTGGAGCTGGTATGCGGCTTCGAACACGTCTTTTTAAATTTTCCCATATGTGTTCAATAGGATTTCAATCTGGGCTCCGGGATGGCCATGTTAATTTTCGAATGCCGACGGTATCCAGGTACGCGGTAACAACTCTAGCAACGTGGGGCCGAGCGTTGTCCTGCATTAATAAAAATCTTCGCCAATAAATTGAGCAAATGGCATTACATGAGGTTCCAATACTTCTGTTACATACCTCTGAGCATTTATTCCACCTCTTTCGAAGATAACCAAGTCGGTGCGTGCTTCGTAAGTAATGCCGCCCCATATCATGATAGAGCCACCTTGGTAACCTACTGTTTCCACAACAGTACATAGTGCAAACCTTTCATTCTTGCGTCTGTATACACTCTGGCAACCGTCAGGACCGTGCAAGCATATTCTTGTCTCGTCAGTAAACATAACATTCTTCCATTGTTCCATATTCCATTCGGCGTGCTCTCGGGAAAAACGAAGTCTTTCTCTCCGGTGGCCTACGAGCAATTGTGGCACTCGAGATGGTCGAAAAGCTCCAAGGGCATTCTCTCCTAGTCTTCTTCTCACTGTTCTTTCACTCACTTGAACATTGCGAACCTCATGAAGTTGGTTTCGTGCCTCAACAGCTGTAGTGAACCGATTTCTTAGAACATTGGTCACAAGAAATCGGTCGTCACGAGCGGAGGTGCATCTTTTTCGACCCTCTCCTGGTCTTCGCTCATAAGAGCCAGTTTCCCGAAACCGTTTCACTGCATCCCTTAAGGTGGTACGTGCGACACCAAGCTTCCGCGCCACGTAACGCTGACTAAAACCTTTGTCGATAAGAGCGACGGCTCTCGCCACTGAATTAGCATCAAATGGCATGTTTATGATGTCCAAACACTATCTTTAAGTTACGAAACCAAAACAAACTCAAATTGTTTACTTTTAATGCCACTGAAGCAATGTAAGCAGTATGGCAACGATAACGATAATAAGACGAAGTTCGATATTTGTCCTATTCACAACTTATGCGTAAAAAAACAAACTTAAGTGGGTAGCTTGTAATTTTTTCGTCACTACATTTCTTTCACACTTGACTTATTTATGCCCAATAACTTACAACTGCGATAACATCAAAATTTGCCACTTTAAAAGGGTGGGCGGTTAATTGTGCCGCCAAGTGTAGTTTATGTGAGGTGTTTTCTAACACAGGGTTGGGTTTATATTTGTAGTATGGTTGTAAGCTGTTATCGATGAGTTTATGTTTCTGGGCTATCTTTTAGTGTATTATGTTTGCAATTTGATTATGCCTGTGGGTGTAATCTGTTGATGCTAAGTTTTGACATGCTCCTGTGATATGCTGTATAGTTTCTGGTACTAAATTACATTTTCTGCATTTGTCATTTATAAGATTTGGTTCTCTAATTATAAATTTTCTATAGTCATCAGTACTAAACTGATGACTTGATCTTGGATAGCATTTATAAAACCTTCTGTTTCGGCAAATAATGTGCCTATTGTTAAATATTTATTTGATGCTGATATATCTATGTGTTGTTGGCATAGGTCATTAGCATGTCTACCATGTAACTCCTTTTGTTTCCATTGTTTTATTTTTTCTTTTTCTTAATCAATTTTATTAGATGTTTGTTGAGTTTGGTTTGCGGCGAGTCTAAGTGGAGTATAGTTAGTATCATTGTGAACTATGACTTTATGGATATTGCTGCTTGTTGACTTCTCAAGGAAGAAGTTTTTAAGACGCATGATTTGGTTCTCTCTAAGCACGGTTATATGAATAAGACCTCTTCCGCCTTTGTCTCTCTTAATTGTCAATCTTTCAACAGCTGATTTGGGATGCAAGTATCTAAATTTAGTGAGTACTGTGCGAGTTTTTCGTTCTAAATTAATTGTGTCTGTTTTGGACCACCTAACTATTCCAAAAGAATATGTTAAAATGGGTATGGCAAAGGTGTTAATTGCCTTTATCAGGTTTCTTGCAGTTAGTTGCTTTTTGCAAATGAGGTTGACCCTTTTCACGTATTCTTTTATAATGTTGTCCTTTATTCTTTTGTGATCTATTTGGTTGGTTTGGTCTATACCTAAATATTTATAAAATTGTCCTGGTTCGAGACATTCTATAATCCCATTGCTTGTAGTATCTATGTTTAGTTCATATAATTTTATTATTATTATGGGGTGTCTATAAAGTTTTCTCATCTGGTTGGGCAATATAAATATATAATTGTAAATAAACATGGTAAACGTACATAAATATCAATAAAATAAAATAAATACATAAAAAATACATAAATATATAAAAACCCAACCAGATGGAAGCCCTCGGCAGGGGAGACCAGACGGCCGAGGGTTAGGGGGAAAGGGAAAGAAACCGGCGGACGATGCGGGCGGTATCGAGGAGCACCGCCTTCTGCATTTCTATCATATAGGCCTATCTCGCCCCGGGCGTCGGGGGCTACGTCGTGGCCCCCGGCCACCGGTAGGTGCGAGCCTGTGGACGGCGAGCAATGGGTAGCTCGCCGTCCGTCCGTCTAACGACGACAGGCCGTATCGACGGCGCTTTTTGTTCCACGCGCGCCTCAAAGAGCTGTCAGCAGCGTGAAGGGGCCCGCAAGGGCCGACGCCTGCCGGGGCTGCGGGCTGTTCAAAAGAGATACCGCGGCTCCGGAACGTAAGGGCACTGAAGAAAAACGGAGTCTGACACTCCCTTCCGCTCCACCCAGAGCGAAAGGCGTCATTAGATGATTTTCAATCCGCAAAAAAAAAAGGCTTATTAGCAAGAATAGTCCTACACATTTAAATAAAACTAATTTTACGGATTTTATCGCGTATATTAACTTTTTTACATTCCCGACGTTTCAAGCACTTTACAGCACTCATGGTCACGGGGGGGACTGAGGTGTATGACGTCCCAATGTCATAGTTAACCACGGCTACCTCCAGATTAAAAAATTATTAATTTTTGATCCGATCTACGCAGTATGAACTTACAGTATCATGAAGTCTTGCAGTTGTGTGCTTGGGTTGAGATTTAATTTTATTAATTATGGGATCCCAAGCAGATGGTAGCACCCAGCCATCTTCTCTATTGAAATTAGGATGTTTCTTGATTTCAATAGCCTCGCGAATCATCCTTGGAAGGAATCGGTGTTCTTTAGCGAGGATTTGTGGTCTATCAAATCTAATGTACCGTCACCAAATATGTTGGAGCGCAGGATATACCGAACTCGATCTGCCAGGTTTTGCTCCGTTACATGAACCGATGGCTCCAGCTCTGCGAAAAAGCGAAGCATCCGAGCCCGATACGTCAACATTCCAGTTTCTTCCCCTTTCGCCCTAAAGTACGCTCGCAATGCGTTTGTGTTCATTATTTCTGTCCAACGCATGCGACGTTTTCCACCAGTGGCGGATGCCGCTTGCTGAGTCCGAGAAGACTCGGCCGACATCAAGCCCTCTGGTGGGGATGATGGATGCGGGCGGCTGCTAGGTGGTCTTGCAGCCCCCCGCGCTCGGCTGGCGGCCCGCATGCTGTCACATCCAGCGCCAGCTCCAGACGCGCCCTGGCGACCTCCAGGCAGCGGCCCTATGCGCACTCTTCTTTTTTCCATCACCTATTAAATGGGCGTCAATTAACGGGAGACGCCCAGGCCCGGCACCATTTCATGGTGCGGCCGTAAGCACAAACGAGCCTTTGCATCCTCTGTTCTGCCGAGGCATGGCGCTCACACCTCTTGGCAAGGCGCTGACTGACTGCGCTGACATAGCAGTTTTGTCACTTAACTGTTACGTCAGCGGGCGATGGGGTCATCAATTCCCTACGCCATTTTATTAATTATTATTATTATTATTATACATCTATATTCTCCCTATTATAGAGGTAACTTAAAACCTAATCACACGGGCCGAAGCCAAGCGTGAGCAGGTGCTAGGTGATGGTGTAAGCGGAGGTGACGGATGAAGTGGTGAGGAATTTGCGTGTGAGTCGGCAGGTGTTGAGAATGACAGCTTTCTGCAGGGTGTAAAGTGTGTGTTGGGGTACTTGCAAAATATCTAAACTGCGTTGTAGGCTTTTAGGTATAACTGCGGTAGATGAGATAACTATTGGGACTATATGGATGGCTTCTGGTTTCCATTGACGCTTCAGTTCTATTGCTAAATCTTGATATTTTGTAAGTTTTTCAGCAATGGTGGATTTAATGTTATGGGTGTTTGGTATGGCAATGTCAATAAGGTAAGTAGTTTTGTTATTTTTGTCATACATTGTGATATCTGGCCTATTGAAGTTGATAGTTTTATCCGTGATAATTGTCCTGTCCCAGTAACTTCTATAATTATTATTTTCTAATATAGTATCCGGTTTATATTTGTAATATGGTGTCATTTTTTGTATAAATTTGAATTTAAGCGCAAGATGTTGGTGTATTATGGAAGCTACCTGGTCATGTCGGTGTTTATAGTCGGTTTGTGCAAGGGCTTTACAGGCGGATGTAATGTGTTGTATGTTTTCGGGACTAGAGTGGCAATGTCTGCAAGTATCGGTGGGAAGGTTAGGTGCGCGTATTATGTGTCTCTGGAAGTTTCGAGTATCGATGACCTGGTCCTGGATCGCTAACATGAAGGCCTCCGTCTCTGGGAAGAGGTCACCGCGCCTCAGCCATGCGTTCGACGCTTTTTTGTCGACATGTGGCTGCTGCAGGTCGTGATAGTGCCTTCCGTGTAGGGACTTCTGTTGCCATGAGGCGATCTTCTCTTCTACGTCAGTGATCCGTTCGTTGCGTTGTGTATTTCGGTCTGCAAGGTTAAGTGGTGTGAAGCGTTTGTCGGCTAAGGTTACTATTTCGTGGAGAAGTGAGTGTTCTGAGCGTTGATAGAAATATTGTCGAAGGCATTTGATTTGTTTGTTATGCAAGTTGAGGACACCTATTATACCTCGTCTTCCATCGGATCTTGAAAGCGTCATCCTTTGTACGCAGGATCTAAGGTGGTGCTTGCGGTAAGCCGTTAGAGTGGTATTTATAATACGTTGTAGATTGATAAGGTCACCTTGAGTCCAGTTTATTACACCAAACGAATATGTTAGTATGGGGATTGCGTAACTGTTGATAGCTTTTGACATGTTGCGGGAGTTGAGATGAGACCGGAATATACTATTGAGCCGATGTTTAAATTACTTTTTGAGACCTTCTTTCGTTTCCTTTTGATGAATTTGTCGCGCTTGTTGGAAACCTAAGTATTTATATGAGGCCAAGGGTTCTAGGGGTTCAATCGTGTCTCCTGATATTAGGCTATAGCTATTACGGTTAATTTTTCCGTTTTTAACCGAGAACGTTTTGCTCTTGTCGATCCCAAACTCCATATGAATGTCGTTTGAGAAAGATTGGGTGATGTCTGCAAGGCGATGCAGTGACTGTGTAGTGTTACTATATAGTTTTATGTCATCCATGTACATCAGGTGTGTAAGAGTGGTGTGTTTGTGTGGAGTGATGATAGAGTAACCATGATTGGTTTTGTTCAGCATTTGCGAGAGAGGGTTTAATGCGAGGCAGAACCATAAAGGGCTGAGCGCATCACCTTGGAATATTCCTCGACGTATTGGAATTTCTGGTGTTTCTATACAAGAAGTTCCTATGATTTTTAAAGTAGTTTTCCAGTGCTGCATTGAGTTTTTAAGAAAATGTATAATTTGTGGGTGAATTTTATAGTGTTGTAGTATATATAGGAGCCAGCTGTGCGGTACGGAGTCAAATGCTTTTCGGTAGTCTATATACATTGTGTTGATGTTTTTCCTATTAGAAATAACTTGTTTCATTGCTACGGAGTCTATTATAAGTTGCTCTTTGCACCCCTGACTACTTTTTCGACATCCTTTTTGTTCTTCAGCAAGAATGTTGTTTTTGGCTATATGTTGATGTAAGAGTTCGGCTATACATGCTGTAAGTAGTTTATACATGGTTTGGAGACATGTGATAGGTCTGTATTTGGCAGGATTTTGATGATCTGCGTCTTTCGGAATCATGTAGGTGAGGCCTTGTGTAATGTATCGGGACATTATGTCTGGTTTTTGTATAAATTTATTGATATGGTTATGAAGTAGAGGGTGAATTGCTGTAAGTTTCTTATACCAGTAGTTTTGTATGCGGTCGCTTCCAGGTGCTTTCCAGCTATGGGATTTTTTAATATATGCACAAATACTTCCAAAGGTATTTGTTCAAATGCCATCGGTGTGATAGTATCAGTTACTTTGAAATCTGTGTTCAGCCATTCCGCCTCTGTGTTGTGGTGAACCGGCACAGACCCTATACCAGACCAGAAGCTATGTAATTCATTGGCAGGTGGTAATGGTGCATCTTGCCTATTTCTATGTGTGTCATGTTGCGTGTCTGAAGTCAGGCTCCTGTAAAATTGTTTTTCATTGTTGATAAACTGGCTATTTTGTGACTTCCTAAGTGTACAGTTAAGGTATCTTTTTAATCTGCTAGCTGCCGCATTCAGTTTTTGTTTAAGTGTGTCAAGGAATTGTTCATCTCTCAAATTGGGTTCTTCGTGCTGTAAATGTATTCGGTATTTATTTTTTTATTGCTTCTACTAAAGTTATGAGTCTATTGCTTCTGTTGCCTTTGATATATTCTGTTAGTCTTTCAATGTCTCTTCTGAAATCCTGTATCTTTTTTGTCAACCTAGTCTGCCAGGCGGGTTCTTTATTTCGAATTTGGGTGGGCAGTGTGTTTGTGTCTCTGATTTTGGTTCCATTACTTATAGCTGCTGTGTATGCCGCACAGTAAATTATGGTCTGAGTGGTCTCAAAGTCCTGCTCTCTCGATATGTAATTTGGTAATATTTCAGTGTTTAAAAAATCTACAATTTGGGCTAGCCTTATAGAAGTTTTTTGTTTTGGTATATAAGGTCGTTTAGTTGGGTTGGTGTTCCGAAATTTGTCTATTGCCATTCTAAACAGTTCCTGGATATTTTCCGAGTCGTTATTTTTTATTGCTTGGTTTTGTTGAGGTTCAAAGGCTTGAGTAGGTACCACTGATTCGTCAGTTTGAGATTGTAAGGTTAAACTAGGTGAATGCACGGGAGTGTTACTTTCTACAATGTATGGATGAATGTCAGCTTCTTGTGAGTTTTCTGTTTCGGCTGTAAGGGTCGTGTGTTGTTGTAATGTGATATGTGAATAATTACTTTCTAAATTGTCTCGTTGAGAATTCAGCTTGCTTGATATATTGTCACGTATCTCTTGAAGTCTTTGGTCATTAATCATTTTGTTGTTCAATATTACTCTGAGCTGATCTGATATTCTCTGTACACTTACACCTGTTAACTCAGGATGTTCATCTATGACTGCTTGATGGAGGGGTCGACGATAAGCTGATTTATTTTCTCCAAGTTCGGTGATTTTGTAGTAATTTCTTACAATAGATTCGTTTTGGTCAGCTGTCCATCTTCTTCTTTGTGTTAAGCCTTGCTGGCTGCTAAAATGTGGTTGCGTGATCGAGTCGGTTTGTATGTGGTTGGTATTACTGTATGTTTGTTGTAAGTATACTGACACTTCCTTTTTTGATCTATTAGTTTTTCCGGAAGTAATTTATTTCTAAGTATAACTCTGCATTGATCCCCCAATCTTTGTTTTGATGCCTGCATCTGTGGGTACTTATTAGAGAATTCTTTATGTAGGTGATTGAGGTATATTTAATTTTGCTAGTATTTAATTTAGTGGCTATGAGGTATGTGCGCCAGATGAATGTATTCATTTCTTCTGTCCATCTTTTGAGCGCACGATTTCTGCCTGGGGCGGATGCAGGTTCAGTGGCGATAGCCTCCTGCACAACGTCCTCAGACATAAGTGATACAGAGTTTGATCTGGTTGAAGACTGGTATGGACATGGAGAAGATGTAGGTGACTCGAATGAATGAAAAGGTGAGGGTGTCGTTGAAGTTATATCGCTTAGCATGTCGGAGTCCATATGTGTCGCTTGGGTCGTTTGACGGGTTGCTTTCGCCACTCGGGGATTCTTCGCATCCCTAGGCCCAGTCTCAGGCTGGCTTCCGTCATGACCAGTGCTGCTACTGGGTCCGCCGAGCACTCGGGGCCATTTACTTCTTGTTAATACCATATTATTCTTCATTTGGGTTTTGGGTTTGGGACAGTTTGTTGGGGAAGGTTGGCCAAGATGTTGGTGGCTAATAATATGTTCGTCCTGTATCGGTAAGTACAGGGTTTGGTCAAGTTCGTAGTGACCGTTGATATGTTCATGCCTCCCCTTAAGCCCCCCACCACGTCAAGGTGGTCCCCCGAGGGGTTATTATTATTATTATTATTATTATAGCCCAATAGATAAGAAAGCCAAAGTAGCAAAGGGTAGGCCATATAGCTCAAAGAACCGACAGCCGATGAAGAAATTCTTAAAAAAGTTCTCGAAGTACCTTACGCGTGCACTCTTCGCAAAAAATTGTGCTCGGCTGCTTTATACTCATATTAATCCTTTTTTTTCTTATAGCAGATCAATTTTTGTAAAATTCTATCTACGTTTTAACACGTACACTGTCTCGTTAGCACATAAGGGTCGTTGATATTGTCTAGTGTCTGGAAACCGGACAATGAAAGTGTTAAGTTGAACCTACATCAAGTTTGTGTATTTTGGTTCTTTCCTTATAAACCTTTATTTATGATGATCTTATGATGGCATACATCACCTCATTTCGTCCCGTGGGTGGCGTAAAGTGTGGTAATTGGATAAGCCAAAAGATGGTATCCGATAGATGGCGGTCTTATGTCTTTGAGTTCTTTAAAATACTCAACAATGCAAGCAACAATAAGTGTTTCATACTATACTCTTATGGTACGAAATCGACTCATAAATTTTCTTACATTATTTCACGCAACACCTGCATGACACGGCATAATAGATCGAGCCACGTTATAATTTTCAGTGTCCCATTTTATAAATATAGCTTTTCACTTCAGTAGTTTGGTTTAGTTTTTATTATTATGAAAAGTTTTAAATTTATTAAATTTATTTTAAATTTTGATAGTTCCCATGGAATATCTAATAAAACACATTTTATAAAATCATGTGCTACTATGTGACAGGAATATGTAGTATTTTACTTTTAGAAGCAATAAATGTTACGTGATTACTTTTTTTTGACTTACAATTTATCACAAGTAGTTTAATTCTGCAACTTTACATCATCAAAACTTTGTATGCGTAGCACTTTAAGTAATATTTTCACTTAGTTCTCTCCGAAAAATCAAATTCATTTTATTAAATTAGTCACTAATTAGTCATTAAATCATAACACATATTTCAAAACGAAAGAAATAGGCCTTCTGTAGTTATTCTCTGATACATAAATTTCAAGCCAGAACCCTCCCTAAGACATATGAATAACTCCGGTTCCATTGAAGCAATATATCGGTAAATCAAAGTCACTAACCAATTGGTTAGTGAACAATCTTCAAATAGAATCACATCTCCTAAGCAAACAATAAAGTTGTTTTCGAGGGGAGGCTTCTAGCTTGAATTCAATCTAGAATCCTCCCAAGCAAAGGGTTATATCTCCTAAAGTATCAAGTAACAATATTTTTTTCTCAAGTCTTTCATTTTGCACTAATTCTTCACTTAATCTTGACATAATCAAATTTAGAATATCGTTTGGGAGGAATCCAGCTTGAATGTTTCTTTACACATTACCACCAGAAATGTTTATGTTAAATTTCAGTAAAATTTTATGATTGTTTACAATACGAATATGTTGTGACTTCTGAGGACTAGGATTACCTCTTTATTACTGAAAAGGGTATCCAGTTCTCATCACTCGTCATAACCAATACTGCAGCATTACTTACTCTGTAAGAAGGCAACTGACACTTAGGTTTTAGGCCCGAAAGGCGTATCGTCAGGCCATGAACAAAGCGAAACAAGAACCTAGACGGACATAGCGGTTACAATCAGGTACATAGTCCAGTATATTGCCAAGTACATAATTTGGTAAATAATCAAGAATTATTAGAGATTATAGTACATTTTATATTAAATATCAAAAGAGGTATGGCCACGACAATTAAGTTACAAGACCGCATTTATGGAAAGGAAAAGTCTCATTAATATAAAGCTCATAAAAATTATTTAAAAATTAAGTTATTTCGTGGATAAGTAAGCGGAAATTTTGACGAAATACCCAATGTTATACTGTTTTACGCTGTATAAGACATGTTCTTTTGGCGAAAAGTAAGCAAAACCATTTCGATGTTTTTTTAACTATGTGGGAAACAAGATTTACAAAATCACATTTTTAAGGAATTTTTAACCTCTAAAATTTAATGTATAAAATATGCATACAGTTCAACCACAGGTTAAAAAGCTCAACATATAGGTTAAAAGTGTTAACGGCTTACATTTAATAAATGTTAGCTTAACATATATGTTACATATTTATTATTATAACATATATGTTGAGTTAATATTTTAATCATTTTAAATAAGTTAAAACAAAGAAGGACACATACAGGTTAAAGTTTCGCATAAAGCGTAAAACCAAGAGTAGTTAACCTAGCTACGTGATAGAATCATGCTGCAAACATATTACGGTAGTAACACGAATGGGTTGCCCTAAAACTCTCTCATTTCTGAAAGTAAATGTCCGCCGCACTACTCCAATACGTGTTGACAGGCTTTACGTGACTGCGGAATATTTATTTAAATTTCTCAGACATGGTTTCCTCACGATGTTTTGGTTTATCGCCGAGCAACTGGTAAATCAGCATCTCAGAGACTCGTATTTGCATCACTTACTTAGTTTAGCTAGCTCTGATGCCACTCCGGCTCTTAACGAGTATATATTTCAATGTTATGTAAATAAATGATTTTCTAAGTGACTGACTCATCTATTAACGCACAGTTGAAAGCACGAGATGTAGCTGAAATTTGCACTGAGAATTTTTTTTTTTGAAAATTCATCCCTTAAGAAGGGGAAGTAGTTATAAGTGACTTACTAAAAGTACTCTGTAAATACGAGGGTGGATTGAAAAGTACTCGGCCTAACCAAGAAAATAAACACATACTAAATCAGTTATATTTTTATTTTTCTATATAATCACCATCAAGTTCAATACACTTTTGCCACCTCCCCTTCCAAGCATTTAGACCGTTGAAAAAAAAATGATTCTTCCTTAGAGTCAAAATATGCGTCTACAGCTGCTTTGACCTCGTCGTTTGTCGAAAATCTTTGACCTCCCAAGTGCTTTTTAGGTTAGGGAACAGAAAGAAGTCTGATGGTGCCAGATCAGGTGAATACGGCGGATGCGGTAACAGTTCAAAGCCACAGTTGTGAATTTCAGCCATTGACTGTACTGACGTGTGAACACGGGCGTTATCTTGATGAAACAGGACTTTTCTTCTGAGCATTCCTCGACGTTTTTCTTTTATTTCCTCTCGTAAACGACGTAGTAAGGTGCAGTAGTAATCAGAGTTTATAGTCTGACCCCTTTCAAGATAATCAATCATAATCACACCTTTCGAGTCCCAGAATACTGAAGCCATCACCTTATTTGCCGACAAAATCGACTTAGCCTTTTTAGGGGGTGGTGAACCAGGTCTTCTCCACTGTTTTGATTGTTGTTTTGTTTCCGGTGTACAGTAATGAACCCATGTTTCGTCTATAATAACAAAACGATTCAAAAAATCATCTGCATCGGCTTCAAATAACTTCAAACAGTCGCGTGAAATAGTCAATCGCGTCCTTTTTTGTTCAACTGAAAGCAGTCGCGGAACCCACCTCGCAGACACCTTGTGGAAACCCAACTCGTTGACAATGATGTTTTGAGTTCGTTCATAAGAGATGCCTATAATCTCGGCTATCTCTCTAATTTTTAATCTGCGATCTCCCATTATTAAATCAAGTACTTTTTTAATATTTTCGTCAGTAGTTGACGTCGAAGGCCTTCCAGAGCGGGGTTCATCTTTCACACTCTCTCTACCACGCTTAAATTCTGCTATCCATTTTTTGACGGATGAATATGACAGAGCACAATCGCCTAATGTATTGACCATGTCATCATGGATGGCTTTTGATGATAGCCCCTTCTTATGGAGGTACTTAATGACGGCACGCTGCTCGATTTGCTCCATTCGCGGAAATTATGTCCGATTACTTTGTTAATAAATTTATAAAATCACAACTAATTATCGCACACGTTTCGAACTTCACACAATGTAGTAGTAGTTATAAGTGACTTACTAAAAGTACTCTGTAAATAAAATAACTGAATACTCTTCTTTTTTTTTTTTGCTATTTTTCGAAACCAATTACGGGGTGGTGGCAGATTGTGCTTAAATTTGGATGGAGACACGTTTTTAGTATTTTCGACAGTTCTTCCCTTAAGGGGGAATAAAACATGAAGAATTCTCCTTTTTATTAGTTTTCGATTAGATACTAAGTAACACGTGTTTAAGCATTTTTGGATACTCTAACCCTAAGGTCAAAATAGGGGTTTATCACTATTTTGTCTCCTCCTTACTAAGGACAAAATAAGGGATGAAAGCTATTATAAAATTGTAAACTATTTTAACTCAGCTTTTACTCAATCGATGAATGTATTTTTATTGCACACCAAAACAAATTAGAATAAAAAAAATTACGGTGTAAAAAATTTGGCGCTTAGACTTATTACTTCATATTTAAGTAACAGAACTCAAAAAGTCGTGATCAATGGTAAAGGTTCCTCCGGATCGGTAGTATCAATGGGCGTTCCTCAGGGCTCGATTCTTGGCCCATTCCTGTTTTCAATCTATATTAATGACTTACCTTATCTTGTAGGGGACAATCAAGATATAGTATTATTTGCTGACGAAATCTCTTTAATTTTCAAACTCAAACGGCAGTTAATTAATTATGACGATGTATCGAAATTAGTACATTGGCTTTACGCCAACAATATGCTCTTAAACGGCAATAAGACAAAGTGCATTAAATTTACAATACCTAATGTAAAACATTCGAATACCAATGTGCTGTTAAATGGGGAGGAGTTGAGTCTTGTGGATACCACTGTTTTTCTCGGTATTACTATTGACGCGAAACTTCAATGGGGCCCCCATATATCTAAATTAGCAAGCAGACTTAGTTCTGCAGCATATGCTGTAAGAAAAATGAGAAGTCTCACAGATGTTGAGACAGCTAGATTAGTGTATTTTAGTTACTTTCATAGCGTAATGTCTAATGGAATTTTGCTATGGGGTAATGCGACTGATATTGAAGCTACGAGTATATTTGTTTTGCAAAAGAGAGCCGTTCGGGCGATTTATAATCTAAATTGTAAAGAGTCCCTCAGACAAAAATTTAAAGAAATAAACATATTAACTTTGGCATCACAATATATTTATGAAAATGTAATGTATGTACATAAAAACATAAATAGCTTTAATAAGAATAAGGATGTGCATACTTTAAACACTAGGAACAAACATAAGCTTGTAATACCAGTTACTAGACTCCACATTATCAGTAATTCATTTATGGGGCATTGTATACGCTTTTACAACAAAATCCCAGAACATATTCAAAGTTTGTCAATAAACAAGTTTAAAAGTTTTATTAAAGAGAAACTGTACAAAAAGGGTAATTATAATATCAAGGAATACATGAATGAAAATAACCCCGGGGAATAAGGTGATTGCCACCATGCTGGTTCTATGAAAAATCATTTAAAATTGTATAAACGAAATTATTGTTAAGTGATGTTTGAAAAACAAATCCCGCTGGGTTTTTTGCTGGTTCTTCCCAGGACATAGGTATTTTCTGAACCAGTGGTAAATAAAAAATTGACTTTCAATAAGAATTATGTAATAATCGATATTGAATAAAAAAAAATATTCTATTCTATTCTATTCTTCCAGACAATCTTACTAAGCAAAGCAATGTCCTATGAGGGAGATATACATTATATATAGATATAACTTGGATGCGGGGGTAACACCGCGGGGCGAAAAGCTAGCTAAAAATGTTTTTACAGTAATAAAAAAATCTACTATAGCCGATGTCATTTGTTAATATATAACATTAATATCCCAGTATACACCAAAATTTTTGTGGTTTTGAATCCAGTTTGTCCCTATTATTTATAATCACGTTATTAAATTATGATTTTTATAACGTAATTACAATTTAATGTTTTTGGTAATATATTTATCCACAAATAATGCAAAAGTAACTGAGTCTACATATTTAAAATATGTTAATGAGAACATATTTATGAACAAGTTTTTTGTAGGTTTTTACAGTTTTTAGGGTTCCGTACCTCAAAAGGAAAAAACGGAACCCTTATAGGATCACTTTGTTGTCCGTCTGTCTGTCTGTCTGTCAAGACCCTTTTTCTCAGGAACGCGTGAAATTCATATAAAATACTCAAGTCTACAGTCCCTTGAAGCTGTGAAAAAATCAAACTTCTAAGCCAACGCAATCAAAAGATACAGCCGTTTATGCCGCAAATATTATGCCGCAAGGGAATCAAAACCTACAGGGTACTCCCCGTGAAATCAGAATCTTAAAATTTGGTACGAAGCAACGTATTATAGCACAGATAAGAGAAAAATTACGAAAAGCATAAATTTTTAGTTACATCATATAATAAAAACATTTTTAATAATTTTAAACTTATATACCTACGGATTTGTTCGGAACCCTCAGTGCGCGAGTCCGACTCGCACTTGGCCGGTTTTTTTTAAATTTCCATAGCATAATATGTTATGGGATTTTGCTATGGGGAAATGCGGCTGATTTTAATCTATTTTTGTTTTGCAGAAGAGAGCCATAAGAGCTATATTTAAAACCTTAAAACGAGAGAGTCTCTTAAAAAAAATTCAAATTAATAAATATATTAACCTTGGCGTCTCAGTATATTTACGAAAATTTAATGTATGTTCACAAAAACAGAGACTGTTTTAGTAAAACAAGTGATATACACTCTGTAAACACTAGGAACAGACATAAGCTAGTCATAACGGTCTCTCGACTCCACAGAAACAGAAACTTTTTTATTCAATATAGACTATAAATAATACTTATTGAAAGTCACTCTTTTGTATAATTACCACTGGTTCGAAAAAAAACTTCTGTCCTGGGAAGAACCAGCAAGAAACCCAACGGGACTTTTTTTTAAATAACAGCTTACAATCATGTATGTTACACAAATTAACAACACAACAATTTAGAAATAGCTTGGTAGCGATCACCTCATTTCCAGGGGTTATTATCATCTATAAATTCTTTAATACTATAATAACTCTTTTTATACAAACTTAGTTTAATAAAGTTTTTGAACTTTGAGCAGGTCAAATTTTGTATATTTTCTGGAATTTTGTTGTAAAAGCGTATACATCGCCCCAAGAATGAATTACTGACTCGATGGAGTCGAGTAACTGGTACTACTAGCTTGTGTCTGTTCCTAGTATTTACAGAATGAATATCACTTATTTTTGTAAAACTACTTTTATTTTTGTGTACGTACATTTCATTTTCATAAATGTATTGAGAAGCCAAAGTTAATATATTAATTTCCTTAAATTTTTGTCGCAGCGACTCTTTAGGCTTTAAATCATAAACTGCTCTTATGGCCCTCTTCTGTAAAACAAATATAATTTCAGTGTCAGCTGCGTGTCCCCATAGCAAAATACCATACGACATTATGCTATGGAAATAGCTAAAGTAAACTAGTCTAGCTGTTTCAACACTAGTTAGACTTCTAATCTTTTTTACAGCATATGCTGCAGAACTAAGTCTGCTTGCTAGCTTTGATATATGGGGGCTCCATTGAAGCTTCGCGTCTAGTGTGATTCCAAGAAAAATGGTGGTATCTACAAGACTCAGTTTCTCCCTATTTAAAATTACATTAGTATTTAATTGTTTGACATTAGGAGTCATAAATTTCATACATTTCGTTTTAGTGCCATTTAAATGCAAATTATTGACATTGAACCAATTTACTAATTTAGATATAGCATTATTTACTTCGTCATATTTTAGCAAATGTCGACTTAATTTGAAAATTAAAGAAATGTCATCTGCAAATAATACTATATCATGGTTATCTCCTACTATGTAAGGTAAGTCATTAATATATACAAGAAACAGAAAGGGGCCGAGAATTGAGCCTTGAGGCACGCCCATCTGTACCATCGACCCGGAAGAACTCATAGTGTTGATGACAACTTTTTGCGTTCTCTTACTTAAATATGAAATAATTAATTTTAGAGCATCACTTCTTACACAATGACACGGAAAGACACACCACTGATGACAATACGACACGTGTTTCGCCTCTACACGAGGCATCCTTAGATAATCTAGACTCGGCGGTGGCTGGCCGCTAATTTAGCGGCGAGCCAAAACAACTCCTTATAAAAATAGTTTCCTTTTGAACTCTCTATGTCTATGTATGTAAAGTCGACTCTTCGACTGTCGAGTCGACAGCTTAACACTGCTGTATTTCGTATGGTGCGGGTAAAGAACCGGAGACGCTTTTTACTGGAAAAAAGGCATCCCATCTTAGTCCTCACGGGTGATAACGCATCTGCATTTTGATTCTTTCTTTATTGAGGATAGATGTAGATGTCTATGGGTCACAGCAACCACTTACCATCAGGTGGAGTAGTACTCGTTTGTTACCCTATACTATAAAAAAGTTGCCTTCTGCATTCTCTATGTCAATTACTGTTGTTCTACTGCGAATATTGTCTTTACGATCTTATGCTTTGCTTTTCAATGCCTTATATTTTTGTGTAATTTGCAACTTCGTCAAGTAGTGGTGGCGTAAGTGAACCCACTACCCCATATCTCGCCGTGGCTGTCTTAAGAGGCGACAGAGGGAAATGAAACGAGATTGCCAAAATGCAGCACCTGCTGAACCTGCTGCCACCGTGGCTGGATGAGTGGCGTATGGCCGTCAACGTTGGGAAGACGACCGCTCTCCTCACCCGCTGCTACAGAGGCAGGAAATTGCAACAGGAGAATTGGAAACAGCACAACTGCTACCAGGACCGGTACATAGTAATGTACTGCGAGGAGATTCCTGGCAATGGGGTATGCCCCGAGGCCCGAGACCTGCTGTGTGCTAAATATTATACACGCAGAGGACAACGTAGGAGGCTAGTGCCTTCCTTGTCTAAATAACACCTACCCCTGTTCATTCTGAAACACTATTGTTTTCATAGGAAAACATATTATGTTTTCCTTATGAGTCTTAATGTTTTTAATCTGTTATCACAAGAGCAAAAATAATCATAAGTGCCAAAATATATTTTTATCCAAAATAAGTATCTATTTTATTTATTATATTAAAATAGATACTTTTATTTGTATTGCAAAGCTGATTACTGTTGAATTGAACATGACTCTAAATTAATCTAAAAACAAACTATAATGTAATTATCTCTCGACCGGGGAATCGAACTCCAAACTTTCGTTCGACATTATATTGATTTCTTTTTATAAGATAAGGGTAACA
This sequence comes from Parnassius glacialis, assembly GCA_033319125.1. NCBI lineage: Eukaryota > Metazoa > Arthropoda > Insecta > Lepidoptera > Papilionidae > Parnassius > Parnassius glacialis. The sequence continues at coordinate 18,333,036 of JAVANC010000001.1, read as the reverse complement.
AACGAGCACACAGTCCACCTTATGGTAAGTGGTTGCTGTGGCCCATAGACATCTACATCTCTCCTCGATTACGAATCAAAATGTAGATGCGTTGTCACCAGTGAGGACTAAGATGGAATGCCTCGTTTCCAGTAAAAAAGGTTTCCGGTTCTCTACACTCTCCATACGAAACACAGCAACGTTAAGCTGCCATTTTACGCTGGTATTCTGTGGGAGCGTGGTCCTTCCCCGGTCGAGCCGACCCATTCGTGCTACAACTATCCTACTAAAATAGCTGCAGCATGGTTATACCACGTTGTGAATCTATTCATTTTTAATATAGATTGCTCCATGTTGAAGTACCTTGCATAATTTAATAGCAATGTTTACTGTACGTAAGATTATTTATTTTTTGAAAGGAAGTAAATAATAAATTATTTTTAAGCGCGTCGCCAACAGGTGTTTATGTTAAACTTCAGTAAAATTTTATGTTTGTTTGCAATACTGATATGTTGTGACCTCTGAGAACCAAGATTACCTCTTTATTATTGAAAAGGGTCTCCGATTCTCATCACTCGTCACAACCAATACACCAGCATTACTTACTCTGTAAGAAAGCAAAATTAGTAATCGTAATTTTAGAATCATTGGCTATTCAAGACGATAGATGGTGCAATTCGTACTGATTCCCTGAAGTTTTTATTTTTATTTAGATAAAATATGTATGACCGCAACTGCTTAAATACAGACTCCAGAAAAACGTCGCAGTAAAGATTTTTAATACAACCCTTATCATCCCGTGAGTAGTGTGAAGGGCTACATAATAAAATTAAACAGGAGTTGCATCTTCTTGATGACAACTCACAATAATAATAATAAAAAATGCGGTTGGCAACGCACCTGCCGAGCGTGGCAACAATGGCAAAAATCTCCTCTAGACTAGTATACCTTTGATAAGCTGTAATGAATGACTGAATGAATGAAAGCATAGTCTTAACTTGATTTTATCATTATTCTTTTATATACTAATTTTAAAAAAATCAAATTGCGTGACACACATTTTGTGAACAATAAAATTGTACAAACAATGTTGTTGATATGAATGATAACAATAAAGTAAAGTAAAGTTGCAGCCTGTTTACGTCCCACTGCTGGGCACAGGCCTCCTCTCATTTCTGAGAGGGTTTTAGGGCAAGGAAATGTCCGCCGCGTTGCCCCCAATGCGTGTTGGCGAACTTCACATGACTTCGAAATATGTTTTTTCTTATTTCTCAGACATGCAGGTTTCCTCACGATGTTTTCCTTCACCGACGGGCAAATTTTAATTAAATAATTAGCGATGCAAAGTTTATCATCGCTTCTGTCTACTTTATTACTTAGTTGATGATATAAACTAAAATAAGGTATTTTATGTGCAGGTGCTGCATTCTTCACTTGACAAGACTCAAATTTATTACAAGATTAAAATGGAAGACACCAAATTCAACACTCAGGTTAGCTTTAATTTGTAAAATTGAATGTAAACAATGTTCCATTGAATAAGGTTGAAATAAAATTACTGAAATAAAACAGGTGTATATTTTATACCTTAGACTTAAGACGTAATACCTCAAATTAAAAAGCAGCATAAAAATTTACTGCAAACTTCGGTTTCAACCAAGATTTGTACAAAAATACCAAAAATATACGTAATAAGTAGGTTTCATTGAATGACTTAAAATTGTCCCCTTACCACAAATCTTATTACATCCTGCATCCATCTACGGATGAGTGAAAAATACCGGATTTAGGGTTTTTTTTAAAATGAAACTGAACTGACAAACGAGCTTACGGTGCACCTGATGGTAAGTGGCAGCATCAACTTCAAAGAAGGTAGACTACAGATGCGTGTAGCGTGTAGGACAAGGAGGTGCGGGTGTAGTACACGGAGGTGCAGTGCAAATTTCTTGCCTCGGCACAGATGTGGCACACGGTTCTGGTACTTTTAAGACTATTTCTGTAGCCGCGGTGTACAACACGGAGGGGAGGTGGAAATTTCTTGCCTTGGTGCAGATGTGGCACAGGGTTCTGGTTCTTTTAGTACTATATGAGTAGGCGCGGGTGTAGGACACGGAGGTGCGGGTGTAGGACACGGAGGTGCGAGTGTAGGACACGGAGGTGCGGGTGTGCAACACGGAGGGGAGGTGGAAATTGCTTGCCTCGGCACAGATGTGGCACACGGTTCTGGTACTTTTAAGACTATTTCTGTAGGCGCGGGTGTACAACACGAAGGGGAGGTGGAAATTTCTTGCCTCGGTGCAGATGTGGCACACAGTTCTGATGCTTTAGGTACTATTTCAGTAAAGCAAGGAGATGTATTCGAAATCTCTTGTTTCGCTGCTGCAGGTTGTGATAGCACGTAGGATTGCCAGTTCTGAGGCTGTGGTTTGGATTTCACTATAATAAAACAAAATTTTATCAATAAAATACAGAGTTTAAAACTTAAATTAATGAAAGCAAAATCATCACATACCTTGTATTGTCAGCGCCAACAAAAACGCAAAAAGGTACATAGCCCGCAACATGATTAATATCTATTGATGAGTTAACGAGTAAAGTGAACTGCTGCTCTTTTGCTGTTTGACTGCCCTTTCTACAAATTGTGTTAGTCTTATATTGAAGTACTCAATGACGTATATATTTAAGTTTACTAATTAATAACTGGTTACATTAAAAATGCTCATTTACAATCCATCTAGCAATTTTACAAGTTATTATGCCTACTGTTACAAAGACAAATGCAGTTACTTTTTAATTGGAAGCGACATTACCCTAGCAGAGCCACGCTACAACTATATTATTCTGTTCTCGGCTGCTCTGGAAAGCGTCTTCCGCAAACTAGACTGGGAGGAATATGGTCTCAATGTGCAGGGAGTAAAACTGAACCACCTAAGATTTGAAGATGATATTGTCTTATTTGAGGAAAATCCGACGCATCTTGTTAAAATGTTAGAATCACTAAATGAAGAAAGCCTGAAAGTGGGCCTAAGCATGAACAAAGACAAAACAAAACTGCTTACAAACTCTAAAACAGTAATTATAAAAATTGACAACCAACCACTCAAATATGTGTCAGGCTATATCTACTTAGGACAGATAATATCTCACAAAGATCAAACCACTAAGGAAATTGAACGAAGAATAGGAAATGGATGGAAGAAATACTGGTCTTTGAAAGAAGTCTTAAAATCTAAGGTGCTAAGTATGCAAATAAAAAGGAAAGTTTTCAACACGTGTATACTTCCAGTCATTACTTACGGATGCGAAACCTGGGCACTCACCAAACACCACAGAGAAAAATTAGAACGCTGCCAGAGAGCCATGGAGAGAAGTCTGACAGGAATAAGGAAACAAGACAGAGTAAGATCTAGCTTAACAAGAGACAAAACCAAAGTTGTCGATATAATAACCCGAATAGACCAACAAAAGTGGAGATGGACAGGTCACATGATGCGTGATCCACAAGAGAAGTGGTGCAAAACTGTTACTGACTGGTATCCCAGAGATGGCAAGAGAAGTAGAGGACGCCAACAAACAAGATGAGAAGACGACTTAAAACTCACGGCTGGACATCATTGGAGAAGGATAGCACGGGACAGGTCCCAGTGGAAATATGTTAGAGGAGGCCTATGCCAAAAGGCAAACTGAGCTTCGGGACATATTATAACAAACAAGAACATGTCTAGATTTCTTATTTAACCGAGAAGTTCAGAATAAAAAGGCTTATTATTATTATTATAAATAATAAATTATTTTTTAGCGCGTCGCCAACAGGTGTTTGTGTTAAACTTCAGTTAAATTTTATGTTTGTTTGCAGTACTGATATGTTGTGACCTCTGAGGACCAGGATTACCTCTTTATTATTGAAAAGGGTCTCCGATTCTCATCACTCGTCACAACCAATACACCAGCATTACTTACTCTGTAAGAAAGCAAAATAAGTAATCGTAATTTAAGAATCATTGGCTATTCAAGACGATAGATGGTGTAATTCGTACTGATTCCCTGAAGTATTTATTTTTATTTAGATAAAATATGTACGACCGCAACTGCTTAAATACACACTCCAGAAAAACGTCGCAGTAAAGATTTTTCAATACAACGTGAAAATATGTTAAAAAAAATAGTAGGTTTTGCACTACACTAACGCTTATTTGTAAACAGTGTTAGGAGTAGAACTACCAGGAATGCCTGTAAAATCTAAGAAAATAAAAGAAATATCGTCGGATTAAAAAAAGGAACCATAAAGAGCTGGTTGTTTTAAAGTGAACTGACACTTAGGTTATAGGCCCGAAACGCGTATCGTCAGGCCATGAACAAAGCGAAACAAGAACCTAGACAGACAGTGACATAGTATGGTATAATCATGTACATAGTCCAGTATCTATATTGCCAAATACATAATTTGGTAAATAATCAAGAAATATTAGAGTACATAGCAATATAAAATGTACTGATGAAATTAATTTTCGTAGGTCATACCTCCTTTAAATCGCCATTTATGGAAAGGAAAAGTCTTATAAGTACAAAGTTATAAAATAATAAGCTAGCCATACCATGATTAATGAATTAAATTTAAACAAGGCACATTGTTGCATCCGAGCTGTATTATGTAGCTTAGTATTACCTAAGTTACGATGAAGAAAGCAGTGTTTAGCATCATTAGGTTTTAATAAAATAATGAGGTGCAAAATGCATAAATGGCTTACAGCGGTACATAAAATATCTATTTGGGAAAATATAAAACTTACAAAATTCACTACTTAAAACAATTGTACATTGAACAATTAAAAAGAAATTTCAAAATGATTATGGTAAACAATTTTACTATTATAAGATATTTATAGGTTATGACAAGTTAAAATATAAGTTATATGTTAAGGACATAGTAAAAATCTTATTTTGTTCAGTTATTTAGGTAGGGTTTCATACCTACCAGGTTATTATTACCTTCATATAGTAAAATAACTATGGTAAACATACAATAGAGTTATTACTGACAGATGCATTAAAATAGATTACGAAAAGATGTTAGCAACAAAATAATTTGCTTTAGTGAAGGAAATTAGGGAAAAATATTTATACACATAATTGTTATATGAATAGCTACTCTATATTTGAGTATAAGCCATTTAGCTATTATTACATAAGCGTTTAAGCTATATTGCTATCAGTAATACAAGGTTAATAATGTTGTGTTTTTAAATATTATGTACATAATAATATATATGGAAGGTATATTCAGTTGCAAATTTCTGATCTTAGAGGGTAGTGAATAATACAAATAATAATATAATTAAAAGAAATGATTGTTTGAAATAAAAACTGACACTTCACAACTGGATGGAAAGAAGCCATTGGAACTGAGACAAATTTTAGGTCTTAGTCCTTCATTGTGAGGAAATGACATATACTATTATTATTGGTTATGGAAGTAGTATATGGTTATAATTTTCAAAATTGTAGAATACAATACAAACCTTTAAAACAAAACAATAATATAGATATTGTGAATAATACTTATTACAAACAAATACTACTTATGGTGTACAATTTCACCCTAGAGTTGATAAAACCACTGCTTCATACATTAACAATATAGAGAGGGTTCTCTTTCATTAATTATTGAGGATTCAATTCTATCAATTAAATGAAAAATATTAGAAATTATATATATAGATCTGAAATTGAGCCAAGTAAACAAAGAATAGTCATAGGAGGTCTCTCTAGTAAATTCAACAAGATCATAAAGTGGTGTCAAAACTAAAAATTGAACAATTAGCACTGAGAAATAATAATACTAATTATACAGAACAATCGTTTTCTGTAGGTATGACTCAGAAACCATTGCATTATATTAGATTGGGGGTGATTCTTCTATGTATTTCCACTAATTGCTATGCTGTTACTATGCTGTCAAAAGTTAATAGAACCATAGGTTTTTGTTATCCACAACAACAATTTGGGCAGTAAATGTGAATCAAGTGCAAGGCATGTTAAATTAAAGATTAAAATTATTCATTGGAATAAAATAACAAATTATTAACACCACTTGACAGAGAATCATACACTACTATTGTTATTATCATGTTATATACATGTTATTATGTCCTCATAGGCATCTCACACATATCATAGGTACTATTAGTGAAGCATTTTGTAAAAGTATGGCACTCTAAAATTCATACTTGAATATAATATAAATTGTGAAATTATTATTTCTCTATAGTATCAATTTTGCAGTAAGTATAATGTAATTCCTGGGCTTGTGATTTTTTACTTAGGCTTTATTACAAACAGACTTAATAATAAGTTAGTTTAGGTTACTAATATCAAAATATTGCAATAAAGGTTTGATTTTGCAAAACTAGTGACAAGCTTAGCTGTGATGAGTCACAGGTCATAAAATTTATTAAATATTGCCCTTCATAAATATTACAATTATTCCAAGTGTAGATCCGAAGAATAGTTAAGATATAAGGTAGAATTTCACTTCAACAGTGATTGTGTGGAAAAAATAAATAAATGAGAGAAGCTTAAGGCTTCCCTGTGAATATCTAATAGAAAGCATAACACAAGATATGGATAAATTTAACATTAACTCACAAAAACCCATTTAGAAAAGCATTTCTTAAGTTATAAGATGTTAAATTAAAATTTACTTAAATTAAACTAGAACAGATATTCCAGATTATTGTGTTTTTCGCAATCATAGTGCTTCTACAGGCCACTTCTGCTGCCATCAAACGGGCCTTACGTGTATAAGGAAATGTTATAAAATAAGGATAATTTAATTTATGTTATTGTAATATACATAATACTTTTAAATTTTCCCTTATAAAATAAGGATAATTTAATTTATGTTATTGTAATATACATATAATACTTTTAAAATTTCCCTTATAATATAAGGATAATTTAATTTATGTTATTGTAATATACATATAATACTTTTAAATTTTCCCTTATAAAATAAGGAAAATTGCAAAATTTTTCCATTCATGGGTATTATAATTCGCAACCCTGTCTTCAAACATCTACATTGTAAAGAACGTCTCGGACAAGGAGAGAGTATAATTAAATGGTTAAACGAACTTACCTTAAGTGAAGTTCAACCATAATTATACGAAGCTCCTTGTCCGAGACGGTACTCCCACCCAGCCCTCCCTGGTTGAGGGTTGCTCATCTAATTCCTTGCTTTAAACATAATGACATTGCATTTGACGGACGGGTCGATAGTGATGTGCATACTTCTGCTGTTCCAAAATTTTTTTTAGGAGCTTGGATATAGCTGTGATGAACTGGTATAAAATACCGTATACTACATTGTAAAGAACGTCTCGGACAAGGAGCTTCGTATAATTATGGTTGAACTTCACTTAAGGTAAGTTCGTTTAACCATTTAATTAATATCCCAGTATACACCAAAATTTTTGTGGTTTTGAATCCAGTTTGTCCCTATTATTTATAATCACGTTATTAAATTATGATTTTTATAACGTAATTACAATTTAATGTTTTTGGTAATATATTTATCCACAAATAATGCAAAAGTAACTGAGTCTACATATTTAAAATATGTTAATGAGAACATATTTATGAACAAGTTTTTTGTAGGTTTTTACAGTTTTTAGGGTTCCGTACCTCAAAAGGAAAAAACGGAACCCTTATAGGATCACTTTGTTGTCCGTCTGTCTGTCTGTCTGTCAAGACCCTTTTTCTCAGGAACGCGTGAAATTCATATAAAATACTCAAGTCTACAGTCCCTTGAAGCTGTGAAAAAATCAAACTTCTAAGCCAACGCAATCAAAAGATACAGCCGTTTATGCCGCAAATATTATGCCGCAAGGGAATCAAAACCTACAGGGTACTCCCCGTGAAATCAGAATCTTAAAATTTGGTACGAAGCAACGTATTATAGCACAGATAAAAGAAAAATTACGAAAAGCATAAATTTTTAGTTACATCATATAATAAAAACATTTTTAATAATTTTAAACTTATATACCTACGGATTTGTTCGGAACCCTCAGTGCGCGAGTCCGACTCGCACTTGGCCGGTTTTTTTTAAATTTCCATAGCATAATATCTTATGGGATTTTGCTATGGGGAAATGCGGCTGATTTTAATCTATTTTTGTTTTGCAGAAGAGAGCCATAAGAGCTATATTTAAAACCTTAAAACAAGAGAGTCTCTTAAAAAAAATTCAAATTAATAAATATATTAACCTTGGCGTCTCAGTATATTTACGAAAATTTAATGTATGTTCACAAAAACAGAGACTGTTTTAGTAAAACAAGTGATATACACTCTGTAAACACTAGGAACAGACATAAGCTAGTCATAACGGTCTCTCGACTCCACAGAAACAGAAACTTTTTTATTCAATATAGACTATAAATAATACTTATTGAAAGTCACTCTTTTGTATAATTACCACTGGTTCGAAAAAAAACTTCTGTCCTGGGAAGAACCAGCAAGAAACCCAACGGGACTTTTTTTTAAATAACAGCTTACAATCATGTATGTTACACAAATTAACAACACAACAATTTAGAAATAGCTTGGTAGCGATCACCTCATTTTCAGGGGTTATTATCATCTATAAATTCTTTAATACTATAATAACTCTTTTTATACAAACTTAGTTTAATAAAGTTTTTGAACTTTGAGCAGGTCAAATTTTGTATATTTTCTGGAATTTTGTTGTAAAAGCGTATACATCGCCCCAAGAATGAATTACTGACTCGATGGAGTCGAGTAACTGGTACTACTAGCTTGTGTCTGTTCCTAGTATTTACAGAATGAATATCACTTATTTTTGTAAAACTACTTTTATTTTTGTGTACGTACATTTCATTTTCATAAATGTATTGAGAAGCCAAAGTTAATATATTAATTTCCTTAAATTTTTGTCGCAGCGACTCTTTAGGCTTTAAATCATAAACTGCTCTTATGGCCCTCTTCTGTAAAACAAATATAATTTCAGTGTCAGCTGCGTGTCCCCATAGCAAAATACCATACGACATTATGCTATGGAAATAGCTAAAGTAAACTAGTCTAGCTGTTTCAACACTAGTTAGACTTCTAATCTTTTTTCGGCATATGCTGCAGAACTAAGTCTGCTTGCTAGTTTTGATATATGGGGGCTCCATTGAAGCTTCGCGTCTAGTGTGATTCCAAGAAAAATGGTGGTATCTACAAGACGCAGTTTCTCCCCATTTAAATTTACATTAGTATTTAATTGTTTGACATTTGGAGTCATAAATTTCATACATTTCGTTTTAGTGCCATTTAAATGCAAATTATTAACATTGAACCAATTTACTAATTTAGATATAGCATCATTTACTTCGTCATATTTTAGCAAATGTCGATTTAATTTGAAAATTAAAGAAGTGTCATCTGCAAATAATACTATATTATGGTTATCTCCTACTATGTAAGGTAAGTCATTAATGTATACAAGAATCAGAAAGGGGCCGAGAATTGAGCCTTGAGGCACGCCCATCTGTACCATCGACCCGGAAGAACTCATACTGTTAATGACAAATTTTTGCGTTCTCTTACTTAATGTATGAAATAATTAATTTAAGATCATCACTTGTTACACCGTAGTGTTGAAGTTTCCTGATTAATGATTCATGGTGAACACAATCGAAGGCTTTGGATAGGTCACAAAATATACCCAAAGCATCCTGTGAATTCTCCCATGCATTAAATATATATTTAATCAGCTCAACACCGGCATCAGTTGTCGGCGACCCCTTGTGAAACCAAATTGATTTTTATGAAGTAAATTATTTATATTAAAGAAATTTAACATTTGATCAAGAATAATTTTTTCAAAAATCTTACTTAGTGTTGGTAGTACAGAAATAGGTCTAAAATTGGCGGGGTTGAATGTACTACCAGATTTAAATAAAGGTATTACTTTACTATACTTCATTAAATCAGGAAACACACCAGATTCGATACTAGTATTAAAAATAATAGCTAAATGAGGCGCGATTTTATCTATAATAGACGCAATAACTTTAACGGAAATCTCCCCCAGATCCGCAGTTTTCTTAACATCAATAGTTTTAAAATATTTTACAATATCTTTTGATGATACTTTGTGAAATGTAAAATTCTTTGTACACGCAATTACATTTTGTTTAAGTAATGATTCGGCGACCGCAGGAGAAGAATTCAGTGACTTAGTGGTTAATATCGGAATATCAGTAAAATATTTCTCGAAAACCATTGCAACGTCCTGATCTGATTCGGTTAATTTGTTATTAACACTTAACTGGTAGTTTGAATTGCGAGAGTTGATCTTACCAGTTTCGCTATTAATTATACTCCATGTCCTTTTAATTTTATTAGAAGCCGTCTTAATTTTGTTGCTCAAATGGAAAGACTTGGCTGCGGAGCACACTCTTTTAAATATTTTTGAATATTTTTTACATATTCCCTAAATTCGACGCTATGATTATATGAACTTTCATGGTAAAGATCATATAACCTATGTCTGCTCTTATGGATTCCTACTGTCGCCCATTCATTAAATGACTTCCGACTGTTCAAGGAGAATGTTTTAGAAGTAAAAGTATTATTAAATTCATTGCAAATAAGCTTAAATAATGTTCCACACAAAAAATTTGGATCATTTTGGTATGAAAGAGTCAGAGTCAGTAATTCATTCTTGGGGCAATGTATACGCTATTACAACAAAGTCCCAGAAAATATAGAAGGTATATCTCTATTACCAAGTTTAAATATTTAATTAAACAAAAGCTGTATAAAAAGCTTTATTATAATATAAACGAATACATGGTTGATAATAACCCCTGGGAATGAGGTGGTCACTTCCAAGCTGTTTCTAAAATAAATTTTGAAAATTGTTTGTAATCATATATATTATAAAACTTATTTTAAAAAAAAGGCCCGCTGGGTTTCTTGCTGGTTCTTCCCAGGACAGAGGATTTTTTTTCGAATCAGTGGTAGGAAGTAAAAAATGACTTTCAATAAGAATTACTTGTAATCAATATTGAATAAAAATTATTCTATTCTATTCTAGAATAAGGGTGACAAGCGAGCACACAGTCCACCTAATCGTAAGTGCTTGCTGTAGCTTATAGACTTCTACATCTATGCTCGAATCCAAATGCAGATGCGTTATCAGCTGAGAGGACTAAGATGGAATGCCTCTTTTACGGTAAAAAGGGTCTCCGCTTCTCTACACTCACCATACAACACATTAAGTTGCTTTGTGCTGATATTTTGTGAGAACATGGTCCTTCCCCGGTCAAGCCGACCCATTTTCGTGCTACAATTATACAATTAATTTAGCTGCATCATGGCTCTACCACGTTTAGAGGTTATAATGAGCGTTTGAAATTTACACTAATCATTTAATTGGTGGGTTTTAAGCTTATGGGTGCATTTTTGTTGTAAATTGGTGTGTATAAATCTTTAAGAGATAGAAGATAGAGACATGCTTTATTTGTGTATGCCAATTAAAAGAAGATGTGTGTGTTGTATGTTTAAGTGTCTTATGGTTTATGAGATATTCATCAAACATTATTTACGCTTAGCAAAATAGGAGATTAAGCTTTGAATGTAACTATATTCTGAAGACATTGAGATTGTGATATTTCATATAATTTTAAATTCTAATATCTCATTTAACTCAAAATGAAAATTCGACCAAGTTTTGAGATAATACTAGTACTACTAGCTAATTAAAATATGTATGTATAAGGCTAAGCGTCCCCTAGGCTCGCCGAGCCGAGTCGAAGCGAATCGCAGAAAGTCGCCTCCAATATATTTACTATGAAACTTCGTCCATTAGCGACGAGCCGCGGCGCGCCGAATTGAGTCGACCGCGCGAACTGCTTGACAGACGAATTTCTTCGCCAATGCGATTCGATTCAACTCGGCGCGCCTCAGACGACGCAGAGAAGTGGATGCGCGCCAGCATATTTAATTAATTTCTATTTCGTTTTCGTAAAAATCTTTTTGTTTAAATAAAAATGAATGAAGAACTATTGATATCACTGGTCCAACAATATCCAGAATTGTTAAATCATGAAGATACACATTATCACGTTGAAATAAAAACATCTCTTCATCCGAGCTGTCCATGACGCAAAAACGACCTATTTTGAAGAAGAATTTGCGATGAATGAACAATTCGATTCGATTTGTCAGAGATGGACGCACTAGAAATAAATGCGACTCGCTTCGATTCGACGCATTTCTGCTGTAGTCGACGCCAGGCTTTATGAAGTAATTTATTGATGGTGTCCAATAACCAATTGCAATTAATTTTCATTGTTGCCAGTGGAGATCGAATTCGGTTTGCTCATGTACTATAAAATTCCAGGTGGGCATTTATCCACTGAGCTTCCACGGTTTTCCTGTAATCTACGAACTAACATCATAATAGCGCTCTATATTTCTTTTGTATCTACATGATATGATTTATATCTATGAGAGTAACATCTCAAAGGAAAGCAAAAATAACAATAATTATTTATTTTCACAGAAACATTTCTAAATTACTGTGAGTTTAAATACTCACTGTGGGTACAACAGTTTTTGTGGAAGATATATTAGAACACATTTCGCTTTAATTGAAAACATTTTGATGAATGAAAAATTCGATATTTGTGTTAAGATAACTAACTCACACTGAAAAAAATAATATTTTTTTATAGAATATGGGTGACAAACGAACACACTGTCCAGCTGATGGTACGTGCATTGTTTATATTGGCCCATAGACATCAACATTAATCCTCAATTAAGAATCAAAGTACAGATGCGTTGTCACCCTCGAGGACCAAGATGGAATGCCTAGTATCCAGTAAAAAGGGTCTCTGGTTCTCTACAATCATCACACAAAACACAACACAATTAAGCTGCTATTTTACGCTGGTATTCCGTGAGAGCATGGTCCTCGCTGAATGACTATACTGAGCCTTTGAGCGCGAAAATAACCAGCTATCTTATCACCAGCAGCGTTGATCGGTCGAACCGACCCCTTCATGCTACAACCATAATAATATTAGCTGCAGCGTGGCCCTACCACATATTAAAACGATTAAGGGGCTACTCCATGCGAACGACCTTGAGCGTTTGTGTGCCGGCCGCGCCAACTCCCTACAATATAGGATCGCGTAAAAAATAATATGTAAGACGCCACCTACCATAGTTTTGTATAACTCAATGCCACCTACTGTACGGACGTATTTTTCAACATCAATAAACTATTTTATGGAAATACACACAGCGTACAACGATAAATGTATTTTAATTTGTTTATTCGGTATATTAGTTGCATTATATTAAAATTATGTATTCTCATATATTATCTAATTTTTAGAAAAAAAAATTATGAAATTTTATAATTAATTATATATTAAAAATGAAGCATTGAAAATTGTGAGTTTAAAAGATACCTACTCACTATAGGTAAATAGATAGATAGCTCGCCTTTTGTACAAATATTTGGTGCAATAAAGAATAAACAAATAAATAGGATGTTTCGCAGAGTGAGAGTAATATATAATGAGAGTCGTGGAGGCAGTTTACAAACATAAATTGCACAAGGACAAACATCCAGACCCGGAACGATTATTTGTAGGCCTTACAAATATTTGTTCCGTGCGGGATTCGAACCCGCGGCCCCCAGCGCAACAACTGATTGCTAAGCCACTGCGCTACGGAGCCGTCGCCGGGTTATAGGTAAAGTGACCATACGTCCCGTTGTCCCCAAATAAAGCTCCGGGACACAAAATTGTCCCGTAACTCTTTGGATGGAAGTATTCAAAGCCAACAATCTTCAACATAATTTTTTTAATCGAATATATTTTATGTCTACCTGGTACAAATGCTCCGATAGAAAGAGTATTTTTTTTATTTTGAATAAATTGTGGACGTCTGAAAGAAACACTTACGGTTCCAGTTCTAAAGGCGATGTTGAAAGATAACAATAAAAAAAAATTGAGCAGAATTTTATTCTTATTTAAAATCATCACCAACTTTATTAAAGCAAATTTAATCCTCTGATAAATGTAATTCATAATTTTAAAAAATGTTGCATTTAATAATTACCTATTTTTAAATGCAACATTATTTTTTAATTTATTGTATAAAGTTATACTTTTTAGAGTATAAATAAACCCATGGCCTGTTTTGAGTTAAAAAATAAATGGTCAGCTTAGTCTTTTTAGTTAAATTTAGTTTTAAAATTTTTTAGTTTATAGTAAAAAGTAGGTATATTAGTACCTACTTACATACTTTTTACCGAATTATAAGTATAGAACACCTTATGTACTCAATTATTTTTTGAAAAAGAAGAAAAAACAAGCAATGAATAATATACTATATTTTAGCAAAAAACTATAACTTAGTAATACTAATTATAATTATAACTTAGAAAATAAATGAAAAACTCATAACCGACCCAGGATTCGAACCCGGGACCTCATGATCAGCAGTCGCACTACTACAACCACTAGACCAACGAGGCAGTACTACACCTGAGAAAATATTGCAGTTGGTTACTACGATTATTTTTAACTGTATACTATACTGATAATATTGAATTAGCCTTTTATAGTGTAAATTATAATATTTGTCGAAATGTTAATTATGGATTCGAACCTTACATGCTAATGGTGCTTCATTTTTTTATTTGCATTTACTTCAAAGAAAATACACGCAAAAAGCTTCATCGCGCAGTAAAAAACACAACAAATATATGTATAACTAATACGAAAAATTATACCCAAAACAAACAAATAATACTACCTATAAAATAACCTAATAAGTAATAATATTATCGACTGATAAGATCGTGAGCGTGTGCTCTAACGAACGACACAGGCTCCACGTTCGAGAGCTCAACGCTCAATGATCCAGCAAGCCCGTGGGCAGTGAATACGCCCAGATTTTAAAATAATTTCTTAATAAAATCAAATTTTGGTCTTTTGAAAAAAATTTTACTATAGAAATGTTCATTAATAAATTGCCTATCCATTGGTGTAAATCGCAAAATAAAATAATACTTACTTTACGAGGAGATGCATGTTATCAATAATAATTTCACATTTATGTGGTTTCGTTGTAAGGAGATTATATTAATATTTATTCCTTTAAAAAAAAATTGGATACAGCTCTTATGAAATCAAGATTATGTAGAAACATAATGTGTTTTTTATTTGTTGATATATCTTTTAAATAAAAAGTAGATAGCTCCTAAAAACCGCACAAATAACGACTAGCGCGACATTTTGCTCAACCCGCGCCTTAAATAAAAATATTTTTTTGTTTTATTATTAACTAAATACGCATGTATGCACTGATTCTTATTTGTTAATGCGTAAGCAGTCTAAAAATCGTATTTTTGGGTTTTATTTTATATTTGTTGTTTTAAATGTGTGTGTGTGTTTTTTTTTTTAGGATAAGGGTGACAAACGAGCACACAGTCCACCTGATGGTAAGTGGTTGCTGCGGTCCATAGACATCTACATTTATCCTCGTTTGCGAATCAAAATGCAGATGCGTTGTCACCCGTGAGGACTAATATGGAATGCCTCATTTCCAGTAAAAAGGGCCTCCGGCCACCTGCACTCACCAAGCGAAACGCAGAGGTAAACCTCTACTTCACGCTGGTATTCTGTGAGGTCGTGGTACCACCCCGGTTCGAGCGGGCCCATCCGTGCGACAGCAAAAGCTGCCGCGTGGCTCTACCACTGTTATACTATAATTATTATATAATTACTAGTCCAATATGCACTTGTTAAAATAATTGATGACGTAATAAGGCGTTCTTTCATGGTATTTACATGATTTAATGGTTAAAGTACTTGATTGCTGAGTCGAAATTCATAGTATCGTATTCCATAGAAGAAGCCACTGGCGGTCATGCATCTTCTTCAGAGACAAAATGATTTGATGTAATGGCCACAAATGGTAAGCGTATTAGCCTTCGCAAAGTTCAGGGTACTTTACGTGATTAATTAGCTATCGTCACACTATGAAGAACATATTATCTAATTATTATAGTGAGTAACATCGTAATACGTTACACTACTGGGCACATGCTTCCTCTCATTTCTAATACGGACTGTCAATCCCTTATTTACTATCCTATTCTATTTAACCCTTTTGACTTATAGTGTAAGTACTTAACATTTTAACGAACTTATGTTGATAGATAATGTTATTTTAGAATCTGCTAGATACCGTCGTGGTTGAAATTAAAAATACATTCAAATATAAGTTTTGAACGTTCAAATGAAATCACAAAGATTTTAAACAAGGAAAATTGTGTGATTGTTGTTATTTTATTTTTATTACGAAATTATTTAATAAATAAGGTTGCTTGATTTGTTTAAAATATTAAATTTTGGAATCAATGTCCTTCATGGCACTCGACACGAGAAGCGTCCACGCAGCGGTTAACGATAGAGTCGAACACAAAACCGGAGTCACAGAGCAACAGCCAGAAGCCAAGAAGCCAAGAGAAGCTGGCAGCTACCAGAGATGCTGTAAAATAAATATAATTGTATAAGTATTACATATTGTTATTATTTATTACTACGTATGAGAGTCCCCCTTACTCTTATAGACCGTAATAAATAAACTAAACTTAGTAGTAATAAATGCAACTTAGCAATCAAACTTTCTTTCAGTTTTAAAATACACACAGTTAAAAGGCAAAATTAATATTTACCTGAAATTGACTACGTAAGCCTTGCCAAATCAAGTTGAAAGAGGACATTTGAAGCCAAGAAATTCTGAAATTTGAATATAAATAATTATCACCCATTCGCAAATAAATGGTTGTTATTTCATTAAATTTGTGGAAAGTAGTAGGTATTGTCGTCAGCGTTGCAGCTAGGTACAAGATCAAGTCAGTCGCAGCGACCAGTTTCTGGATTGAAGGCAAGACCCATTGAGCACTCCGTTTTGTACGCTTTACCAACCACACACATTCGGTATTTGCCACAATTGAAGCGAGTCGCTAATGGTGGCTAGAATATAATAATTTATAGCTAATCACAAAGCAAAGCATACACAAATAAAGTAATACACACACAAGTAGATCTGTTTATCATGATGTCTTATTAGCTCTTCTTTCTCATTTGAATATCTCGTATTCTGCTCAGGAATAGATTTATCTTCGAGAGCGACAACAAGCCGTGCGTACTAGACATAATGTACTATCTGACTGGTGTCTACTGGCGGCATAATCTCTCCACTACTGTTTTCAAGTTTAATTAATCTCATCACATTAAATCTCATGTACATGTACCATCTATATTCCAATGATCTGCAGTTATATGCACGAGTAGAACCCTCAAATATCCTTAATGCTGTCTCCTTAACAAATGATGATTTGAAATACATCTCCGAATGGTCCACTGTGTATGGCATAGATGTGAACCCGTCTAGATGCTAAACGATAATCTTAGGTCGCCCGAGATTATTATCTTAACTAGATATTCTCACCCTGCCATCAATTAAGTTTTAAAATAATGTCATACAATTCTCTTTTTATATTTATGAACCTACCTTGGAATGTATGTTGATGGTTGCTTAACATGGAACAAACATATACAGGAGGTGAGTCGCAAAACTACCGGAACTTTACGATCTCTATATCGTTTAAATATTTTTTTTCCACCAATAATAAGATTCTACTTGTCTAGTCATTTATTCTACCGACTATTGAATATGTCGGTGTGCGCAGCTCCAACCTGTCTCAAAATCATCTTAATATACCGGATTGTCTGCTTTACTTTATCGGATATATTTATGGTCTTCTTAAATACGACCATGTTATATCTTCTTTTCTGCCGACTTCCAAAAAGGAGACGGTACTCAATTCGAGTGTATGTTTTTTTTTTGCTTTTTTTTTATGTGTGTTACCTTATAACTTTGTACTGGGCGAACCGATTTCGATGATTCTTTTTTTATATGAAAGCTGATAGAATTTGATCAAGGTCAGACCAATGGTTATTGAGTTATTCTTAAATAACCTGTATTGAAGTCGCTTATATTGAAGTCGGCTGTACAAAATTTTTAATTTTAAATTATCGAACTCAGCCAAACTGGCTGCCTATTCTTCAGCACAGATATGTTAGAATACTCTGCACCCTTTTTACAATACTGAACGGTCTATATGCTCCCGAGTATCTGAAATGTAAATTTCAATAACTGGGAGATTCTCATTATTATTCTATCCGTTCTTTGACTAATCTTAAATAATCTTAAAAATCGCTGAAAGTTTGAACTTGCATACATTTGTATATTGCATATTTTATTCTGGCATATAAAATATTTATATGTATATATATATACACATATATATATACACAGTCAGGTCATAAGTATTGTCACATAGTAAAAACTTTTCTTTTAGAATGCTGGCCACAAAAAAGTTTATTGAATTCGAATTTCGAATTATTCATGAAAATAAAACTGTATACTTTTTAGAATTTTACTCATTTTTAAATATAGAGTGGACGCTTAAAGAAGACCGTGTTGCTGTTATTGCTTTGCATCATTGCGGTTACGCGCCAATTCAAATTTTTGACATACTGAAAAATTTAAATATAACCAAAAGATTCGTTTATCGTACCATCAAACGATGCAATGAAGACTCTAGTGTAGATGACAGGTCAAGAAGTGGTCGCCCTCGATCTGTTAAGACTCCAGCAGTGATAAAAGTAGTGGTGGCGTAAGTGAACCCACTACCCCAAATCTCGCCGTGGCTGTCTTAAGAGGCGACAGAGGGAAATGAAACAAGATTACATTATAAAATATTGCGGTTTCCAACACGCCTGACAAGATTCATATATATATATATATATATATATATATATATATACTCATATAGCTGCAACATGGCTCTAACTCGTATAAACTATTTTAATATATTCATAAAGTGAACTTTAACGAAACTGAACAATTACTTAATGTACCTCGTTAAATCTTATACGCAACCTCCTTCACGCATACACACACTGTCATACTTCACACTAGGAGGCTTAAATACACTCTAGAACTTTAAATGACTTATTATTGATTAGTGATCTGTTTTGTATACAGTGAAATGTGTAAGCTTAAAGGGAAGAGCGCCGCTGTCTGAAATACAGATATTAAGTTATCTAATTCAGTCACATGTTCACTGAATTTTATTTATTGTTAAGCTGTATCTTAAAGTGTTGGTATACTATAAATTAAGATATTTTTGCTTAAAATAATAAATTGTTATTATTGTTTTTTTTTTCCTCTTTTTTTTTCTCCATGTAGGTATTATGATGATACGGGCTTTAAGCCAAGTAGTCATCATTTGCTGGTATTATTAATGTATTATCCAGAGCATTTTCTGGGATTTGTAAAATTTTCGCACTAAGCGACATGTATTTAAAATAACTGCTTTTTGCATTTTAATATATAAATTTGAGGGTAAATCTAATAACTTAAGGCAGTGATGCAAATATTTTGGTATTAATCCTGTAGCTGAGAGTACAATTGGAACGATGAAAACTTTATTTAATTTCCATATTCTTTTTATTTCTTCGCTTAGTTCGTTATATTTACTAATCTTTTCGGCTATTGTTTTTTGAATATTATGCGTATTTGGTACAGCTATGTCAATTAGAAAGGCTATATTGTTAAGTTTGTCATGCAAAACTATATCGGGTCGATTGTAATGGATGGTCTTATCAGTAAGTATGGCTCTATCGAAATATAGTTTATGTGAGGTGTTTTCTAATGCAGGGTTGGGTTTATATTTGTAGTATGGTTGTAAACTGTTATCGATGAGTTTATGTTTCTGGGCTATCTTTTGGTGTATTATGTTTGCAATTTAATTATGCCTGTGGGTGTAATCTGTTGATGCTAAGTTTTGACATGCTCCTGTGATATGCTGTATAGTTTCTGGTACTAAATTACATTTTCTGCATTTGTCATTTATAAGATTTGGTTCTCTAATTATAAATTTTCTATAGTTTTTAGTACTGATGACTTGATCTTGGATAGCATTTATAAAACCTTCTGTTTCGGCAAATAATGTGCCTATTGATAAATATTTATTTGATGCTGATATACGAGGGTGGATTGAAAAGTAGTCGGCCTAACCAAAAAAATAAACACATACTAAATCAGTTATATTTTTATTTTTCTACATAATCACCATCAAGTTCAATACACTTTTGCCACCTCCCCTTCCAAGCATTTAGACCGTTGAAAAAAAATGATTCTTCCTTAGAGTCAAAATATGCGTCTACAGCTGCTTTGACCTCGTCGTTTGTCGAAAATTTTTGACCTCCCAAGTGCTTTTTTAGGTTAGGGAACAGAAAGAAGTCTGATGGTGCCAGATCAGGTGAATACGGCGGATGCGGTAACAGTTCAAAGCCACAGTTGTGAATTTCAGCCATTGACTGTACTGACGTGTGAACACGGGCGTTATCTTGATGAAACAGGACTTTTCTTCTGAGCATTCCTCGACGTTTTTCTTTTATTTCCTCTCGTAAACGACGTAGTAAGGTGCAGTAGTAATCAGAGTTTATAGTCTGACCCCTATCAAGATAATCAATCATAATCACACCTTTCGAGTCCCAGAATACTGAAGCCATCACCTTATTTGCCGACAAAATCGACTTAGCCTTTTTAGGGGGTGATGAACCAGGTTTTTTTCACTGTTTTGATTGTTGTTTTGTTTCCGGTGTACAGTAATGAACCCATGTTTTGTCTATCGTAACAAAACGATTCAAAAAATCATCTGCATCGGCTTCAAATAACTCCAAACAGTCGCGTGAAATAGTCAATCGCGTCCTTTTTTGTTCAACTGAAAGCAGTCGCGGAACTCACCTCGCAGACACCTTGTGGAATACCAACTCGTTGACAAGGATGTTTTGAGTTCGTTCATAAGAGATGCCTATAATCTCGGCTATCTCTCTAATTTTTAATCTGCGGTCTCCTATTATTAAATCAAGTACTTTTTTAATATTTTCGTCAGTAGTTGACGTCGAAGGCCTTCCAGAGCGGGGTTCATCTGTCACACTCTCTCTACCACGCTTTAATTCTGCTATTCATTTTTTGACGGATGAGTATGACAGAGCACAATCGCCTAATGTACTGACCATGTCATCATGGATGGCTTTTGATGATAGCCCCTTCTTATGGAGGTACTTAATGACGGCACGCTGCTCGATTTGCTCCATTCGCGGAAATTATGTCCGATTACTTTGTTAATAAATTTATAAAATCACAACTAATTATCGCACACGTTTCGAACTTCACACAATGAACTAGTCTGAACTGAACTAAATAATGTGGGTAGATTTGATTTTTAGAATTGAATGGATCTGTGTTAGGCCGAGTACTTTTCAATCCACCCTCGTATCTATGTGTTGTTGGCATAGGTTATTAGCATGTCTACCATGTAATTCCTTTTGTTTCCATTGTTTTATTTTTTCTTTTTCTTAATCAATTTTATTAGATGTTTGTTGAGTTTGGTTTACGGCGAGTCTAAGTGGAGTATAGTTAGTATCATTGTGAACTATGACTTTATGGATATTGCTACTTGTTGACTTCTCAAGGAAGAAGTTTTTAAGACGCATGATTTGGTTCTCTCTAAGCACGGTTATATGAATAAGACCTCTTCCGCCTTTGTCTCTCTTAATTGTCAATCTTTCAACAGCTGATTTGGGATGCAAGTATCTAAATTTAGTGAGTACTGTGCGAGTTTTTCGTTCTAAATTAATTGTGTCTGCTTTGGACCACCTAACTGTTCCAAAAAATATGTTAAAATGGGTATGGTAAAGGTGTTAATTGCCTTTATCAGGTTTCTTGCAGTTAGTTGCTTTTTGCAAATGAGGTTGACCCTTTTCACGTATTCTTTTATAATGTTGTCCTTTATTCTTTTGTGATCTATTTGGTTGGTTTGCTCTATACCTAAATATTTATAAAATTGTCCTGGTTCGAGACATTCTATAATCCCATTGCTTGTAGTATCTATGTTTAGTTCATATAATTTTATTATTATTATTATTATTTTGGGGTATCTATAAAGTTTTCTCATCTGGTTAGGCAATGTAAATATATAATTGTAAGCAAACATGGTAAACGTACATAAATATCAATAAAATAAATACACAAAAAATACATAAATATATAAAAACCCAACCAGATGGAAGCCCTCGGCAGAGGAGACCAGACGGTCGAGGGTTAGGGGGAAAGGGAAAGAAATCGGCGGACGATGCGGGCGGTATCGAGGAGCACCGCCTTTTGCATTTGAGCTTGGAGCGGTCCGTCACGGAGTCCCAGTCGCCTCAGATGACCCGAGAGGCTGACTGGAATTAACCCATTCTCAGAGACGACTACAGGTATAATTTCGGCCGGCAATTTACCCCACATGTCGGTCACCTCGTGAGCCAGGTCCAGATATTTAGTCAGCTTATCTGTTTCGGCTTTCACGAGGTTCTCGTCATAAGGAATGGTAATGACGACCAAAAATATCCTTGACTGTGCCCGGTCCATCAGCACAATATCAGGCTTATTCGCAAGAATAGTCCTGTATGTGATGATGGCCCGGTCCCAGTAGAGCCTGGCGCAGTCATTTTCGAGCACGGCTTCCGGCAAGTACTTATAATACGGCAGTTTCTGATCCACGAGACCGTATTTCAGAGCGAGCTCCTGGTGTAGAATCCTGGCTACTAAGTTGTGCCTGTGCAAATACTCAGAGTTAGAAAGCGCCGAACAACCGGAGATGACATGCCTAAGTGACTCACCGGGATGGCGACATGCTCGACAGACGTCAACGGTGCCATCCTTTAGGATGTATCTCCGATAATTGTTGGTCTTAATAACCTGATCCTGTATCTCACAGACAAAACCCTCTGTTTCCCCAAAGTGGTCACCGAAACGTAGCCAGTGGAGGGAGGCGACTGTGTCCACAAAAAGCTCATGAAGAGCCTTGTAGAACCTCCCGTGGAGCTCCTTCTCCTTCCATACGGTCTCTCGGTCGGAAATGCCCTGTACTGCTGGGTCTTGCCATTGCTCGTTGGCTAAGGATAGAGGGGTAAGTACTTTATCACAGAAAATAACGCCCCTATAGTATGGATCATCCGCTCTCGTCAGAAAGAAATTACGGAGGCTGCACACTTCGCGATTATGCATGGTGAGCGCGCTTAAAAAGCCGCGCCCACCATGTTTCCGCGGCAAGTACAGCCTCATTACTGACGATCTCGGATGATGCATCCTGTGGGACGTCATTATAGTGCGGACTTTTCTGTCCAGAGCGTTCAGTTCGGTCTGAGTCTACCTGAGTATGCCAAAAGTATACATAAGAACAGGCATGATCCAACCGTTATATGCGTGCGCCTTATTCACACCGGACAAAAGGCTGTTAAGCACTTTGGTCAAGCGTGCATAAAACACATCGCAAACTGACTGTTTCATACCCGCCTCATTTAAACCGATGTTCTGTGACATACCCAGGTATCGGTATGTTTCAGCCTCGGAAAGGGTCTTTATGTTGATGGGCATAGATAAGTCTATGCCCTCAGAGTTAGCAACCCTTCCCCTTTCAACATGGAAGATCGCACACTTATCCGTCCCCAGCTCCATTCCATTGCTAAAATCACACGTGATGTTTAGCAATTCCATAAGATGGGAGCGACTGGAGGCGAATAACTTGAGATCATCCATGTAGAAAAGGTGGGTCACTTTTGTACCTCCTTTCCGAAGCTGAAATCCCCTCCCGGAGCCCCCCATTAAGGTACTGAGAGGGTTCAGAGAGAGGCAGAACCAGATTGGACTCAAACAATCGCCCTGGAAGATATCCCTTCTTATCCTTATGTGGTTCTCCGCAGCCGTCATCCGCTGGCCTAGATGATAAAGGATCGTACTCCACTGCCCCATACACTGCCCGAGGAAGTCTCGAACCGTACATTCAACCTTGTACAGCTCGAGGATCCTCTTAAGCCATGTATGAGGCACCGAGTCGAAAGCCTTTTTGTAGTCTATCCAGGCGGCGGAGAGGTTCCGACGGTTGCGTTTAACCACCTTGCCAATGACCGCGTCAATGAGGAGTGGTTCCTTGGTTCCACGACCACCGCCCCAACATCCATTATGAGCGCGCGACATCACCTGATTTGAGTTCAGGTGACGAGTGATTCTCGCGCTCAAAATGGATGTAAGTGTCTTGTATATGGTAGATAGACTCGTTATGGGGCGGTATTTGCTCGGGTCTGTGGAATCCCGGTCTTTAGGAACCAAATGAGTGATCCCAGTGGTGAAGAGTCTTGGGAGCGACTTTTGGTCGAGAGCCTCTTGAAACTGTCGGGGGAGCACAGCGTGACACACCACGAACCCCTTTAGCCAGTAGTGATGCAGTCCGTCGAGTCCCGGACTTTTCCAGTTCGGGGCTCTACGGACCGCCTCAGCTACGTCATCCGGCGTTTTGATGACGGGGTCCATGGGCGTAATATTCGCACACTGACTCGCCACAACTTCCGTCCAAGGGCCCTCGCTGTGGTTTACGGGCTCTGACCACAGACCGCGCCAGAATGCGATAGTGTCGGCCTGATTCGGTGCTGGGCCCGTTCCACGTACCATTGGTCGCTCCAATGATTCATAGAGCCTCTTCTGATCACTCTGGAAGAGACGATTCTGGTTGAACCGTGTCGACCTCTCGGTATATCGCCGAATCCGCTTCCCCCAAGCACCGATTCTCTGCTTCAGGTCGTCTATGCGCTCCGTCAGTTTTTGCGTTATATCCGGCTGGGACAAATATCAGTTTAAAATTTTAATATCAGCAAACGCCATCCTGACGGTGCGCACAATTCTCGGCCTATTATTGCCCGAACTGAAGCTTATCAGTCTGCCGATGAGGGCCCTGGCTTTTGCGATACGGTCCTCAATCCTTCTTCTCCACGCTGGGATAGCGCTACTGTGTCTAGTAGCGCGTCCAGCCGTGGGAAGTTTGGCACCAATAATACGGCAAACTGCCAGAGCGGCGCCGAAAAGAATTGAGTCCGTGTCGCATAGGTCCCGGCTGGCTTCCAAATAGGTCACCAGCATTGGGTTGAGAGCCCTAACGACAGCCCGATTCCGCTTACTTAGGGATATGCGCGGGAGTCGCGGTCGATTTTCGAGAGGCGTACTGCGCGTTTCCACAATCGCCTCCTCCAATTTACTCCTCATCTGCTCTAGTTCTTGGGTGACCATTCCATCATCGCCTGAATCAACCAGAGCGGGGAGATCCATAGCGCCCTCTATATGTGCCTGCTGTTCTGTGGCCTGTGGAGCCGCATCCCCAGCTATAGCCGGTTCATTCGATGAGGGAATAGCCTCACGCCGTAGTCGTTCGAGTTCGGTGTCATCAAATATTTTTGAGCGCATGATGTACCGAACTCGGTCTGCCAAGTTTTGCTCGGTAACGGTAATAGACGGCTCCAGCTCAGCATAGCATAGTCGATGCATCCTAGCCCGGTACGCAAAACCTCCAATTTCTTCCCCTTTCGCCCTAAAATACGCCCGCAATACGTTTGTATTCATATCCTTCGTCCAACGCATGCGGCGTACTCCACCAGCGGCGGGTGCCGCTTGCCGAGTCCGAGAGGACCCTGCCGACACCAAGCCATCTGATGGGGATGATGGATGCGAGGGGCTACTAGGTGGTCGTGTAGCACCTCGCGCTCGGCTGGCGGCCCGCATGCTGTCGCGTCCAGCGCCAGCTCCAGACGCGCCCCGGCGACCCCCAGGCAGCGGCCCTATACGCGGTCTATTCGTTTCCATCATCCATAAATTGGGCGTCAGTTAACGGGAGACGCCCAGACCCGGCGCCGTTTCATGATGGAGCCATATGCACAAACGGGCCTTTGCACCCTCAAGTTTGCCGAGGCACGGCGCTAACACCGCTTGGCAAGGTGCTGACTGATTGCGCCGACGTAGCAGTTTTGTCACTTAAC
Organism: Parnassius glacialis; assembly: GCA_033319125.1. NCBI lineage: Eukaryota > Metazoa > Arthropoda > Insecta > Lepidoptera > Papilionidae > Parnassius > Parnassius glacialis. The sequence continues at coordinate 18,307,033 of JAVANC010000001.1, read as the reverse complement.
TGTTACGTCAGCGGGCGATGGGGTCGTCACTTTCCTACGCCATTTTTATTATTATTATTATTATACATACACGGGCCGAAGCCAAGCGTGAGCAGGTGCTAGCTGATGGTGTAAGCGGAGGTGACGGATGAAGTGGTGAGGAATTTGCGTGTGAGTCGGCAGGTGTTGAGAATGACAGTTTTCTGCAGGGTGTAAAGTGTGTGTTGGGGTACTTACAAAATATCTAAACTGCGTTGTAGGTTTTTAGGTATAACTCCGGTAGATGAGATAACTATTGTGACTATATGGAGGGCTTCTGCTTTCCATTGACGCTTCAGTTCTATTGCTAAATCTTGATATTTTGTAAGTTTTTCAGCAATGTTGGATTGAATGTTATGAGTGTTTGGTATGGCAATGTCAATAAGGTAAGTAGATTTGTTATTTTTGTCATACATTGTGATATCTGGCCTATTGAAGTGGATAGTTTTATCCGTGATAATTGTCCTGTCTCAGTAAATTCTATGATAATTATTTTCTAATAGAGTGTCCGGTTTATATTTGTAATATGGTGTCATTTTTTGTATAAATTTGAATTTAAGCGCAAGATGTTGGTGTATTATGGAAGCTACCTGGTCATGTCGGTGTTTATAGTCGGTTTGTGCAAGGGCTCTACAGGCGGATGTAATGTGTTGTATGTTTTTGGGACTAGAGTGGCAATGTCTGCAAGTATCGGTGGGAAGGTTAGGTGCGCGTATTATGTGCCTCTGGAAGTTTCGAATATCGATGACCTGGTCCTGGATCGCTAACATGAAGGCCTCCGTCTCTGGGAAGAGTTCACCGCGCCTCAGCCATGCGTTCGACGCTTTTTGTCGACATGTGGCTGCTGCAGGTCGTGATAGTGCCTTCCGTGTAGGGACTTCTGTTGCCATGAGGCGATCTTCTCTTCTACGTCAGTGATCCGTTCGTTGCGTTGTGTATTTCGGTCTGCAAGGTTAAGTGGTGTGAAGCGTTTGTCGGCTAAGGTTACTATTTCGTGGAGAGGTGAGTGTTCTGAGCGTTGATAGAAATATTGTCGAAGGCATTTGATTTGTTTGTTATGCAAGTTGAGGACATCTATTATACCTCGTACCTCCATCTGATCTTGAAAGGGTCATCCTTTGTACGCAGGATCTAGGGTGGTGCTTGCGGTGAGCCGTTAGAGTGGTATTTATAATACGTTGTAGATTGATAAGGTCACCTTGAGTCCAGTTTATTAGACCAAACGAATATGTTAGTATGGGGATTGCGTAACTGTTGATAGCTTTTGACATGTTGCGGGAGTTGAGCTGAGACCGGAATATACTATTGAGCCGATGTTTAAATTTCTTTTTGAGACCTTCTTTCGTTTCCTTTTGATGAATTTGTCGGGCTTGTTGGAAATCTAAGTATTTATATGAGGCCAAGGGTTCTAGGGGTTCAATCGTGTCTCCTGATAGGCTATAGCTATTACGGTTAATTTTTCCGTTTTTAACCGAGAACGTTTTGCACTTGTCGATCCCAAACTCCATATGAATGTCGTTTGAGAAAGATTGGGTGATGTCTGCAAGGCGATGCAGTGACTGTGTAGTGTTACTGTATAGTTTTATGTCATCCATGTATATCAGGTGTGTAAGAGTGGTGTGTTTGTGTGGAGTGATGATAGAGTAACCATGATTGGTTTTGTTCAGCATTTGCGAGAGAGGGTTTAATGCGAGGCAGAACCATAAAGAGCTGAGCGCATCACCTTGGAATATTCCTCGACGTATTGGAATTTCTGGTGTTTCTATACAAGAAGTTCCTATGATTTTTAAAGTAGATTTCCAATGCTGCATTGAGTTTTTAAGAAAATGTATAATTTGTGGGTGAATTTTATAGTGTTGTAGTATATATAGGAGCCAGCTGTGCGGTACGGAGTCAAATGTTTTTCGGTAGTCTATATACATTGTGTTGATGTTTTTCCTATTAGAAATAGCTTGTTTCATTGCTACGGAGTCTATTATAAGTTGCTCTTTGCACCCCTGACTACATTTTCGACATCCTTTTTGTTCTTCAGCAAGAATGTTGTTTTTGGCTAAATGTTGATGTAAGAGTTCGGCTATACATGCTGTAAGTAGTTTATAAATGGTTTGGAGACATGTGATAGGTCTGTATTTGGCAGGATTTTGATGATCAGCGTCTTTCGGAATCATGTAGGTGAGGCCTTGTGTAATGTATCGGGGAATTATGTCTGGTTTTTGTATAAATTTATTGATATGGTTATGAAGTAGAGTATACCAGTAGTTATGTATGCGGTCGCTTCCAGGTGCTTTCCAGCTATGGGATTTTTTTAATATATGCACAAATACTTCCAAAGGTATTTGTTTAAATGCCGTCGGTGTGATAGTATCAGTTACTTGAAATCTGTGTTCAGCCATTCCGCCTCTGTGTTGTGGTGAACCGGCACAGACCATATACCAGACCAGAAGCTATGTAATTCATTGGCAGGTGGTAATGGTGCATCTTGCCTATTCCTATGTGTGTCATGTTGCGTGTCTGAAGTCAGGCTCCTGTAAAATTGTTTTTCATTGTTGATAAACTGGCTATTTTGTGACTTCCTTAACTGTACACTTGTACAGTTAAGGTATCTTTTTAATCTGCTAACTGCCGCATTCAGTTTTTGTTTAAGTGTGTCAAGGAATTGTTCATCTCTCAAATTGGGTTCTTCGTGCTGTGAATGTATTCGGTATTTATTTTTTATTGCTTCTACTAAAGTTATGAGTCTATTGTTTCTGTTGCCTTTGATATATTCTGTTAGTCTTCCAATGTCTCTTCTGAAATCCTGTATCTTTTTTGTCAACCTAGTCTGCCAGGCGGGTTCTTTATTTCGAATTTGGGTGGGCAGTGTGTTTGTGTCTCTGATTTTGGTTCCATTACTTATAGCTGCTGTGTATGCCGCACAGTAAATTATGGTCTGAGTGGTCTCAAAGTCCTGCTCTCTCGATATGTAATTTGGTAATATTTCAGTGTTTAAAAAATCTACAATTTGGGCTAGCCTTATAGAAGTTTTTTGTTTTGGTATATAAGGTCGTTTAGTTGGGTTGGTGTTCCGAAATTTGTCTATTGCCATTCTAAACAGTTCCTGGATATTTTCCGAGTCGTTATTTTTTATTGCTTGGTTTTGTTGAGGTTCAAATGCTTGAGTAGGTACCACTGATTCGTCAGTTTGAGATTGTAAGGTTAAACTAGGTGAATGCACGGGAATGTTACTTTCTACAATGTATGGATGAATGTCAGCTTCTTGTGAGTTTTCTGTTTCGGCTGTAAGGGTCGTGTGTTGTTGTAATGTGATATGTGAATAATTACTTTCTAAATTGTCTCGTTGAGAATTCAGCTTGCTTGATATATTGTCACGTATCTCTTGAAGTCTTTGGTCATTAATCATTTTGTTGTTCAATATTACTCTGAGCTGATCTGATATTCTCTGTACACTTACACCTGTTAACTCAGGATGTTCATCTATGACTGCTTGATGGAGGGGTCGATGATAAGCTGATTTATTTTCTCCAAGTTCGGTGATTTTGTAGTAATTTCTTACAATAGATTCGTTTTGGTCAGCTGTCCATCTTCTTCTTTGTGTTAAGCCTTGCTGGCTGCTAAAATGTGGTTGCGTGATCGAGTCGGTTTGTATGTGGTTGGTATTACTGTATGTTTGTTGTAAGTATACTGACACTTCCTTTTTTGATCTATTAGTTTTTCCGGAAGTAATTTATTTCTAAGTATAACTCTGCATTGATCCCCCAATCTTTGTTTTGATGCCTGCATCTGTGGGTACTTATTAGAGAATTCTTTATGTAGGTGATTGAGGTATATTTAATTTTGCTAGTATTTAATTTAGTGGCTATGAGGTATGTGCGCCAGATGAATGTATTCATTTCTTCTGTCCATCTTTTGAGCGCACGATTTCTGCCTGGGGCGGATATTATTATTATTATAGCCCAATAGATAAGAAAGCCAAAGTAGCAAAGGGTAGGCCATATAGCTCAAAGAACCGACAGCCGATGAAGAAATTCTTAAAAAAGTTCTCGAAGTACCTTACGCGTGCACTCTTCGCAAAAAATTGTGCTCGGCTGCTTTATACTCATATTAATCCTTTTTTTTCTTATAGCAGATCAATTTTTGTAAAATTCTATCTACGTTTTAACACGTACACTGTCTCGTTAGCACATAAGGGTCGTTGATATTGTCTAGTGTCTGGAAACCGGACAATGAAAGTGTTAAGTTGAACCTACATCAAGTTTGTGTATTTTGGTTCTTTCCTTATAAACCTTTATTTATGATGATCTTATGATGGCATACATCACCTCATTTCGTCCCGTGGGTGGCGTAAAGTGTGGTAATTGGATAAGCCAAAAGATGGTATCCGATAGATGGCGGTCTTATGTCTTTGAGTTCTTTAAAATACTCAACAATGCAAGCAACAATAAGTGTTTCATACTATACTCTTATGGTACGAAATCGACTCATAAATTTTCTTACATTATTTCACGCAACACCTGCATGACACGGCATAATAGATCGAGCCACGTTATAATTTTCAGTGTCCCATTTTATAAATATAGCTTTTCACTTCAGTAGTTTGGTTTAGTTTTTATTATTATGAAAAGTTTTAAATTTATTAAATTTATTTTAAATTTTGATAGTTCCCATGGAATATCTAATAAAACACATTTTATAAAATCATGTGCTACTATGTGACAGGAATATGTAGTATTTTACTTTTAGAAGCAATAAATGTTACGTGATTACTTTTTTTTGACTTACAATTTATCACAAGTAGTTTAATTCTGCAACTTTACATCATCAAAACTTTGTATGCGTAGCACTTTAAGTAATATTTTCACTTAGTTCTCTCCGAAAAATCAAATTCATTTTATTAAATTAGTCACTAATTAGTCATTAAATCATAACACATATTTCAAAACGAAAGAAATAGGCCTTCTGTAGTTATTCTCTGATACATAAATTTCAAGCCAGAACCCTCCCTAAGACATATGAATAACTCCGGTTCCATTGAAGCAATATATCGGTAAATCAAAGTCACTAACCAATTGGTTAGTGAACAATCTTCAAATAGAATCACATCTCCTAAGCAAACAATAAAGTTGTTTTCGAGGGGAGGCTTCTAGCTTGAATTCAATCTAGAATCCTCCCAAGCAAAGGGTTATATCTCCTAAAGTATCAAGTAACAATATTTTTTTCTCAAGTCTTTCATTTTGCACTAATTCTTCACTTAATCTTGACATAATCAAATTTAGAATATCGTTTGGGAGGAATCCAGCTTGAATGTTTCTTTACACATTACCACCAGAAATGTTTATGTTAAATTTCAGTAAAATTTTATGATTGTTTACAATACGAATATGTTGTGACTTCTGAGGACTAGGATTACCTCTTTATTACTGAAAAGGGTATCCAGTTCTCATCACTCGTCATAACCAATACTGCAGCATTACTTACTCTGTAAGAAGGCAACTGACACTTAGGTTTTAGGCCCGAAAGGCGTATCGTCAGGCCATGAACAAAGCGAAACAAGAACCTAGACGGACATAGCGGTTACAATCAGGTACATAGTCCAGTATATTGCCAAGTACATAATTTGGTAAATAATCAAGAATTATTAGAGATTATAGTACATTTTATATTAAATATCAAAAGAGGTATGGCCACGACAATTAAGTTACAAGACCGCATTTATGGAAAGGAAAAGTCTCATTAATATAAAGCTCATAAAAATTATTTAAAAATTAAGTTATTTCGTGGATAAGTAAGCGGAAATTTTGACGAAATACCCAATGTTATACTGTTTTACGCTGTATAAGACATGTTCTTTTGGCGAAAAGTAAGCAAAACCATTTCGATGTTTTTTTAACTATGTGGGAAACAAGATTTACAAAATCACATTTTTAAGGAATTTTTAACCTCTAAAATTTAATGTATAAAATATGCATACAGTTCAACCACATGTTAAAAAGCTCAACATATAGGTTAAAAGTGTTAACGGCTTACATTTAATAAATGTTAGCTTAACATATATGTTACATATTTATTATTATAACATATATGTTGAGTTAATATTTTAATCATTTTAAATAAGTTAAAACAAAGAAGGACACATACAGGTTAAAGTTTCGCATAAAGCGTAAAACCAAGAGTAGTTAACCTAGCTACGTGATAGAATCATGCTGCAAACATATTACGGTAGTAACACGAATGGGTTGCCCTAAAACTCTCTCATTTCTGAAAGTAAATGTCCGCCGCACTACTCCAATACGTGTTGACAGGCTTTACGTGACTGCGGAATATTTATTTAAATTTCTCAGACATGGTTTCCTCACGATGTTTTGGTTTATCGCCGAGCAACTGGTAAATCAGCATCTCAGAGACTCGTATTTGCATCACTTACTTAGTTTAGCTAGCTCTGATGCCACTCCGGCTCTTAACGAGTATATATTTCAATGTTATGTAAATAAATGATTTTCTAAGTGACTGACTCATCTATTAACGCACAGTTGAAAGCACGAGATGTAGCTGAAATTTGCACTGAGAATTTTTTTTTTGAAAATTCATCCCTTAAGAAGGGGAAGTAGTTATAAGTGACTTACTAAAAGTACTCTGTAAATACGAGGGTGGATTGAAAAGTACTCGGCCTAACCAAGAAAATAAACACATACTAAATCAGTTATATTTTTATTTTTCTATATAATCACCATCAAGTTCAATACACTTTTGCCACCTCCCCTTCCAAGCATTTAGACCGTTGAAAAAAAAATGATTCTTCCTTAGAGTCAAAATATGCGTCTACAGCTGCTTTGACCTCGTCGTTTGTCGAAAATCTTTGACCTCCCAAGTGCTTTTTAGGTTAGGGAACAGAAAGAAGTCTGATGGTGCCAGATCAGGTGAATACGGCGGATGCGGTAACAGTTCAAAGCCACAGTTGTGAATTTCAGCCATTGACTGTACTGACGTGTGAACACGGGCGTTATCTTGATGAAACAGGACTTTTCTTCTGAGCATTCCTCGACGTTTTTCTTTTATTTCCTCTCGTAAACGACGTAGTAAGGTGCAGTAGTAATCAGAGTTTATAGTCTGACCCCTTTCAAGATAATCAATCATAATCACACCTTTCGAGTCCCAGAATACTGAAGCCATCACCTAATTTGCCGACAAAATCGACTTAGCCTTTTTAGGGGGTGGTGAACCAGGTCTTCTCCACTGTTTTGATTGTTGTTTTGTTTCCGGTGTACAGTAATGAACCCATGTTTCGTCTATAATAACAAAACGATTCAAAAAATCATCTGCATCGGCTTCAAATAACTTCAAACAGTCGCGTGAAATAGTCAATCGCGTCCTTTTTTGTTCAACTGAAAGCAGTCGCGGAACCCACCTCGCAGACACCTTGTGGAAACCCAACTCGTTGACAATGATGTTTTGAGTTCGTTCATAAGAGATGCCTATAATCTCGGCTATCTCTCTAATTTTTAATCTGCGATCTCCCATTATTAAATCAAGTACTTTTTTAATATTTTCGTCAGTAGTTGACGTCGAAGGCCTTCCAGAGCGGGGTTCATCTTTCACACTCTCTCTACCACGCTTAAATTCTGCTATCCATTTTTTGACGGATGAATATGACAGAGCACAATTGCCTAATGTATTGACCATGTCATCATGGATGGCTTTTGATGATAGCCCCTTCTTATGGAGGTACTTAATGACGGCACGCTGCTCGATTTGCTCCATTCGCGGAAATTATGTCCGATTACTTTGTTAATAAATTTATTAAATCACAACTAATTATCGCACACGATTCGAACTTCACACAATGTAGTAGTAGTTATAAGTGACTTACTAAAAGTACTCTGTAAATAAAATAACTGAATACTCTTCTTTTTTTTTTTTGCGATTTTTCGAAACCAATTACGGGGTGGTGGCAGATTGTGCTTAAATTTGGATGGAGACACGTTTTTAGTATTTTCGACAGTTCTTCCCTTAAGGGGGAATAAAACATGAAGAATTCTCCTTTTTATTAGCTTTCGATTAGATACTAAGTAACACGTGTTTAAGCATTTTTGGATACTCTAACCCTAAGGTCAAAATAGGGGTTTATCACTATTTTGTCTCCTCCTTACTAAGGACAAAATAAGGGATGAAAGCTATTATAAAATTGTAAACTATTTTAACTCAGCTTTTACTCAATCGATGAATGTATTTTTATTGCACACCAAAACAAATTAGAATAAAAAAAAATTACGGTGTAAAAAATTTGGCGCTTAGACTTATTACTTCATATTTAAGTAACAGAACTCAAAAAGTCGTGATCAATGGTAAAGGTTCCTCCGGATCGGTAGTATCAATGGGCGTTCCTCAGGGCTCGATTCTTGGCCCATTCCTGTTTTCAATCTATATTAATGACTTACCTTATCTTGTAGGGGACAATCAAGATATAGTATTATTTGCTGACGAAATCTCTTTAATTTTCAAACTCAAACGGCAGTTAATTAATTATGACGATGTATCGAAATTAGTACATTGGCTTTACGCCAACAATATGCTCTTAAACGGCAATAAGACAAAGTGCATTAAATTTACAATACCTAATGTAAAACATTCGAATACCAATGTGCTGTTAAATGGGGAGGAGTTGAGTCTTGTGGATACCACTGTTTTTCTCGGTATTACTATTGACGCGAAACTTCAATGGGGCCCCCATATATCTAAATTAGCAAGCAGACTTAGTTCTGCAGCATATGCTGTAAGAAAAATTAGAAGTCTCACAGATGTTGAGACAGCTAGATTAGTGTATTTTAGTTACTTTCATAGCGTAATGTCTAATGGAATTTTGCTATGGGGTAATGCGACTGATGTTGAAGCTACGAGTATATTTGTTTTGCAAAAGAGAGCCGTTCGGGCGATTTATAATCTAAATTGTAAAGAGTCCCTCAGACAAAAATTTAAAGAAATAAACATATTAACTTTGGCATCACAATATATTTATGAAAATGTAATGTATGTACATAAAAACATAAATAGCTTTAATAAGAATAAGGATGTGCATACTTTAAACACTAGGAACAAACATAAGCTTGTAATACCAGTTACTAGACTCCACATTATCAGTAATTCATTTATGGGGCATTGTATACGCTTTTACAACAAAATCCCAGAACATATTTAAAGTTTGTCAATAAACAAGTTTAAAAGTTTTATTAAAGAGAAACTGTACAAAAAGGGTTATTATAATATCAAGGAATACATGAATGAAAATAACCCCGGGGAATAAGGTGATCGCCACCATGCTGGTTCTATGAAAAATCATTTAAAATTGTATAAACGAAATTATTGTTAAGTGATGTTTGAAAAACAAATCCCGCTGGGTTTTTTGCTGGTTCTTCCCAGGACAGAGGTATTTTCTGAACCAGTGGTAAATAAAAAATTGACTTTCAATAAGAATTATGTAATAATCGATATTGAATAAAAAAAAATATTCTATTCTATTCTATTCTTCCAGACAATCTTACTAAGCAAAGCAATGTCCTATGAGGGAGATATACATTATATATAGATATAACTTGGATGCGGGGGTAACACCGCGGGGCGAAAAGCTAGCTAAAAATGTTTTTACAGTAATAAAAAAATCTACTATAGCCGATGTCATTTGTTAATATATAACATTAATATCCCAGTATACACCAAAATTTTTGTGGTTTTGAATCCAGTTTGTCCCTATTATTTATAATCACGTTATTAAATTATGATTTTTATAACGTAATTACAATTTAATGTTTTTGGTAATATATTTATCCACAAATAATGCAAAAGTAACTGAGTCTACATATTTAAAATATGTTAATGAGAACATATTTATGAACAAGTTTTTTGTAGGTTTTTACAGTTTTTAGGGTTCCGTACCTCAAAAGGAAAAAACGGAACCCTTATAGGATCACTTTGTTGTCCGTCTGTCTGTCTGTCTGTCAAGACCCTTTTTCTCAGGAACGCGTGAAATTCATATAAAATACTCAAGTCTACAGTCCCTTGAAGCTGTGAAAAAATCAAACTTCTAAGCCAACGCAATCAAAAGATACAGCCGTTTATGCCGCAAATATTATGCCGCAAGGGAATCAAAACCTACAGGGTACTCCCCGTGAAATCAGAATCTTAAAATTTGGTACGAAGCAACGTATTATAGCACAGATAAAAGAAAAATTACGAAAAGCATAAATTTTTAGTTACATCATATAATAAAAACATTTTTAATAATTTTAAACTTATATACCTACGGATTTGTTCGGAACCCTCAGTGCGCGAGTCCGACTCGCACTTGGCCGGTTTTTTTTAAATTTCCATAGCATAATATCTTATGGGATTTTGCTATGGGGAAATGCGGCTGATTTTAATCTATTTTTGTTTTGCAGAAGAGAGCCATAAGAGCTATATTTAAAACCTTAAAACAAGAGAGTCTCTTAAAAAAAATTCAAATTAATAAATATATTAACCTTGGCGTCTCAGTATATTTACGAAAATTTAATGTATGTTCACAAAAACAGAGACTGTTTTAGTAAAACAAGTGATATACACTCTGTAAACACTAGGAACAGACATAAGCTAGTCATAACGGTCTCTCGACTCCACAGAAACAGAAACTTTTTTATTCAATATAGACTATAAATAATACTTATTGAAAGTCACTCTTTTGTATAATTACCACTGGTTCGAAAAAAAACTTCTGTCCTGGGAAGAACCAGCAAGAAACCCAACGGGACTTTTTTTTAAATAACAGCTTACAATCATGTATGTTACACAAATTAACAACACAACAATTTAGAAATAGCTTGGTAGCGATCACCTCATTTTCAGGGGTTATTATCATCTATAAATTCTTTAATACTATAATAACTCTTTTTATACAAACTTAGTTTAATAAAGTTTTTGAACTTTGAGCAGGTCAAATTTTGTATATTTTCTGGAATTTTGTTGTAAAAGCGTATACATCGCCCCAAGAATGAATTACTGACTCGATGGAGTCGAGTAACTGGTACTACTAGCTTGTGTCTGTTCCTAGTATTTACAGAATGAATATCACTTATTTTTGTAAAACTACTTTTATTTTTGTGTACGTACATTTCATTTTCATAAATGTATTGAGAAGCCAAAGTTAATATATTAATTTCCTTAAATTTTTGTCGCAGCGACTCTTTAGGCTTTAAATCATAAACTGCTCTTATGGCCCTCTTCTGTAAAACAAATATAATTTCAGTGTCAGCTGCGTGTCCCCATAGCAAAATACCATACGACATTATGCTATGGAAATAGCTAAAGTAAACTAGTCTAGCTGTTTCAACACTAGTTAGACTTCTAATCTTTTTTCGGCATATGCTGCAGAACTAAGTCTGCTTGCTAGTTTTGATATATGGGGGCTCCATTGAAGCTTCGCGTCTAGTGTGATTCCAAGAAAAATGGTGGTATCTACAAGACGCAGTTTCTCCCCATTTAAATTTACATTAGTATTTAATTGTTTGACATTTGGAGTCATAAATTTCATACATTTCGTTTTAGTGCCATTTAAATGCAAATTATTAACATTGAACCAATTTACTAATTTAGATATAGCATCATTTACTTCGTCATATTTTAGCAAATGTCGATTTAATTTGAAAATTAAAGAAGTGTCATCTGCAAATAATACTATATTATGGTTATCTCCTACTATGTAAGGTAAGTCATTAATGTATACAAGAATCAGAAAGGGGCCGAGAATTGAGCCTTGAGGCACGCCCATCTGTACCATCGACCCGGAAGAACTCATACTGTTAATGACAAATTTTTGCGTTCTCTTACTTAATGTATGAAATAATTAATTTAAGATCATCACTTGTTACACCGTAGTGTTGAAGTTTCCTGATTAATGATTCATGGTGAACACAATCGAAGGCTTTGGATAGGTCACAAAATATACCCAAAGCATCCTGTGAATTCTCCCATGCATTAAATATATATTTAATCAGCTCAACACCGGCATCAGTTGTCGGCGACCCCTTGTGAAACCAAATTGATTTTTATGAAGTAAATTATTTATATTAAAGAAATTTAACATTTGATCAAGAATAATTTTTTCAAAAATCTTACTTAGTGTTGGTAGTACAGAAATAGGTCTAAAATTGGCGGGGTTGAATGTACTACCAGATTTAAATAAAGGTATTACTTTACTATACTTCATTAAATCAGGAAACACACCAGATTCGATACTAGTATTAAAAATAATAGCTAAATGAGGCGCGATTTTATCTATAATAGACGCAATAACTTTAACGGAAATCTCCCCCAGATCCGCAGTTTTCTTAACATCAATAGTTTTAAAATATTTTACAATATCTTTTGATGATACTTTGTGAAATGTAAAATTCTTTGTACACGCAATTACATTTTGTTTAAGTAATGATTCGGCGACCGCAGGAGAAGAATTCAGTGACTTAGTGGTTAATATCGGAATATCAGTAAAATATTTCTCGAAAACCATTGCAACGTCCTGATCTGATTCGGTTAATTTGTTATTAACACTTAACTGGTAGTTTGAATTGCGAGAGTTGATCTTACCAGTTTCGCTATTAATTATACTCCATGTCATTTTAATTTTATTAGAAGCCGTCTTAATTTTGTTGCTCAAATGGAAAGACTTGGCTGCGGAGCACACTCTTTTAAATATTTTTGAATATTTTTTACATATTCCCTAAATTCGACGCTATGATTATATGAACTTTCATGGTAAAGATCATATAACCTATGTCTGCTCTTATGGATTCCTACTGTCGCCCATTCATTAAATGACTTCCGACTGTTCAAGGAGAATGTTTTAGAAGTAAAAGTATTATTAAATTCATTGCAAATAAGCTTAAATAATGTTCCACACAAAAAATTTGGATCATTTTGGTATGAAAGAGTCAGAGTCAGTAATTCATTCTTGGGGCAATGTATACGCTATTACAACAAAGTCCCAGAAAATATAGAAGGTATATCTCTATTACCAAGTTTAAATATTTAATTAAACAAAAGCTGTATAAAAAGCTTTATTATAATATAAACGAATACATGGTTGATAATAACCCCTGGGAATGAGGTGGTCACTTCCAAGCTGTTTCTAAAATAAATTTTGAAAATTGTTTGTAATCATATATATTATAAAACTTATTTTAAAAAAAAGGCCCGCTGGGTTTCTTGCTGGTTCTTCCCAGGACAGAGGATTTTTTTTCGAATCAGTGGTAGGAAGTAAAAAATGACTTTCAATAAGAATTACTTGTAATCAATATTGAATAAAAATTATTCTATTCTATTCTAGAATAAGGGTGACAAGCGAGCACACAGTCCACCTAATCGTAAGTGCTTGCTGTAGCTTATAGACTTCTACATCTATGCTCGAATCCAAATGCAGATGCGTTATCAGCTGAGAGGACTAAGATGGAATGCCTCTTTTACGGTAAAAAGGGTCTCCGCTTCTCTACACTCACCATACAACACATTAAGTTGCTTTGTGCTGATATTTTGTGAGAACATGGTCCTTCCCCGGTCAAGCCGACCCATTTTCGTGCTACAATTATACAATTAATTTAGCTGCATCATGGCTCTACCACGTTTAGAGGTTATAATGAGCGTTTGAAATTTACACTAATCATTTAATTGGTGGGTTTTAAGCTTATGGGTGCATTTTTGTTGTAAATTGGTGTGTATAAATCTTTAAGAGATAGAAGATAGAGACATGCTTTATTTGTGTATGCCAATTAAAAGAAGATGTGTGTGTTGTATGTTTAAGTGTCTTATGGTTTATGAGATATTCATCAAACATTATTTACGCTTAGCAAAATAGGAGATTAAGCTTTGAATGTAACTATATTCTGAAGACATTGAGATTGTGATATTTCATATAATTTTAAATTCTAATATCTCATTTAACTCAAAATGAAAATTCGACCAAGTTTTGAGATAATACTAGTACTACTAGCTAATTAAAATATGTATGTATAAGGCTAAGCGTCCCCTAGGCTCGCCGAGCCGAGTCGAAGCGAATCGCAGAAAGTCGCCTCCAATATATTTACTATGAAACTTCGTCCATTAGCGACGAGCCGCGGCGCGCCGAATTGAGTCGACCGCGCGAACTGCTTGACAGACGAATTTCTTCGCCAATGCGATTCGATTCAACTCGGCGCGCCTCAGACGACGCAGAGAAGTGGATACGCGCCAGCATATTTAATTAATTTCTATTTCGTTTTCGTAAAAATCTTTTTGTTTAAATAAAAATGAATGAAGAAATATCCAGAATTGTTAAATCATGAAGATACACATTATCACGTTGAAATAAAAACATCTCTTCATCCGAGCTGTCCATGACGCAAAAACGACCTATTTTGAAGAAGAATTTGCGATGAATGAACAATTCGATTCGATTTGTCAGAGATGGACGCACTAGAAATAAATGCGACTCGCTTCGATTCGACGCATTTCTGCTGTAGTCGACGCCAGGCTTTATGAAGTAATTTATTGATGGTGTCCAATAACCAATTGCAATTAATTTTCATTGTTGCCAGTGGAGATCGAATTCGGTTTGCTCATGTACTATAAAATTCCAGGTGGGCATTTATCCACTGAGCTTCCACGGTTTTCCTGTAATCTACGAACTAACATCATAATAGCGCTCTATATTTCTTTTGTATCTACATGATATGATTTATATCTATGAGAGTAACATCTCAAAGGAAAGCAAAAATAACAATAATTATTTATTTTCACAGAAACATTTCTAAATTACTGTGAGTTTAAATACTCACTGTGGGTACAACAGTTTTTGTGGAAGATATATTAGAACACATTTCGCTTTAATTGAAAACATTTTGATGAATGAAAAATTCGATATTTGTGTTAAGATAACTAACTCACACTGAAAAAAATAATATTTTTTTATAGAATATGGGTGACAAACGAACACACTGTCCAGCTGATGGTACGTGCATTGTTTATATTGGCCCATAGACATCAACATTAATCCTCAATTAAGAATCAAAGTACAGATGCGTTGTCACCCTCGAGGACCAAGATGGAATGCCTAGTATCCAGTAAAAAGGGTCTCTGGTTCTCTACACTCATCACACAAAACACAACACAATTAAGCTGCTATTTTACGCTGGTATTCCGTGAGAGCATGGTCCTCGCTGAATGACTATACTGAGCCTTTGAGCGCGAAAATAACCAGCTATCTTATCACCAGCAGCGTTGATCGGTCGAACCGACCCCTTCATGCTACAACCATAATAATATTAGCTGCAGCGTGGCCCTACCACATATTAAAACGATTAAATAAAAATATTTTTTTTGTTTTATTATTAACTAAATACGCATGTATGCACTGATTCTTATTTGTTAATGCGTAAGCAGTCTAAAAATCGTATTTTTGGGTTTTATTTTATATTTGTTGTTTTAAATGTGTGTGTGTGTTTTTTTTTTTAGGATAAGGGTGACAAACGAGCACACAGTCCACCTGATGGTAAGTGGTTGCTGCGGTCCATAGACATCTACATTTATCCTCGTTTGCGAATCAAAATGCAGATGCGTTGTCACCCGTGAGGACTAATATGGAATGCCTCATTTCCAGTAAAAAGGGCCTCCGGCCACCTGCACTCACCAAGCGAAACGCAGAGGTAAACCTCTACTTCACGCTGGTATTCTGTGAGGTCGTGGTACCACCCCGGTTCGAGCGGGCCCATCCGTGCGACAGCAAAAGCTGCCGCGTGGCTCTACCACTGTTATACTATAATTATTATATAATTACTAGTCCAATATGCACTTGTTAAAATAATTGATGACGTAATAAGGCGTTCTTTCATGGTATTTACATGATTTAATGGTTAAAGTACTTGATTGCTGAGTCGAAATTCATAGTATCGTATTCCATAGAAGAAGCCACTGGCGGTCATGCATCTTCTTCAGAGACAAAATGATTTGATGTAATGGCCACAAATGGTAAGCGTATTAGCCTTCGCAAAGTTCAGGGTACTTTACGTGATTAATTAGCTATCGTCACACTATGAAGAACATATTATCTAATTATTATAGTGAGTAACATCGTAATACGTTACACTACTGGGCACATGCTTCCTCTCATTTCTAATACGGACTGTCAATCCCTTATTTACTATCCTATTCTATTTAACCCTTTTGACTTATAGTGTAAGTACTTAACATTTTAACGAACTTATGTTGATAGATAATGTTATTTTAGAATCTGCTAGATACCGTCGTGGTTGAAATTAAAAATACATTCAAATATAAGTTTTGAACGTTCAAATGAAATCACAAAGATTTTAAACAAGGAAAATTGTGTGATTGTTGTTATTTTATTTTTATTACGAAATTATTTAATAAATAAGGTTGCTTGATTTGTTTAAAATATTAAATTTTGGAATCAATGTCCTTCATGGCACTCGACACGAGAAGCGTCCACGCAGCGGTTAACGATAGAGTCGAACACAAAACCGGAGTCACAGAGCAACAGCCAGAAGCCAAGAAGCCAAGAGAAGCTGGCAGCTACCAGAGATGCTGTAAAATAAATATAATTGTATAAGTATTACATATTGTTATTATTTATTACTACGTATGAGAGTCCCCCTTACTCTTATAGACCGTAATAAATAAACTAAACTTAGTAGTAATAAATGCAACTTAGCAATCAAACTTTCTTTCAGTTTTAAAATACACACAGTTAAAAGGCAAAATTAATATTTACCTGAAATTGACTACGTAAGCCTTGCCAAATCAAGTTGAAAGAGGACATTTGAAGCCAAGAAATTCTGAAATTTGAATATAAATAATTATCACCCATTCGCAAATAAATGGTTGTTATTTCATTAAATTTGTGGAAAGTAGTAGGTATTGTCGTCAGCGTTGCAGCTAGGTACAAGATCAAGTCAGTCGCAGCGACCAGTTTCTGGATTGAAGGCAAGACCCATTGAGCACTCCGTTTTGTACGCTTTACCAACCACACACATTCGGTATTTGCCACAATTGAAGCGAGTCGCTAATGGTGGCTAGAATATAATAATTTATAGCTAATCACAAAGCAAAGCATACACAAATAAAGTAATACACACACAAGTAGATCTGTTTATCATGATGTCTTATTAGCTCTTCTTTCTCATTTGAATATCTCGTATTCTGCTCAGGAATAGATTTATCTTCGAGAGCGACAACAAGCCGTGCGTACTAGACATAATGTACTATCTGACTGGTGTCTACTGGCGGCATAATCTCTCCACTACTGTTTTCAAGTTTAATTAATCTCATCACATTAAATCTCATGTACATGTACCATCTATATTCCAATGATCTGCAGTTATATGCACGAGTAGAACCCTCAAATATCCTTAATGCTGTCTCCTTAACAAATGATGATTTGAAATACATCTCCGAATGGTCCACTGTGTATGGCATAGATGTGAACCCGTCTAGATGCTAAACGATAATCTT
The DNA here is from genome assembly GCA_033319125.1 of Parnassius glacialis. Classification (NCBI taxonomy): domain Eukaryota; kingdom Metazoa; phylum Arthropoda; class Insecta; order Lepidoptera; family Papilionidae; genus Parnassius; species Parnassius glacialis. The sequence goes on along the minus strand of JAVANC010000001.1, from coordinate 18,289,495 downwards.
AGGTCGCCCGAGATTATTATCTTAACTAGATATTCTCACCCTGCCATCAATTAAGTTTTAAAATAATGTCATACAATTCTCTTTTTATATTTATGAACCTACCTTGGAATGTATGTTGATGGTTGCTTAACATGGAACAAACATATACAGGAGGTGAGTCGCAAAACTACCGGAACTTTACGATCTCTATATCGTTTAAATATTTTTTTTCCACCAATAATAAGATTCTACTTGTCTAGTCATTTATTCTACCGACTATTGAATATGTCGGTGTGCGCAGCTCCAACCTGTCTCAAAATCATCTTAATATACCGGATTGTCTGCTTTACTTTATCGGATATATTTATGGTCTTCTTAAATACGACCATGTTATATCTTCTTTTCTGCCGACTTCCAAAAAGGAGACGGTACTCAATTCGAGTGTATGTTTTTTTTTTGCTTTTTTTTTATGTGTGTTACCTTATAACTTTGTACTGGGCGAACCGATTTCGATGATTCTTTTTTTATATGAAAGCTGATAGAATTTGATCAAGGTCAGACCAATGGTTATTGAGTTATTCTTAAATAACCTGTATTGAAGTCGCTTATATTGAAGTCGGCTGTACAAAATTTTTAATTTTAAATTATCGAACTCAGCCAAACTGGCTGCCTATTCTTCAGCACAGATATGTTAGAATACTCTGCACCCTTTTTACAATACTGAACGGTCTATATGCTCCCGAGTATCTGAAATGTAAATTTCAATAACTGGGAGATTCTCATTATTATTCTATCCGTTCTTTGACTAATCTTAAATAATCTTAAAAATCGCTGAAAGTTTGAACTTGCATACATTTGTATATTGCATATTTTATTCTGGCATATAAAATATTTATATGTATATATATATACACATATATATATACACAGTCAGGTCATAAGTATTGTCACATAGTAAAAACTTTTCTTTTAGAATGCTGGCCACAAAAAAGTTTATTGAATTCGAATTTCGAATTATTCATGAAAATAAAACTGTATACTTTTTAGAATTTTACTCATTTTTAAATATAGAGTGGACGCTTACAGAAGACCGTGTTGCTGTTATTGCTTTGCATCATTGCGGTTACGCGCCAATTCAAATTTTTGACATACTGAAAAATTTAAATATAACCAAAAGATTCGTTTATCGTACCATCAAACGATGCAATGAAGACTCTAGTGTAGATGACAGGTCAAGAAGTGGTCGCCCTCGATCTGTTAAGACTCCAGCAGTGATAAAAGTAGTGGTGGCGTAAGTGAACCCACTACCCCAAATCTCGCCGTGGCTGTCTTAAGAGGCGACAGAGGGAAATGAAACAAGAGATGGGCAGCAGCATCTTCCCGACAGTAAATTACATTATAAAATATTGCGGTTTCCAACACGCCTGACAAGATTCATATATATATATATATATACTCATATAGCTGCAACATGGCTCTAACTCGTATAAACTATTTTAATATATTCATAAAGTGAACTTTAACGAAACTGAACAATTACTTAATGTACCTCGTTAAATCTTATACGCAACCTCCTTCACGCATACACACACTGTCATACTTCACACTAGGAGGCTTAAATACACTCTAGAACTTTAAATGACTTATTATTGATTAGTGATCTGTTTTGTATACAGTGAAATGTGTAAGCTTAAAGGGAAGAGCGCCGCTGTCTGAAATACAGATATTAAGTTATCTAATTCAGTCACATGTTCACTGAATTTTATTTATTGTTAAGCTGTATCTTAAAGTGTTGGTATACTATAAATTAAGATATTTTTGCTTAAAATAATAAATTGTTATTATTGTTTTTTTTTCCTCTTTTTTTTTCTCCATGTAGGTATTATGATGATACGGGCTTTAAGCCAAGTAGTCATCATTTGCTGGTATTATTAATGTATTATCCAGAGCATTTTCTGGGATTTGTAAAATTTTCGCACTAAGCGACATGTATTTAAAATAACTGCTTTTTGCATTTTAATATATAAATTTGAGGGTAAATCTAATAACTTAAGGCAGTGATGCAAATATTTTGGTATTAATCCTGTAGCTGAGAGTACAATTGGAACGATGAAAACTTTATTTAATTTCCATATTCTTTTTATTTCTTCGCTTAGTTCGTTATATTTACTAATCTTTTCGGCTATTGTTTTTTGAATATTATGCGTATTTGGTACAGCTATGTCAATTAGAAAGGCTATATTGTTAAGTTTGTCTTGCAAAACTATATCGGGTCGATTGTAATGGATGGTCTTATCAGTAAGTATGGCTCTATCGAAATATAGTTTATGTGAGGTGTTTTCTAATGCAGGGTTGGGTTTATATTTGTAGTATGGTTGTAAACTGTTATCGATGAGTTTATGTTTCTGGGCTATCTTTTGGTGTATTATGTTTGCAATTTAATTATGCCTGTGGGTGTAATCTGTTGATGCTAAGTTTTGACATGCTCCTGTGATATGCTGTATAGTTTCTGGTACTAAATTACATTTTCTGCATTTGTCATTTATAAGATTTGGTTCTCTAATTATAAATTTTCTATAGTTTTTAGTACTGATGACTTGATCTTGGATAGCATTTATAAAACCTTCTGTTTCGGCAAATAATGTGCCTATTGATAAATATTTATTTGATGCTGATATATCTATGTGTTGTTGGCATAGGTTATTAGCATGTCTACCATGTAATTCCTTTTGTTTCCATTGTTTTATTTTTTCTTTTTCTTAATCAATTTTATTAGATGTTTGTTGAGTTTGGTTTACGGCGAGTCTAAGTGGAGTATAGTTAGTATCATTGTGAACTATGACTTTATGGATATTGCTACTTGTTGACTTCTCAAGGAAGAAGTGTTTAAGACGCATGATTTGGTTCTCTCTAAGCACGGTTATATGAATAAGACCTCTTCCGCCTTTGTCTCTCTTAATTGTCAATCTTTCAACAGCTGATTTGGGATGCAAGTATCTAAATTTAGTGAGTGCTGTGCGAGTTTTTCGTTCTAAATTAATTGTGTCTGTTTTGGACCACCTAACTGTTCCAAAAAAATATGTTAAAATGGGTATGGTAAAGGTGTTAATTGCCTTTATCAGGTTTCTTGCAGTTAGTTGCTTTTTGTAAATGAGGTTGACCCTTTTCACGTATTCTTTTATAATGTTGTCCTTTATTCTTTTGTGATCTATTTGGTTGGTTTGCTCTATACCTAAATATTTATAAAATTGTCCTGGTTCGAGACATTCTATAATCCCATTGCTTGTAGTATCTATGTTTAGTTCATATAATTTTATTATTATTATTATTATTTTGGGGTATCTATAAAGTTTTCTCATCTGGTTAGGCAATGTAAATATATAATTGTAAGCAAACATGGTAAACGTACATAAATATCAATAAAATAAATACACAAAAAATACATAAATATATAAAAACCCAACCAGATGGAAGCCCTCGGCAGAGGAGACCAGACGGTCGAGGGTTAGGGGGAAAGGGAAAGAAATCGGCGGACGATGCGGGCGGTATCGAGGAGCACCGCCTTTTGCATTTGAGCTTGGAGCGGTCCGTCACGGAGTCCCAGTCGCCTCAGATGACCCGAGAGGCTGACTGGAATTAACCCATTCGCAGAGACGACTACAGGTATAATTTCGGCCGGCAATTTACCCCACATGTCGGTCACCTCGTGAGCCAGGTCCAGATATTTAGTCAGCTTATCTGTTTCGGCTTTCACGAGGTTCTCGTCATAAGGAATGGTAATGACGACCAAAAATATCCTTGACTGTGCCCGGTCCATCAGCACAATATCAGGCTTATTCGCAAGAATAGTCCTGTATGTGATGATGGCCCGGTCCCAGTAGAGCCTGGCGCAGTCATTTTCGAGCACGGCTTCCGGCAAGTACTTATAATACGGCAGTTTCTGATCCACGAGACCGTATTTCAGAGCGAGCTCCTGGTGTAGAATCCTGGCTACTAAGTTGTGCCTGTGCAAATACTCAGAGTTAGAAAGCGCCGAACAACCGGAGATGACATGCCTAAGTGACTCACCGGGATGGCGACATGCTCGACAGACGTCAACGGTGCCATCCTTTAGGATGTATCTCCGATAATTGTTGGTCTTAATAACCTGATCCTGTATCTCACAGACAAAATCCTCTGTTTCCCCAAAGAGGTCACCGAAACGTAGCCAGTGGAGGGAGGCGACTGTGTCCACAAAAAGCTCATGAAGAGCCTTGTAGAACCTCCCGTGGAGCTCCTTCTCCTTCCATACGGTCTCTCGGTCGGAAATGCCCTGTACTGCTGGGTCTTGCCATTGCTCGTTGGCTAAGGATAGAGGGGTAAGTACTTTATCACAGAAAATAACGCCCCTATAGTATGGATCATCCGCTCTCGTCAGAAAGAAATTACGGAGGCTGCACACTTCGCGATTATGCATGGTGAGCGCGCTTAAAAAGCCGCGCCCACCATGTTTCCGCGGCAAGTACAGCCTCATTACTGACGATCTCGGATGATGCATCCTGTGGGACGTCATTATAGTGCGGACTTTTCTGTCCAGAGCGTTCAGTTCGGTCTGAGTCTACCTGAGTATGCCAAAAGTATACATAAGAACAGGCATGATCCAACCGTTATATGCGTGCGCCTTATTCACACCGGACAAAAGGCTGTTAAGCACTTTGGTCAAGCGTGCATAAAACACATCGCAAACTGACTGTTTCATACCCGCCTCATTTAAACCGATGTTCTGTGACATACCCAGGTATCGGTATGTTTCAGCCTCGGAAAGGGTCTTTATGTTGATGGGCATAGATAAGTCTATGCCCTCAGAGTTAGCAACCCTTCCCCTTTCAACATGGAAGATCGCACACTTATCCGTCCCCAGCTCCATTCCATTGCTAAAATCACACGTGATGTTTAGCAATTCCATAAGATGGGAGCGACTGGAGGCGAATAACTTGAGATCATCCATGTAGAAAAGGTGGGTCACTTTTGTACCTCCTTTCCGAAGCTGAAATCCCCTCCCGGAGCCCCCCATTAAGGTACTGAGAGGGTTCAGAGAGAGGCAGAACCAGATTGGACTCAAACAATCGCCCTGGAAGATATCCCTTCTTATCCTTATGTGGTTCTCCGCAGCCGTCATCCGCTGGCCTAGATGATAAAGGATCGTACTCCACTGCCCCATACACTGCCCGAGGAAGTCTCGAACCGTACATTCAACCTTGTACAGCTCGAGGATCCTCTTAAGCCATGTATGAGGCACCGAGTCGAAAGCCTTTTTGTAGTCTATCCAGGCGGCGGAGAGGTTCCGACGGTCGCGTTTAACCACCTTGCCAATGACCGCGTCAATGAGGAGTGGTTCCTTGGTTCCACGACCACCGCCCCAACATCCATTATGAGCGCGCGACATCACCTGATTTGAGTTCAGGTGACGAGTGATTCTCGCGCTCAAAATGGATGTAAGTGTCTTGTATATGGTAGATAGACTCGTTATGGGGCGGTATTTGCTCGGGTCTGTGGAATCCCGGTCTTTAGGAACCAAATGAGTGATCCCAGTGGTGAAGAGTCTTGGGAGCGACTTTTGGTCGAGAGCCTCTTGAAACTGTCGGGGGAGCACAGCGTGACACACCACGAACCCCTTTAGCCAGTAGTGATGCAGTCCGTCGAGTCCCGGACTTTTCCAGTTCGGGGCTCTACGGACCGCCTCAGCTACGTCATCCGGCGTTTTGATGACGGGGTCCATGGGCGTAATATTCGCACACTGACTCGCCACAACTTCCGTCCAAGGGCCCTCGCTGTGGTTTACGGGCTCTGACCACAGACCGCGCCAGAATGCGATAGTGTCGGCCTGATTCGGTGCTGGGCCCGTTCCACGTACCATTGGTCGCTCCAATGATTCATAGAGCCTCTTCTGATCACTCTGGAAGAGACGATTCTGGTTGAACCGTGTCGACCTCTCGGTATATCGCCGAATCCGCTTCCCCCAAGCACCGATTCTCTGCTTCAGGTCGTCTATGCGCTCCGTCAGTTTTTGCGTTATATCCGGCTGGGACAAATATCAGTTTAAAATTTTAATATCAGCAAACGCCATCCTGACGGTGCGCACAATTCTCGGCCTATTATTGCCCGAACTGAAGCTTATCAGTCTGCCGATGAGGGCCCTGGCTTTTGCGATACGGTCCTCAATCCTTCTTCTCCACGCTGGGATAGCGCTACTGTGTCTAGTAGCGCGTCCAGCCGTGGGAAGTTTGGCACCAATAATACGGCAAACTGCCAGAGCGGCGCCGAAAAGAATTGAGTCCGTGTCGCATAGGTCCCGGCTGGCTTCCAAATAGGTCACCAGCATTGGGTTGAGAGCCCTAACGACAGCCCGATTCCGCTTACTTAGGGATATGCGCGGGAGTCGCGGTCGATTTTCGAGAGGCGTACTGCGCGTTTCCACAATCGCCTCCTCCAATTTACTCCTCATCTGCTCTAGTTCTTGGGTGACCATTCCATCATCGCCTGAATCAACCAGAGCGGGGAGATCCATAGCGCCCTCTATATGTGCCTGCTGTTCTGTGGCCTGTGGAGCCGCATCCCCAGCTATAGCCGGTTCATTCGATGAGGGAATAGCCTCACGCCGTAGTCGTTCGAGTTCGGTGTCATCAAATATTTTTGAGCGCATGATGTACCGAACTCGGTCTGCCAAGTTTTGCTCGGTAACGGTAATAGACGGCTCCAGCTCAGCATAGCATAGTCGATGCATCCTAGCCCGGTACGCAAAACCTCCAATTTCTTCCCCTTTCGCCCTAAAATACGCCCGCAATACGTTTGTATTCATATCCTTCGTCCAACGCATGCGGCGTACTCCACCAGCGGCGGGTGCCGCTTGCCGAGTCCGAGAGGACCCTGCCGACACCAAGCCATCTGATGGGGATGATGGATGCGAGGGGCTACTAGGTGGTCGTGTAGCACCTCGCGCTCGGCTGGCGGCCTGCATGCTGTCGCGTCCAGCGCCAGCTCCAGACGCGCCCCGGCGACCCCCAGGCAGCGGCCCTATACGCGGTCTATTCGTTTCCATCATCCATAAATTGGGCGTCAGTTAACGGGAGACGCCCAGACCCGGCGCCGTTTCATGATGGAGCCATATGCACAAACGGGCCTTTGCACCCTCAAGTTTGCCGAGGCACGGCGCTAACACCGCTTGGCAAGGTGCTGACTGATTGCGCCGACGTAGCAGTTTTGTCACTTAACTGTTACGTCAGCGGGCGATGGGGTCGTCACTTTCCTACGCCATTTTTATTATTATTATTATTATACATACACGGGCCGAAGCCAAGCGTGAGCAGGTGCTAGCTGATGGTGTAAGCGGAGGTGACGGATGAAGTGGTGAGGAATTTGCGTGTGAATCGGCAGGTGTTGAGAATGACAGTTTTCTGCAGGGTGTAAAGTGTGTGTTGGGGTACTTACAAAATATCTAAACTGCGTTGTAGGCTTTTAGGTATAACTCCGGTAGATGAGATAACTATTGTGACTATATGGAGGGCTTCTGCTTTCCATTGACGCTTCAGTTCTATTGCTAAATCTTGATATTTTGTAAGTTTTTCAGCAATGTTGGATTGAATGTTATGAGTGTTTGGTATGGCAATGTCAATAAGGTAAGTAGATTTGTTATTTTTGTCATACATTGTGATATCTGGCCTATTGAAGTGGATAGTTTTATCCGTGATAATTGTCCTGTCTCAGTAAATTCTATGATAATTATTTTCTAATAGAGTGTCCGGTTTATATTTGTAATATGGTGTCATTTTTTGTATAAATTTGAATTTAAGCGCAAGATGTTGGTGTATTATGGAAGCTACCTGGTCATGTCGGTGTTTATAGTCGGTTTGTGCAAGGGCTCTACAGGCGGATGTAATGTGTTGTATGTTTTTGGGACTAGAGTGGCAATGTCTGCAAGTATCGGTGGGAAGGTTAGGTGCGCGTATTATGTGCCTCTGGAAGTTTCGAATATCGATGACCTGGTCCTGGATCGCTAACATGAAGGCCTCCGTCTCTGGGAAGAGTTCACCGCGCCTCAGCCATGCGTTCGACGCTTTTTGTCGACATGTGGCTGCTGCAGGTCGTGATAGTGCCTTCCGTGTAGGGACTTCTGTTGCCATGAGGCGATCTTCTCTTCTACGTCAGTGATCCGTTCGTTGCGTTGTGTATTTCGGTCTGCAAGGTTAAGTGGTGTGAAGCGTTTGTCGGCTAAGGTTACTATTTCGTGGAGAGGTGAGTGTTCTGAGCGTTGATAGAAATATTGTCGAAGGCATTTGATTTGTTTGTTATGCAAGTTGAGGACATCTATTATACCTCGTACCTCCATCTGATCTTGAAAGGGTCATCCTTTGTACGCAGGATCTAGGGTGGTGCTTGCGGTGAGCCGTTAGAGTGGTATTTATAATACGTTGTAGATTGATAAGGTCACCTTGAGTCCAGTTTATTAGACCAAACGAATATGTTAGTATGGGGATTGCGTAACTGTTGATAGCTTTTGACATGTTGCGGGAGTTGAGCTGAGACCGGAATATACTATTGAGCCGATGTTTAAATTTCTTTTTGAGACCTTCTTTCGTTTCCTTTTGGATGAATTTGTCGGGCTTGTTGGAAATCTAAGTATTTATATGAGGCCAAGGGTTCTAGGGGTTCAATCGTGTCTCCTGATAGGCTATAGCTATTACGGTTAATTTTTCCGTTTTTAACCGAGAACGTTTTGCACTTGTCGATCCCAAACATATGAATGTCGTTTGAGAAAGATTGGGTGATGTCTGCAAGGCGATGCAGTGACTGTGTAGTGTTACTGTATAGTTTTATATCATCCATGTATATCAGGTGTGTAAGAGTGGTGTGTTTGTGTGGAGTGATGATAGAGTAACCATGATTGGTTTTGTTCAGCATTTGCGAGAGAGGGTTTAATGCGAGGCAGAACCATAAAGGGCTGAGCGCATCACCTTGGAATATTCCTCGACGTATTGGAATTTCTGGTGTTTCTATACAAGAAGTTCCTATGATTTTTAAAGTAGATTTCCAGTGCTGCATTGAGTTTTTAAGAAAATGTATAATTTGTGGGTGAATTTTATAGTGTTGTAGTATATATAGGAGCCAGCTGTGCGGTACGGAGTCAAATGTTTTTCGGTAGTCTATATACATTGTGTTGATGTTTTTCCTATTAGAAATAGCTTGTTTCATTGCTACGGAGTCTATTATAAGTTGCTCTTTGCACCCCTGACTACATTTTCGACATCCTTTTTGTTCTTCAGCAAGAATGTTGTTTTTGGCTAAATGTTGATGTAAGAGTTCGGCTATACATGCTGTAAGTAGTTTATAAATGGTTTGGAGACATGTGATAGGTCTGTATTTGGCAGGATTTTGATGATCAGCGTCTTTCGGAGTCATGTAGGTGAGGCCTTGTGTAATGTATCGGGGAATTATGTCTGGTTTTTGTATAAATTTATTGATATGGTTATGAAGTAGAGTATACCAGTAGTTATGTATGCGGTCGCTTCCAGGTGCTTTCCAGCTATGGGATTTTTTTAATATATGCACAAATACTTCCAAAGGTATTTGTTTAAATGCCGTCGGTGTGATAGTATCAGTTACTTGAAATCTGTGTTCAGCCATTCCGCCTCTGTGTTGTGGTGAACCGGCACAGACCATATACCAGACCAGAAGCTATGTAATTCATTGGCAGGTGGTAATGGTGCATCTTGCCTATTCCTATGTGTGTCATGTTGCGTGTCTGAAGTCAGGCTCCTGTAAAATTGTTTTTCATTGTTGATAAACTGGCTATTTTGTGACTTCCTTAACTGTACACTTGTACAGTTAAGGTATCTTTTTAATCTGCTAACTGCCGCATTCAGTTTTTGTTTAAGTGTGTCAAGGAATTGTTCATCTCTCAAATTGGGTTCTTCGTGCTGTGAATGTATTTGGTATTTATTTTTTATTGCTTCTACTAAAGTTATGAGTCTATTGCTTCTGTTGCCTTTGATATATTCTGTTAGTCTTCCAATGTCTCTTCTGAAATCCTGTATCTTTTTTGTCAACCTAGTCTGCCAGGCGGGTTCTTTATTTCGAATTTGGGTGGGCAGTGTGTTTGTGTCTCTGATTTTGGTTCCATTACTTATAGCTGCTGTGTATGCCGCGCAGTAAATTATGGTCTGAGTGGTCTCAAAGTCCTGCTCTCTCGATATGTAATTTGGTAATATATCAGTGTTTATAAAACCTACAATTTGGGCTAGCCTTTTAGAAGTTTTTTGTTTTGGTATATAAGGTCGTTTAGTTGGGTTGGTGTTCCGAAATTTGTCTATTGCCATTCTAAACAGTTCCTGGATATTTTCCGAGTCGTTATTTTTTATTGCTTGGTTTTGTTGAGGTTCAAAGGCTTGAGTAGGTACCACTGATTCGTCAGTTTGAGATTATAAGGTTAAACTAGGTGAATGCACGGGAGTGTTACTTTCTACAATGTATGGATGAATGTCAGCTTCTTGTGAGTTTTCTGTTTCGGCTGTAAGGGTCGTGTGTTGTAATGTGATATGTGAATAATTACTTTCTAAATTGTCTCGTTGAGAATTCAGCTTGCTTGATATATTGTCACGTATCTCTTGAAGTCTTTGGTCATTAATCATTTTGTCGTTCAATATTACTCTGAGCTGATCTGATATTCTCTGTACACTTACACCTGTTAACTCAGGATGTTCATTTATGACTGCTTGATGGAGGGGTCGACGATAAGCTGATTTATTTTCTCCAAGTTCGGTGATTTTGTAGTAATTTCTTACAATAGATTCGTTTTGGTCAGCTGTCCATCTTCTTCTTTGTGTTAAGCCTTGCTGGCTGCTAAAATGTGGTTGCGTGATCGAGTCGGTTTGTATGTGGTTGGTATTACTGTATGTTTGTTGTAAGTATACTGACACTTCATTCCTTATTTGATCTATAAGTTTTTGGGGAAGTAATTTATTTCTAAGTATAGCTCTGCATTGATCTCCCAATCTTTGTTTTGATGCCTGCATCTGTGGGTACTTATTAGAGAATTCTTTATGTAGGTGATTGAGGTATATTTTGCTAGTATTTAATTTAGTGGCTATGAGGTACAGTTGGGGCTCATATTATTAGAGCCACAGTAAAAAAGTAGATTTATTTTATAATGATTTCTTATATTTACGCGAACACTACACATTGAATAAAACTGTTTTTTATGGATTTTATCGCGTTTATTTTATTATTTTTATTCCCGACGTTTCGAGTGCTTTTCAGCAACCCATGGTCACGGAGGGGACTGAGATGTTTGACGTCCCGATGTCACAGTTAGCTAGGCTACCTTCAGTTTTTTAATATTAATTTTTGGTTCGATTTACGCAGAATGAACTTACAGTATCCTGAAGTCTTGTAGTGTTATGCTTGGGTTTGAATTTAATTTTGTTAATTATAGGATCCCAAGCAGATGGCAGCACCCATCCATCTTCTCTATTGAAATTAGGATGTTTTTTAATTTCAATAGCCTCGCGTATCATCCTTGGTAGGAATCGGTGTTCTTTTGCAAGGATTTGTGGTCTATCAAATCTGATGTAATGGCGGGGACGATCTTGAACATGTTCACAGACTGCAGACTTCCCAGAGCGTCGGTGCTTCACGTCAGCTATATGTTCTTTCACGCGGGTTTTAATGGATCTTTTTGTTTGTCCTATGTAAGAGAGACCACATTCGCAATCAAGCTTGTACACTCCTGCATCTTGTAGAGGGATATTACACTTGACGGATGGTAAAAATTGACTAATCTTCTTCGGCGGCTTGAAGTATGTTTTAACAGTAGCTCGCTTCAAGATGTAGCCAACCTTGTCTGTGACTCCTCTGACTTAGGGTAGTACAGCAGGCACACGCTTGACTGTGGTCGGCTTCACTCGGTCACTGTGACGTAGGCGCGGGACCCGAAGCTTGTTGTCTTGCAATACTTGCTCGAATCAATATCAAAATAATAAGATAAAGAATAGAAAATAAAAAGAGAAAAAATATCAAAATAATAAGATGTTCCAGCTGTAAGATAATGCTCTCAAAGTGGGTGTCTGTTTCTGATTTATATGTTTTCTTCATATATAATATTATGTAGTTTTGTATGTTGTTTTCACTCTGCCAGTAGTTACTCATATTATAATAAAGTATAAGTTTTCATTCATTGCGTTATTCCCGCTTCAAAACTCTGTTGGTACCTACAAAGTTTGTTCCATTATCGTTATATACGTGACTGGGAACCCCTCGACGAGAACAGAACCGTTAGAATGCTGAAGTAGTTAAGACTGATACGAGCTCCAAATGAACCGATTTGCTGCAGAAACAAACGAGAACTGCAATATAACCCTTTGAAGTGCGTATAGAACGACCCTTGTTCATCTTCAGTTCCACATGCCCTACATTTAGAATGTGATTAAAGTCGTCGCTAAATTCAAAGGATTGCGTGATTTTGATAATGATGGTTAAAGCTCTATTTAGCTTCACAGGTGTTAATGTTAATGACCTGCTTATAACGCAGTTATTTGATGCGTCGCGCCGGACTCGAGAGCGCGCGATGAAACGTAATACCCATGCTATTGTTCTTACAATATGGGTAAACTGCAATTTTGTTGTTGATTAATAGACGATTTGATTGATAATCCGGTGACGGATGCTTCCAAGTCACGGAGATGATGCCGTTGCCAAGTGCTCCGGTATCCTAATGCATTATATGCGTCTTCTCAATCTCGTCGGTGAGACCCGCTTGTGGGAGGCCGACTCGACCGATTCGCTATTGCACTTTAGACACAGAAATACATAGGCAAAAAATGCTTTTAGTGATTGATAGAGTGTTGATTACCAATCACTGCCGTTGGTGATGATGTATGCTGTAGCACGAACTTGTTCACTGTGCATTGTCTTGAAAAATTACGTGTCGTTTTTGCTGAATAAGCGGTAATACCTACATGGGCAGCACTAAACGAGCGAAACGAAGACACGTTGTCGAACCGCGTGATCCCGCTTATATCTTACCGGCACTAGATCAATGCTCGAAGAACCCTAAAGATGTACGGAACACCTTTAAATGATATATGATATAAGAAAAAAATATTTTATTTAAACTTGATAATGATATTGATACAAAATTGATAATGATATAGAACACGTCCGCCGTGTTCGGAATGCAAACGTACGTCCTGGTCTTTCCTCTGTTAAAGGCTGATAGTTTCGTAGATGCGTTCTAATGCTGTCAAATCTCTCCTTCAGACTTTCACGTTCATGATCTATTCTTGGTCCGCTTGGTACATCTGCTTGGCACCATAAAGATGTACGGAACACCTTTACATGATATATGATATAAGAAAAAATGATATTATTTAAACTTAATAATAATATTGATACAAAATTGATAATGATATAGAACGCGTCTCGTTCATGATCTATTTTTGGTCCGCTTGGTTCATCCGCTTGGTACCATAAAGATGTACGGAACACCTTTAAATAATATATGATATAAGAAAAAATTATATTATTTAAACTTAATAATGATATTGATATAAAATTGATAATGATATAGAACGCGTCACGTTCATGATCTATTTTTGCTCTGCTTGGTACATCTGCTTGGTACCATAAATATGTACGGAACACCTTTAAATGATATATGATATAAGAAAAAATTATATAATTTAAACTTAACTATATAATTATATAATTTAAACGGTGAGCTGAAAGTGGGGAAATTTGGAATAGGGCAACGGAACCCAAGGGGCCAGCAGCTGGCCGACTTCATGGAGAAAGAGGGACTCTTTATGATGAACTCTTTCTTCCAGAAGCGGCCCCACAGGAAGTGGACCTGGTCGAGCCCCGACGGTTCGACAAAAAATGAGATTGACTTCATTATGACGACCAAACGACAACTGTTCAGTGATGTCTCAGTGATCGCGAGGGTGAAAACCGGCAGCGATCACCGAATGGTTAGAGGCACACTGAACCTAAACGTTAAGTTGGAGAGGTCTCGTCTAATGAAGTCAACGCTCCGTCCCCCTCGTGCTCTAATCCAAAGTCCCGAAACCTTTCAGCTCGAGTTACAAAACCGTTTTCAGTGCCTAGAAGACTGCAATGAAGTGGACGATTTGAATGACAAGCTCGTGGAAACTGTCCATGCGGTCGGAGCTAAGTTCTGCAAGACCCGCCGCAGAAGAACACAAAAACTCTCCGATCACACTCTTAATCTCATGGCTGTTAGACGGGAGATGAAGCTACATTCTTCAACAGATTTGGCAGCATACAGGCAACTGAACAGACAGATCTCCAAATGCATGCGGCGGGACTTACGCAACTTCAATACAGCTCGTATTGAAGAAGCGATCAAGCGGAACCAAGGCTCCAAAGTCTTTGCCAGAGATCTGTCTGCCAGAAAGAGCCAACTGTCAAAGCTGAAGACCGAATGTGGCAGCATCGTTTCCGGGGCACCTGAGATTTTGAGTGAGATTGAGAGGTTCTATGGGCAGCTGTACACGTCATCGTTGGAGCCACACGCAAGTGTGAGTAACGATCCAAGAGCGAGTCTTATCCGACATTATTCCGATGATATCCCGGACGTCAGTCTGAGCGAGATTAGAATGGCTCTCCAGCACCTTAAAAACGGCAGGGCCCCAGGCGAGGATGGAATTACAGCGGAGCTTCTGAAAGCGGGTGGAAAACCGGTACTTGAAGTCCTTCAGAAGCTCTTTAATTCCGTCCTCCATGGTGGCATTACACCGGAGGCGTGGAGCAGAAGTGCGGTGGTCTTGTTCTTCAAGAAAGGCGACAACGCTCTCTTGAAGAACTACAGACCGATTTCCCTTCTGAGCCGCGTCTACGTGCTGTTTTCGAGAGTCATTACGAATCGTCTCGCGCGCAGACTTGACGACTTCCAGCCTCCCGAACAAGCCGGTTTCCGAAAAGGCTTTAGCACCATAGACCACATACATACCCTACGGCAAATTGTACAGAAGTCCGAGGAGTACAATTTGCCACTATGTCTGGCGTATGTGGACTATGAGAAAGCCTTTGATTCCGTCGAAATTTGGGCGGTGCTGCAGTCCCTTCAGCGGTGCCAAGTTGACTGTCGGTATATCGAAGTGTTGAAGTGCTTGTACAGTAGGGCTACGATGGCTATCCGAGTACAGAACCAGAGTACGAAACCTATCCAATTGCAGAGAGGTGTAAGACAGGGTGACGTCATATCCCCGAAACTCTTCACCGCTGCATTGGAAGACGTTTTCAAGCTTCTGGACTGGAAAGGATACGGTATCAACATCAATGGCGAGTACATCACTCACCTTCGATTTGCCGACGATATAGTCCTTATGGCAGAATCGCTGGAGGACCTAAGCACTATGCTCAATGACCTCAATAGTGTTTCCCAACGGATAGGTCTTAAGATGAACATGGACAAAACAAAGATCATGTTTAATGTCCATGTCACACCTATGCCGGTAGTTGTTGGGAACACTAAGCTCGAAGTTGTTGACGAGTATGTTTACCTGGGACAAATAGTCCGACTAGGTAAGTCCAACTTCGACCGAGAGGTCAATCGACGGATTCAACTCGGCTGGGCAGCGTTCGGGAAGCTACGACACATCTTCTCGTCAGACATACCTCAAAACCTTAAAACGAAATTGTACAACCAGTGCGTGTTGCCAGTGATGACTTACGGAACTGAGACGTGGTCCTTCACTGCTGGCCGTATGAGGAAGCTCAAGGTCGCTCAGCGAGCTATGGAGAGGGCTATGCTCGGAGTTTCTCTGCGTGATAAACTCAGAAATGAGGACATCCGCAGTAGAACCAGAGTGACCGACATAGCCCAACGGATTAGTAAGCTGAAGTGGCAATGGGCCGGCCATATAGCTCGAAGAACCGACAACCGATGGGGAAGAAAGGTTCTCGAGTGGCAGCCTCGTACCGGCAAGCGAAGTGTAGGGCGTCCCCCCACTAGATGGAGTGACGACCTGGTAAGATATGCAGGAAGTCGATGGATGCAGGTGGCTCAGGACCGTGCTTTGTGGCATTCTTTGGGGGAGGCCTATGTTCAGCAGTGGACTTGTGAAGGGCTGTAATGATGATGATGAAACTTAATAATGATATTGATACAACATTGATAATGATATAGAACACGTCCGCCGTGTTCGGAATGAAAACGCACGTCCAAGTCTTTCCTCTGTCGAAGGCTGGTAATTCTTCTCATACTCCAACCAATAGTTGTCCAGAGTGTTTAATCTGCGTTTGATATAGTCCTTAGTCTTCCTATCAGATCCGTCCTTCTTGAAATCGGTGTACAAATTTTTAATTGCTGTTGGTAGCTGCTGCTGCGTAGTGAGGACATCGTTCTCAGACATCATGATATAATGATAAGTAAAATGGAAAGATCTTACTTGATATGATGCTGCTTGCTGATTGTGCTGAGGTAGTTGACGCGTTCGTGCTGTAGTGGTGGTGAGTACTCAGTGGAGATGCTGATATGCTGATACGCTACAAGCTGCTACTGCTGGGCGCCGCTCCAAGACTTGCTACGCCCTCGAATCTGCTTGATACTTGATGCTTGGTTACTCCGATGGCCAGAGCATATTGATAATGATAAGAAGCTGCACACTTATTAGTACAGACCGAAAAGCTATTGCACACGTCACTTAGTGCACTATGTCGCAATAGGTCACTGAGCGGAAACACTTTTTTCGGTCGTTAAAACCCGAATTATAAGTCCCGCTACGGAGCTCGAAAGGCCAAAAAATGATGCTTGATTGTAGATTGCTTGTTCTTGCTTGTGAAATCGTTCTGCTTGGTGTGCTTGATGAATGCTTGGAGAGGGCTTGCTTGGTGTGCTTGGTGAATGCTTGCTTGTTTTGCTTGGTTTCCTTGGTGAATGTTTGGAGTGCTTGCTTGGTGTACTTGATGAATGCTTGCTTGGTGAATGCTTGGAGTGCTTGCTTGGTGAATGCTTGATATTGTTACTGGTTCTCAGTGTATTTGTAGACTCAGTACACGTAGAGCGCCGTCTCAATTCGGCTGGTGAGACCCGCTGGTGGGAGGCCAACCGAACCGATCGCACTGCACTTGAGATCCACAAAACACTGATCTGTTTGCTCGAAGGACCAACAAAAATGTAGGGAGTAACTACATTTTTATTATTTAAAATGATAATTTAATATGATATTGATAATGATAGATAAAATGATAATGACTGCTTGATATGAATGCTTGAAGTGCACTGCTCGACGAGTACAGGGCGTTAAAATGCTGTGTTAATAGACTGCTAAGTTAACAAATTAAATACATCTAGGTCATTGTGAAATATGTACGTTTCACCGTACAACTTGCATGAGCCATAAATCAGGACCTAGCCTGAGGAAATCAGGTCCTTGAAACCAGCGATGATTCTCATCGAAGGTGGAAGGAAAACTTCTAGTGGCGTCGCCTGTCACGTTACCCATTGCCATTTACATAGCCTACAGTGACCTTCGATCTCAGCCAGTCGATGAGCAGCGAATGGTTTTAAAGCACGAGGAGTTTGACTTAATCCACGTGAACACTGTACGTGAGTCCACCCAGAATACTCGTTCGGATATCATATACCTGCTCTCTTATTTGACAGATGCAGCTATTCGGCTGCCCATAAGAGCTGCTTGTAATTCAAGCCTTGGAATGGAAATCGGGAAAGCTACTCTTGCCTTAGCGGCGATCAGCGTAATTTGCCTCTCTTCTCGCTTGTCCGTGGTGACATAATACACCGTGGTCGCGTACGCTCTTTCACTAGCGTCCGTGAACGTATATAACTCTCCCTGCTGATGCCTTCAGCAACGGGTCAAGGTACTTCTAGATGACCTAACTTCCTAACTTCCTATTAAAGTTGGTAAAAAATTACTTCGCGTACATCCGTTCGATAAGATAAAATGATGTGTCTTACCTAGTTTGAAGAGCAGCTCCCGCCCTCCCTCAATTGCGTGCACTATCACCGTCACAACTAATCCCACCAACACTACTACCCAACATCACTACACTAGGAAAGACACACCACTGATGACAATACGACACGTGTTTCGCCT
Organism: Parnassius glacialis; assembly: GCA_033319125.1. Lineage (NCBI taxonomy): Eukaryota > Metazoa > Arthropoda > Insecta > Lepidoptera > Papilionidae > Parnassius > Parnassius glacialis. Next base: position 18,271,406 of record JAVANC010000001.1, on the reverse strand, counting down.
CTACACGAGGCATCTTCAGATAATCTAGACTCGGCGGTGGCTGGCCGCTAAGTTAGCGGCGAGCCAAAACAACTCCTTATAAAAATAATTTCCTTTTGAACTCTCTATGTCTATGTATGTAAAGTCGACTCTTCGACTGTCGAGTCGACAGCTTAACACTGCTGTATTTCGTATGGTGCGGGTAAAGAACCGGAGACGCTTTTTACTGGAAAAAAGGCATCCCATCTTAGTCCTCACGGGTGACAACGCATCTGCATTTTGATTCTTTCTTTATTGAGGATAGATGTAGATGTCTATGGGTCAGAGCAACCACTTACCATCAGGTGGAGTAGTACTCGTTTGTTACCCTATACTACAAAAAGTTTCCTTTTGCACTCTCTATGTCAATTACTGTTGTTCTACTGCGAATATTGTCTTTACGATCTTATGCTTTGCTTTTGAATGCACTATATTTTTGTATTGCTATTTTTGAATTTGCAACAGGAGAATTGGAAACAGCATAACTGCTACCAGGACCGGTACATAGTAATGTACTGCCAGGAGATTCCTGGCAATGGGGTATGCCCCGAGGCCCGAGACCTGCTGTGTGCTAAATATTATACACGCAAAGGACAACGTAGGAGGCTAGTGCCTTCCTTGTCTAAATTACACCTACCCCTGTTCATTCTGAAACACTATTGTTTTCATAGGAAAACATATTATGTTTTCCTTATGAGTCTTAATGTTTTTTATCTGTTATCACAAGAGCAAAATAATCATAAGTGCTAAAATATATTTTTATCCAAAATAAGTATCTTTTTTAATTAGATATTATATTAAAATAGATACTTTTATTTGTATTGCAAAGCTGATTACTGTTGAATTGAACATGACTATAAATTAATCTAAAAACAAACTATTATGTAATTAACTCTCGACCGGGGAATCGAACTCCGAACTTTCGTTCGACATATTGATTTCTTTTTATAAGATAAGGGTAACAAACGAGCACACAGTCCACCTTATGGTAAGTGGTTGCTGTGGCCCATAGACATCTACATCTCTCCTCGATTACGAATCAAAATGCAGATGCGTTGTCACCAGTGAGGACTAAGATGGAATGCCTCGTTTCCAGTAAAAAGGGTTTCCGGTTCTCTACACTCTCCATACGAAACACAGGAGCGTTAAGCTGCCATATTACGCTGGTATTCTGTGAGAGCGTGGTCCTTCCCCGGTCGAGCCGACCCATTCGTGCTACAACTATCCTACTAAAATAGCTGCAGCATGGCTCTACCACGTTGTGAATTTATTCATTTTTAACATAGATTGCTCCATGTTGAAGTACCTTGCATAATTTAATAGCAATGTTTACTGAACGTAAGATTATTTATTTTTTGAAAGGAAGTAAATAATAAATTATTTTTAAGCGCGTCGCCAACAGGTGTTTAGGTTAAACTTCAGTTAAATTTTATGTTTGTTTGCAATACTGATATGTTGTGACCACTGAGGACCAGGATTACCTCTTTATTATTGAAAAGGGTCTCCGATTCTCATCACTCGTCACAACCAATACACCAGCATTAGGTACTTACTCTGTAAGAAAGCAAATTTAGTAATCGTAATTTTAGAATCTTTGGCTATGCAAGACGACAGATGGTGCAATTCGTACTGATTCCCTGAAGTTTTTATTTTTATTTAGATAAAATATGTACGACCGCAACTGCTTAAATACAGACTCCAGAAAAACGTCGCAGTAAAGATTTTTCAATACAACGTGAAAATATGTTAAAAAAATAGTAGGTTTTGCACTACACTAACGCTTATTTGTAAACAGTGTTAGGAGTAGAACTACCAGGAATGCCTGTAAAAATATCGTCGGATTAAAAAAAAGAACCATAAAGAGCTGGTTGTTTTAAAGTGAACTGACACTTAGGTTATAGGCTCGAAACGCGTATCGTCAGGCCATGAACAAAGCGAAACAAGAACCTAGACAGACAGTGACATAGCATGGTATAATCAAGTACATAGTCCAGTATATTACCAAATACATAATTTGGTAAATAATCAAGAAATATTAGAGTACATAGCAATATAAAATGTAGTGATGAAATTAATTTTCGTGGGTCATACCTCCTTTAAGTCGCCATTTATGGAAAGGAAAAGTCTTATAAGTACAAAGTTATAAAATAATAAACTTGCTAATTGCAATTTGAGAATCGACCGTGATGCAGACCGGTGTAGAGAAGAACGTCTTTTTCACTACAGTTTAAGTTTGTACTGCAATTCCCGGGAGGGATGAACAATCCGCATACTTATGTAAGCTTATACGGAGCCCTAATACTAGTTGTTAGAACTATTTTTCTGTCGTGGAGCCTGTCTGAGTAGGCTCCACCCTTTTACCTGTTCCTGCCGCCGAATAGCAGTGTGTAGAGAGCCAGTATAATAATAATTAATAACAGGCTTCGAGGCATTCCAGCTTAGTTCTGGGACGTGAAAACGCATCTGTAGCCTACCTTCTTTGAAGTTGATGTTGCCACTTACCATCAGGTGCACTGTAAGCTCGTTTGTCAGTTCAGTTTCATTTAAAAAAAAAACCCTAAGTCCGGTATTTTTCACTCATCCGTAGATGGATGCAGGATGTAATAAGATTTGTGGTAAGGGGACAATTTTAAGTCATTCAATGAAACCTACTTATTACGTATATTTTTGGTATTTATGTACAAATCTTGGTTGAAACCGAAGTTTGCAGTAAATTTTTATGCTGCTTTTTAATTTGAGGTATTACGTCTTAAGTCTAAGGTATAAAATATACACCTGTTTTATTTCAGTAATTTTATTTCAACCTTATTCAATGGAACATTGTTTACATTCAATTTTATAAATTAAAGCTAACCTGAGTGGTGAATTAAGTGTCTTCCATTTTAATCTTGTAATAAATTTGAGTCTTGTCAAGTGAAGAATGCAGCACCTGCACATAAAATACCTAATTTTATTTTATATCATCAACTAAGTAATAAAGTAGACAGAAGCGATGATAAACTTTGCATCGCTAATTATTTAATTAAAATTTGCCCGGCGGTGAAGGAAAATATCGTGAGGAAACCTGCAAGTCTGAGAAATAAGAAAAAACATATTTCGAAGACATGTGAAGTTCGCCAACACGCATTGGGGGCAGCGCGGCGGACATTTCCTTGCCCTAAAACCCTCTCAGAAATGAGAGGAGGCCTGTGCCCAGCAGTGGGACGTAAATAGGCTGCAACTTTACTTTACTTTATTCATATCAACAATATTGTTTGTACAATTTTATTGTTCACAAAATGTGTGTCACGCAATTTGATTTTTTTAAAATTAGTATATAAAACAATAAAGATAAAATCAAGTTAAGACTATGCTTTCATTCATTCAGTCATTCATTACAGCTTATCAAAGGTATACTAGTCTAGAGGAGATTTTTGCCATAGTTGCCACGCTCGGCAGGTGCGTTGCCAACCGCATTTTTTTATTATTATTATTGTGAGTTGTCATCAAGAAGATGCAACTCCTGTTTAATTTTATTTTGTAGCCCTTCACACTACTCACGGGATGACAAGGGGTAATGGATTCTCTATTGAAGAGAAGATTACGCTCGATAACTTGAAATTATATAGTTCAAGGATCCCATTCTACATACCTGCAATTACCGTCCTCTTGTCGTTTACTTTCAAATGTAACTATTCGCCTTAGATTGCTGGAAAAATAAAGTCTATTAGTTCTCTCATTACGTTTAGATTATATGTAATGGTAAAATCTCGTGATATTATTTAACTGGTGCACCACAAGCCGGCACGTTTCCAGGCCAATCGCAGCTCTTCGTTTGGTAGTTGAAAGACAGACCAGCTGGGCATATCAATGAAACGAATATTCTGTTATAGCACATTAGGAATTGGTCACAACAACCCGTGCCCGCAGGATAAATTTCACCATTTCGACAGTTAGTCGTATTTGACGGCGTTTTTACAGATATGGCACACGGTTCTGGCACTTTTGGTACTATTTCAGTAAGCGCAGGTGTAGCACACGGAGATGCGGTACAATTTCCTTGTCTTGAAGCAGATGTGGGACACGGTTCTGGTACTTTTAGTACTATTTGAGTAGGCGCGGGTGTAGGACACGGAGGTGCGGGTGTAGCACACGGAGGTGCGGGTGTAGGACACGGAGGTGCGAGTGTACGACACGGAGGTGCAGTGCAAATTTCTTGCCTCGGCACAGATGTGGCACACGGTTCTGGTTCTTTTAAGACTATTTCTGTAGGCGCGGGTGTACAACACGAAGGGGAGGTGGAAATTTCTTGCCTCGGTGCAGATGTGGCACACGGTTCTGATGCTTTAGGTACTATTTCAGTAAAGCAAAGAGATGTATTCGAAATCTCTTGTTTCGCTGCTGCAGGTTGTGATAGCACGTAGGATTGCCAGTTCTGAGGCTGTGGTTTGGATTTCACTAAAATAAAACAAAATGTTATTAAAAAAATACAGAGTTTAAACATTAAATTAATGAAAGCAAAGTCATCACATACCTTGTATTGTCAGCGCCAACAAAAACGCAAATAGGTACATAGCCCGCAACATGATTAATATCTATTGATGAGTTAACGAGTAAAGTGAACTGCTGCTCTTTTGCTGTTTGACTGCCCTTTCTACAAATTGTGTTAGTCTTATATTGAAGTACTCAATGACGTCTATATTTAAGTTTACTAATTAATAACTGGTTACATTAAAAATGCTCATTTACAATTCATCTAGCAGTTTTACAAGTTATTATGCCTACCGTTACAAAGACAAATGCAGTTACTTTTTAATTGGAAGCGACATTAGCCTAGCAGAGCCACGCTACAGCTATATTATGGTTGTAGCACGAATGGGTTGGCTCGACCTGGATAGGACCACGCCCTCGCAGAATACCAGCGTAAAATAGCAGCTTTGCTGCTGTGTTTCGTATGGTGGGTGTAGAAAACCGACAAAGGCGACAGAGGGAAATGAAACAAGAGATGGGCAGCAGCATCTTCCTGACTATATATATATATATATATATATATATATATATATATATATATATATATATATGTATATCGTACAGTATAGTTTATATATATACTCATATAACTGCAATATGGCTGAAACATGTATAAACTATTTTAGTATATTCATTAAGTGAATTTTGACGAAACTGAACAATTAATACGCAACCTCCTTCACGCATACACACACTGTCATACTTCACACTAGGAGGCTTAAATACACTATAGAACTTTAAATGACTTATTGATTAGTGATCTGTTTTGTATACAGTGAAATGTGTAATCTTAAAGGAAAGAGCGCCGCTGTCTGAAACACAGATATTAAGTTATCTAATTCAGACACATGTTCACTGAATTTTATTTATTGTTAAGCTGTATCTCAAAGTGTTGGTATACTATAAATTAAGATATTCTTTGCTTTAAATAATAAATTATTATTATTATTATTATAGCCCAATAGATAAAAAAGCCAAAGTAGCAAAGGGTAGGCCATATATTTAGCTCTAAATACCGACAACCGATGAGAAAATTCTTGAAAAAGTTCTCGAGGTGCCTGACGTGTGCACACTTCGCAAAAAAATGGTGCTCGGCTACTTTATCCTCATATTAATCCTTTTTTTTCTTATAGCAGAGCAATGTCTTTTAGTCAATCTACTTTAATGTCCCACGACCCACATATGGGTCATTGCTATTGTCTAGTGTCTGGATACCGGACAATGAAAGTGTTTAGTTGAAACTACATCAAGTTTATCTGCATTTTGGTTCTTTCCTTATAAACCTTTATGATGATTTTACGATGGCATACATCACCCCATTTCGTCCCGTGAGTGGCGTAAAGTGTGCCAATGGGATAAGCCAAAAAGATGGTCTCCGATAGATGGCGGTCTTATGTCTTTGAGTTCTTTGAAGTACTCAACAATGCAAGCAACAATGAGTGTTTCATACTATACTCTTATGGTACGAAATCGACTCATAAATTTTCTTACATTGCTTTACGCCATACCCACATGACAGACTTCCGACGTTTGGCTCCCAAACTGGAACGGACCGGGGCTGCCTTCAGGCGGCTCCTGCCGAACCTTGGGGGTCAAACGCCTCCTGCCGGAGGCTCTACGCGGGGATTGTGCGGTCCATGGCCCTTTACGGGGCCCCGGTGTGGGCGCGTGGTTTGGCGCGGCTTGCCGTCCACCACCTGAACGCGCCCCAAAGGGTGGTCGCCGTGAGAATGGTTCGCGGCTACCGCACGATCTCCCGCGAGGCGGCGTGCCTCCTTGCCGGATTGCCGCCATGGGATCTGGAGGCGATAGTCCTCGCGCGCCTGCACGAATGGCGCACGGAGGCACTATGCCGGGGGGAAACCCCGCTGCCGCGGCAAGTTGTCGTGCAGCGGACAGACTTCCGGCGTGATCTCATGGCGACATGGAGAGAGCGACTGTCGCAACCCCGTGCTGGGCACGCCACTATAGCGGCGATAAGACCCCTCTTTCAGGAGTGGCTTGAGAGACGCCACGGCGTCCTCACCTTCCGCCTGACGCAGGTCCTCACCGGACACGGTGTGTTCGGGAGGTTCCTGCACCGAATCGGGCGGGAGGAAACGCCCGGGTGCTCCCACTGCGAGGATCGACCGGAGGACACGGTGGAGCACACCGTGGAGGTGTGCCCTGCTTGGGCGGAGCACCGCCGTGTCCTCGTAGCGGCGATAGGCGGCGGCGACCTCTCGCGTCCTGCCCTGGTCGAAGCCATGGTCCGGAGCGAGACGGAATGGGATGCCGTCACCACCTTCTGCGAAGCAGTGATGCTAGCGAAGGAGGTGGCGGAGCGGGAGAAGGAGAGAGCAGCAGCTTTCCTTCCCGGCCGCCGCGGGAGACGCCCCGGGCGTCGGGGGCTACGTCGTGGCCCCCGGCCACCGTAGGCGCGGGCCTGTGGATGGCGAGCAATGGGTAGCTCGCCGTCCGTCCGTCTAACGACGACAGGCCGTGTCGACGGCGCGTTTTGTTCCACGCGCGCCTCAAAGAGCTGTCAGCATCGTGAAGGGCCCGCAAGGGCCGACGCCTGCCGGGGCTGCGGGCTGTTCGAAAGAGATACCGCGGCTCCGGAACGTAAGGGCACTGAAGGAACACGGATGGTTTTTAGTCAGTAAAAGTCTGACACTCCCTTCCGCTCCACCCAGAGCGAAAGGCGTCATTTGATGATTTTCCATCCGCAAAAAAAAAAAAGGGCATATTAGATCGAGCCATTGTGAAATATGTACGTTTCACCGTACATCTTGCACCTCTCAAGAAAGACAACGAGGGGTGAAGTTAGATTACTGCTTAATAACATTGTAAATAACTTACATACTTAATGTTAACAATTAAAGTAGGTAGAATTTTTAACAATAAATATATGATAAATTATCCTAATGAGAAGAAATATAATAAAATAATAAAGTGTCAAATAAGAAAAGAACAACTAACTAATAATTAAATGATTACATGGCAGCAAGCGATAGGATTTTTATAGTAACAACTATTTAATAGTTTCGGCTGGTGCAAATGACTGATAGATGATACAATGTTTAATGAGAAGTGACAATGTGATACTTATATGTAACAATTATCCTATAGTTCACGTGTTACAGGGCACGACACATTCATTCACAAGGTACCTCAAAACTTAATGGAACGATTAGTAATGGGAGAGGTAGCCTTATCGACACTTATCACTGATTCGCGTATATCTATCGGAATACTTTGCACGTGACGCACATTCACCACCACTTCACTAGCACTGTCACTATCCGCTGGGTGTGCAGCCTCCCCAGGCTGCCGCTGGTCGTGCGACGAACTTATAGAGGGTCCCGCCGGCGCCACAGCGCGTAGGCAACACATCTCGCTCTTAACCGTTGAAACACGAAGACACCGCTCACAAGCAACAGTGAGTCGGTGATGATATACCCGAGCGCATAGTGGTGTACATCGTGAATGCTTAGTTCACCACGAGACTGTTCCTTTAGTTCCGCTATTTGCATATTAAGTACACGCCATTTACTAATCCTCTCTTCTGTCTTCTGATATTCTGATTATTTGATAAAATAGTGTTATAATGATTAATCTCATCGAGTTCATGTTCCAGCTGTAAGATAATGCTCTCAAAGTGGGTGTCTGTTTCTGATTTATATGTTTTCTTCATATATAATATTATGTAGTTTTGTATGTTGTTTTCACTCTGCCAGTAGTTACTCATATTATAATAAAGTATAAGTTTTCATTCATTGCGTTATTCCCGCTTCAAAACTCTGTTGGTACCTACAAAGTTTGTTCCATTATCGTTATATACGTGACTGGGAACCCCTCGACGAGAACAGAACCGTTAGAATGCTGAAGTAGTTAAGACTGATACGAGCTCCAAATGAACCGATTTGCTGCAGAAACAAACGAGAACTGCAATATAACCCTTTGAAGTGCGTATAGAACGACCCTTGTTCATCTTCAGTTCCACATGCCCTACATTTAGAATGTGATTAAAGTCGTCGCTAAATTCAAAGGATTGCGTGATTTTGATAATGATGGTTAAAGCTCTATTTAGCTCCACAGGTGTTAATGTTAATGACCTGCTTATAACGCAGTTATTTGATGCGTCGCGCCGGACTCGAGAGCGCGCGATGAAACGTAATACCCATGCTATTGTTCTTACAATATGGGTAAACTACAATTTTGTTGTTGATTAATAGACGATTTGATTGATAATCCGGTGACGGATGCTTCCAAGTCACGGAGATGATGCTGTTGCCAAGTGCTCCGGTATCCTAATGCATTATATGCGTCTTCTCAATCTCGTCGGTGAGACCCGCTTGTGGGAGGCCGACTCGACCGATTCGCTATTGGACTTTAGACACAGAAATACAAAGGCAAAAAATGCTTTTAGTGATTGATAGAGTGTTGATTACCAATCACTGCTGTTGGTGATGATGTATGCTGTAGCACGAACTTGTTCACTGCGCAATTTCTTGAAAAATTACGGGTCGTTTTTGCTGAATAGGCGGTAATACCTACATGGGCAGCACTAAACGGGCGAAACAAAGACACGTTGTCGAACCGCGTGGTCCCGCTTATATCTTACCGGCTCTAGATCAATGCTCGAAGAACCCTAAAGATGTACGGAACACCTTTAAATGATATATGATATAAGAAAAAAATATTTTATTTAAACTTGATAATGATATTGATACAAAATTGATAATAATATAGAACACGTCCGCCGTGTTCGGAATGCAAACGTACGTCCTGGTCTTTCCTCTGTCAAAGGCTGATAGTTTCGTAGATGCGCTCTAATGCTGTCAAATCTCTCCTTCAGACTTTCACGTTCATGATCAATTCTTGGTCCGCTTGGTACATCTGCTTGGTACCATAGAGACGTACGGAACACCTTTAAATGATATATGATATAAGAAAAAATTATATTATTTAAACTTAATAATAATATTGATACAAAATTGGTAATGATATAGAACGCGTCTCGTTCATGATCTATTTTTGGTCCGCTTGGTACATCCGCTTGGTACCATAAAGATGTACGGAACACCTTTAAATGATATATGATATAAGAAAAAATTATATTATTTAAACTTAATAATGATATTGATATAAAATTGATAACGATATAGAACGCGTCACGTTAATGATCTATTTTTGCTCCGCTTGGTACATCTGCTTGGTACCATAAAGATATACGGAACACCGTTAAATGATATATGATATAAGAAAAAATGATATAATTTAAACTTAATAATGATATTGATACAACATTGATAATGATATAGAACACGTCCGCCGTGTTCGGAATGAAAACGCACGTCCAGGTCTTTCCTCTGTCGAAGGCTGGTAATTCTTCTCATACTCCAACCAATAGTTGTCCAGAGTGTTTAATCTGCGTTTGATATAGTCCGAAGTCTTCCTATCAGACCTGTCCTTCTTGAAATCGGTGTACAAATTTTTAATTGCTGTTGATAGCTGCTGCTGCGTAGTGAGGACATCGTTGTCAGACATCATGATATAATGATAAGTAAAATGGAAAGATCTTACTTGATATGATGCTGCTCAGTGGCGGATTTACCAGCAGGCTGAGTAGGCTGGAGCCTAGGGCGGCAGATTTTAGGGGCGGCGAATTTGGGGCTAAAACTTTTTCGTTTTTCACTTGGTTGATAAATTTTCCTACAATTTGCATTTGGTTGTGGCGTGGAAACGACTGACATGACCATTCGCTAAGTGTTTGATCGAAATGCCTGCCCTATGTAGTATATCTATGGAAACGCTGATGAATTGACTGAACAAGAGAGGCGCGGGCGCCGCGGGAACCGCAGCAGGATCGGACTGTTGAAGGCGTACGCTGCGTGTTGGCATTGAGTTCGAAACAGATAGATGTACATATTTACATCAAAACCAAAAGAAAAGCTGCCTCGTTTGAATCCTGGTGCGATTTCTAATACGTACAAATATTTCTCTGGCTCAATTTTTCGGAAAATTACTTATTGGAAAAACGTTCTGAAGAGAGTTCTTGCCCTAGTATGATAATGCCGCAAACATGTCTGGTGTGTGTACAATGGCTAAAATTCAAAGCCAAACAGCTTTTGCTTTTTCCGATCCTTGCTCTGCCCTCTCTTAAAATTTAGTGGCAACTGCGACTGCTGAATGTTACACAGAAGCTTGTCGCTTCTTCAGTTCTTTGTAGCTGAACGAGAATTTTTTAAGTATTTCCAACAAAAAGTGATCGAATTAAGCGTGTCGAAGCACTATGCAAAAGACGTGGAGGAAAATACAACCGGAACCGAAAAAAATATATGATGAGACACCTGATAAAGAAATGAGAATAACTTTGAGTGATACTTTCAGGGCTAATACATTTCTCCTCCTTATTTTTTTTATTTATTTGATAATAATTTGACAATATTTAAATTGATATTTTACGGCATAAACATAAGCTATACAGCTTTACCATATACCGATGCCATCAACAAACATATCATAATAATTGTTATTCGTAATAATTATGTCATACATCATAATGTTGTGATGCGCTATTGATAGACTCGTATCTGAATCAGAAAAACGATAAGTGTTGGTTCAAAAAAACTTTTGATTTCGGACCACAATCAACAACATCATCATAACCCTTACAGAAAAAGCCCTTTTCTTGGAAGAAATATATCCTAATGATTTAGAGACTTTTCAATGCCACATTTCTTCTGAAAGAATTTTGGTGAAACCAGATTCTGGATCATTGAAAATTTTATCTTCGTTCCTGGGGAACCAGAATAATCAAAATGTTTATCGAAACTGCTATATCCAAGCAGTCCACATGGATTTATTTCACCAGTGACATATTTTTCGAGTGTTTAATTTTAAAGTAAGAAAAGGTTCTAAAAAACTTAAAATGACTGAAAAATTATCTAAGATCTACCTAAAGTCAACATCTCGGCATGCCGGGATCACTCCCCGAAGTTACTTGCAACATCAATCATCAAAGGACTGTTGAACTTCTTCGGGGAGATTTCATGGCTTAAAAAATACATTATTCCTGCCCACACGCAAAATACGCGCATAGACGAGACGGATGCTCGTCGTAAACTAAACTACCTAAAGTCAAGAAGAGCTAAACACCTTAACTATTTTGTGCATAGAGTCAGAACTCAAAATTAATGAACAAGATTTCATCCGACGATTGATGATTATTTTGCGAATAGAAAATTACGCAAAAAAGAATTTTAAAACTTTCTACTTATAATTAAATATATTATTTTTAAACTGTTAAGTAGCCGCAATAAAAATTATTTAATAACGTTTAACGTTTAAGTATAGTGTGCGCGCAAGTTCTAGTCACCTCCTGAAGTATGTGAGCGGCAGGACGGGGGAGGTAGACAAATATCAAGCTGACGCAGTCTGCCGTCAACCCAGGCCCGTGACAGCTTAGTTCCATACTATGCCATTTGGCGCTACCGTCGCAAGTTTATTCTCTGTCTACGGACGCCATTTTAAAAAAAACGCCATATTGTATTGTCAAAACAAATTGTCAAAATTATCGATATTAATTATTAATTGCCGCCATTATTTATCTAATTGACTAATTGTCGCCCGAGTTATGAGTTTAGTGCAAGTGTATTGAAGTGTATTTCCTCGCATTTATGTTGCGTTGAGATCTTGGACGCAAAGTTTCCTCCGCTATTTGTGACAATAACAATATTCTGTTTTTGTGCTGGTCTAGTGCATGTTGTATGGAATACGAAAAGTGCTGTCTTGGTGCAGATTCCCTAACAACGATAATTTAAGAAACTTGTGGATGTATTTCATAGTATCCATAAGTCCACAGATCATTGAACTTTCCAAAGAACAGTTTCTTGACAAGACAGAAAACTTCGATAGGTACTCTTATCCATGCTTGCTTACTAATGATTAAATAGCTCATGGTGTGCCTCTGTCAGCAACAGGCGAGTAATTTTATTACTTATCATGGTAGGTACTTAAATTTCGACTGCTGAAAGTTGTGATTTCTAAGTGGGTATCAAGTGGACTCCAGTAATGCAGTATTGAACAATACATTTTTATTACAAAACATTGCATCACTTTGTGATTACTTTACCAGCCATTTTTAATTATCACTACATGGTATAAAGTGGCAGTCACTTAAAAAATTGTCTCTGTAACTATTGAAAGACAAAAAATTGTATAGCTGATTGCTTAAATCGTTATAAAAATATCACAAAAACAAACCTTGCAAAAAAAGCAACAATTTATTACAAATTTTCAAAGATGCTGCTCGAATATGGTTAAATTTTAGTTCTGTTTTAACAAATAATGATGTGATTGACATCTTCTAAATCACAACACTTTTTACATTTATAAATTTTTCACAGTTATATTTTATTTCACTTTCCTTATTTTAAAAGGTTATTTAAATGTTCAAGATTTATTAAATCACTAATGTCCAAGATGATAGATCTGCTTTTCGGCTGGTGCTGGAAGGCAGGAGCTCATACTATCTGAGAATCTCATTAAAGCATTCATACAAGCATCTTCAACTTAAAGTTGTGACTTGTCGTCATAGTGGAGGAACATAGGTAGTTGCAAGACTGAGCAAACAAGACTGTTTCAGAACCTTTTACTAGTAGGTATGAGTATTAAACAATTAAAATTATAGTTTAGAGGAAGTGGTAATGTGATGGGTATTAATTTTTTGTATAATTGGTATCTAAAACAAATGTTATTTGACTTCCCTCAATTTTATATATTGTTCTATTTTTACTTTATTGTTATAACTTATGGGGTATATCAATTAATTTGTTAACTCTGCTGATTTTAATAAATTTAACAATTCTTCAATATCAATAAGTAAAATTCCTAATTTGCTAAAGATTACAGAAGTTTCGATTTCATTCCATCTAGTGTAGAGTGATTAGAGTAAAAATAAATTGTAAATATTAATAAAAGTACATATCATTAACTCTCAAATAACTCTCTAAAAACAATCTATTATCTTTAAATATTAATAAAACTTGCTACATTACATTCTCAATTCTTAACTCTCTACAACCTCCTTCTAATCTGCAGCTAACGGCCCACACTTGTAGCAAAAACTCTCTCATTTGCGAGTGTAGCGCTTTAGAAAAGGTTTCTTCCGTTAAATATCTTGGTATGTACATAGATCAGCAATTAAATTGGCACAGACAAATTGAAAATTGTACATCAAGACTTAGAAAATTGATATGGTTATTTAAATATCTTATATATGTTGCGGACAGACAACTTCTGATTCATATATATAAAACTTTAGTGCAGTCGATCATCAGTTACTGTTTGCCTATTTGGGGTGGAACGCACAAAACGAAATTAATTCAGCTTGAACGTGTTTAAAGATCGATCTTGAAAGTTATACTAATGAAAAAAATTACATACAGCACCGTGAAAGTATATGATGATTGTAATGTTCTTACCGTTAGACAGCTTTATATCTTACTGTGTGTTCTAAAAACTCATAAAACCAATATTCCTGATGATAAAATCAATGCTTAAACGAAATCCATACTGTTATTCGAAAAAAAAATATATCAAAAACCATTTTTGCACAAAATCAATACTGCTCAAAATCAATAATTTTATATAACAAAATAAATAGAGTACTACACATTTATAACATGTCATTTCTGGAATGTAAAAGAACGTTAATTGCTTGGCTGAAGCAATTGGATTACCTTAAGACTGAAAATTTGTTATGACATCTTGATGACCAAATTTAAATTAGATAAGATTTTGTGTTTTTGTTTTTTTAGATTACAGATGATTTAGTATAATTTACTTTTTGTATGTTACTCCGTTGCCGAGTTCTAGGAATTAAAAAAAATTGTTAACATGAATGTATGAATTATTACAAACTTGAAGAGCGCTTTATCCTAGGACAAGTTTATTTAAAACTTAAATGGATAAGGCCTACACACTCTGTAAAACATGTACTTTTACCAATAAAATATTATTATTATTATTAAATATATCAAGAATTAAAAAAATTAAATTACTGTCATTTCCAACACTGCATATTTATCAAGATGTAACATTTATAAAAACTAATTTGGAAATATTTAATGATTATTTAGTAATTGACAGTAAAATTATACAATTTCATCAGACAGCTTTATTTAGATAAAGCGTTTTTGGCACGCTGTTTAAAATCAACAATAAAGTTCCATCTATGTTTCACAAATGGAGAATATTCAGAAATTTAAAAATAATTTAAAACATATCTAAGAAATGTTATTACTCAATTAATTAATATTTAAGCAATGCATCAATAGGCACATTACAATGACATGTATCTTTTTCAAAGATGTTACCTGTAGTATATTACTTGTATTCGCAAATAAAAATAAATTTGAATTTGAATCAATCTTGATAAAATTATTTCTTGTAAATGGTACTTATTTTAACAAGAGATTCTATTTATTTCATTAAGGTAATCTTGTTCACTAGTGTGTATCGACGAGTTTTTAAATTACCAATCTTATTTTCATACTTAATAGCATTTTTATAATCAAAGTTACCAGTAATAATCTTAATAATATATCTTAGGGAGTTTAGAATACCCTGTTTGACTCTAAATGAAGGTGATAACTGTTCAAATTGTTCAATACTGGAATTTATTTCAAATTCAGTTTGAAACATTATATAAATTGAATGTTTAGAGTTTTTTTTGTCAATATAATTCTAACATGCTTATTTAAGTATTTAAGTTCATATATCTATTAATATTAAATTCTAACTGCTCATGCGTAACATTTAAATCTGAAACCTTTTATTAATAATATACTTTTCATCACTTACACTAACATGGCCATCTCTAAGTATCATACCAATATTAACCCTTTCGCTGTCCCGTGCACTATATATAGGGCACTGCTATTGTCTTACTATTGTGTCTGGAAAACAGACAGTGAAAGTGTTAATATTATAAGGCCATAGGAATTATTTTCTGCTCCATGTAATTGTCAATTTAATGTTGTGGTTAAATCTAATTAAAATTATTTGCAAAATGAATGGATATCTAAAACCTTCTGAATTATTATGCGTGGATTCTGAAGTTGGTTAACTATCATTTATTTAATTTTTTTAAAGTAGCTATTGAAACCACTAAGAATATTTTCTAATTCAGTTGCAGTTTGATCTAGAATCACCAGAATCTTAAAAAGTGATGCATCTTTTCCTATAATGTAATAGTTACACAATAAAATATATAGTATATTGTTTGTATATGTAATTTTGTTTATGTCATAAAAAATCTTATAATATATTCACATTTCTTAATAAATAAACTTGAAATACATTGAACACCATCAAACATGATGATCAAGCTTGTTAGATCCTTAGGTCTAATTTGAAGAAAGTGACATAGTCTTCCTTGTTCCATTTTTATTAAAAAAAAATCAATACATGTATATTTTTTTTATAGGGTAAGGGGACACAATAGCACAGTTCACCTGATAGTAAGTGGTTGCTGTGGCCCATAGACATCTACATTTATCCCCGTTTGCGAATCAAAACGCAGATGCGTTGTCACCCGTTAGGACTAAGATGGAATGCCTCTTTTCCAGTAAAAAGGGTCTCTGGTCCTCTACACTCACCATACGAAACACAGCAGTGTCAAGCTGCTATTTTACGCTGGTATTCTGTGAGAGCACAACTATACTACTAATATAGCTGCAGCATGGCTCTACCACGTTATACATACCACATATACAAAAATATTCTGTTAATTATTCTTTTCCTATAATTTTAGCACTTCTTAAGATTATATTTACTTACTATTATATACTTTGTTTTTATTTAATCCAATTTATTTTATTTATAATAACATTTACTTAGTTAATAACTGTCAAGTTTTGTGCAGAAGTCAAATAACTTTCAACGATTTTAGTTCAAAAGTTACAACATAGAGCCATAAAGAAATAACCACAGGAAATAACTAGAATGGGACAGGATAGTTAAAGCTTTACTTAAAGCCAGCTCACTGCCATGTCTACCCGTAGAGCTGCTCTTGTCTAGATAGGAAGGTTTCTTCAGCTCCTGATTTAATAAACTTATTTGGTTCGAGGATATCCGGAACTGTGGACAAGACCAATTTGAGTGTACTGGATCTCAGCTGTAAGCTGTGTGCTGGCTGCGCCATATAAGTTTCGGGAGTGGTGCTGAAGATTTTTAAAAACTACAAATATGTCTCGATGACATTTAATAACTATTACATTACAATAATGTATTAAAACTAATTCAGTGCAATACTGACTTCCTTAACTACGTGATTACATTACTACGATGAGAACTATAATGAATCTTATTCTAAATGCCAGGGCTTTTATAGGGTGGTCAAAACAAGTCAAACACATCAAAAGTTCTAAATAATAAATTAATATTTCTATGTTTATCATTCAGTACCAAAATATGATACTTAATTATTTTATTTATTTCATTACAGGTTACATTAGTGAAGAAAATAGTATCAAAGAGAAACTTGGTTAATATTTTGACAAAGATTGCAACTAACACTTTAGATGACTCAGTTTCACAAAGACTTGTTAAAGCCCAATCGCTGTCAAGAAATAAACATCTATCGGAAATTTTGAAAAAAAAAAATGGTATAAATTACATTTTTTTACTAATATCTTTGCTAATACTAGGTAAACCAGGTATAGAAATACAATTAATTACTATATCAAATTAATATTTTGTACAGAGAAATCCTATACAGACGTAACTTAACTTTTCTAATTTAAATTGTACCTAGATCCGGGAATTATTCAAAATGTAAAATGGTTTCCAAATTTTAGAAACAAAATTGTATTTCATTATGGAATTTTCTAAGCCACTTAAAATATACTATAAAATAATCTTTGACCTTAAAAAAATGATATGTAATAAATCACATAATTTACTTTTCATTACACATTGAAATCAAAATAATCATGCTTAAATAATAAGGATATGAATATACAAGTAGCACCTGCTTTGTCTTAATAGTTTTCCATCTATAAAATGAGTAATGGTAAAAGATTGAAGACTATAGTTATTATATTTATTATATTTTTAATTTTATGAAATTGCAATTTTAAATGAGAATTTAAGATTACTCATCTGACATTTCAAAATATGTATTATACAAAATATAATTTGCGTTTTATACAGTAATTATTTAGTAGATACATCAAACATATATTTCACATTGTTTTCTTTTGTTTTTTTGGTTTCCTTGAAATTAACATTTTTCCTGTTTTCTTATAGATAAAACACAAAAAATTCAGTCTTCCTAAAACTGATCACTTGAATAAATTTTTCGATAATTTTTTAGGAACATAATTGATAATTATGTTCTTATTTGGTTTGCTCCATGGTTGGTTTGATAGTGTTATTAAATTCCCTTCGTGAATACCACTGTGTACTTCAATTTATATTCTCTCAACCAATATTCTTTTTAACCTGAGGAAAAAAAGTAATCTCTGTCATCCATTTTTTAAGCGGTAGAGCTATGCTGCAGCTATATTAGTGGTTTAGTTGTAGCATGAATGGTTCGGCATGACCAGGGAAGGACCACGCTTTCACAGAATACCAGCATAAAATAGCAGCTTAACGCTGTTGGGTTTCGTATGGTGAGTGTAGATAACCGGATACCCTTTTTACTGGAAATGAGGCATTCCACTTTAGTCCTCACATGTGAGAACGCATATGCATTTTGATTCGTAATCGAGGATAGATTAGATGTCTATTGGCCACAGCAACCACCTTCCATCGGGTGGACTGTGTGCTCATTTGTCACCCTTATACTATTAAAAAAATCCTCTTTTCTCATCTCAAGTCTTCTTAGCTGTCTCTTTGCGTTATAATTTTATATGTTTTGCTTTATTTTTTAAATATTTATTTAAAACTTTTTATGGCTCTATGCAATATTTTCCTCATTTTGGTAATGTGTGTATTTATTAAGTCTTATATTTATTATGAGTTTATTACTATCGGTGGCTAGCTCGCCTGGCAAGGTCGCCATGTAATGACGTTATTAAATGAGACAACCTATATCTGCCAAGTGCTATTTATTACTACATTAAATTTATAATTGGTATTACATTAGTGGATACCGTGAGCCACACTACAACTGTATATAGGTTAACAAAGTCTGTTGTTGTAAACAAATAAGTGTCTTTTGGCAAAAGACTTGCAGGTGCAATAACTGTAAAAGTAATTCAATTAAAAAGTACTTTTTTTTAGATGATTTTCACTATGCAAACTCTGGCGCAACAATGGCCTCAACAGCAGAAGTCGTTGAATTTTTCGACACACTGACAGCGTCAGTGGATAACCGGGTGGTGTGCAAAGAGGAAAGTTAAGACGAGTGATTAAACAAACTTCACAACTTCATACTTTTTGGATTGAAGCCATTAATAAAATAAAATAAAAATGGTTTTGTAGACTCCATTCTATATAATAGCAAACATGCTATACAAGAAGGAAAACCTCGACTTGTGCGCATACCATCCCGACAAGGATGGATAACTTGAAAGTTTTATAAGGGTCTACAAATTATTATTTGAACAGTATAATGTAGAATATTATTATCCATTAAATATTAACCAAGACCCTTTAGAAATTCATTTTTGGATGTATAATAGCTATAAAATATAGAAATGTTGACCTAGATGCAAACATATTTATATATGCCTTTTAAATATTTGATATTATCTAACATGGTTAGTCCACATTCTCTAATTGTGAAGAGGATTATGGAGACACATTATTAAATGTTAGTGTTGTCTCCTATCCCCTTCACCATCAAGTGCAAAAGAAAAATTGCTGGTGGGTGATGTAGTCATGGAAAAAATTATAGATCACTGCTCAGCTTACACTACTGAATACATTTTGTCAGAAAATATCGAAAGGTATTCGTTGTAAGGATTGCATCAAAACATTACCACTAATGAAAAATTACTTATCTTTTACAGGGATGGTACTCACTTTATTCATAAGTATTTGAATTATAGCTGTATTGGAAGTAATGAAAAATGTAGTTTGAAAAGTAAAATATTAAGCACTTTGAGGTTTTCCTGGCTTGTTTTGAAAAAGTTTTTATTAGGTTACATGGGCACAATTGGTGCAACAAATAATAAAATATTGAAAGGTGACATTCATGAAAAAATAAAAATATTAAAATTTTGGTGACTAAGCCTCACAAAGGCTTGCTTAATGTCCAATCTCTGTCGAAGTATAGAGAAGTTGAATGTTAAACAAATAACTTTATTATTAGTATAATTAAAACAATTAAAAAAAACAAAATGGCCAGGTTTACCCTAGATGAAAAATGAATAGGATTTCTAATAATGAAACAAAACTCCAAACACTACAAACTTAAGGAAAAAATGTTTGTCTTGTCTAACAAACAAATGTTATATAGACCAAATAATAATTTAGCATATCCTAGCGAAAAGTTCGTTATACATATACATATATATAAAGTTCGTTAAGTTTCGTCTTATACAGGGAAGGTACTCACTTATTCATAACTATTTGAATTATAGCTGTTTTAAAATTAATATAAAAAGTAACTTGTAAAGTAAAATATTGAGCACTATGATTAAATATGATTCCCGTGGCTTAATTTATTTAATTTGATACTTGCTTTATATAATGTACAATAAATATTGCTATGTTTTCGTCAAATTGTACCTATAATTTAATCCTAAGATTATGTGTGTATGTATATGATGTTGGTGTGCTTGAATAAAAAATAAATGTTAATGTATTATAAGTGTTTCATTAAATAATAGTATTCCTGTATAATGCACTTCTGTCGATATCGATAAAATAAGAACACCACTAAACATCGATATCGATGATTTGAAGGATGTGTGCTTGCAATTTCTAAGCTATTTTTTTTTAATTTTTTTTATTACTCATCTGTCAAAATGGGCGACTGTAGCGCCAAAACGCATAGTTGGGAAACTTGACTAAAAGTCACTGTCGTATCTGTAGCTTGCTACATATATATTTATCTATGCGTCAACCGCCGCGACGGTTACACGATTCAGTTGTACGCGACAGTTTTCTCCAAAAATACATGAGATAAATATTCTAAGATGGGTCCGCCAATACCACGACAAGTGAAAAATATTATTTATAATGTACATAGTTTTTTTTTCAGACGAAAGGGCGACAAGGAAAGTATGGAACACAAATATGATATGAACATTAATAAATTAGTAGCAGAGGCTACAGGAGTGTCTGCCCGCACCGTAATGCGAATTGTAGCTGAAGGAAATTCGAGTCTACAAACATCGGAAATTGCAAAATTTTCATCTCCGCGGAAACCTAAAGAAATAAAAAAGAGAATCCACATTGATGATTTTGACATGGGAGTTATACGAAGAAAAATTCATCAATTTTATACTAGTGATAAGAAAATCCCAAGTATTCGTAAGCTGCTTACAGCTTTAAAAGAAGATGGCATTGTGAACTGCGGTTGTACCTATTTACGACAGCTTTTACATAAGATGGGATATTTATTTAAAAAATGTAAATCTAAGAGACACATTTTAATTGAGAGGCACAGTATTGCTGAATATTTAAGAGCTATACGGAAACATAGAAATGAAAACCGAAACATATATTATCTGGACGAAGCCTACGTTAATAGTAGCCACACCTCCAATATGTGTTGGCAATCCGAATCTGAGCCTGGAATTTATGCTGATATTGGCAAAGGGCGTCGTTTGGTGATTGTTCATGGTGGTAGCCGAGACGGATTAGTTAACGGTGCCTTAACAATTTTCAAATCAGATTCGAAATGTGGGGATTACCATGGCGATATGAATGCCACAAATTTTCATAACTGGGTAAGTCACAAATTGAAAAATAAACTAGCTCCTAATTCAGTGGTCGTAATGGACAATGCCTCCTACCATTGTGTACAGGTAAAGAAAAAACCTACTATGTCAAGTTTAAAAAGGGACATGCAAGATTGGTTACGCGAACGTAATGTTGAATTTACACCAGATAATACAAAAGCCGAACTCTTTCATTTGATAAATAGAACTCAGTCCGAAAAAAATTACGTCATTGACGAAATATTAAAGGCTTCAGGTCATATCGTTCTTCGCCTTCCGCCATATCATCCTGATCTCAACCCCATTGAACTTGTGTGGGCCGATATAAAGAACAATTTAGCTAAAAATTATATAAATACTTCATTGGACGACAAAATTCCAATCATCACAAAATTGTTTTCTGAATTCACTCCGGGAAGATGGCAAAAGTGTGACGACCACGTACAGAAAATCGAGAACCAATATTGAGACCACGATATGAGGTTTGACAATGTAATAGACGAGTTGATCATAAACCTGGGAAACGATTCCGATTCTGAGGTGGATATGGAAATTGAAGACATGTATAGTAATAAAGAAGAAGAAGATATGGATTAATTTTGTGCTATAACGGATTTCGCCACAGGATCGGATAAGCAGCCATCGACGACGATCCGAAGAGACAGTTCACTCAGAAAGTCTTTTACCCAGTTAATCAGACCTGAGGATAAGCCGAACGCTGGAAGCTTATCCAAAAAGCAAGCGTGCCAAGCTCTGTCTGTGAGACATCAACGGAAACAGCAAGTGCTTCCCACTGTTCTCGAGTGCCTCGACCCATATGTATGTTGCATACGCTAGAAGGTCCCCAGCTGACCAATTTCGGCGAAACCTGTATTGCCGGTCACTAAGGAGGTCATTCTCTTCTAGGTATGCCATTAAGCGGGCGTTCAATATACGCTCCATAACCTTGCAGAGTATGGAGGTAATTGAGATTTGGACGATAATTGACAGGGTCGGCACGGCGGCATTTTTTTTTGAACAGGTTGCACGTTAGCCAGCTTCCTGGCACTATTACAGTCCTAAATGAGAAGCGGAACAAGTGTTTCAGCACAGAAGACAACTCAGGTGCACAAGCCTTAAGACCTATAGCTGGTAAACCAACTGGTCCACTAGCTTTATTCACGTCTAGACACCGCAAGGTTTTAATAACCTCCTTATTTGTGATACGAACCCACAGGTCGAACATAGAATTCTCGCAGTAAGGTAATTTAGGTTTAATTTGGGTGGTGAGTTTATAAAACTGTTTTGTATCATAAATAATAAAATGTAATTAACGCTTTTAAATACGTGTTAATTTTTGTTTAGCCCGGAAAATATAAATAATTTACCCATTATATTAATTAGGACAGTTTCTAACATGGTTATCCGGAGATTTATCTGTCCTCAAATATCTCGTGTGCGTCTTGTCAATCGCGTCCTCCCCCGTCTCGCCGCTTGCATACCTAAGGCGATGACTAGCACTTCCGCGCAGACTATAACACAATTTGTAGAAAGGGCAGTCAAACATCAAAAGAGCAGCAGTTCACTTTACTCGTTAACTCATCAATAGATATTAATCATGTTGCGGGCTATGTACCTTTTTGCGTTTTTGTTGGCGCTGACAATACAAGGTATGTGATGATTTTGCTTTCGTTAATTAAATTTTTAAACTCTGTATTTTTTAATAACATTTTGTTTTATTTTAGTGAAATCCAAACCATAGCCTCAGAACTGGCAATCCTACGTGCTATCACAACCTGCAGCAGCGAAACAAGAGATTTCGAATACATCTCCTTGCTTTACTGAAATAGTACCTAAAGCATCAGAACCGTGTGCCACATCTGCACCGAGGCAAGAAATTTCCACCGCCCCTTCGTGTTGTACACCCGCGCCTACAGAAATAGTCTTAAAAGAACCAGAACCGTGTGCCACATCTGTGCCGAGGCAAGAAATTTGCACTGCACCTCCGTGTCGTACACCCGCACCTCCGTGTCCTACACCCGCGCCTACTCAAAAAGTACTAAAAGTACCAGAACCCTGTGCCACATCTGCACCAAGGCAAGAAATTTCCACCTCCCCTCCGTGTTGTACACCCGCGCCTACAGAAATAGTCTTAAAAGTACCAGAACCGTGTGCCACATCTGTGCCGAGGCAAGAAATTTGCACTACACCTCCGTGTCGTACACCTGCACCTCCGTGTCCTACACCCGCACCTCCGTGTGCTACACCCGCACCTCCGTGTCCTACACCCGCGCCTACTCAAATAGTACTAAAAGTACCAGAACCGTGTCCCACATCTGCATCAAGACAAGGAAATTGTACCGCACCTCCGTATGCTACACCCGCGCGTACTGAAATAGTACCAAAAGTGCCAGAACCGTGTGCCATATCTGTAAAAACGCCGTCAATTACGACTAACTGACGAAATGGTGAAATTTATCCTGCGGGCACGGGTTGTTGTGACCAATTCCTAATGTGCTATAACAGAATATTCGTTTCATTGATATGCCCAGCTGGTCTATCTTTCAACTACCAAACGAAGAGCTGCGATTGGCCTGGAAACGTGCCGGCTTGTGGTGCACCAGGTAAATAATATCACGAGATTTTACCATTACATATAATCTAAACGTAATAAGAGAAATAATAGACTTTATTTTTCCAGCAATCTAAGGCGAATACAGAGTATAGAAGAGTAGAGAGAAAAAATACAGAGTTTAAAAATTAAATTAATGAAAGCAAAATCATCACATACCTTGTATTGTCAGCGCCAACAAAAACGCAAAAAGGTACATAGCCCGCAACATGATTAATATCTATTGATGAGTTAACGAGTAAAGTGAACTGCTGCTCTTTTGCTGTTTGACTGCCCTTTCTACAAATTGTGTTAGTCTTATATTGAAGTACTCAATGACGTTTATATTTAAGTTTACTAATTAATAACTGGTTACATTAAAAATGCTCATTTACAATTCATCTAGCAATTTTACAAGTTATTATGCCTACCGTTACAAAGACAAATGCAGTTACTTTTTAATTGGAAGCGACATTAGGCTAGCAGAGCCACGCTACAGCTATATTATGGTTGTAGCACGAATGGGTTGGCTCGACCTGGATAGGACCACGCCCTCGCAGAATACCAGCGTAAAATAGCAGCTTTGCTGCTGTGTTTCGTATGATGGGTGTAGAAAACCGAAGAACCTTTTCACTGAAAACGAGGCATTCCATCTTATTCCTCAGGGGTGGCAAAGAATCTGTATTTTGATTCTTTATTGAGAAAAGGTGTAGATATCTATAAGTCACAGCAACCACTTACCATCAGGTGGAGTAGTACTCGTTTGTTACCCTATACTATAAAAAAGTTTCCTTTTGCACTCTCATGTCAATTACTGTTGTTCTACTGCGAATATTTTTTTTTTATTTTTATTTATTTATTCTTTATTGCATTCCTTAAAACAAAAGGATACAAAGGGCGGACTTAATGCCTTGAGGCATTCTCTACCAGTCAACCCATGGAGTGGTGAGAATTTGACGTAGGTGCGGCAATATAGAATAAAATAACATTAAACAAAATTATAATTAACTACATAATACATACATTTTACTAATAAATAAACTATACACATATGATGGATACATACATACACATATACATCTACATACATATACACATACACATACACACACATATATATATATATATATATACAAATGGGGATATAAATACATGCATATACATAAAAATATACATATTTAAATACACTTAATATATATAATTAGTACATACAAATACCTATGAATATATGCGTGTGTTTAGCAATACACATTAAATGGATGATTCATGTAAAATGCGTTGTCTTCAATAGATGATTACGGATCAATTTTTTAAAAGCGTACTTATTGGGTGCTTTTCTAATGTCATCGGGCAAGGAGTTCCAAAGGCGTGTAGCCTGAACTGTGAAGGAGTTACCATAGAACTCGGTGAAGTGAACAGGAATACAGATTTTGTTGTTAGAAGAAGATCGTAGGACCCTATCATGAGATGAGGAGAGATAGTGAAATTTACTCTTAAGATAAGAAGGCGAAGATGGGTCATTTAAAATGGAAAAAAGAACAAGCAGTATTCTGGAATTACGCCTCTGGCGGATTGTAAGCCAATTTAGCTTAGATCTATATTGCGAAATATGGTCATACTTACGAAGCCCGAAAATAAATCTTATACAGTTATTAAGAAGGCGTTCCAGCTTGTTCAGAAGATCTTGGGACAGATCTGAGTAACACACATCTGCATAATCAATTATGGGTAATATGAGTGATTGGACAATCATGATCTTAGATTTTGTGGGAAGAAAATGTTTTAGACGATACAGAGAACATAAAGTGGTAATGACTTTACGACTCACTTCTGAAACCTGGGTTCTCCAGTTCAACGTGCTATCGATATATAGGCCAAGATTTTTAACAGAATTACTGAACGGAATTATAATACTATCATAATAAATAGGAGGTAAATCTGCCAGATTAATCTTAGCCAGCATTCTTGAGCTACCCACCAGTATAGCTTGGCACTTCAAAGGATTGACCAAAACTCCATAACGAGTAGACCAATCTTTGATAGCTGATAAGTTGTCGTTAAGTTTTATGATCCCATTATGAATATCCCCAATTTCAGCTTGCACATATAACTGAAGGTCATCGGCATACAAATGATACGAGCAGTCGAGGATGGAGGTGATAAAGTTTATAAAAATTGAAAAAATTATAGGAGAGAGAATACCGCCTTGCGGCACACCAGCATCCACATCAGCCCAAGCTGAGGACATTTGTCCAACACAGACTGATTGCTGTCGACCGCGAAGATAAGATGCAAGCCATTCCAAAGCAGCAGGACCAAAATTCAGATGAGACAGTATGGAAAGGAGAATTTCGTGATCAACTGTGTTGAAAGCATTTGAGAAATCAACTAGTACCAGTACTGGTATCTTTTTTTCTTCCATACCTTGTCTTATATTATCAGTAACATTAATTAAAGCAGTAGTGGTACTATGACCAGGGCGGAACCCAGACTGAAATATACTCAGTAGGTTATGTTTCGAAAGAAAAGTAGAGATTTGCTTGTAAACACAGGATTCTAAAATTTTGGAAAGAAAGGGTAGAATGGATATTGGGCGAAAATGATTGGGAAGAGTGGGAGTAGGGACTTTTGGGAGAGGCTTTATAAAAGCCCTCTTCCAAAGATTAGGGTACTGACATGAATCAAGGGAAAAATTGATAACATGGGAAATTGCCGGAAGAAGGTGCTCTAGAATAAATACTACCATATGTCTACTAATCTCATCATAGCCCACCGCCTTGGATTGGATTGCTAAAATAGACTTTTTGACATCATCCTGAGAAACAGGAGAAAAATTAAAGACAGGAATGTTAGGAGTTTGCACAGAAGCAATGGATATTATAGTTTGGGAGCGAATTGTAGGGTCCAATGCTTTTACAGAAGCGAAATGTTGGTTGATTTCATCAAGTGATAGAGAAGGACCACAATCCAATATAGCTGGCCTACAAAGACCAAAAGATCTTAGAAATTTCCACACTACGGCTGGAGAAGAGTTATTAATACAATTATGGAAATATCGGCGTTTAGCTGCACGTACCATCTGATTACACCTATTCCTGGCGGCTTTAAAAGATAACCAATTTTCTTCAGTACGATCTTTCTTGAAACGAAGAAAAGCTCGATTACGTCTAGACATTGCCGACCTTACGCCCTCTGTCATCCATGGGGCCGGCGGACGCTTTAATCTAACCTTGTGAACTGGAGCATGAGCATCATAGAGGCTGAGAACATTGTGGTTAAGAATCGAGACTTTATCGTCAACAGTAGGTGCTGCAATTAAAGAGGCTAGATCGAGATTAAGAGCGTCGTTCTTGAGCTCTTCAAAGTCTATTTAAGAAAAGCTGCGGAGATGCATTACAGTAGGGGAATATTTTGGAGGTTTAAGCTTATACGAAGCATAAATCAAGTCATGGCGAGAGATACCCAAAGCGGGTAACTGACCGTGCATCATCACACGTTCAGGAGAAGCAGCAAGGATTAGATCAATCAATGAGTCATCGGTTCCGATATTGTGATGAGTAGCCTTTAAAGGGAGAATAGAAAGATTTACCGACTCAATAATCGAAAGAAGCTTTTTGGAACGAAGGCAGTTTTTCAACAGATCTGTATTAAAGTCACCCATGATTATACAGTGTGTGTACTCAGAACAAATATCAGTGAGAGCCATATCTAAAGTGGCGAAGTAGTCAGTCGAAGGGGGGCAATACACTACCCCTAGAAGCATCCTGATGCCCTTGACATCGAGTTCCACAAATAAAAACTCAGAAGAAGCGGAATAGCAGGAAGGAGATGTTAAAACAACTTTGTGAGGTATTGATGCGTGTAGGTAGATGGCTACACCACCTCCACCTTTTCCAACACGATCATTCCTAATGAGTACGAAGCCAGGTAGGGGATATAAAGTTGACGGTAAAGTAGGCTTCAGCCAACTTTCCGACACTAATATGGCATGAATATACTCGGGAAGAAATGAAGATTCAAGTTCGGAATAATGGCTCGGGATACTTTGAGCGTTAATATGGCATATGTTCAAAGAGTTGTTAAAAGACGTAAAAACTCCTTTGAGTAGTTCATGTAAATTAAGCACGCTATCATAGAAAGAATCATCACAAGAGTGAAAAGACAAACTAGAAGAATCATTTGCAGAGCTAAACAACTCAACATCAGACATAGTTTATGGACTAAAATAAAAATAAAAATTAAATAAATATAAAAAAATAAAATAAAAATAATATACAAAAAAAAAACTTAAGGAATGTACACTTAAGACTAATTTATAACCTAACACTTCCTAAACATAAACATCACCAACCCATCAGTTCACTGTTTACAGAGTAAACTTAAAATAAATAAAATTTTGTATGCAAACTTAGGATTCATAATATCTAAAGTGGCAAAGATATTCTTATCTAATAATAATGTTAATGTTTCTAAGTAGGTGTCACACAAAATAATATAAGAGAATGTTTACTAAAAGAAAACCAATTAAATCAAAGTATAAAATCGAGTTTGGCTGAATGACACAGATTCCTTTGTCTATCAAGGACTGCAAAAAAATGTTAATGTCAAAATCAAAACCCAAAATTACAAATCAAATTGAAAATAATATGTGGTAGGTACATTTACAAAACATAAGTATTATTACCAATATGTACCAAGCATAGTATAAACCAACCAAAAATAATGTAATGTAAATAATAAATACTCTCAACTAAGAAACAAAAAACAAAAAACAAAAAAAGAACTAATCGCAAGCAAGTTGTGTACTACATCATTAAAATCTTATTAAATGTTGTTAAAGAAAAACAAAATATCCTAAGGAGATTATAAAATTATTAGACAAAAAAAAAAAACTTAAAAAAAATGCAATAATACAGCTATTAAAAGGTGAACGACTTATTATTACAGACAATATTGTTCTGTGCTATATACAGAACAACCATGAAGATGTGGGACTATAAATACTTAGTATATAGAAAAAAAAAACACGAAAATACAAAAAAAAATAAAGATACCTAGGAATACCATAATATGTAAAATTAATCAAGCTATTTCTTGGCTATTAAACGGCGGGACCTTTTAGGATCTTCTTTCTGCCCCACCATACCATCTTGATTGCGCCGAGAAATCTCAGACAGAATTTTTGTGCTTGAAGAACTATGCTGTGCTTGAATAGGTTTCTTTATAGCATTAGGAATACCGCTGTTAGAAGCTATACCAGGACTTGTCGGTGAACAATCAACAGGAAACTTTTCAGTGAGAGTATCAATCTCCTCTTCGGTGGAGATCTTTGCCCGTTCGTTATTGGGGAGTTTGATAAAAATAGCACCATCTAAGGTCCACACATTCTTCACTTCAAAATGCTTGCATGCTTTATTAAGAACAGATTGCCTCATTTTAGTTAAAAACTCAGAAACAGATATATGAGAGCCCTTTAACTTAGATTTAGCTTTCCAAACCTCAGACTTTGTGCGATGCTCTTGAAATTGTACAAGAATTGGCCGTGAATGACCATCCTTTTGAACACCAATTCGATGGCAACGTAATAAGGACTCATTTGTTACATGTGGGATACCCATTTTCTTATGTATGATGCCCAAAATTTCTTGCTCCATATTAACTTCAGGGGAGTCAGAGATCCCATTAAATAGAAGAATGTTCTGCCTGTGCTGCATATCAATAGCATCAATTGACTTAGTGCAGGTATGAATCTGTTGCCTAAGGAGATTGAGCATGGAACAGACAAGGTCCTTGAATTCATAAAACTCCTCACGAAGTTGATTAAGTGAGGGATTTGTAGGTGTAGAAGCAGCCCTTAATCTGTTCTCAAATTCAGCCATCTTGCGACTCCAGCTTCCTTCCAGTTCTCTCTGAATAGTCTCCACATCAGTTACTTTTGCCATTGCAATATTTGCAGTGATATTAGTGAACACAAAGTGAAGTGATAATGAGTGATATAGTTTGCAGAAAAAAGTTACACTAATGGGTGGTATGTGTAAGTCACAAATATTTTATTTGGACATATATTTTAATAGGACTTCAAAAGAAAAGGTAATAATAATGTAATTGATAAGTAAATATAGTCCAAACACTGGTTTAAAACAATTTAAATGTAAATAAAATATAAGATCTAAATTAGTCAACTGTTACTTGTTTCACACCTACCAACCAAAAAAAAAAAAAAAAAAAATATTGTCTTTACGATCTTATGCTTTGCTTTTCAATGCGCTATATTTTTGTGTAATTTGCAACTTCGTCAAGTAGTGGTGGCGTAAGTGAACCCACTACCCCATATCTCGCCGTGGCTGTCTTAAGAGGCGACAGAGGGAAATGAAACGAGATAGCCAAAATGCAGCACCTGCTGAACCTGCTGCCACCGTGGCTGGATGAGTGGCGTATGGCCGTCAACGTTGGGAAGACGACCGCTCTCCTCACCCGCTGCTACAGAGGCCAGGAAATTGCAACAGGAGAATTGGAAACAGCATAACTGCTACCAGGACCGGTACATAGTAATGTACTGCGAGGAGATTCCTGGCAATGTGGTATGCCCCGAGGCCCGAGACCTGCTGTGCGCTAAATATTATACACGCAGAGGACAATGTAGGAGGCTAGTGCCTTCCTTGTCTAAATTACACCTACCCCTGTTCATTCTGAAACACTATTGTTTTTATAGGAAAACATATTATGTTTTCCTTATGAGTCTTAATGTTTTTTATCTGTTATCACAAGAGCAAAAATAATCATAAGTGCCAAAATATATTTTTATCCAAAATAAGTATCTATTTTAATTATTATATTAAAATAGATACTTTTATTTGTATTGCACAGATGATTACTGTTGAATTGAACATGACTCTAAATTAATCTAAAAACAAACTATTATGTAATTAACTCTCGACCGAGGAATCGAACTCCGAACTTTCGTTCGACATTATATTGATTTCTTTTTATAAGATAAGGGTAACAAACGAGCACACAGTCCACCTTATGGTAAGTGGTTGCTGTGGCCCATAGACATCTACATCTCTCCTCGATTACGAATCAAAATGCAGATGCGTTGTCACCAGTGAGGACTAAGATGGAATGCCTCGTTTCCAGTAAAAAGGGTTTCCGGTTCTCTACACTCTCCATACGAAACACAGCAGCGTTAAGCTGCCATTTTACGCTGGTATTCTGTGGGAGCGTGGTCCTTCCCCAGTCGAGCCGACCCATTCGTGCTACAACTATCCTACTAAAATAGCTGCAGCATGGCTCTACCACGTTGTGAATTTATTCATTTTTAACATAGATTGCTCCATGTTGAAGTACCTTGCATAATTTAATAGCAATGTTTACTGAACGTAAGATTATTTATTTTTTGAAAGGAAGTAAATAATAAATTATTTTTAAGCGCGTCGCCAACAGGTGTTTGTGTTAAACTTCAGTAAAATTTTATGTTTGTTTGCAATACTGATATGTTGTGACCTCTGAGGACCAGGATTACCTCTTTATTATTGAAAAGGGTCTCCGATTCTCATCACTCGTCACAACCAATACACCAGCATTACTTACTCTGTAAGAAAGCAAAATTAGTAATCGTAATTTTAGAATCATTGGCTATTCAAGACGATAGATGGTGCAATTCGTACTGATTCCCTGAAGTTTTTATTTTTATTTAGATAAAATATGTACGACCGCAACTGCTTAAATACAGACTCCAGAAAAACGTCGCAGTAAAGATTTTTCAATACAACGTGAAAATATGTTAAAAAAAATAGTAGGTTTTGCACTACACTAACGCTTATTTGTAAACAGTGTTAGGAGTAGAACTACCAGGAATGCCTGTAAAAATATCGTCGGATTAAAAAAAAGAACCATAAAGAGCTGGTTGTTTTAAAGTGAACTGACACTTAGGTTATAGGCTCGAAACGCGTATCGTCAGGCCATGAACAAAGCGAAACAAGAACCTAGACAGACAGTGACATAGCATGGTATAATCAAGTACATAGTCCAGTATATTGCCAAATACATAATTTGGTAAATAATCAAGAAATATTAGAGTACATAGCAATATAAAATGTAGTGATGAAATTAATTATTAAGACTGTGTGCTCGTTTGTTACCCTTATCTTATAAAAAGAAATCAATATAATGTCGAACGAAAGTTCGGAGTTCGATTCCCCGGTCGAGAGTTAATTACATAATAGTTTGATTTTAGATTAATTTAGAGTCATGTTCAATTAAACAGTAATCTGGTCATACCTCCTTTAAGTCGCCATTTATGGAAAGGAAAAGTCTTATAAGTACAAAGTTATAAAATAATAAACTTGCTAATTGCAATTTGAGAATCGACCGTGATGCAGACCGGTGTAGAGAAGAACGTCTTTTTCACTACAGTTTAAGTTTGTACTGCAATTCCCGGGAGGGATGAACAATCCGCATACTTATGTAAGCTTATACGGAGCCCTAATACTAGTTGTTAGAACTATTCTTCTGTCGTGGACCCTGTCTGAGTAGGCTCCACCCTTTTACCTGTTCCTGCCGCCGAATAGCAGTGTGTAGAGAGCCAGTATAATAATAATTAATAACAGGCTGCGAGGCATTCCAGCTTAGTTCTGGGACGTGAAAACGCATCTGTAGCCTACCTTCTTTGAAGTTGATGTTGCCACTTACCATCAGGTGCACTGTAAGCTCGTTTGTCAGTTCAGTTTCATTTAAAAAAAACCCTAAGTCCGGTATTTTTCACTCATCCGTAGATGGATGCAGGATGTAATAAGATTTGTGGTAAGGGGACAATTTTAAGTCATTCAATGAAACCTACTTATTACGTATATTTTTGGTATTTTTGTACAAATCTTGGTTGGAACCGAAGTTTGCAGTAAATTTTTATGCTGCTTTTTAATTTGAGGTATTACGTCTTAAGTCTAAGGTATAAAATATACACATGTTTTATTTCAGTAATTTTATTTCAACCTTATTCAATGGAACATTGTTTACATTCAATTTTATAAATTAAAGCTAACCTGAGTGGTGAATTTGGTGTCTTCCATTTTAATCTTGTAATAAATTTGAGTCTTGTCAAGTGAAGAATGCAGCACCTGCACATAAAATACCTTATTTTATTTTATATCATCAACTAAGTAATAAAGTAGACAGAAGCAATGATAAACTTTGCATCGCTAATTATTCAATTAAAATTTGCCCGGCGGTGAAGGAAAACATCGTGAGGAAACCTGCATGTCTGAGAAATAAGAAAAAACATATTTCGAAGACATGTGAAGTTCGCTAACACGCATTGGGGGCAGCGCGGCGGACATTTCCTTGCCCTAAAACCCTCTCAGAAATGAGAGGGGGCCTGTGCCCAGCAGTGGGACGTAAACAGGCTGCAACTTTACTTTACTTTATTGTTATCATTCATATCAACAATATTGTTTGTACAATTTTATTGTTCACAAAATGTGTGTCACGCAATTTGAATTTTTTTAAATTAGTATATAAAAGAATAATGATAAAATCAAGTTAAGACTATGCTTTCATTCATTCAGTCATTCATTACAGCTTATCAAAGGTATACTAGTCTAGAGGAGATTTTTGCCATAGTTGCCACGCTCGGCAGGTGCGTTGTCAAGCGCATTTTTTATTATTATAATTGTGAGTTGTCATCAAGAAGATGCAACTCCTGTTTAATTTTATTATGTAGCCCTTCACACTACTCACGGGATGATAAGGGGTAATGGATTCTCTATTGAAGAGAAGATTACGCTCGATAACTTGAAATTATATAGTTCAAGGATCCCATTCTACATACCTGCAATTACCGTCCTCTTGTCGTTTACTTTCAAATGTAACTATTCGCCTTAGATTGCTGGAAAAATAAAGTCTATTAGTTCTCTCATTACGTTTAGATTATATGTAATGGTAAAATCTCGTGATATTATTTACCTGGTGCACCACAAGCCGGCACGTTTCCAGGCCAATCGCAGCTCTTCGTTTGGTAGTTGAAAGACAGACCAGCTGGGCATATCAATGAAACGAATATTCTGTTATAGCACATTAGGAATTGGTCACAACAACCCGTGCCCGCAGGATAAATTTCACCATTTCGACAGTTAGTCGTAGATGACGGCGTTTTTACAGATATGGCACACGGTTCTGGCACTTTTGGTACTAATTCAGTACGCGCGGGTGTAGCACACGGAGATGCGGTACAATTTCCTTGTCTTGATGCAGATGTGGGACACGGTTCTGGTACTTTTAGTACTATTTGAGTAGGCGCGGGTGTAGGACACGGAGGTGCGGGTGTAGCACACGGAGGTGCGGGTGTAGGACACGGAGGTGCAGGTGTACGACACGGAGGTGTAGTGCAAATTTCTTGCCTCGGCACAGATGTGGCACACGGTTCTGGTACTTTTAAGACTATTTCTGTAGGCGCGGGTGTACAACACGGAGGGGAGGTGGAATTTTCTTGCCTTGGTGCAGATGTGGCACAAGGTTCTGGTACTTTTAGTACTTTTTGAGTAGGCGCGGGTGTAGGACACGGAGGTGCGGGTGTAGGACACGGAGGTGCGGGTGTACGACACGGAGGTGCAGTGCAAATTTCTTGCCTCGGCACAGATGTGGCACACGGTTCTGGTTCTTTTAAGACTATTTCTGTAGGCGCGGGTGTACAACACGAAGGGGCGGTGGAAATTTCTTGCCTTGGTGCAGATGTGGCACAGGGTTCTGGTACTTTTAGTACTTTTTGAGTAGGCGCGGGTGTAGGACACGGAGGTGCGGGTGTAGCACACGGAGGTGCGGGTGTAGAACACGGTGGTGCAGGTGTACGACACGGAGGTGTAGTGCAAATTTCTTGCCTCGGCACAGATGTGGCACACGGTTCTGGTTCTTTTAAGACTATTTCTGTAGGCGCGGGTGTACAACACGGAGGGGAGGTGGAAATTTCTTGCCTCGGTGCAGATGTGGCGCACGGTTCTGATGCTTTAGGTACTATTTCAGTAAAGCAAGGAGATGTATTCGAAATCTCTTGTTTCGCTGCTGCAGGTTGTGATAGCACGTAGGATTGCCAGTTCTGAGGCTGTGGTTTGGATTTCACTAAAATAAAACAAAATGTTATTAAAAAATACAGAGTTTAAAAATTAAATTAATCAAAGCAAAATCATCACATACCTTGTATTGTCAGCGCCAACAAAAACGCAAAAAGGTACATAGCCCGCAACATGATTAATATCTATTGATGAGTTAACGAGTAAAGTGAACTGCTGCTCTTTTGCTGTTTGACTGCCCTTTCTACAAATTGTGTTAGTCTTATATTGAAGTACTCAATGACGTTTATATTTAAGTTTACTAATTAATAACTGGTTACATTAAAAATGCTCATTTACAATTCATCTAGCAATTTTACAAGTTATTATGCCTACCGTTACAAAGACAAATGCAGTTACTTTTTAATTGGAAGCGACATTAGCCTAGCAGAGCCACGCTACAGCTATATTATGGTTGTAGCACGAATGGGTTGGCTCGACCTGGATAGGACCACGCCCTCGCAGAATACCAGCGTAAAATACCAACTTTGCTGCTGTGTTTCGTATGATGGGTGTAGAAAACCGAAGAACCTTTTCACTGAAAACGAGGCATTCCATCTTATTTCTCAGGGGTGGCAAAGAATCTGTATTTTGATTCTTCATTGAGAAAAGGTGTAGATGTCTATAAGTCACAGCAACCACTTACCATCAGGTGGAGTAGTACTCGTTTGTTACCCTATACTATAAAAAAGTTTCCTTTTGCACTCTCTATGTCAATTACTGTTGTTCTACTGCGAATATTGTCTTTACGATCTTATGCTTTGCTTTTCAATGCGCTATATTTTTGTGTAATTTGCAACTTCGTCAAGTAGTGGTGGCGTAAGTGAACCCACTACCCCATATCTCGCCGTGGCTGTCTTAAGAGGCGACAGAGGGAAATGAAACGAGTTTGCCAAAATGCAGCACCTGCTGAACCTGCTGCCACCGTGGCTGGATGAGTGGCGTATGGCCGTCAACGTTGGGAAGACGACCGCTCTCCTCACCCGCTGCTACAGAGGCTAGGAAATTGCAACAGGAGAATTGGAAACAGCATAACTGCTACCAGGACCGGTACATAGTAATGTACTGCGAGGAGATTCCTGGCAATGTGGTATGCCCCGAGGCCCGAGTTCTGCTGTGTGCTAAATATTATACACGCAGAGGACAATGTAGGAGGCTAGTGCCTTCCTTGTCTAAATTACACCTACCCCTGTTCATTCTGAAACACTATTGTTTTTATAGGAAAACATATTATGTTTTCCTTATGAGTCTTAATGTTTTTTATCTGTTATCACAAGAGCAAAAATAATCATAAGTGCCAAAATATATTTTTATCCAAAATAAGTATCTATTTTAATTATTATATTAAAATAGATACTTTTATTTGTATTGCACAGATGATTACTGTTGAATTGAACATGACTCTAAATTAATCTAAAAACAAACTATTATGTAATTAACTCTCGACCGGGGAATCGAACTCCGAACTTTCGTTCGACATTATATTGATTTCTTTTTATAAGTTAAGGGTAACAAACGAGCACACAGTCCACCTTATGGTAAGTGGTTGCTGTGGCTCATAGACATCTACATCTCTCCTTGATTACGAATCAAAATGCAGATGCGTTGTCACCAGTGAGGACTAAGATGGAATGCCTCGTTTCCAGTAAAAAGGGTTTCCGGTTCTCTACACTCTCCATACGAAACACAGCAGCGTTAAGCTGCCATTTTACGCTGGTATTCTGTGGGAGCGTGGTCCTTCCCCGGTCGAGCCGACCCATTCGTGCTACAACTATCCTACTAAAGCTGCAGTACGAAATTGACTCATAAATTTTCTTACATTGTTTTACGCCATACCCACATGACAGGGCATATTAGATCGAGCCATTGTGAAATATGTACGTTTCACCGTACATCTTGCACCTCTCGAGAAAGACAACGAGGGGTGAAGTTAGATTACTAGAATAGAATAGAATAGAATAGAATAATTTTAATTCAATATCGATTATTACATAATTCTTATTGAAAGTCATTTTTTATTTACCACTGGTTCGGAAAATACCTCTGTCCTGGGAAGAACCAGCAAGAAACCCAGCGGGACTTTTTTTTTCAAACATATTTCATTTAACAATAATTTCATTTATACAATTTTTACATGATTTTTAATAGAACCAGCATGGTAGCGATCACCTTATTCCCAGGGGTTATTTTCATTCATGTATTCCTTGATATTATAATAACCCTTTTTATACAGTTTTTCTTTAATAAAACTTTTAAACTTGTTTATTGATAAACTTTGAATATGTTCTGGGATTTTGTTGTAAAAGCGTATACATTGCCCCATAAATGAATTACTGATTCTGAAGAGTCTAGTAACTGGTATTACAAGCTTATGTTTGTTACTATACTTCATTAAATCAGGAAACACACCAAAATCGATACAAGTATTAAAAATAATAGCAAGATGAGGTGCAATTAAATCTATTATGGACGCAATAACTGTCACGGAAATCCCCCACAAATCTGCGGTTTTCTTTACATCAATGGTTTTGAAGTATTTTACAATATCTTGCGGTAATACTTTTTCGAATCTAAATTCTTTTAAACAGATATTAACATTCTGTTTGAGTAATGACTCGGCGACAGTTGGAGAAGTACTCAAAGACTCTGTTGTCAAAATAGGAATATCAGTGAAATATTTCTCAAACACCGCTGCGACTTCTTGATTTGATTTAGTCAATTCATTGTTAATTTGTAATTGATAGTTTGAGTTACGAGGTTTTTCTTTACCGGTTTCGCTGTTAATTATACTCCACGTCATTTGAATTTTATTCTTAACCGTCTTAATTTTGTTGCTAATATGTAACGATTTGGCTGTGGAGCAAACTTTTTTAAACATTTTAGAATAATTTTTGACATATTCTTTAAAAGCATCAGAAGGATTATATGATCTTTCATGGTAAAGGTCATATAACCTTCGTCTGCTTTTATGAATTCCCACTGTCGCCCACTCATTAAATGCCTTGCGACTGTTTCCGGAGAATGTTTTAGAAGTAAATATTTTTTTAAATTCATTGCTTATAAGGGTAAATAATTCTCCATATAAAAAGTCTGTTTTTATTTGTTCTTATAAGAAAGCGATGGAAGGTTTTTTACCATATTACTTCTAAATCTCTCCAGGCGTTTTGCATTAATAGGAACAAACACAATTTTTTCAATTTCCTGTTTTTTGTGCATATAAGGTAATGAAACCAGTTGTCCACAGTGATCTGAACTAAGTTTTTGAATTATTGATTTGTTGATTG
This sequence comes from Parnassius glacialis, assembly GCA_033319125.1. Lineage (NCBI taxonomy): Eukaryota > Metazoa > Arthropoda > Insecta > Lepidoptera > Papilionidae > Parnassius > Parnassius glacialis. The sequence continues at coordinate 18,233,020 of JAVANC010000001.1, read as the reverse complement.
GTACAACACCTGTAAAAATATTATCAATACAAGTTGCACTACACCCTGCAATTCGTGTAGCTTCAAAGAATAAATTATCAAGATTATAGGATTTGAACAAAGAGCAAAATTTAATACTGATGGAAGAAGTGCTTAATAACTTTGTAAATAACTTACATACTTAATGTTAACAATTAAAGTAGGTAGACTTTTTAACAATAAATATATGATAAATTATCCTAATGAGAAGAACTATAATAAAATAATAAAGTGTCAAATAAGAAAAGAACAACTAACTAATAATTAAATGATTACATGGCAGCATGCGATAGGATTTTTATAGTAACAACTATTTAATAGTTTCGGCTAGTGCAAATGACTGATAGATGATACAATGTTTAATGAGAAGTGACAATGTGATACTTATATGTAACAATTATCCTATAGTTCACGTGTTACAGGGCACGACACATTCATTCACAAGGTACCTCAAAACTTAATGGAACGATTAGTAATGGGAGAGGTAGCCTTATCGACACTTATCACTGATTCGCGTATATCTATTGGAATACTTTGCACGTGACGCACATTCACCACCACTTCACTAGCACTGTCACTATCCGCTGGGTGTGCAGCCTCCCCAGGCTGTCGCTGGTCGTGCGACGAACTTATAGAGGGTCCCGCCGGCGCCACAGCGCGTAGGCAACACATCTCGCTCTTAACCGTTGAAACACGAAGACACCGCTCACAAGCAACAGTGAGTCGGTGATGATATACCCGAGCGCATAGTGGTGTACATCGTGAATGCTTAGTTCACCACGAGACTGTTCCTTTAGTTCCGCTATTTGCATATTAAGTACACGCCATTTACTAATCCTCTCTTCTGTCTTCTGATATTCTGATTATTTGATAAAATAGTGTTATAATGATTAATCTCATCGAGTTCATGTTCCAGCTGTAAGGTAATGCTCTCAAAGTGGGTGTCTGTTTCTGATTTATATGTTTTCTTCATATATAATATTATGTAGTTTTGTATGTTGTTTTCACTCTGCCAGTAGTTACTCATATTATAATAAAGTATAAGTTTTCATTCATTGCGTTATTCCCGCTTCAAAACTCTGTTGGTACCTACAAAGTTTGTTCCATTATCGTTATATACGTGACTGGGAACCCCTCGACGAGAACAGAACCGTTAGAATGCTGAAGTAGTTAAGACTGATACGAGCTCCAAATGAACCGATTTGCTGCAGAAACAAACGAGAACTGCAATATAACCCTTTGAAGTGCGTATAGAACGACCCTTGTTCATCTTCAGTTCCACATGCCCTACATTTAGAATGTGATTAAAGTCGTCGCTAAATTCAAAGGATTGCGTGATTTTGATAATGATGGTTAAAGCTCTATTTAGCTCCACATGTGTTAATGTTAATGACCTGCTTATAACGCAGTTATTTGATGCGTCGCGCCGGACTCGAGAGCGCGCGATGAAACGTAATACCCATGCTATTGTTCTTACAATATGGGTAAACTGCAATTTTGTTCTTGATTAATAGACGATTTGATTGATAATCCGGTGACGGATGCTTCCAAGTCACGGAGATGATGCCGTTGCCAAGTGCTCCGGTATCCTAATGCATTATATGCGTCTTCTCAATCTCGTCGGTGAGATCCGCTTGTGGGAGGCCGACTCGACCGATTCGTTATTGCACTTTAGACACAGAAATACAAAGGCAAAAAATGCTTTTAGTGATTGATAGACTGTTGATTACCAATCACTGCCGTTGGTGATGATGTATGCTGTAGCACGAACTTGTTCACTGCGCATTGTCTTGAAAAATTACGTGTCGTTTTTGCTGAATAAGCGGTAATACCTACATGGGCAGCACTAAACGAGCGAAACGAAGACACGTTGTCGAACCGCGTGATCCCGCTTATATCTTACCGGCACGAGATCAATGCTCGAAGAACCCTAAAGATGTACGGAACACCTTTAAATGATATATGATATAAGAAAAAATATTTTATTTAAACTTGATAATGATATTGATACAAAATTGATAATGATATAGAACACGTCCGCCGTGTTCGGAATGCAAACGTACGTCCTGGTCTTTCCTCTGTCAAAGGCTGATAGTTTCGTAGATGCGCTCTAATGCTGTCAAATCTCTCCTTCAGACTTTCACGTTCATGATCTATTCTTGGTCCGCTTGGTACATCTACTTGGTACCATAAAGATGTACGGAACACCTTTAAATGATATATGATATAAGAAAAAATGATATTATTTAAACTTAATAATAATATTGATACAAAATTGATAATGATATAGAACGCGGTTCGTTCATGATCTATTTTTGGTCCGCTTGGTACATCCGCTTGGTACCATAAAGATGTACGGAACACCTTTAAATAATATATGATATAAGACAAATTATATTATTTAAACTTAATAATGATATTGATATAAAATTGAAAATGATATAGAACGCGTCACGTTCATGATCTATTTTTGCTCCGCTTGGTACATCTGCTTGGTACCATAAAGATGTACGGAACACCTTTACTTTGACGAGTTCGTGTTGTAGTGGTGGTGAGTACTCAGTGGAGATGCTGATACACTGATACGCTACAAGCTGCTACTGCTAGGCGCCGCTCCAAGACTCGCTACGCCCTCGAATCTGCTTGATACTTGATGCTTGGTTACTCCGATGGCCAGAGCATATTGATAATGATAGAAGCTGCACACTTATTAGTACAGACCGAAAAGCTATTGCACACGTCACTTAGTGCACTATGTCGCAATAGGTCACTGAGCGGAAACACTTTTTTCGGTCGTTAAAACCCGAATTATAAGTCCCGCTACGGAGCTCGAAAGGCCAAAAAATTATGCTTGATTGTAGATTGCTTGTACTTGCTTGTGAAATCGTTCTGCTTGGTGTGCTTGATGAATGCTTGGAGAGGGCTTGCTTGGTGTGCTTGGTGAATGCTTGCTTGTTTTGCTTGGTTTGCTTGGTGAATGTTTGGAGTGCTTGCTTGGTGTACTTGATGAATGCTTGCTTGGTTTGCTTGGTGAATGCTTGGAGTGCTTGCTTGGTGAATGCTTGATATTGTTACTGGTTCTCAGTGTATTTGTAGACTCAGTACACGTAGAGCGCCGTCTCAAATCGGCTGGTGAGACCCGCTGGTGGGAGGCCAACCGAACCGATCGCATTGCACTTGAGATCCACAAAACACTGATCTGTTTGCTCGAAGGACCAACAAAAATGTAGGGAGTAACTACATTTTTATTATTTAAAATGATAATTTAATATGATATTGATAATGATAGATAAAATGATAATGACTGCTTGATATGAATGCTTGAAGTGCACTGCTCGACGAGTACAGGGCGTTAAAATGCTGTGTTATTAAGACTGCTAAGTTAACAAATTAAATACATTTAGGTCATTGTGAAATATGTACGTTTCACCATACAACTTGCATGAGCCATAAATCAGGACCTAGCCTGAGGAAATCAGGTCCTTGAAACCAGCGATGATTCTCATCGAAGGTGGAAGGAAAACTTCTAGTGGCGTCGCCTGTCACGTTACCCATCGCCATTTACATAGCCTACAGTGACCTTCGATCTCAGCCAGTCGATGAGCAACGAATGGTTTTAAAGCACGAGGAGTTTGACTTAATCCACGTGAACACTGTACGTGAGTCCACCCAGAATACTCGTTCGGATATCATATACATGCTCTCTTATTTGACAGATGCAGCTATTCGGCTGCCCATAAGAGCTGCTTGTAATTCAAGCCTTGGAATGGAAATCGGGAAAGCTACTCTTGCCTTAGCGGCGATCAGCGTAATTTGTCTCTCTTCTCGCTCGTCCGTGGTGACATAATACACCGTGGTCGCGTACGCTCTTTCACTAGCGTCCGTGAACGTATATAACTCTCCCTGCTGATGCCTTCAGCAACGGGTCTAGGTACTTCTTGATGACCTAACTTCCTATTAAAGTTGGTAAAAAATTACTTCGCGTACATCCGTTCGATAAGATAAAATGATGTGTCTTACCTAGTTTGAAGAGCAGCTCCCGCCCTCCCTCAATTGCGTGCACTATCATCGTCACCACTAATCCCACCAACATCACTACACTAGGAAAGACACACCACTGATGACAATACGACACTTGTTTCGCCTCTACACGAGGCATCTTCAGATAATCTAGACTCGGCGGTGGCTGGCCGCTAAGTTAGCGGCGAGCCAAAACAACTCCTTATAAAAATAATTTCCTTTTGAACTCTCTATGTCTATATATGTAAAGTCGACTCCTCGACTGTCGAGTCGACAGCTTAACACTGCTGTATTTCGTATGGTGCGGGTAAAGAACCGGAGACCCTTTTTACTGGAAAAAAGGCATCCCATGTTAGTCCTCACGGGTGACAACGCATCTGCATTTTGATTCTTTCTTTATTGAGGATAGATGTAGATGTCTATGGGTCAGAGCAACCACTTACCATCAGGTGGAGTAGTACTCGTTTGTTACCCTATACTATAAAAAAGTTACCTTTTGCACTCTCTATGTCCATTACTGTTGTTCTACTGCGAATATTGTCTTTACGATCTTATGCTTTGCTTTTCAATGCGCTATATTTTTGTATAGTTTGCGACTTCGTCAAGTAGTGGTGGCGTAAGTGAACCCACTACCCCATATCTCGCCGTGGCTGTCTTAAGAGGCGACAGAGGGAAATGAAACGAGATTGCCAAAATGCAGCACCTGCTGAACCTGCTGCCACCGTGGCTGGATGAGTGGCGTATGGCCGTCAACGTTGGGAAGACGACCGCTCTCCTCACCCGCTGCTACAGAGGCCAGGAATTTGCAACAGGAGAATTGGAAACAGCATAACTGCTACCAGGACCGGTACATAGTAATGTACTGCCAGGAGATTCCTGGCAATGGGGTATGCCCCGAGGCCCGAGACCTGCTGTGTGCTAAATATTATACACGCAAAGGACAACGTAGGAGGCTAGTGCCTTCCTTGTCTAAATTACACCTACCCCTGTTCATTCTGAAACACTATTGTTTTCATAGGAAAACATATTATGTTCCTTATGAGTCTTAATGTTTTTTATCTGTTATCACAAGAGCAAAATAATCATAAGTGCCAAAATATATTTTTATCCAAAATAAGTATCTATTTTAATTATTATATTAAAATAGATACTTTTATTTGTATTGCACCGATGATTACTGTTGAATTGGACATGACTCTAAATTAATCTAAAAACAAACTATTATGTAATTAACTCTCGACCGGGGAATCAAACTCCGAACTTTCGTTCGACATTATATTGATTTCTTTTTATAAGATAAGGGTAACAAACGAGCACACAGTCCACCTTATGGTAAGTGGTTGCTGTGGCCCATAGACATCTACATCTCTCCTCGATTACGAATCAAAATGCAGATGCGTTGTCACCAGTGAGGACTAAGATGGAATGCCTCGTTTCCAGTAAAAAGGGTTTCCGGTTCTCTACACTCTCCATACGAAACACAACAGCGTTAAGCTGCCATTTTACGCTGGTATTCTGTGGGAGCGTGGTCCTTCCCCGGTCGAGCCGACCCATTCGTGCTACAACTATCCTACTAAAAATAGCTGCAGCATGGCTCTACCACGTTGTGAATTTATTAATTTTTAACATAGATTGCTCCATGTTGAAGTACCTTGCATAATTTAATAGCAATGTTTACTGAACGTAAGATTATTTATTTTTTGAAAGGAAGTAAATAATAAATTATTTTTAAGCGCGTCGTCAAATTACACCACTAACAATGTTGTACGGAATTTGACATTGCTCAGACATTCTCGTTATTGGCACAATAAGAAAATTCCATTGCTTATTAATATTCAAAACTCTTTTGAGTCAATACCTTTACATAGCACTGACAAACTTGAAATGTATTCACTTAAAACTTGGGTCAGCAATATTAATTTGCGCCAAGTAATACGAGACTCTATTCCATGCACTGATCGTCCCAAACACTCATACAGCAGCCGGCTCCTTAAGAATATCTGTACACTTTTTATTGAACTAGAATATGAAAACTGGTACAAAGTTTTCACAGATGGATCTAAGGACAAAACTGGAGGAGGTGCAGCTTTTTTGGATTCATACTCTGAATGCAGTGTGAAGCTGCTCCCCAGGCTGCCGCTGGTCGTGCGACAAACTTATAGAGGGTCCCGCCGGCGCCACAGCGCGTAGGCAACACATCTCGCTCTTAACCGTTGAAACACGAAGACACCGCTCACAAGCAACAGTGAGTCGGTGATGATATACCCGAGCGCATAGTCATAGTATAAAGACACCAAGTAGGCTGTCTCCGGCCCAATCCGCGATATAATTGCCTACTGTCTTAGGGTTGTCATTGTCACCAATTCATTAGTTTAAAGCCCGGCCCTTGCCAAAAATAATACATCTCTGTATAACTAATTCAGTGATCATTAGTCGATAAAGTTCCACAATGGTTTTCCTAACAAATACAGAAATGTATTAAGATTCAGAGCAGTATTATTTATAAAAAAAGGGATAAAATAAACCGGCGGGGCGGTGTGTGAGCTCGTGTTTAAATTATTTACTTAGTATATTCTAGTTATTTTTTATTTTTAATAGGCATAATATAGTATTTGCACACATAAAGGACCATATTATTTTTTATTTTTAATTAATACAAGCATATATATATTGGATCACACATTTATTACAAAATTACAAATTAGCTACAGAAAAGTACTTTCTTCGGTTTCGACTATTACGAAACGACTTGTTATTAAACTTTAATGTGTAATATATCCGCATCCTTATAAATAACTTTTGCAAATATAATTAATTACGATTTTATAACCGTAAGTAGGTACTTAGTTACTTCTTCCTCTGTCTGATAGACAACTAATACAACAAAAATATGTAAATGTATGTAAAAAAGCCGTAACGCGCGAACCTCGTGCGGTGTTAGCCCAGACTGGCGTAGTGAGAAACATTTCGAGATTGTGTTTAAGTGTGCGTGCGGCGCCTCATAGATACTATGGCGCACACATACAAGCCACGCGCAGTGCGTTTGTTTGAAGATAACGTACTTCCCTGTCTTTATACTATGGCATAGTGGTGTACATCGTGAATGCTTAGTTCACCACGAGACTGTTCCTTTAGTTCCGCTATTTGCATATTAAGTACACGCCATTTACTAATCCTCTCTTCTGTCTTCTGATATTCTGATTATTTGATAAAATAGTGTTATAATGATTAATCTCATCGAGTTCATGTTCCAGCTGTAAGATAATGCTCTCAAAGTGGGTGTCTGTTTCTGATTTATATGTTTTCTTCATATATAATATTATGTAGTTTTGTATGTTGTTTTCACTCTGCCAGTAGTTACTCATATTATAATAAAGTATATTAAGTTTTCATTCATTGCGTTATTCCCGCTTCAAAACTCTGTTGGTACCTACAAAGTTTGTTCCATTATCGTTATATACGTGACTGGGAACCCCTCGACGAGAACAGAACCGTTAGAATGCTGAAGTAGTTAAGACTGATACGAGCTCCAAATGAACCGATTTGCTGCAGAAACAAACGAGAACTGCAATATAACCCTTTGAAGTGCGTATAGAACGACCCTTGTTCATCTTCAGTTCCACATGCCCTACATTTAGAATGTGATTAAAGTCGTCGCTAAATTCAAAGGATTGCGTGATTTTGATAATGATGGTTAAAGCTCTATTTAGCTCCACATGTGTTAATGTTAATGACCTGCTTATAACGCAGTTATTTGATGCGTCGCGCCGGACTCGAGAGCGCGCGATGAAACGTAATACCCATGCTATTGTTCTTACAATATGAGTAAACTGCAATTTTGTTGTTGATTAATAGACGATTTGATTGATAATCCGGTGACGGATGCTTCCAAGTCACGGAGATGATGCTGTTGCCAAGTGCTCCGGTATCCTAATGCATTATATGCGTCTTCCCAATCTCGTCGGTGAGACCCGCTTGTGGGAGGCCGACTCGACCAATTCGCTATTGGACTTTAGACACAGAAATACAAAGGCAAAAAATGCTTTTAGTGATTGATAGACTGTTGATTACCAATCACTGCCGTTGGTGATGATGTATGCTGTAGCACGAACTTGTTCACTGCGCAATTTCTTGAAAAATTACGTGTCGTTTTTGCTGAATAGGCGGTAATACCTACATGGGCAGCACTAAACGGGCGAAACGAAGACACGTTGTCGAACCGCGTGGTCCCGCTTATATCTTACCGGCTCTAGATCAATGCTCGAAGAACCCTAAAGATGTACGGAACACCTTTAAATGATATATGATATAAGAAAAAATTATTTTATTTAAACTTGATAATGATATTGATACAAAATTGATAATAATATAGAACACGTCCGCCGTGTTCGGAATGCAAACGTACGTCCTGGTCTTTCCTCTGTCAAAGGCTGATAGTTTCGTAGATGCGCTCTAATGCTGTCAAATCTCTCCTTCAGACTTTCACGTTCATGATCTATTCTTGGTCCGCTTGGTACATCTGCTTGGTACCATAAAGACGTACGGAACACCTTTAAATGAAATATGATATAAGAAAAAATTATATTATTTAAACTTAATAATAATATTGATACAAAATTGATAATGATCTAGAACGCGTCTCGTTCATGATCTATTTTTGGTCCGCTTGGTACATCCGCTTGGTACCATAAAGATGTACGGAACACCTTTAAATGATATATGATATAAGAAAAAATTATATTATTTAAACTTAATAATGATATTGATATAAAATTGATAATGATATAGAACGCGTCACGTTCATGATCTATTTTTGCTCCGCTTGGTACATCTGCTTGGTACCATAAAGATGTACGGAACACCTTTAAATGATATATGATATAAGAAAAAATGATATAATTTAAACTTAATAATGATATTGATACAACATTGATAATGATATAGAACACGTCCGCCGTGTTCGGAATGAAAACGCACGTCCAGGTCTTTCCTCTGTCGAAGGCTGGTAATTCTTCTCATACTCCAACCAATAGTTGTCCAGAGTGTTTAATCTGCGTTTGATATAGTCCGAAGTCTTCCTATCAGACCCGTCCTTCTTGAAATCGGTGTACAAATTTTTAATTGCTGTTGATAGCTGCTGCTGCGTAGTGAGGACATCGTTGTCAGACATCATGATATAATGATAAGTAAAATGGAAAGATCTTACTTGATATGATGCTGCTTGCTGATTGTGCTGAGGTAGTTGACCCGTTCGTGTTGTAGTGGTGGTGAGTACTTAGTGGAGATGCTGATACGCTGATACGCTACAAGCTGCTACTGCTGGGCGCTGCTCCAAGACTCGCTACGCCCTCGAATCTGCTTGATACTTGATGCTTGGTTACTCCGATGGCCAGAGCATATTGATAATGATAAGAAGCTGCACACTTATTAGTACAGACCGAAAAGCTATTGCACACGTCACTTAGTGCACTATGTCGCAATAGGTCACTGAGCGGAAACACTTTTTTCGGTCGTTAAAACCCGAATTATAAGTCCCGCTACGGAGCTCAAAAGGCCAAAAAATTATGCTTGATTGTAGATTGCTTGTACTTGCTTGTGAAATCGTTCTGCTTGGTGTGCTTGATGAATGCTTGGAGAGGGCTTGCTTGGTGTGCTTGGTGAATGCTTGCTTGTTTTGCTTGGTTTGCTTGGTGAATGTTTGGAGTGCTTGCTTGGTGTACTTGATGAATGCTTGCTTGGTTTGCTTGGTGAATGCTTGGAGTGCTTGCTTGGTGAATGCTTGATATTGTTACTGGTTCTCAGTGTATTTGTAGACTCAGTACACGTAGAGCGCCGTCTCAAATCGGCTGGTGAGACCCGCTGGTGGGAGGCCAACCGAACCGATCGCACTGCACTTGAGATCCACAAAACACTGAACAGTTTGCTCGAAGGACCAAAAAAAAAATGTAGGGATTACCTACATTTTGGTCATTTAAAATGATAATTTAATATGATATTGATAATGATAGATAAAATGATAATAACTGCTTGATATGAATGCTTGAAGTGCACTGCTCGACGAGTACAGGGCGTTAAAATGCTGTGTTAATAGACTGCTAAGTTAACAAATTAAATACATCTAGGTCATTGTGAAATATGTACGTTTCACCGTACAACTTGCATGAGCCATAAATCAGGACCTAGCCTGAGGAAATCAGGTCCTTGAAACCAGCGATGATTCTCATCGAAGGTGGAAGGAAAACTTCTAGTAGCGTCGCCTGTCACGTTACCCATAGCCATTTACATAGCCTACAGTGATCTTCGATCTCAGCCCGTCGATGAGCAACGAATGGTTTTAAAGCACGAGGAGTTTGACTTAATCCACGTGAACACTGTACGTGAGTCCACCCAGAATACTCGTTCGGATATCATATACCTGCTCTCTTATTTGACAGATGCAGCTGTTCGGCTGCCCATAAGAGCTGCTTGTAATTCAAGCCTTGGAATGGAAATCTGGAAAGCTACTCTTGTCTTAGCGGCGATCAGCGTAATTTGCCTCTCTTCTCGCTCGTCCGTGGTGTCATAATACACCGTGGTCGCGTACGCTCTTTCACTAGCGTCCGTGAACGTATATAACTCTACCTGCTGATGCCTTCCGCAACGGGTCTAGGTACTTCTAGATGACCTAACTTCCTAACTTCCTATTAAAGGTGGTAAAAAATTACTTCGCGTACATCCGTTCGATAAGTTAAAATGATGTGTCTTACCTTGTTTGAAGAGCAGCTCCCGCTCTCCCTCAATTGCGTGCACTGTCACCGTCATCACTAATCCCACCAACACTACTCCCAACATCACTATATTAGGAAACAGAAACAGAAACAGAAACTTTTTTATTCAATATAGATTATAAATAATACTTATTGAAAGTCACTCTTTTGTATAATTACCACTGGTTTGAAAAAAACCTCTGTCCTGGGAAGAACCAGCAAGAAACCCAGCGGGACTTTTTTTTTAAATAACAGCTTACAATCATGTATGTTACACAAATTAACAACACAACAAATTAGAAATAGCTTGGGAGCTATCACCTCACTTCCAGAGGTTATTATCATCTATAAATTCTTTAATATTATAATAACCCTTTTTATTCAAACTTAGTTTAATAAAGTTTTTGAACTTTTAGCAGGTCAAATTTTCTATATTTTCTGGAATTTTGTTGTAAAAGCGTATACATCGCCCCAGGAATGAATTACTGACTCGATGGAGTCGAGTAACTGGTACTACTAGCTTGTGTCTGTTCCTATTTACAGAATGAATATCACTTATTTTTGTAAAACTACTTTTATTTTTGTGTACGTACATTACATTTTTATAAATGCATTGAGAGGCCAAAGTTAATCTATTAATTTCCTTAAATTTTTGTCGCAGCGACTCTTTAGGCTTTAAATCATAAATTGCTCTTATGGCCCTCTTCTGCAAAACAAATATAATTTCAGTGTCAGCTGCGTGTCCCCATAGCAAAATACCATACGACATTATGCTATGGAAATAGCTAAAGTAAACTAGTCTAGCTGTTTCAACACTAGTTAGACTTCTAATCTTTTTACAGCATATGCTGCAGAACTAAGTCTGCTTGCTAGCTTTGATATATGGGGGCTCCATTGAAGCTTCGCGTCTAGTGTGATTCCAAGAAAAATGGTGGTATCTACAAGACTCAGTTTCTCCCCATTTAAAATTACATTAGTATTTAATTGTTTGACATTTGGAGTCATAAATTTCAAACATTTCGTTTTAGTGCCATTTAAATGCAAATTATTGACATTGAACCAATTTACTAATTTAGATATAGCATTATTTACTTCGTCATATTTTAGCAAATGTCGACTTAATTTGAAAATTAAAGAAATGTCATCTGCAAATAATACTATATCATGGTTATCTCCTACTATGTAAGGTAAGTCATTAATATATACAAGAAACAGAAAGGGGCCGAGAATTGAGCCTTGAGGCACGCCCATCTGTACCATCGACCCGGAAGAACTCATAGTGTTGATGACAACTTTTTGCGTTCTCTTACTTAAATAAGAAATAATTAATTTTAGAGCATCACTTCTTACACAAAGACACGGAAAGACACACCACTGATGACAATACGACACGTGTTTCGCCTCTACACGAGGCATCCTTAGATAATCTAGACTCGGCGGTGGCTGGCCGCTAATTTAGCGGCGAGCCAAAACAACTCCTTATAAAAATAGTTTCCTTTTGAACTCTCTATGTCTATGTATGTAAAGTCGACTCTTCGACTGTCGAGTCGACAGCTTAACACTGCTGTATTTCGTATGGTGCGGGTAAAGAACCGGAGACCCTTTTTACTGGAAAAAAGGCATCCCATCTTAGTCCTCACGGGTGATAACGCATCTGCATTTTGATTCTTTCTTTATTGAGGATAGATGTAGATGTCTATGGGTCACAGCAACCACTTACCATCAGGTGGAGAAGTACTCGTTTGTTACCCAATAATATAAAAAAGTTGCCTTCTGCATTCTCTATGTCAATTACTGTTGTTCTACTGCGAATATTGTCTTTACGATCTTATGCTTTGCTTTTCAATGCGCTATATTTTTGTGTAATTTGCAACATCGTCAAGTAGTGGTGGCGTAAGTGAACCCACTACGCCATATCTCGCCGTGGCTGTCTTAAGAGGCGACAGAGGGAAATGAAACGAAATTGCCAAAATGCAGCACCTGCTGAACCTGCTGCCACCGTGGCTGGATGAGTGGCGTATGGCCGTCAACGTTGGCAAGACGACCGTTCTCCTCACCCGCTGCTACAGAGGCCAGGAAATTGCAACAGGAGAATTGGAAACAGCACAACTGCTACCAGGACCGGTACATAGTAATGTACTGCGAGGAGATTCCTGGCAATGGGGTATGCCCCGAGGCCCGAGACCTGCTGTGTGCTAAATATTATACACGCAGAGGACAACGTAGGAGGCTAGTGCCTTCCTTGTCTAAATTACACCTACCCCTGTTCATTCTGAAACACTATTGTTTTCATAGGAAAACATATTATGTTTTCCTTATGAGTCTTAATGTTTTTAATCTGTTATCACAAGAGCAAAAATAATCATAAGTGCCAAAATATATTTTTATCCAAAATAAGTATCTATTTTAATTAGATATTATATTAAAATAGATACTTTTATTTGTATTGCAAAGCTGATTACTGTTGAATAGAACATGACTCTAAATTAATCTAAAAACAAACTATTATGTAATTAACTCTCGACCGGGGAATCGAACTCCAAACTTTCGTTCGACATTATATTGATTTCTTTTTATAAGATAAGGGTAACAAACGAGCACACAGTCCACCTTATGGTAAGTGGTTGCTGTGGCCCATAGACATCTACATCTCTCCTCGATTACGAATCAAAATGTAGATGCGTTGTCACCAGTGAGGACTAAGATGGAATGCCTCGTTTCCAGTAAAAAAGGTTTCCGGTTCTCTACACTCTCCATACGAAACACAGCAGCGTTAAGTTGCCATTTTACGCTGGTATTCTGTGGGAATGTGGTCCTTCCCCGGTCGAGCCGACCCATTCGTGCTACAACTATCCTACTAAAATAGCTGCAGCATGGCTCTACCACGTTGTGAATCTATTCATTTTTAATATAGATTGCACCATGTTGAAGTACCTTGCATAATTTAATAGCAATGTTTACTGAACGTAAGATTATTTATTTTTTGAAAGGAAGTAAATAATAAATTATTTTTAAGCGCGTCGCCAACAGGTGTTTATGTTAAACTTCAGTAAAATTTTATGTTTGTTTGCAATACTGATATGTTGTGACCTCTGAGAACCAAGATTACCTCTTTATTATTGAAAAGGGTCTCCGATTCTCATCACTCGTCACAACCAATACACCAGCATTACTTACTCTGTAAGAAAGCAAAATTAGTAATCGTAATTTTAGAATCATTGGCTATTCAAGACGATAGATGGTGCAATTCGTACTGATTCCCTGAAGTTTTTATTTTTATTTAGATAAAATATGTATGACCGCAACTGCTTAAATACAGACTCCAGAAAAACGTCGCAGTAAAGATTTTTAATACAACCCTTATCATCCCGTGAGTAGTGTGAAGGGCTACATAATAAAATTAAACAGGAGTTGCATCTTCTTGATGATAACTCACAATTATAATAATAAAAAATGCGATTGACAACGCACCTGCCGAGCGTGGCAACTATGGCAAAAATCTCCTCTAGACTAGTATACCTTTGATAAGCTGTAATGAATGACTGAATGAATGAAAGCATAGTCTTAACTTGATTTTATCATTATTATTTTATATACTAATTTAAAAAAATTCAAATTGCGTGACAAACATTTTGTGAACAATAAAATTGTACAAACAATATTGTTGATATGAATGATAACAATAAAGTAAAGTAAAGTTGCAGCCTATTTACGTCCCACTGCTGGGCACAGGCCTCCTCTCATTTCTGAGAGGGTTTTAGGGCAAGGAAATGTCCGCCGCGCTGCTCCCAATGCGTGTTGGCGAACTTCACATGTCTTCGAAATATGTTTTTTCTTATTTCTCAGACATGCAGGTTTCCTCACGATGTTTTCCTTCACTGCCGGGCAAATTTTAATTAAATAATTAACGATGCAAAGTTTATCATCGCTTCTGTCTACTTTATTACTTAGTTGATGATATAAACTAAAATAAGGTATTTTATGTGCAGGTGCTGCATTCTTCACTTGACAAGACTCAAATTTATTACAAGATTAAAATGGAAGACACCAAATTCACCACTCAGGTTAGCTTTAATTTGTAAAATTGAATGTAAACAATGTTCCATTGAATAAGGTTGAAATAAAATTACTGAAATAAAACAGGTGTATATTTTATACCTTAGACTTAAGACGTAATACCTCAAATTAAAAAGCAGCATAAAAATTTACTGCAAACTTCGGTTTCAACAAAGATTTGTACAAAAATACCAAAAATATACGTAATAAGTAGGTTTCATTGAATGACTTAAAATTGTCCCCTTACCACAAATCTTATTACATCCTGCATCCATCTACGGATGAGTGAAAAATACCGGACTTAGGGTTTTTTTTTAAATGAAACTGAACTGACAAACGAGCTTACAGTGCACCTGATAGTAAGTGGCAACATCAACTTCAAAGACGGTAGACTACAGATGCGTGTAGCGTGTAGGACAAGGAGGTGCGGGTGTAGGACACGGAGGTGCAGTGCAAATTTCTTGCCTCGGCACAGATGTGGCACACGGTTCTGGTACTTTTAAGACTATTTCTGTAACCGCGGGTGTACAACACGGAGGGGAGGTGGAAATTTCTTGCCTTGGTGCAGATGTGGCACAGGGTTCTGGTTCTTTTAGTACTATATGAGTAGGCGCGGGTGTAGGACACGGAGGTGCGGGTGTAGGACACGGAGGTGCGAGTGTAGGACACGGAGGTGCGGGTGTGCAACACGGAGGGGAGGTGGAAATTGCTTGCCTCGGCACAGATGTGGCACACGGTTCTGGTACTTTTAAGACTATTTCTGTAGGCGCGGGTGTACAACACGGAGGGGAGGTGGAAATTTCTTGCCTCGGTGCAGATGTGGCACACAGTTCTGATGCTTTAGGTACTATTTCATTAAAGCAAGGAGATGTATTCGAAATCTCTTGTTTCGCTGCTGCAGGTTGTGATAGCACGTAGGATTGCCAGTTCTGAGGCTGTGGTTTCGATTTCACTAAAATAAAACAAAATGTTATTAAAAAAATACAGAGTTTAAAAATTAAATTAATGAAAGCAAAATCATCACATACCTTGTATTGTCAGCGCCAACAAAAACGCAAAAAGGTACATAGCCCGCAACATGATTAATATCTATTGATGAGTTAACGAGTAAAGTGAACTGCCGCTCTTTTGCTCTTTGACTGCCCTTTCTACAAATTGTGTTAGTCTTATATTGAAGTACTCAATGACGTTTATATTTAAGTTTACTAATTAATAACTGGTTACATTAAAAATGCTCATTTACAATCCATCTAGCAATTTTACAAGTTATTATGCCTACTGTTACAAAGACAAATGCAGTTACTTTTTAATTGGAAGCGACATTAGC
Source organism: Parnassius glacialis (assembly GCA_033319125.1). Taxonomy (NCBI): domain Eukaryota; kingdom Metazoa; phylum Arthropoda; class Insecta; order Lepidoptera; family Papilionidae; genus Parnassius; species Parnassius glacialis. Next base: position 18,216,853 of record JAVANC010000001.1, on the reverse strand, counting down.
CTAGCAGAGCCACGCTACAGCTATATTATTCTGTTCTCGGCTGCTCTGGAAAGCGTCTTCCGCAAACTAGACTGGGAGGAATATGGTCTCAATGTGCAGGGAGTAAAACTGAACCACCTAAGATTTGCAGATGATATAGTCTTATTTGAGGAAAACCCGACGCATCTTGTTAAAATGATAGAATCACTAAATGAAGAAAGCCTGAAAGTGGGCCTAAGCATGAACAAAGACAAAACAAAACTGCTTACAAACTCTAAAACAGTAATTATAAAAATTGACAACTAACCACTCAAATATGTGTCAGGCTATATCTACTTAGGACAGATAATATCTCACAAAGATCAAACCACTAAGGAAATTGAACGAAGAATAGGAAATGGATGGAAGAAATACTGGTCTTTGAAAGAAGTCTTAAAATCTAAGGTGCTAAGTATGCAAATAAAAAGGAAAGTTTTCAACACGTGTATACTTCCAGTCATTACTTACGGATGCGAAAGCTGGGCACTCACCAAACACCACAGAGAAAAATTAGAACGCTGCCAGAGAGCCATGGAGAGAAGTCTGACAGGAATAAGGAAACAGGACAGAGTAAGATCTAGCTTAACAAGAGACAAAACCAAAGTTGTCGATATAATAACCCGAATAGACCAAAAAAAGTGGAGATGGACAGGTCACATGATGCGTGATCCACAAGAGAAGTGGTGCAAAACTGTTACTGACTGGTATCCCAGAGATGGAAAGAGAAGAAGAGGACGCCAACAAACAAGATGGGAAGACGACTTAAAACTCACGGCTGGACATCATTGGAGAAGGGTAGCACGGGACAGGTCCCAGTGGAAAATGTTAGAGGAGGCCTATGCCAAAAGGCAAACTGAGCTTCGGGACATATTATAACAAACAAGAACATGTCTAGATTTCTTATTTAACCGAGAAGTTCAGAATAAAAAGGCTTATTATTATTATTATTATTATAAATAATAAATTATTTTTAAGCGCGTCGCCAACAGGTGTTTGTGTTAAACTTCAGTAAAATTTTATGTTTGTTTGCAATACTGATATGTTGTGACCTCTGAGGACCAGGATTACCTCTTTATTATTGAAAAGGGTCTCCGATTCTCATCACTCGTCACAACCAATACACCAGCATTACTTACTCTGTAAGAAAGCAAAATTAGTAATCGTAATTTTAGAATCATTGGCTATTCAAGACGACAGATAGTGCAATTCGTACTGATTCCCTGAAGTTTTTATTTAGATAAAATATGTACGACCGCAACTGCTTAAATACAGACTCCAGAAAAACGTCGCAGTAAAGATTTTTCAATACAACGTGAAAATATGTTAAAAAAAATAGTAGGTTTTGCACTACACTAACCCTTATTTGTAAACAGTGTTAGGAGTAGAACTACCAGGAATGCCTGTAAAAATATCGTCGGATTAAAAAAAAGAACCATAAAGAGCTGGTTGTTTTAAAGTGAACTGACACTTAGGTTATAGGCTCGAAACGCGTATCGTCAGGCCATGAACAAAGCGAAACAAGAACCTAGACAGACAGTGACATAGCATGGTATAATCAAGTACATAGTCCAGTATATTGCCAAATACATAATTTGGTAAATAATCAAGAAATATTAGAGTTCATAGCAATATAAAATGTAGTGATGAAATTAATTTTCGTGGGTCATACCTCCTTTAAGTCGCCATTTATGGAAAGGAAAAGCCTTATAAGTACAAAGTTATAAAATAATAAACTTGCTTATTGCAATTTGAGAATCGACCGTGATGCAGACCGGTGTAGAGAAGAACGTCTTTTTCACTACAGTTTAAGTTTGTACTGCAATTCCCGGGAGGGATGAACAATCCGCATACTTATGTAAGCTTATACGGAGCCCTAATACTAGTTGTTAGAACTATTCTTCTGTCGTGGAGCCTGTCTGAGTAGGCTCCACCCTTTTACCTGTTCCTGCCGCCGAATAGCAGTGTGTAGAGAGCCAGTATAATAATAATTAATAACAGGCTGCAAGGCATTCCAGCTTAGTTCTGGGACGTGAAAACGCATCTGTAGCCTACCTTCTTTGAAGTTGATGTTGCCACTTACCACCAGGTGCACTGTAAGCTCGTTTGTTAGTTCAGTTTCATTTAAAAGAAAAGCCCTAAGTCCGGTATTTTTCACTCATCCGTAGATGGATGCAGGATGTAATAAGATTTGTGGTAAGGGGACAATTTTAAGTCATTCAATGAAACCTACTTATTACGTATATTTTTGGTATTTTTGTACAAATCTTGGTTGAAACCGAAATTTGCAGTAAATTTTTATGCTGCTTTTTAATTTGAGGTATTACGTCTTAAGTCTAAGGTATAAAATATACACATGTTTTATTTCAGTAATTTTATTTCAACCTTATTCAATGGAACATTACGGATTTTATCGCGTATATTAACTTGTTTTATATTCCCGACGTTTCGAGCACTTTACAGCACCCATGGTCACGGGAGGGACTGAGGTGTATGACGTCCCAATGTCATAGTTAACCACGGCTACCTCCAGATTAAAAAAATTATTAATTTTTGTTCCGATCCACGCAGTATGAACTTACAGTATCATGAAGTCTTGCAGTTGTATGCTTGGGTTGGGATTTAATTTTATTAATTATGGGATCCCAAGCAGATGGTAGCACCCAGCCATCTTCTCTATTGAAATTAGGATGTTTCTTGATTTCAATAGCCTCGCGAATCATCCTTGGAAGGAATCGGTGTTCTTTAGCGAGGATTTGTGGTCTATCAAATCTAATGTAGTGACGGGGGCGATCCTGTACGTGTTCACAGACTGCAGACTTCCCGGAGCGTCTATTCTTCACATCAGCTATGTGTTCTTTAACACGGGTTTTTATAGATCTTTTAGTTTGTCCTATATAAGAGAGACCACATTCACAATCAAGCTTGTACACTCCTGCATCTTGCAGAGGAATATTACACTTGACTGATGGTAAAAACTGACTAATCTTCTTCGGCGGCTTGAAATATGTTTTAATGGAAGCCCGCTTCAAGATGTAGCCAATCTTGTCAGTGACACCTCTGACATATGGCAGTACAGCAGGCACTCGCTCGACTGTGGCCGGCTTCACTCGTTCACTGTGACGTAGCCGCGGGACCCGAAGCTTATTGTCGTGCAAAACTTGCTTGACGTGTTGGAGCTCGGCGGCCAGGTGTTTACTGTCACAGATCCCTCGTGCTCTCTGAAACAAAGATTTACCCACGGTAGCTAACTGTGAAGGATGGTGGTGAGAATCACCGTTTAAATATCTATCTGTATGGGTCTTTTTTCTATACACAGTGTGGCTCAAGGTGTTATCAGGATTCCGAATTACTAACACATCTAGAAAAGCTAAAGAATTGTTTGCCTCTAACTCCATTGTGAACTGAATTTTAGAATTTAAGGAGTTAAGATGGTCTAGAAATGCAGTTACTTTATCTAAAGGGAGAATTGTGAAAGTGTCGTCTACGTACCGCTTGTAGAATCTTGGGTTTACGGGAGAAGTACGCAGGGCTTTCTCCTCAAAGTCCTCCATGAATATATCGGCAACAATGGGAGATACAGGTGAGCCCATCGCCACTCCATCTACTTGCTTGTAGAACTCCTCCTTCCACAATAGGTAGCCAGATGTAAGGCAGTGTCTAAGTAATACTGCATATTCTACGGGCATGTTGTTTTGCTCTAGCCTTCTAGTAACAATCGAGATGCAGTCTTCAACAGGTAAGCATGTGAACAGAGACTGCACATCAAAACTGACCATAGTTTCATTGTCTGCCAGATGTAGGTCTTTAATCTCGCTGACAAAATGGTAGGAATCCTTTGTGTGTGCTCGTGTATGTCCCCTGAGCGGTGAGAGTATATTCGCTAAGTGTTGAGCCAATTTGTAAGTTGGTGAATCGATTTGGCTCACTATAGGATGTAGTGGAGCATTGGGCTTGTGTATTTCCGTAACCCATACAATTTCGGTGGTTTGGCACACGTAGGTATTATCGATTTTACGTCTAGATTTAATCTTTCGGAGTGTTTCTTTATGAGATCACTAGTTGTTTTGAGTGTGTTATTTGTTGGGTCATTTTTAACCTTTTTATAAGTACTTGCATCCGACAAAAGTTCTTGTATTTTAGAATTATAATCCGACGTATCCATGACTACCGTGGCGTTTCCTTTATCTGCGCGGAGAATCGTGAGTTCTCGTTTATTGCGTAGGTTATTCAACGCTTTAAATTCGTCTTTAGGTAGATTCGGTTTTGGTGCTGAGCTTCGACGTAACATAGACGAAATGTCTTGACGTATCGCTTCCAAATCTTCCTTTTGCATATTGTTTTTATATAAACAGTCCTCGACGCTGCAAATAATTTCTTCGTACGGTAATTTTTTAGGTGTTAAAGCAAAATTAAGGCCTTTCGATAATACTCTAATTGTTGCATCATCCAGAGTTTGTTTTGACAGATTATAGACCGCGCTTAATCTATGATCCGCGTTCGTAGTCAATGGTTGCGTTTCGTTCTCACGTTGACTCAGATGTTTGACATTTAATTTGGTCGTTAATTTTTGATATTTTACTATATGTTTGTTTTTGCATTCGTTATATTTATTAATTTCTCGTTTATTTAACGTTTCGATGCATACATTATAATCAAATGTCGTTAAAACTGCCTTTAACTCACTGAATGATGTGTCTATGGATTTGTTTATGGTATGTAGATCGGAGCGTTTTTGTTGGATTACCGTTCGTAACAACTTTTTACTTGCCTGATTTAAGATCTTAGCGCTTCCTCGAATGTCCTTTTTAGTGGATATTTTGACACACGTAGGAATGATATTATTATCGCGACATCTCTTCAAAAAGTTCAATGCTGTTAGATATCTTGCGCGCTTAGTCATGAGATCTTCTAATCGGCGAATTTTATTTGCAATTACCAGTCCGTACTGGTTCACATAATGATTTCTTATATTTACGCGAACACTACACATTTAAATAAAACTAATTTTACGGATTTTATCGCGTATATTAACTTGTTTTATATTCCCGACGTTTCGAGCACTTTACAGCACCCATGGTCACGGGAGGGACTGAGGTGTATGACGTCCCAATGTCATAGTTAACCACGGCTACCTCCAGATTAAAAAAATTATTAATTTTTGTTCCGATCCGTGGTTAACTATGACATTGGGACGTCATACACCTCAGTCCCTCCCGTGACCATGGGTGCTGTAAAGTGCTCGAAACGTCGGGAATATAAAATAAGTTAATATACGCGATAAAATCCGTAATATTAGTTTTATTTAAATCCAAAAAGCTGCTAGTGTTTTGGCCGAGGATTTATGTTTTTTTGGCATGAATCAATATAATTTATTTCCCAACCGTTGTAACAATATACTGGATCTATGTTTCTCAAACTTACACTTAGAAATCAACCATTCTGATCCTTTGACTAAAATCGATACCTTACACCCACCTTTTACAATAGATATACAAGACATTTTTGTAAAACCATTTAAAGAATATTTTCACTCAAAATATAATTTCCGAAAATGTAATTATGTTAACATAAATACCTTTTTAAAAAGCGTAGACTGGGATCAATTATTATTAAACACAGATACAGTCGACCAAGCCGTTGAGATTTTTTATGAAAAACTCCACGAATGTTTTGCTTTATTTGTACCACTATCCTCCCAAATTAGTAATCGTTACCCATGTTGGTACAGCCGTGCACTTATTAAAATAATTCGTGAAAAATTTAAAGCACACAAAAAATGGAAAAAATTTAACAACCCTCGTGATTATGATGAGTTTAAGCTTCTCAGAGATAGACTACATAGAACACAAAAAAAATGTTTTAATGATTTTATTCGCAATACTGAGAAAAATTTAAAGAATTCACCAAAGTATTTCTGGAAATTTGTTAAGTCTAAAAAGGGAATATCTAATTATCCACGTAATTTTACCCTAAATAATGTTACTTACACGGAGGGACAGGATATTTGTTCAGCCTTTAATGCCTTTTTTCAAAGTGTATTTACTGTTTCTTCTTTGACGGGTTCTGGTTCACACTGTTGTAATACTGTCTTCTCGTCATGGAGTGATGATATTTCTCGAATTGACGTCTCTCAGGATTTTATACTTACATGTCTGAAAGGCTTGGACACCTATAAGGGAGCGGGTTACGACGGAGTGCCTCCAGTTTTTCTGTCATCATGTGCCGATAGCCTTAGTTACCCAATTACGTTGCTCTTTAAGCTTTCCCTTAGAGAATGTGCATTTCCCACACTTTGGAAAAAGGCATACATAATACCGGTTCATAAAAAAGGTTCTAAAACAAAAATTGATAATTACCGTCCAATTTCTATTCTCAGTACAATTGCTAAAATATTTGAGAGACTTATTTTTAATAAAATTTATACTACAATAGTTAGACGCATTCCGAGTACGCAACATGGTTTTCTGAAAAACCGTTCTACTATTTCCAATCTTGCAAGTTTCACTAATTATGTTCTTAATGAAATGGAAGGTGGAGGTCAAGTTGACGTGATCTACACAGATTTCGAAAAAGCCTTCGACCGTGTGGATCACGTCATACTTCTTCAGAAGCTGCAGTCTCTCGGCATTCATGGGGATTTACTGAGATGGATTAGATCTTATTTGACTAACCGTTCTCAGGCTGTGGTTCTAGACGGTTATAGGTCAGATTTCGTAACGGTTCCTTCTGGTGTTCCTCAAGGCTCCCACCTTGGTCCTCTCTTTTACAACGCCTATATTTACGATATATGTCAATATATAAAAAATTCACAACATTTACTTTATGCTGATGATAAAAAAATATATGTGCGTGTACGCACTATCAAGGACTGTGAACTAATTCAAAATGACTTAAATACATTATACAATTACTATGCCGCTAATAAGATCACGGTAAATGTTGGTAAGTGTCAAAGTATTTCATTTACGCGGAAAACTAATCCAATACTTTTTCAATACAATTTCAATGGTGTTGTAATCGAGAGGGCTACGGTGGTGCGCGATCTAGGCGTATATTTTGACTCCCGCATGACAATGAACGAACATATTGATGCTATCTGCAGTAAAGCTTTTCGTAATTTAGGATTTGTAACTAGAATTTGTCTTCCTTTCTCTAATTTGCAGAGCCTAAAAGTAGTATATTTCACATATGTTAGATCTATATTAGAGTATGCCTATCAGATATGGTCACCATTTTATGCTAAACATGTTCATACTATCGAAAAGATTCAAAGTAAGTTCATTTCCCATTTAAATTATAAATTTAGACGTTCTGGCTCTTCATATCGAGATGATTGCAGATTTTACGGCCTGTTAATGCTTGAAGAAAGACGTACTCTGCTGGATATGGGACTTTTATTCGATATATTACACGGAGAAATTGACTGCCCTGATTTATTGGCCTACATCAAATTTAACGTCCCAATGAAACGTACCAGACATACCAAAAACTCTTTGTTTTACATTCCCTTTCACTCGACCAATTATGGGAAAAACGGTGTTTTAACGCGTTTGGTAGCAACTTACGACAGAAAATTTAGCTCAATTGATCCTTTTAATAGTACTAAGAGTGGGTTCAAAAATAAAATTAACATGTTTCTATTCACTCCAGCTGAAAGTAATCAGTAAATTGTAATTAAATAGTACCTAAATTATTATTTGTTCCCTCGTTTAATACTGTTATTCTTTCATCATTAAAATGATTGCATACATGTATGTTGTATTACACATACAACATACATGTATGCAATCATTTTATATGTATGTGTATGTATATATGTATATGTGTATGTGTATATATATGTGTGTATGTATGTATATATGTATATGTGTATGTGTATGTATAATATGTATTTAGGTATGTATGTGTGTGTATGTGTATATATATATTTATTCATATGTGTGTTTGTAAGTTTAATTATGTACGTCTTTTGTACGTGTATATATGTGTATGAGTATATGTATGTACATCATGAAAGTAATATTAATATTTCAATTAATTTGTTAATGCTTAGAATAAGTGCTTACCGAATTTGTTTTGTAGATTTACAGTGTTATGTTTGGTTATGTACTTTGTGGATAACTATTATTGGCTTTTTCGTGTTTAATAATTTAAGTAAAATGTTTAAGTATTAATAAGCTGTTGTTATCCTAAATAAAATAAAAAAAAAAAAAATAAACCTTTTCACTGAAAACGAGGCATTCCATCTTATTCCTCAGGGGTGGCAAAGAATCTGTATTTTGATTCTTATTTGAGAAAAGGTGTAGATGTCTATAAGTCACAGCAACCACTTACCATCAGGTGGAGTAGTACTCGTTTGTTACCCTATACTATAAAAAAGTTTCCTTTTGCAATCTCTATGTCAATTACTGTTGTTCTACTGCGAATATTGTCTTTACGATCTTATGCTTTGCTTTTCAATGCTCTATATTTTTGTGTAATTTGCAACTTTGTCAAGTAGTGGTGGCGTAAGTGAACCCACTACCCCATATCTCGCCGTGGCTGTCTTAAGAGGCGACAGAGGGAAATGAAACGAGATTGCCAAAATGCAGCACCTGCTGAACCTGCTGCCACCGTGGCTGGATGAGTGGCGTATGGCCGTCAACGTTAGGAAGACGACCGCTCTCTTCACCCGCTGCTACAGAGGCCAGGAAATTGCAATAGGAGAATTGGAAACAGCATAACTGCTACCAGGACCGGTACATAGTAATGTACTGCGAGGAGATTCCTGGCAATATGGTATGCCCCGAGGCCCGAGACCTGCTGTGTGCTAAATATTATACACGCAGAGGACAACGTAGGAGGCTAGTGCCTTCCTTGTCTAAATAACACCTACCCCTGTTCATTCTGAAACACTATTATTTTTATAGGAAAACATATTATGTTTTCCTTATGAGTCTTAATGTTTTTTATCTGTTATCACAAGAGCAAAAATAATCATAAGTGCCAAAATATATTTTTATCCAAAATAAGTATCTATTTTAATTATTATATTAAAATAGATACTTTTATTTGTATTGCACAGATGATTACTGTTGAATTGAACATGACTCTAAATTAATGTAAAAACAAACTATTATGTAATTAACTCTCGACCGGGGAATCGAACTCCGAACTTTCGTTCGACATTATATTGATTTCTTTTTATAAGATAAAGGTAACAAACGAGCACACAGTCCACCTTATGGTAAGTGGTTGCTGTGGCCCATATCTACATCTCTCCTCGATTACAAATCAAAATGCAGATGCGTTGTCACCAGTGAGGACTAAGATGGAATGCCTCGTTTCCAGTAAAAAGGGTTTCCGGTTCTCTACACTCTCCATACGAAACACAGCAGCGTTAAGCTGCCATTTTACGCTGGTATTCTGTGGGAGCGTGGTCCTTCCCCGGTCGAGCCGATCCATTCGTGCTACAACTATCCTACTAAAATAGCTGCAGCATGGCTCTACCACGTTGTGAATTTATTCATTTTTAACATAGATTTCTCCATGTTGAAGTACCTTGCATAATTTAATAGCAATGTTTACTGAACGTAAGATTATTTATTTTTTGAAAGGAAGTAAATAATAAATTATTTTTAAGCGCGTCGCCAACAAGTGTTTGTGTTAAACTTCAGTAAAATTTTATGTTTGTTTGCAATACTGATATGTTGTGACCTCTGAGGACCAGGATTACCTCTTTATTATTGAAAAGGGTCTCCGATTCTCATCACTCGTCACAACCAATACACCAGCATTACTTACTCTGTAAGAAAGCAAAATTAGTAATCGTAATTTTAGAATCATTGGCTATTCAAGACGATAGATGGTGCAATTCGTACTGATTCCCTGAAGTTTTTATTTTTATTTAGATAAAATATGTACGACCGCAACTGCTTAAATACAGACTCCAGAAAAACGTCGCAGTAAAGATTTTTCAATACAACGTGAAAATATGTTAAAAAAAATAGTAGGTTTTGCACTACACTAACGCTTATTTGTAAACAGTGTTAGGAGTAGAACTACCAGGAATGCCTGTAAAAATATCGTCGGATTAAAAAAAAGAATCATAAAGAGCTGGTTGTTTTAAAGTGAACTGACACTTAGGTTAAAGGCTCGAAACGCGTATCGTCAGGCCATGAACAAAGCGAAACAAGAACCTATACAGACAGTGACATAGCATGGTATAATCAAGTACATAGTCCAGTATATTGTCAAATACATAATTTGGTAAATAATCAAGAAATATTAGAGTACATAGCAATATAAAATGTAGTGATGAAATTAATTTTCGTGGGTCATACCTCCTTTAAGTCGCCATTTATGGAAAGGAAAAGTCTTATAAGTACAAAGTTATAAAATAATAAACTTGCTAATTGCAATTTGAGAATCGACCGTGATGCAGACCGTTGTAGAGAAGAACGTCTTTTTCACTACAGTTTAAGTTTGTACTGCAATTCCCGGGAGGGATGAACAATCCGCATACTTATGTTAGCTTATACGGAGCCCTAATACTAGTTGTTAGAACTATTCTTCTGTCGTGGAGCCTGTCTGAGTAGGCTCCACCCTTTTACCTGTTCCTGCCGCCTAATAGCAGTGTGTAGAGAGCCAGTATAATAATAATTAATAACAGGCTGCGAGGCATTCCAGCTTAGTTCTGGGACGTGAAAACGCATCTGTAGCCTACCTTCTTTGAAGTTGATGTTGCCACTTACCATCAGGTGCACTGTAAGCTCGTTTGTCAGTTCAGTTTCATTTAAAAAAAACCCTAAGTCCGGTATTTTTCACTCATCCGTAGATGGATGCAGGATGTAATAAGATTTGTGGTAAGGGGACAATTTTAAGTCATTCAATGAAACCTACTTATTACGTATATTTTTGGTATTTTTGTACAAATATTGGTTGGAACCGAAGTTTGCAGTAAATTTTTATGCTGCTTTTTAATTTGAGGTATTACGTCTTAAGTCTAAGGTATAAAATATACACGTTTTATTTCAGTAATTTTATTTCAACCTTATTCAATGGAACATTGTTTACATTCAATTTTATAAATTAAAGCTAACCTGAGTGGTGAATTTGGTGTCTTCCATTTTAATCTTGTAATAAATTTGAGTCTTGTCAAGTGAAGAATGCAGCACCTGCACATAAAATACCTTATTTTATTTTATATCATCAACTAAGTAATAAAGTAGACAGAAGCGATGATAAACTTTGCATCGCTAATTATTCAATTAAAATTTGCCCGGCGGTGAAGGAAAACATCGTGAGGAAACCTGCATGTCTGAGAAATAAGAAAAAACATATTTCGAAGACATGTGAAGTTGGCCAACACGCATTGGGGGCAGCGCGGCGGACATTTCCTTGCCCTAAAACCCTCTCAGAAATGAGAGGAGGCCTGTGCCCAGCAGTGGGACGTAAACAGGCTGCAACTTTACTTTACTTTATTGTTATCATTCATATCAACAATATTGTTTGTACAATTTTATTGTTCACAAAATGTGTGTCACGCAATTTGATTTTTTTTAAATTAGTATATAAAAGAATAATGATAAAATCAAGTTAAGACTATGCTTTCATTCATTCAGTCATTCATTACAGCTTATCAAAGGTATACTAGTCTAGAGGAGATTTTTGCCATAGTTGCCACGCTCGGCAGGTGCGTTGCCAACCGCATTTTTTATTATTATTATTGTGAGTTGTTATCAAGAAGGTGCAACTCCTGTTTAATTTTATTATGTAGCCCTTCACACTACTCACGGGATGATAAGGGGTAATGGATTCTCTATTGAAGAGAAGATTACGCTCGATAACTTGAAATTATATAGTTCAAGGATCCCATTCTACATACCTGCAATTACCGTCCTCTTGTCGTTTACTTTCAAATGTAACTATTCGCCTTAGATTGCTGGAAAAATAAAGTCTATTAGTTCTCTCATTACGTTTAGATTATATGTAATGGTAAAATCTCGTGATATTATTTACCTGGTGCACCACAAGCCGGCACGTTTCCAGGCCAATCGCAGCTCTTCGTTTGGTAGTTGAAAGACAGACCAGCTGGGCACATCGATGAAACGAATATTCTGTTATGGCACATTAGGAATTGGTCACAACAACCCGTGCCCGCAGGATAAATTTCACCATTTCGACAGTTAGTCGTAATTGACGGCGTTTTTACAGATATGGCACACGGTTCTGGCACTTTTGGTACTATTTCAGTACGCGCGGGTGTAGCACACGGAGATGCGGTACAATTTCCTTGTCTTGATGCAGATGTGGGACACGGTTCTGGTACTTTTAGTACTATTTGAGTAGGCGCGGGTGTAGGACACGGAGGTGCGGGTGTAGCACACGGAGGTGCGGGTGTAGAACACGGAGGTGCAGGTGTACGACACGGAGGTGTAGTGCAAATTTCTTGCCTCGGCACAGATGTGGCACACGGTTCTGGTACTTTTAAGACTATTTCTGTAGGCGCGGGTGTACAACACGGAGGGGAGGTGGAATTTTCTTGCCTTGGTGCAGATGTGGCACAGGGTTCTGGTACTTTTAGTACTTTTTGAGTAGGCGCGGGTGTAGGACACGGAGGTGCGGGTGTAGGACACGGAGGTGCGGGTGTACGACACGGAGGTGCAGTGCAAATTTCTTGCCTCGGCACAGATGTGGCACACGGTTCTGGTTCTTTTAAGACTATTTCTGTAGGCGCGGATGTACAACACGAAGGGGAGGTGGAAATTTCTTGCCTCGGTGCAGATGTGGCACACGGTTCTGATGCTTTAGGTACTATTTCAGTAAAGCAAGGAGATGTATTCGAAATCTCTTGTTTCGCTGCTGCAGGTTGTGATAGCACGTAGGATTGCCAGTTCTGAGGCTGTGGTTTGGATTTCACTAAAATAAAACAAAATGTTATTAAAAAATACAGAGTTTAAAAATTAAATTAATGAAAGCAAAATCATCACATACCTTGTATTGTCAGCGCCAACAAAAACGCAAAAAGGTACATAGCCCGCAACATGATTAATATCTATTGATGAGTTAACGAGTAAAGTGAACTGCTGCTCTTTTGCTGTTTGACTGCCCTTTCTACAAATTGTGTTAGTCTTATATTGAAGTACTCAATGACGTTTATATTTAAGTTTACTAATTAATAACTGGTTACATTAAAAATGCTCATTTACAATTCATCTAGCAATTTTACAAGTTATTATGCCTACCGTTACAAAGACAAATGCAGTTACTTTTTAATTGGAAGCGACATTAGCCTAGCAGAGCCACGCTACAGCTATATTATGGTTGTAGCACGAATGGGTTGGCTCGACCTGGATAGGACCACGCCCTCGCAGAATACCAGCGTAAAATAGCAGCTTTGCTGCTGTGTTTCGTATGATGGGTGTAGAAAACCGAAGAACCTTTTCACTGAAAACGAGACATTCCATCTTATTCCTCAGGGGTGGCAAAGAATCTGTATTTTGATTCTTTATTGAGAAAAGGTGTAGATGTCTATAAGTCACAGCAACCACTTACCATCAGGTGGAGTAGTACTCGTTTGTTACCCTATACTATAAAAAAGTTTCCTTTTGCACTCTCTATGTCAATTACTGTTGTTCTACTGCGAATATTGTCTTTACGATCTTATGCTTTGCTTTTCAATGCGCTATATTTTTGTGTAATTTGCAACTTCGTCAAGTAGTGGTGGCGTAAGTGAACCCACTACCCCATATCTCGCCGTGGCTGTCTTAAGAGGCGACAGAGGGAAATGAAACGAGATTGCCAAAATGCAGCACCTGCTGAACCTGCTGCCACCGTGGCTGGATGAGTGGCGTATGGCCGTCAACGTTGGGAAGACGACCGCTCTCTTCACCCGCTGCTACAGAGGCCAGGAAATTGCAATAGGAGAATTGGAAACAGCATAACTGCTACCAGGACCGGTACATAGTAATGTACTGCGAGGAGATTCCTGGCAATGTGGTATGCCCCGAGGCCCGTGACCTGCTGTGTGCTAAATATTATACACGCAGAGGACAACGTAGGAGGCTAGTGCCTTCCTTGTCTAAATTACACCTATCCCTGTTCATTCTGAAACACTATTGTTTTTATAGGAAAACATATTATGTTTTCCTTATGAGTCTTAATGTTTTTTATCTGTTATCACAAGAGCAAAAATAATCATAAGTGCCAAAATATATTTTTATCCAAAATAAGTATCTATTTTAATTATTATATTAAAATAGATACTTTTATTTGTATTGCACAGATGATTACTGTTGAATTGAACATGACTCTAAATTAATCTAAAAACAAACTATTATGTAATTAACTCTCGACCGGGGAATCGAACTCCGAACTTTCGTTCGACATTATATTGAGTTCTTTTTATAAGATAAGGGTAACAAACGAGCACACAGTCCACCTTATTGTAAGATGGTTGCTGTGGCCCATAGACATCTACATCTCTCCTCGATTACGAATCAAAATGCAGATGCGTTGTCACCAGTGAGGAATAAGATGGAATGCCTCGTTTCCAGTAAAAAGGGTTTCCGGTTCTCTACACTCTCCATACGAAACACATGCGTGCACACGTGAGCGTGGTCCTTCCCCGGTCGAGCCGACCCATTCGTGCTACAACTATCCTACTAAAATAGCTGCAGCATGGCTCTACCACGTTGAGAATTTATTCATTTTTAACATAGATTGCTCCATGTTGAAGTACCTTGCATAATTTAATAGCAATGTTTACTGAACGTAAGATTATTTATTTTTTGAAAGGAAGTAAATAATAAATTATTTTTAAGCGCGTCGCCAACAGGTGTTTGTGTTAAACTTCAGTAAAATTTTATGTTTGTTTGCAATACTGATATGTTGTGACCTCTGAGGACCAGGATTACCTCTTTATTATTGAAAAGGGTCTCCGATTCTCATCACTCGTCACAACCAATACACCAGCATTACTTACTCTGTAAGAAAGCAAAATTAGTAATCGTAATTTTAGAATCATTGGCTATTCAAGACGATAGATGGTGCAATTCGTACTGATTCCGTGAAGTTTTTATTTTTATTTAGATAAAATATGTACGACCGCAACTGCTTAAATACAGACTCCAGAAAAACGTCGCAGTAAAGATTTTTCAATACAACGTGAAAATTAGTTAAAAAAAATAGTAGGTTTTGCACTACACTAACGCTTATTTGTAAACAGTGTTAGGAGTAGAACTACCAGGAATGCCTGTAAAAATATCGTCGGATTATAAAAAAGAACCATAAAGAGCTGGTTGTTTTAAAGTGAACTGACACTTAGGTTATAGGCTCGAAACGCGTATCGTCAGGCCATGAACAAAGCGAAACAAGAACCTAGACAGACAGTGACATAGCATGGTATAATCAAGTACATAGTCCAGTATATTGCCAAATACATAATTTGGTAAATAATCAAGAAATATTAGAGTACATAGCAATATAAAATGTAGTGATGAAATTAATTTTCGTGGGTCATACCTCCTTTAAGTCGCCATTTATGGAAAGGAAAAGTCTTATAATTACAAAGTTATAAAATAATAAACTTGCTAATTGCAATTTGAGAATCGACCGTGATGCAGACCGGTGTAGAGAAGAACGTCTTTTTCACTACAGTTTAAGTTTGTACTGCAATTCCCGGGAGGGATGAACAATCCGCATACTTATGTAAGCTTATACGGAGCCCTAATACTAGTTGTTAGAACTATTCTTCTGTCGTGGAGCCTGTCTGAGTAGGCTCCACCCTTTTACCTGTTCCTGCCGCCGAATAGCAGTGTGTAGAGAGCCAGTATAATAATAATTAATAACAGGCTGCGAGGCATTCCAGCTTAGTTCTGGGACGTGAAAACGCATCTGTAGCCTACCTTCTTTGAAGTTGATGTTGCCACTTACCATCAGGTGCACTGTAAGCTCGTTTGTCAGTTCAGTTTCATTTAAAAAAAAAACCCTAAGTCCGGTATTTTTCACTCATCCGTAGATGGATGCAGGATGTAATAAGATTTGTGGTAAGGGGACAATTTTAAGTCATTCAATGAAACCTACTTATTACGTATATTTTTGGTATTTTTGTACAAATATTGGTTGGAACCGAAGTTTGCAGTAAATTTTTATGCTGCTTTTTAATTTGAGGTATTACGTCTTAAGTCTTAGGTATAAAATATACACATGTTTTATTTCAGTAAATTTATTTCAACCTTATTCAATGGAACATTGTTTACATTCAATTTTATAAATTAAAGCTAACCTGAGTGGTGAATTTGGTGTCTTCCATTTTAATCTTGTAATAAATTTGAGTCTTGTCAAGTGAAGAATGCAGCACCTGCACATAAAATACCTTATTTTATTTTATATCATCAACTAAGTAATAAAGTAGACAGAAGCGATGATAAACTTTGCATCGCTAATTATTTAATTAAAATTTGCCCGGCGGTGAAGGAAAACATCGTGAGGAAACCTGCATGTCTGAGAAATAAGAAAAAACATATTTCGAAGACATGTGAAGTTGGCCAACACGCATTGGGGGCAGCGCGGCGTACATTTCCTAGCCCTAAAACCCTCTCAGAAATGAGAGGAGGCCTGTGCCCAGCAGTGGGACGTAAACAGGCTGCAACTTTACTTTACTTTATTGTTATCATTCATATCAACAATATTGTTTGTACAATTTTATTGTTCACAAAATGTGTGTCACGCAATTTGATTTTTTTTAAATTAGTATATAAAAGAATAATGATAAAATCAAGTTAAGACTATGCTTTCATTCATTCAGTCCTTCATTACAGCTTATCAAAGGTATACTAGTCTAGAGGAGATTTTTGCCATAGTTGCCACGCTCGGCAGGTGCGTTGCCAACCGCATTTTTTATTATTATTATTGTGAGTTGTCATCAAGAAGATGCAACTCCTGTTTAATTTTATTATGTAGCCCTTCACACTACTCACGGGATGATAAGGGGTAATGGATTCTCTATTGAAGAGAAGATTACGCTCGATAACTTGAAATTATATAGTTCAAGGATCCCATTCTACATACCTGCAATTACCGTCCTCTTGTCGTTTACTTTCAAATGTAACTATTCGCCTTAGATTGCTGGAAAAATAAAGTCTATTAGTTCTCTCATTACGTTTAGATTATATGTAATGGTAAAATCTCGTGATATTATTTACCTGGTGCACCACAAGCCGGCACGTTTCCAGGCCAATCGCAGCTCTTCGTTTGGTAGTTGAAAGACAGACCAGCTGGGCATATCAAGGAAACGAATATTCTGTTATAGCACATTAGGAATTGGTCACAACAACCCGTGCCCGCAGGATAAATTTCACCATTTCGACAGTTAGTTGTAATTGACGGCGTTTTTACAGATATGGCACACGGTTCTGGCACTTTTGGTACTATTTCAGTACGCGCGGGTGTAGCACACGGAGATGCGGTACAATTTCCTTGTCTTGATGCAGATGTGGGACACGGTTCTGGTACTTTTAGTACTATTTGAGTAGGCGCGGGTGTAGGACACGGAGGTGCGGGTGTAGCACACGGAGGTGCGGGTGTAGAACACGGAGGTGCAGGTATACGACACGGAGGTGTAGTGCAAATTTCTTGCCTCGGCACAGATGTGGCACACGGTTCTGGTACTTTTAAGACTATTTCTGTAGGCGCGGGTGTACAACACGGAGGGGAGGTGGAATTTTCTTGCCTTGGTGCAGATGTGGCACAGGGTTCTGGTACTTTTAGTACTTTTTGAGTAGGCGCGGGTGTAGGACACGGAGGTGCGGGTGTACGACACGGAGGTGCAGTGCAAATTTCTTGCCTCGGCACAGATGTGGCACACGGTTCTGGTTCTTTTAAGACTATTTCTGTAGGCGCGGGTGTACAACACGAAGGGGAGGTGGAAATTTCTTGCCTCGGTGCAGATGTGGCACACGGTTCTGATGCTTTAGGTACTATTTCAGTAAAGCAAGGAGATGTATTCGAAATCTCTTGTTTCGCTGCTGCAGGTTGTGATAGCACGTAGGATTGCCAGTTCTGAGGCTGTGGTTTGGATTTCACTAAAATAAAACAAAATGTTATTAAAAAATACAGAGTTTAAAAATTAAATTAATGAAAGCAAAATCATCACATACCTTGTATTGTCAGCGCCAACAAAAACGCAAAAAGGTACATAGCCCGCAACATGATTAATATCTATTGATGAGTTAACGAGTAAAGTGAACTGCTGCTCTTTTGCTGTTTGACTGCCCTTTCTACAAATTGTGTTAGTCTTATATTGAAGTACTCAATGACGTTTATATTTAAGTTAACTAATTAATAACTGGTTACATTAAAAATGCTCATTTACAATTCATCTAGCAATTTTACAAGTTATTATGCCTACCGTTACAAAGACAAATGCAGTTACTTTTTAATTGGAAGCGACATTAGCCTAGCAGAGCCACGCTACAGCTATATTATGGTTGTAGCACGAATGGGTTGGCTCGACCTGGATAGGACCACGCCCTCGCAGAATACCAGCGTAAAATAGCAGCTTTGCTGCTGTGTTTCGTATGATGGGTGTAGAAAACCGAAGATCCTTTTCACTGAAAACGAGACATTCCATCTTATTCCTCAGGGGTGGCAAAGAATCTGTATTTTGATTCTTTATTGAGAAAAGGTGTAGATGTCTATAAGTCACAGCAACCACTTACCATCAGGTGGAGTAGTACTCGTTTGTTACCCTATACTATAAAAAAGTTTCCTTTTGCACTCTCTATGTCAATTACTGCTGTTCTACTGCGAATATTGTCTTTACGATCTTATGCTTTGCTTTTCAATGCGCTATATTTTTGTGTAATTTGCAACTTCGTCAAGTAGTGGTGGCGTAAGTGAACCCACTACCCCATATCTCGCCGTGGCTGTCTTAAGAGGCGACAGAGGGAAATGAAACGAGATTGCCAAAATGCAGCACCTGCTGAACCTGCTGCCACCGTGGCTGGATGAGTGGCGTATGGCCGTCAACGTTGGGAAGACGACCGCTCTCTTCACCCGCTGCTACAGAGGCCAGGAAATTGCAATAGGAGAATTGGAAACAGCATAACTGCTACCAGGACCGGTACATAGTAATGTACTGCGAGGAGATTCCTGGCAATGTGGTATGCCCCGAGGCCCGAGACCTGCTGTGTGCTAAATATTATACACGCAGAGGATAACGTAGGAGGCTAGTGCCTTCCTTGTCTAAATTACACCTATCCCTGTTCATTCTGAAACACTATTGTTTTTATAGGAAAACATATTATGTTTTCCTTATGAGTCTTAATGTTTTTTATCTGTTATCACAAGAGCAAAAATAATCATAAGTGCCAAAATATATTTTTATCCAAAATAAGTATCTATTTTAATTATTATATTAAAATAGATACTTTTATTTGTATTGCACAGATGATTACTGTTGAATTGAACATGACTCTAAATTAATCTAAAAACAAACTATTATGTAATTAAAGGAGCAAACTACTAACAGCAAAGGAGTGGAATAATTTGCCGGCGTCTATCTTTCCGTCCGAATACAATCTAGGCGTCTTCAAGACAAGAGTGAATAGGCTTTTGTTACGATAAGACAGTGCGATTTACCATCTAAGGCTGCATCACCACTTACCACCAGGTGGGATTGTGGTCAAGCACTGGCTTATAATAAGTAAAAAAAAAAAAAAATTAACTCTCGACCGGGGAATCGAACTCCGAACTTTCGTTCGACATTATATTGATTTCTTTTTATAAGATAAAGGTAACAAACGAGCACACAGTCCACCTTATGGTAAGTGGTTGCTGTGGCCCATAGACATCTACATCTCTCCTCGATTACAAATCAAAATGCAGATGCGTTGTCACCAGTGAGGACTAAGATGGAATGCCTCGTTTCCAGTAAAAAGGGTTTCCGGTTCTCTACACTCTCCATACGAAACACAGCAGCGTTAAGCTGCCATTTTACGCTGGTATTCTGTGGGAGCGTGGTCCTTCCCCGGTCGAGCCGACCCATTCGTGCTACAACTATCCTACTAAAATAGCTGCAGCATGGCTCTACCACGTTGTGAATTTATTCATTTTTAACATAGATTGCTCCATGTTGAAGTACCTTGCATAATTTAATAGCAATGTTTACTGAACGTAAGATTATTTATTTTTTGAAAGGAAGTAAATAATAAATTATTTTTAAGCGCGTCGCCAACAGGTGTTTGTGTTAAACTTCAGTAAAATTTTATGTTTGTTTGCAATACTGATATGTTGTGACCTCTGAGGACCAGGATTACCTCTTTATTATTGAAAAGGGTCTCCGATTCTCATCACTCGTCACAACCAATACACCAGCATTACTTACTCTGTAAGAAAGCAAAATTAGTAATCGTAATTTTAGAATCATTGGCTATTCAAGACGATAGATGGTGCAATTCGTACTGATTCCGTGAAGTTTTTATTTTTATTTAGATAAAATATGTACGACCGCAACTGCTTAAATACAGACTCCAGAAAAACGTCGCAGTAAAGATTTTTCAATACAACGTGAAAATATGTTAAAAAAAATAGTAGGTTTTGCACTACACTAACGCTTATTTGTAAACAGTGTTAGGAGTAGAACTACCAGGAATGCCTGTAAAAATATCGTCGGATTATAAAAAAGAACCATAAATAGCTGGTTGATTTAAAGTGAACTGACACTTAGGTTAAAGGCTCGAAACGCGTATCGTCAGGCCATGAACAAAGCGAAACAAGAACCTAGACAGACAGTGACATAGCATGGTATAATCAAGTACATAGTCCAGTATATTGCCAAATACATAATTTGGTAAATAATCAAGAAATATTAGAGTACATAGCAATATAAAATGTAGTGATGAAATTAATTTTCGTGGGTCATACCTCCTTTAAGTCGCCATTTATGGAAAGGAAAAGTCTTATAAGTACAAAGTTATAAAATAATAAACTTGCTAATTGCAATTTGAGAATCGACCGTGATGCAGACCGGTGTAGAGAAGAACGTCTTTTTCACTACAGTTTAAGTTTGTACTGCAATTCCCGGGAGGGATGAACAATCCGCATACTTATGTAAGCTTATACGGAGCCCTAATACTAGTTGTTAGAACTATTCTTCTGTCGTGGAGCCTGTCTGAGTAGGCTCCACCCTTTTACCTGTTCCTGCCGCCGAATAGCAGTGTGTAGAGAGCCAGTATAATAATAATTAATAACAGGCTGCAAGGCATTCCAGCTTAGTTCTGGGACGTGAAAACGCATCTGTAGCCTACCTTCTTTGAAGTTGATGTTGCCACTTACCACCAGGTGCACTGTAAGCTCGTTTGTTAGTTCAGTTTCATTTAAAAGAAAAGCCCTAAGTCCGGTATTTTTCACTCATCCGTAGATGGATGCAGGATGTAATAAGATTTGTGGTAAGGGGACAATTTTAAGTCATTCAATGAAACCTACTTATTACGTATATTTTTGGTATTTTTGTACAAATCTTGGTTGAAACCGAAGTTTGCAGTAAATTTTTATGCTGCTTTTTAATTTGAGGTATTACGTCTTAAGTCTAAGGTATAAAATATACACATGTTTTATTTCAGTAATTTTATTTCAACCTTATTCAATGGAACATTGTTTACATTCAATTTTATAAATTAAAGCTAACTTGAGTGGTGAATTTGGTGTCTTCCATTTTAATCTTGTAATAAATTTGAGTCTTGTCAAGTGAAGAATGCAGCACCTGCACATAAAATACCTTATTTTATTTTATATCATCAACTAAGTAATAAAGTAGACAGAAGCGATGATAAACTTTGCATCGCTAATTATTTAATTAAAATTTGTCCGGCGGTGAAGGAAAACATCGCGAGGAAACCTGCATGTCTGAGAAATAAGAAAAAACATATTTCGAAGACATGTGAAGTTCGCCAACACGCATTGGGGGCAGCGCGGCGGACATTTCCTTGCCCTAAAACCCTCTCAGAAATGAGAGGGGGCCTGTGCCCAGCAGTGGGACGTAAACAGGCTGCAACTTTACTTTACTTTATTGTTATCGTTCATATCAACAATATTGTTTGTACAATTTTATTGTTCACAAAATGTGTGTCACGCAATTTGATTTTTTTTAAATTAGTATATAAAAGAATAATGATAAAATCAAGTTAAGACTATGCTTTCATTCATTCAGTCATTCATTACAGCTTATCAAAGGTATACTAGTCTAGAGGAGATTTTTGCCATAGTTGCCACGCTCGGCAGGTGTGTTGCCAACCGCTTTTTTTATTATTGTGAGTTGTCATCAAGAAGATGCAACTCCTGTTTAATTTTATTATGTAGCCCTTCACACTACTCACGGGATGATAAGGGGTAATGGATTCTCTATTGAAGAGAAGATTACGCTCGATAACTTGAAATTATATAGTTCAAGGATCCCATTCTACATACCTGCAATTACCGTCCTCTTGTCTTTTACTTTCAAATGTAACTATTCGCCTTAGATTGCTAGAAAAATAAAGTCTATTAGTTCTCTCATTACGTTTAGATTATATGTAATGGTAAAATCTCGTGATATTATTTACCTGGTGCACCACAAGCCGGCACGTTTCCAGGCCAATCGCAACTCTTCGTTTGGTAGTTGAAAGACAGACCAGCTGGGCATATCAATGAAACGAATATTCTGTTATAGCACATTAGGAATTGGTCACAACAACCCGTGCCCGCAGGATAAATTTCACCATTTCGACAGTTAGTCGTATTTGACGGCGTTTTTACAGATATGGCACACGGTTCTGGCACTTTTGGTACTATTTCAGTACGCGCGGGTGTAGCACACGGAGATGCGGTACAATTTCCTTGTCTTGATGCAGATGTGGGACACGGTTCTGGTACTTTTAGTACTGTTTGAGTAGGTGCGGGTGTAGGACACGGAGGTGCGGGTGTAGCACACGGAGGTGCGGGTGTAGGACACGGAGGTGCAGGTGTACGACACGGAGGTGTAGTGCAAATTTCTTGCCTCGGCACAGATGTGGCACACGGTTCTGGTACTTTTAAGACTATTTCTGTAGGCGCGGGTGTACAACACGGAGGGGAGGTGGAAATTTCTTGCCTTGGTGCAGATGTGGCACAGGGTTCTGGTACTTTTAGTACTATTTGAGTAGGCGCGGGTGTAGGACACGGAGGTGCGGGTGTAGGACACGGAGGTGCGGGTGTACAACACGGAAGGGTAGTGGAAATTTCTTGCCTCGGCACAGATGTGGCACACGGTTCTGGTTCTTTTAAGACTATTTCTGTAGGCGCGGGTGTACAACACGAAGGGGAGGTGGAAATTTCTTGCCTCGGTGCAGATGTGGCACATGGTTCTGATGCTTTAGGTACTATTTCAGTAAAGCAAGGAGATGTATTCGAAATCTCTTGTTTCGCTGCTGCAGGTTGTGATAGCACGTAGGATTGCCAGTTCTGAGGCTGTGGTTTGGATTTCACTAAAATAAAACAAATTGTTATTAAAAAAATACAGAATTTAAAAATTAAATTAATGAAAGCAAAATCATCACATACCTTGTGTTGTCAGCGCCAACAAAAACGCAAAAAGGTACATAGCTCGCAACATGATTAATATCTATTAATGAGTTAACGAGTAAAGTGAACTGCTGCTCTTTTGCTGTTTGACTGCCCTTTCTACAAATTTTGTTAGTCTTATATTGAAGTGCTCAATGACGGCTATATTTAAGTTTACTAATTAATAACTGGTTACATTAAAAATGCTCATTTACAATTCATCTAGCAATTTTACAAGTTATTATGCCTACCGTTACAAAGACAAATGCAGTTACTTTTTAATTGGAAGCGACATTAGCCTAGCAGAGCCACGCTACAGCTATATTATGGTTGTAGCACGAATGGGTTGGCTTGACCTGGATAGGACCACGCCCTCGCAGAATACCAGCGTAAAATAGCAGCTTTGCTGCTGTGTTTCGTATGATGGGTGTAGAAAACCGAAGAACATTTTCACTGAAAACGAGGCATTCCATCTTATTCCTCGGGGGTGGAAAAGAATCTGTATTTTGATTCTTTATTGACAAAAGGTGTACATGTCTATAAGTCACAGCAACCACTTACCATCAGGTGAAGTGTATACTCGTTTGTTACCCTATACTATAAAAAAGTTTCCTCTAGCACTCTCTATGTCAATTACTGTGGTTCTACTGCGAATACTGTCTTTACGATCTTATGCTTTGCTTTTCAATGCGCTATATTTTTGTATGATTTGCAACTTCGTCAAGTAGTGGTGGCGTAAGTAAACCCACTAACCCATATCTCGCCGTGGCTGTCTTAAGAGGCGACAGAGGGAAATGAAACAAGAGATGGGCAGCAGCATTTTCCTGACAGTAAATTACATTATAAAATATTGCGGTTTCCAACACGCCTGACAAGATTTATATATATATATACTCATATAGCTGCAACAGGGCTCTAACACGTATAAACTATTTTAATATATTCATAAAGTGAACTTTAACGAAACTGAACAATTACTTAATGTACCTCGTTAAATCTTATACGCAACCTCCTTCACGCATACATACACTGTCATACTTCACACTAGGAGGCTTAAATACACTCTAGAACTTTAAATGACTTATTGATTAGTGATCTGTTTTGTATACAGTGAAATGTGTAATCTTAAAGGGAAGAGCGCCGCTGTCTGAAACACAGATATTAAGTTATCTAATTCAGACACATGTTCACTGAATTTTATTTATTGTTAAGCTGTATCTTAAAGTGTTGGTATAGTATAAATTAAGATATTGTTTGCTTAAAATAATAAATTATTATTATTGTTTTTTTTTCTCCTTTTTTTTTCTCCATGTAGGTATTATGATGATACGGGCTTTAAGCCAAGTAGTCATCATTTGCTGGTATTATTAATGTATTATCCAGAGCATTTTCTGGGATTTGTAAAATTTTCGCACTAAGCGACATGTATTTAAAATAACTGCTTTTTGCATTTTAATATATAAATTTGAGGGTAAATCTAATAACTTAAGGCAGTGATGCAAATATTTTGGTATTAATCCTGTAGCTGAGAGTACAATTGGAACGATGAAAACTTTATTTAATTTCCATATTCTTTTTATTTCTTCGCTTAGTTCGTTATATTTACTAATCTTTTCGGCTATTGTTTTTTGAATATTATGCGTATTTGGTACAGCTATGTCAATTAGAAAGGCTTTATTGTTAAGTTTGTCTTGCAAAACTATATCGGGTCGATAGTAATGGATGGTCTTATCAGTAAGTATGGCTCTATCGAAATATAAACTCAGCGGCACAATTAACCGCCAACCTTGATTTTTTACGATTTTGGTTAAAAAAAAATTGTGGCCTTACTTGTGAAAGTTATTTTATTACGTAGGTATATTGAAGTAAAATGAAAGATAATATTGTTTTTAATTATTACGTTTATTTATAAAAAAGTCTGAAAAACACTGACCGTAAATTAACAAATGTGATGAAATGGCTTAAAAATAAAAAATCTGCTGAGTAAATGAATTCTAATAGTGCGTATTTCCACCTCTAGACCTCATGACTTCCATCAAACGGTTTGGCATGCTGTCGATGACATCTTTGATCTGTTGTTGTGGAATGTTCTGCCACTCCTCAATCACGGATTGTTTTAATTCATCTATGGTGGTTGGAGCTGGTATGCGGCTTCGAACACGTCTTTTTAAATTTTCCCATATGTGTTCAATAGGATTTCAATCTGGGCTCCGGGATGGCCATGTTAATTTTCGAATGCCGACGGTATCCAGGTACGCGGTAACAACTCTAGCAACGTGGGGCCGAGCGTTGTCCTGCATTAATAAAAATCTTCGCCAATAAATTGAGCAAATGGCATTACATGAGGTTCCAATACTTCTTTTACATACCTCTGAGCATTTATTCCACCTCTTTCGAAGATAACCAAGTCGGTGCGTGCTTCGTAAGTAATGCCGCCCCATATCATGATAGAGCCACCTTGGTAACCTACTGTTTCCACAACAGTACATAGTGCAAACCTTTCATTCTTGCGTCTGTATACACTCTGGCAACCGTCAGGACCGTGCAAGCATATTCTTGTCTCGTCAGTAAACATAACATTCTTCCATTGTTCCATATTCCATTCGGCGTGCTCTCGGGAAAAACGAAGTCTTTCTCTCCGGTGGCCTACGAGCAATTGTGGCACTCGAGATGGTCGAAAAGCTCCAAGGGCATTCTCTCCTAGTCTTCTTCTCACTGTTCTTTCACTCACTTGAACATTGCGAACCTCACGAAGTTGGTTTCGTGCCTCAACAGCTGTAGTGAACCGATTTCTTAGAACATTGGTCACAAGAAATCGGTCGTCACGAGCGGAGGTGCATCTTTTTCGACCCTCTCCTGGTCTTCGCTCATAAGAGCCAGTTTCCCGAAACCGTTTCACTGCATCCCTTAAGGTGGTACGTGCGACACCAAGCTTCCGCGCCACGTAACGCTGACTAAACCCTTTGTCGATAAGAGCGAGGGCTCTCGCCACTGAATTAGCATCAAATGGCATGTTTATGATGTCCAAACACTATCTTTAAGTTACGAAACCAAAACAAACTCAAATTGTTTACTTTTAATGCCACTGAAGCAATGTAAGCAGTATGGCAACGATAACGATAATAAGACGAAGTTCGATATTTGTCCTATTCAAAACTTATGCGTAAAAAAACAAACTTAAGTGGGTAGCTTGTAATTTTTTCGTCACTACATTTCTTTCACACTTGACTTATTTATGCCCAATAACTTACAACTGCGATAACATCAAAATTTGCCACTTTAAAAGGGTGGGCGGTTAATTGTGCCGCCAAGTGTAGTTTATGTGAGGTGTTTTCTAACACAGGGTTGGGTTTATATTTGTAGTATGGTTGTAAGCTGTTATCGATGAGTTTATGTTTCTGGGCTATCTTTTAGTGTATTATGTTTGCAATTTGATTATGCCTGTGGGTGTAATCTGTTGATGCTAAGTTTTGACATGCTCCTGTGATATGCTGTATAGTTTCTGGTACTAAATTACATTTTCTGCATTTGTCATTTATAAGATTTGGTTCTCTAATTATAAATTTTCTATAGTCATCAGTACTAAACTGATGACTTGATCTTGGATAGCATTTATAAAACCTTCTGTTTCGGCAAATAATGTGCCTATTGTTAAATATTTATTTGATGCTGATATATCTATGTGTTGTTGGCATAGGTCATTAGCATGTCTACCATGTAACTCCTTTTGTTTCCATTGTTTTATTTTTTCTTTTTCTTAATCAATTTTATTAGATGTTTGTTGAGTTTGGTTTGCGGCGAGTCTAAGTGGAGTATAGTTAGTATCATTGTGAACTATGACTTTATGGATATTGCTGCTTGTTGACTTCTCAAGGAAGAAGTTTTTAAGACGCATGATTTGGTTCTCTCTAAGCACGGTTATATGAATAAGACCTCTTCCGCCTTTGTCTCTCTTAATTGTCAATCTTTCAACAGCTGATTTGGGATGCAAGTATCTAAATTTAGTGAGTACTGTGCGAGTTTTTCGTTCTAAATTAATTGTGTCTGTTTTGGACCACCTAACTGTTCCAAAAGAATATGTTAAAATGGGTATGGCAAAGGTGTTAATTGCCTTTATCAGGTTTCTTGCAGTTAGTTGCTTTTTGCAAATGAGGTTGACCCTTTTCACGTATTCTTTTATAATGTTGTCCTTTATTCTTTTGTGATCTATTTGGTTGGTTTGCTCTATACCTAAATATTTATAAAATTGTCCTGGTTCGAGACATTCTATAATCCCATTGCTTGTAGTATCTATGTTTAGTTCATATAATTTTATTATTATTATGGGGTATCTATAAAGTTTTCTCATCTGGTTGGGCAATATAAATATATAATTGTAAATAAACATGGTAAACGTACATAAATATCAATAAAATAAAATAAATACATAAAAAATACATAAATATATAAAAACCCAACCAGATGGAAGCCCTCGGCAGGGGAGACCAGACGGCCGAGGGTTAGGGGGAAAGGGAAAGAAACCGGCGGACGATGCGGGCGGTATCGAGGAGCACCGCCTTCTGCATTTGAGCTTGGAGCGGTCCGTCACGGAGTCCCAGTCACCTCAGATGACCCGAGAGGCTGACTGGAATTAACCCATTTGCAGAGACGACTACAGGTATAATTTCGGCCGGCAATCCACCCCACATGTCGGTCACCTCGTGAGCCAGGTCCAGATATTTAGTAAGCTTATCTGTTTCGGCTTTTACGAGGTTCTCGTCATAAGGAATGGTAATGTCGACCAAAAATATCCTTGACTGTGCCCGGTCCATCAGCACAATATCAGGCCTATCTCGCCCCGGGCGTCGGGGGCTACGTCGTGGCCCCCGGCCACCGGTAGGCGCGAGCCTGTGGACGGCGAGCAATGGGTAGCTCGCCGTCCGTCCGTCTAACGACGACAGGCCGTATCGACGGCGCGTTTTGTTCCACGCGCGCCTCAAAGAGCTGTCAGCAGCGTGAAGGGGCCCGCAAGGGCCGACGCCTGCCGGGGCTGCGGGCTGTTCGAAAGAGATACCGCGGCTCCGGAACGTAAGGGCACTGAAGGAAAACGGATGGTTTTTAGTCAGTAAAAGTCTGACACTCCCTTCCGCTCCACCCAGAGCGAAAGGCGTCATTAGATGATTTTCAATCCGCAAAAAAAAAGGCTTATTAGCAAGAATAGTCCTGTCTGTGATGATGGCCCGGTCCCAGTAGAGCCTGGCGCGGTCATTTTCGAGCACGGCTTCCGGAAAGTATTATTATTATTATTATTTTGGGTTATCTTTAAAGTTTTCTCATCTGGTTGGGCAGTATAAATATATAATTGTAAATGAAAATTGTAAACATACATAAATATCAATAAAATAAAATAAATACATAAAAAATACATAAATATATAAAAACCCAACCAGATGGAAGCCCTCGGCAGGGGAGACCAGACGGCCGAGGGTTAGGGGGAAAGAGAAAGAAACCGGCGGACGATGCGGGCGGTATCGAGGAGCACCGCCTTCTGCATTTGAGCCTGGAGCGGTCCGTCACGGAGTCCCAGTCGCCTCAGATGACCCGAGAGGCTGACTGGGATTAGCCCGTTCGCAGAAACGACCACAGGAATAATTTCATTCGGCAGACCACCCCACATGTCGTTCACCTCGTGAGCCAGGTCCAGATATTTAGTTAGCTTATCTGTTTCGGCTTTCACGAGGTTCTCGTCATAAGGAATGGTAATGTCGACCAAAAATATCCTTGACTGTGCCCGGTCCATCAGCACAATATCAGGCTTATTCGCAAGAATAGTCCTGTCTGTGATGATGGCCCGGTCCCAGTAGAGCCTGGCACGGTCATTTTCGAGCACGGCTTCCGGCAAGTACTTATAATATGGCAGTTTCCGATCCACGAGGCCGTATTTCAGAGTGAGCTCCTGGTGTAGAATCCTGGCTACTAGATTGTGTCTGTGCAGATACTCAGAGTTAGAAAGCGCCGAACAACCGGAGATGACATGCCTAAGTGACTCACCGGGATGGCGACAAGCTCGACAGATGTCGACGGCGCCATCCTTTAGGATGTATCTCCTATAATTGTTGGTCTTAATAACCTGATCCTGTATCGCACAGACAAAACCCTCGGTTTCCCCAAAGAGGTCACCGAAACGTAGCCAGTGGAGGGAGGCGACTGTGTCTATGGAAGGCTCATGTAGAGCCTTGTAGAACCTCCCGTGGAGCTCCTTCTCCTTCCATACGGTCTCCCGGTCGGAAATGCACTGTACTGCCGGGTCTTGCCATTGCTCGTTGGCTAAGGATAGAGGAGTGATCCCTTTATCACAAGAAATGACGTCCCTATAGAATGGATCACCCGATCTCACCAGAAAGTAATTACGGAGGCTGCACACTTCACGATTATGCATAGTGAGAGCGCTCAAATAGCCGCACCCATCATATTTCCGCGGCAAGTACAGCCTCATTACTAACGATCTCGGGTGGTGCATCCTGTGAGACGCTATAACAATGCGGATTTTTCTATCCAGAGCGTTCAGTTCGGTCTGAGACCACCTGAGTATGCCGAAGGTATATATGAGGACAGGCATGACCCAACCGTTATATGCGTGTGTCTTATTTACACCCGATAAAAGACTGTTGAGCACTTTTGTCAAGCGTGCATAAAACATATCGCTAACTGACTGTTTCATGTCCGCCTCATCGATACCTATGTTCTGTGACATACCCAGGTATCGGTATGTTTCAGCCTCGGATAGGGTCTTTATGTTGATGGGCATAGATAAGTCTATGCCCTCAGAGTTAGCAACCCTACCCCTTTCGACATGGAGGACCGCACACTTATCCGTCCCCAGCTCCATTCTAATGGAATTGCTAAAATCACAAGTGATGTTCAGCAATTCCATAAGATGAGAGCGACTGGAGGCGAATAATTTGAGATCATCCATATAGAAAAGGTGGGTCACTTTTGTACCTCCTTTTCGAAGCTGAAATCCCCTCCCGAAACCCTCCAGTAAGGTACTGAGAGGGTTCAGAGAGAGGCAGAACCAGATTGGACTCAGACAATCGCCCTGGAAGATACCCCTTCTTATCCTTATGTGGTCCTCCGCAGCCGTCATCCGCTCGCCTAGATGACAAAGGATCGTACTCCACTGCCCCATACACTGCCCGAGGAAGTCTCTAACTGTACAGTTAACCTTGTACAGCTCGAGGACCCTCTTCAGCCATGTATGAGGCACCGAGTCGAATGCCTTTTTGTAGTCTATCCAGGCGGCGGAGAGGTTCCGACGGTCGCGTTTAACCACCATGCCAATGACCGCGTCAATAAGTAGTGGTTCCTTGGTTCCACGACCACCGCCCCGGCATCCATTTTGAGCGCGCGACATCACCTGATTTGAGTTCAGATGACGAGTAATTCTCGCGCTCAAAATGGATGTTAGTGTCTTATATATCGTGGGTAGATACGTGATGGGGCGGTATTTGCTCGGGTCTGTGGTATCCCGGTCTTTAGGAACCAAATGAGTGATCCCAGTAGTGAAGAGGCTCGGGAGCGACTTTTGGTCGAGAGCCTCCTGAAATTGTCGGGCGAGCACAGCGTGACACACCACGAACCCCTCCAGCCAGTAGTGATGCAGCCCGTCGAGCCCCGGACTTTTCCAGTTCGGGGCCCTTCGGACCGCCTCAGCTACATCGTCCGGCGTTATAATGACGGGGTCCATGGGCGTAAGATTCGCACACTGACTCACCACAACTTCAGTCCAAGAGCCCTCGCTGTGGTTTACGGGCTCTGACCACAGGCCGCGCCAGAATTTGACAGTGTCGGCCTGATTCGGTGCTTGGCCCGTTCCACGTACCATCGGTCGCTCCAATGATTTATAGAGCCTCTTCTGATCACTCTGGAAGTGACGATTCTGGTTGAACCGTCTCGACCTCTCAGTATATTGCCGAATCCGCTTTCCCCAAGCAGCGATTCTCTGCTTCAGGTCGTCTATGCGCTCCGTCAGCTTTTGCGTAATATCCGGCTGGGACAAACTTATATTTGTCCCAGCATACGCCATCCTGACGGTGCGTACAATTCTCGGTCTATTATTACCCGAACTGAAGCTTGTTAGTCTGCCGATTAGGGCTCTTGCCTTTGCGATACGGTCCTCAATTCTTATTCTCCAGGCTGGGATGGCGCTACTTTGTCTAGTAGCGCGTCCAGCCGTGGGAAGTTTGGCGCCGATAATACGGCAAACTGCCAGTGCGGCGCCAAAAAGAACTGAGTCCGTATCGCAAAGGTCCCGGCTGGCTTCCAAATAAGTCACCAGCATTGGGTTGAGAGCCCTCACGACAGCCCGATTCCGCTTGCTTAGGGGTATGCGGGGAAGTCGCGGTCGATTTTCGAGAGGCGTACTGCGCGTTTCCAAAATAGCCTCTTCCAATATACTCCTCATTTGCTCTACTTTGTGGGAGATTATTTCATCATCGTCTGAATGAACTACAACTGTAATATCCACGGCGGCATCCACGTGTGCAGGTTGCTCTGCAATTTTTAGCGCCGCATTACCAGCTGTAGCATTTTCATCCGATGAGGGAACAGCCTCACGTCGTAGTCGTTCGAGTTCGGCGTCACCAAATATGTTGGAGCGCAGGATATACCGAACTCGATCTGCCAGGTTTTGCTCCGTTACATGAACCGATGGCTCCAGCTCTGCGAAAAAGCGAAGCATCCGAGCCCGATACGTCAACATTCCAGTTTCTTCCCCTTTCGCCCTAAAGTACGCTCGCAATGCGTTTGTGTTCATTATTTCTGTCCAACGCATGCGACGTTTTCCACCAGTGGCGGATGCCGCTTGCTGAGTCCGAGAAGACTCGGCCGACATCAAGCCCTCTGGTGGGGATGATGGATGCGGGCGGCTGCTAGGTGGTCTTGCAGCCCCCCGCGCTCGGCTGGCGGCCCGCATGCTGTCACGTCCAGCGCCAGCTCCAGACGCGCCCTGGCGACCTCCAGGCAGCGGCCCTATGCGCACTCTTCTTTTTTCCATCACCTATTAAATGGGCGTCAATTAACGGGAGACGCCCAGGCCCGGCACCATTTCATGGTGCGGCCGTAAGCACAAACGAGCCTTTGCATCCTCTTTTCTGCCGAGGCACGGCGCTCACACCTCTTGGCAAGGCGCTGACTGACTGCGCTGACATAGCAGTTTTGTCACTTAACTGTTACGTCAGCGGGCGATGGGGTCATCAATTCCCTACGCCATTTTATTAATTATTATTATTATTATTATACATCTATATTCTCCCTATTATAGAGGTAACTTAAAACCTAATCACACGGGCCGAAGCCAAGCGTGAGCAGGTGCTAGGTGATGGTGTAAGCGGAGGTGACGGATGAAGTGGTGAGGAATTTGCGTGTGAGTCGGCAGGTGTTGAGAATGACAGCTTTCTGCAGGGTGTAAAGTGTGTGTTGGGGTACTTGCAAACTATCTAAACTGCGTTGTAGGCTTTTAGGTATAACTGCGGTAGATGAGATAACTATTGGGACTATATGGATGGCTTCTGGTTTCCATTGACGCTTCAGTTCTATTGCTAAATCTTGATATTTTGTAAGTTTTTCAGCAATGGTGGATTTAATGTTATGGGTGTTTGGTATGGCAATGTCAATAAGGTGAGTAGTTTTGTTATTTTTGTCATACATTGTGATATCTGGCCTATTGAAGTTGATAGTTTTATCCGTGATAATTGTCCTGTCCCAGTAACTTCTATAATTATTATTTTCTAATATAGTATCCGGTTTATATTTGTAATATGGTGTCATTTTTTGTATAAATTTGAATTTAAGCGCAAGATGTTGGTGTATTATGGAAGCTACCTGGTCATGTCGGTGTTTATAGTCGGTTTGTGCAAGGGCTCTACAGGCGGATGTAATGTGTTGTATGTTTTCGGGACTAGAGTGGCAATGTCTGCAAGTATCGGTGGGAAGGTTAGGTGCGCGTATTATGTGTCTCTGGAAGTTTCGAGTATCGATGACCTGGTCCTGGATCGCTAACATGAAGGCCTCCGTCTCTGGGAAGAGTTCACCGCGCCTCAGCCATGCGTTCGACGCTTTTTTGTCGACATGTGGCTGCTGCAGGTCGTGATAGTGCCTTCGTGGAGGGACTTCTGTTGCCATGAGGCGATCTTCTCTTCTACGTCAGTGATCCGTTCGTTGCGTTGTGTATTTCGGTCTGCAAGGTTAAGTGGTGTGAAGCGTTTGTCGGCTAAGGTTACTATTTCGTGGAGAAGTGAGTGTTCTGAGCGTTGATAGAAATATTGTCGAAGGCATTTGATTTGTTTGTTATGCAAGTTGAGGACACCTATTATACCTCGTCCTCCATCGGATCTTGAAAGCGTCATCCTTTGTACGCAGGATCTAAGGTGGTGCTTGCGGTAAGCCGTCAGAGTGGTATTTATAATACGTTGTAGATTGATAAGGTCACCTTGAGTCCAGTTTATTACACCAAACGAATATGTTAGTATGGGGATTGCGTAACTGTTGATAGCTTTTGACATGTTGCGGGAGTTGAGATGAGACCGGAATATACTATTGAGCCGATGTTTAAATTTCTTTTTGAGACCTTCTTTCGTTTCCTTTTGATGAATTTGTCGCGCTTGTTGGAAACCTAAGTATTTATATGAGGCCAAGGGTTCTAGGGGTTCAATCGTGTCTCCTGATATTAGGCTATAGCTATTACGGTTAATTTTTCCGTTTTTAACCGAGAACGTTTTGCACTTGTCGATCCTAAACTCCATATGAATGTCGTTTGAGAAAGATTGGGTGATGTCTGCAAGGCGATGCAGTGACTGTGTAGTGTTACTATATAGTTTTATGTCATCCATGTACATCAGGTGTGTAAGAGTGGTGTGTTTGTGTGGAGTGATGATAGAGTAACCATGATTGGTTTTGTTCAGCATTTGCGAGAGAGGGTTTAATGCGAGGCAGAACCATAAAGGGCTGAGCGCATCACCTTGGAATATTCCTCGACGTATTGGAATTTCTGGTGTTTCTATACAAGAAGTTCCTATGATTTTTAAAGTAGTTTTCCAGTGCTGCATTGAGTTTTTAAGAAAATGTATAATTTGTGGGTGAATTTTATAGTGTTGTAGTATATATAGGAGCCAGCTGTGCGGTACGGAGTCAAATGCTTTTCGGTAGTCTATATACATTGTGTTGATATTTTTCCTATTAGAAATAACTTGTTTCATTGCTACGGAGTCTATTATAAGTTGCTCTTTGCACCCCTGACTACTTTTTCGACATCCTTTTTGTTCTTCAGCAA
Organism: Parnassius glacialis; assembly: GCA_033319125.1. Lineage (NCBI taxonomy): Eukaryota > Metazoa > Arthropoda > Insecta > Lepidoptera > Papilionidae > Parnassius > Parnassius glacialis. The sequence goes on along the minus strand of JAVANC010000001.1, from coordinate 18,181,968 downwards.
GAATGTTGTTTTTGGCTATATGTTGATGTAAGAGTTCGGCTATACATGCTGTAAGTAGTTTATAAATGGTTTGGAGACATGTGATAGGTCTGTATTTGGCAGGATTTTGATGATCTGCGTCTTTCGGAATCATGTAGGTGAGGCCTTGTGTAATGTATCGGGGCATTATGTCTGGTTTTTGTATAAATTTATTGATATGGTTATGAAGTAGAGGGTGAATTGCTGTAAGTTTCTTATACCAGTAGTTTTGTATGCGGTCGCTTCCAGGTGCTTTCCAGCTATGGGATTTTTTAATATATGCACAAATACTTCCAAAGGTATTTGTTCAAATGCCATCGGTGTGATAGTATCAGTTACTTTGAAATCTGTGTTCAGCCATTCCGCCTCTGTGTTGTGGTGAACCGGCACAGACCCTATACCAGACCAGAAGCTATGTAATTCATTGGCAGGTGGTAATGGTGCATCTTGCCTATTTCTATGTGTGTCATGTTGCGTGTCTGAAGTCAGGCTCCTGTAAAATTGTTTTTCATTGTTGATAAACTGGCTATTTTGTGACTTCCTAAGTGTACAGTTAAGGTATCTTTTTAATCTGCTAGCTGCCGCATTCAGTTTTTGTTTAAGTGTGTCAAGGAATTGTTCATCTCTCAAATTGGGTTCTTCGTGCTGTGAATGTATTCGGTATTTATTTTTTTATTGCTTCTACTAAAGTTATGAGTCTATTGCTTCTGTTGCCTTTGATATATTCTGTTAGTCTTCCAATGTCTCTTCTGAAATCCTGTATCTTTTTTGTCAACCTAGTCTGCCAGGCGGGTTCTTTATTTCGAATTTGGGTGGGCAGTGTGTTTGTGTCTCTGATTTTGGTTCCATTACTTATAGCTGCTGTGTATGCCGCACAGTAAATTATGGTCTGAGTGGTCTCAAAGTCCTGCTCTCTCGATATGTAATTTGGTAATATTTCAGTGTTTTTAAATCTACAATTTGGGCTAGCCTTATAGAAGTTTTTTGTTTTGGTATATAAGGTCGTTTAGTTGGGTTGGTGTTCCGAAATTTGTCTATTGCCATTCTAAACAGTTCCTGGATATTTTCCGAGTCGTTACTTTTTATTGCTTGGTTTTGTTGAGGTTCAAAGGCTTGAGTAGGTACCACTGATTCGTCAGTTTGAGATTGTAAGGTTAAACTAGGTGAATGCACGGGAGTGTTACTTTCTACAATGTATGGATGAATGTCAGCTTCTTGTGAGTTTTCTGTTTCGGCTGTAAGGGTCGTGTGTTGTTGTAATGTGATATGTGAATAATTACTTTCTAAATTGTCTCGTTGAGAATTCAGCTTGCTTGATATATTGTCACGTATCTCTTGAAGTCTTTGGTCATTAATCATTTTGTTGTTCAATATTACTCTGAGCTGATCTGATATTCTCTGTACACTTACACCTGTTAACTCAGGATGTTCATCTATGACTGCTTGATGGAGGGGTCGACGATAAGCTGATTTATTTTCTCCAAGTTCGGTGATTTTGTAGTAATTTCTTACAATAGATTCGTTTTGGTCAGCTGTCCATCTTCTTCTTTGTGTTAAGCCTTGCTGGCTGCTAAAATGTGGTTGCGTGATCGAGTCAGTTTGTATGTGGTTGGTATTACTGTATGTTTGTTGTAAGTATACTGACACTTCATTCCTTATTTGATCTATTAGTTTTTCTGGAAGTAATTTATTTCTAAGTATAACTCTGCATTGATCCCCCAATCTTTGTTTTGATGCCTGCATCTGTGGGTACTTATTAGAGAATTCTTTATGTAGGTGATTGAGGTATATTTAATTTTGCTAGTATTTAATTTAGTGGCTATGAGGTATGTGCGCCAGATGAATGTATTCATTTCTTCTGTCCATCTTTTGAGCGCACGATTTCTGCCTGGGGCGGATGCAGGTTCAGTGGCGATAGCCTCCTGCACAACGTCCTCAGACATAAGTGATACAGAATTTGATCTGGTTGAAGACTGGTATGGACATGGAGATGATGTAGGTGACTCAAATGAATGAAAAGGTGAGGGTGTCGTTGAAGTTTTATCGCTTAGCATGTCGGAGTCCATATGTGTCGCTTGGGTCGTTTGATGGGTTGCTTTCGCCACTCGGGGATTCTTCGCACCCCTAGGCCCAGTCTCAGGCTGGCTTCCGTCATGACCAGTGTTGCTACTGGGTCCGCCGAGCACTCGGGGCCGTTTACTTCTTGTTAATACCATATTATTCTTCATATGGGTTTTGGGTTTGGGACAGTTTGTTGGGGAAGGTTGGCCAAGATGTTGGTGGCTAATAATATGTTCGTCCTGTATCGGTAAGTACAGGGTTTGGTCAAGTTCATAGTGACCGTTGATATGTTCATGCCTCCCCTTAAACACCCCACCACGTCAAGGTGGTCCCCCGGGGGGTTATTATTATTATTATTATTATTATAGCCCAATAGATAAGAAAGCCAAAGTAGCAAAGGGTAGGCCATATAGCTCAAAGAACCGACAGCCGATAAGGAAATTCTTAAAAAAGTTCTCGAAGTACCTTACGCGTGCACTCTTCGCAAAAAATGGTGCTCGGCTGCTTTATACTCATATTAATCCTTTTTTTTCTTATAGCAGATCAATTTTTGTAAAATTCTATCTACGTTTTAACACGTACACTGTCTCGTTAGCACATAAGGGTCATTGATATTGTCTAGTGTCTGGAAACCGGACAATGAAAGTGTTAAGTTGAACCTACATCAACTTTGTGTATTTTGGTTCTTTCCTTATAAACCTTTATTTATGATGATCTTATGATGGCATACATCACCTCATTTCGTCCCGTGGGTGGCGTAAAGTGTGGTAATTGGATAAGCCAAAAGATGGTATCCGATAGATGGCGGTCTTATGTCTTTGAGTTCTTTAAAATACTCAACAATGCAAGCAACAATAAGTGTTTCATACTATACTCTTATGGTACGAAATCGACTCATAAATTTTCTTACATTATTTCACGCAACACCTGCATGACACGGCATAATAGATCGAGCCACGTTATAATTTTCAGTGTCCCATTTTATAAATATAGCTTTTCACTTCAGTAGTTTGGTTTAGTTTTTATTATTATGAAAAGTTTTAAATTTATTAAATTTATTTTAAATTTTGATAGTTCCCATGGAATATCTAATAAAACACATTTTATAAAATCATGTGACAGGAATATGTAGTATTTTACTTTTAGAAGCAATAAATGTTACGTGATTACTTTTTTTTGACTTACAATTTATCACAAGTAGTTTAATTCTGCAACTTTACATCATCAAAACTTTGTATGCGTAGCACTTTAAGTAATATTTTCACTTAGTTCTCTCCGAAAAATCAAATTCATTTTATTAAATTAGTCACTAATTAGTCATTAAATCATAACACATATTTCAAAACGAAAGAAATAGGCCTTCTGTAGTTATTCTCTGATACATAAATTTCAAGCCAGAACCCTCCCTAAGACATATGAATAACTCCGGTTCCATTGAAGCAATATATCGGTAAATCAAAGTCACTAACCAATTGGTTAGTGAACAATCTTCAAATAGAATCACATCTCCTAAGCAAACAATAAAGTTGTTTTCGAGTGGAGGCTTCTAGCTTCAATTCAATCTAGAATCCTCCCAAGCAAAGGGTTATATCTCCTAAAGTATCAAGTAACAATATTTTTTTCTCAAGTCTTTCATTTTGCACTAATTCTTCACTTAATCTTGACATAATCAAATTTAGAATATCGTTTGGGAGGAATCCAGCTTCAAGGACGCCAGTAAAGAAACATTACCACCAGAAATGTTTATGTTAAATTTCAGTAAAATTTTATGATTGTTTACAATACGAATATGTTGTGACTTCTGAGGACTAGGATTACCTCTTTATTACTGAAAAGGGTCTCCGGTTCTCATCACTCGTCATAACCAATACTGCAGCATTACTTACTCTGTAAGAAGGCAACTGACACTTAGGTTTTAGGCCCGAAAGGCGTATCGTCAGGCCATGAACAAAGCGAAACAAGAACCTAGACGGACATAGCGGTTACAATCAGGTACATAGTCCAGTATATTGCCAAGTACATAATTTGGTAAATAATCAAGAATTATTAGAGATTATAGTACATTTTATATTAAATATCAAAAGAGGTATGGCCACGACAATTAAGTTACAAGACCGCATTTATGGAAAGGAAAAGTCTCATTAATATAAAGCTCATAAAAATTATTTAAAAATTAAGTTATTTCGTGGATAAGTAAGCGGAAATTTTGACGAAATACCCAATGTTAAACTGTTTTACGCTGTATAAGACATGTTCTTTTGGCGAAAAGTAAGCAAAACCATTTCGATGTTTTTTTAACTATGTGGGAAACAAGATTTACAAAATCACATTTTTAAGGAATTTTTAACCTCTAAAATTTAATGTATAAAATATGCATACAGTTCAACCACAGGTTAAAAAGCTCAACATATAGGTTAAAAGTGTTAACGGCTTACATTTAATAAATGTTAGCTTAACATATATGTTACATATTTATTATTATAACATATATGTTGAGTTAATATTTTAATCATTTTAAATAAGTTAAAACAAAGAAGGACACATACAGGTTAAAGTTTCGCATAAAGCGTAAAACCAAGAGTAGTTAACCTAGCTACGTGATAGAATCATGCTGCAAACATATTACGGTAGTAACACGAATGGGTTGCCCTAAAACTCTCTCATTTCTGAAAGTAAATGTCCGCCGCACTACTCCAATACGTGTTGACAGGCTTTACGTGACTGCGGAATATTTATTTAAATTTCTCAGACATGGTTTCCTCACGATGTTTTGGTTTATCGCCGAGCAACTGGTAAATCAGCATCTCAGAGACTCGTATTTGCATCACTTACTTAGTTTAGCTAGCTCTGATGCCACTCCGGCTCTTAACGAGTATATATTTCAATGTTATGTAAATAAATGATTTTCTAAGTGACTGACTCATCTATTAACGCACAGTTGAAAGCACGAGATGTAGCTGAAATTTGCACTGAGAATTTTTTTTTGAAAATTCATCCCTTAAGAAGGGGAAGTAGTTATAAGTGACTTACTAAAAGTACTCTGTAAATACGAGGGTGGATTGAAAAGTACTCGGCCTAACCAAGAAAATAAACACATACTAAATCAGTTATATTTTTATTTTTCTATATAATCACCATCAAGTTCAATACACTTTTGCCACCTCCCCTTCCAAGCATTTAGACCGTTGAAAAAAAAATGATTCTTCCTTAGAGTCAAAATATGCGTCTACAGCTGCTTTGACCTCGTCGTTTGTCGAAAATCTTTGACCTCCCAAGTGCTTTTTAGGTTAGGGAACAGAAAGAAGTCTGATGGTGCCAGATCAGGTGAATACGGCGGATGCGGTAACAGTTCAAAGCCACAGTTGTGAATTTCAGCCATTGACTGTACTGACGTGTGAACACGGGCGTTATCTTGATGAAACAGGACTTTTCTTCTGAGCATTCCTCGACGTTTTTCTTTTATTTCCTCTCGTAAACGACGTAGTAAGGTGCAGTAGTAATCAGAGTTTATAGTCTGACCCCTTTCAAGATAATCAATCATAATCACACCTTTCGAGTCCCAGAATACTGAAGCCATCACCTTATTTGCCGACAAAATCGACTTAGCCTTTTTAGGGGTGGTGAACCAGGTCTTCTCCACTGTTTTGATTGTTGTTTTGTTTCCGGTGTACAGTAATGAACCCATGTTTCGTCTATAATAACAAAACGATTCAAAAAATCATCTGCATCGGCTTCAAATAACTTCAAACAGTCGCGTGAAATAGTTAATCGCGTCCTTTTTTGTTCAACTGAAAGCAGTCGCGGAACCCACCTCGCAGACACCTTGTGGAAACCCAACTCGTTGACAATGATGTTTTGAGTTCGTTCATAAGAGATGCCTATAATCTCGGCTATCTCTCTAATTTTTAATCTGCGATCTCCCATTATTAAATCAAGTACTTTTTTAATATTTTCGTCAGTAGTTGACGTCGAAGGCCTTCCAGAGCGGGGTTCATCTTTCACACTCTCTCTACCACGCTTAAATTCTGCTATCCATTTTTTGACGGATGAATATGACAGAGCACAATCGCCTAATGTATTGACCATGTCATCATGGATGGCTTTTGATGATAGCCCCTTCTTATGGAGGTACTTAATGACGGCACGCTGCTCGATTTGCTCCATTCGCGGAAATTATGTCCGATTACTTTGTTAATAAATTTATAAAATCACAACTAATTATCGCACACGTTTCGAACTTCACACAATGTAGTAGTAGTTATAAGTGACTTACTAAAAGTACTCTGTAAATAAAATAACTGAATACTCTTCTTTTTTTTTTTGCGATTTTTCGAAACCTATTACGGGATGGTGGCAGATTGTGCTTAAATTTGGATGGAGACACGTTTTTAGTATTTTCGACAGTTCTTCCCTTAAGGGGGAATAAAACATCAAGAATTCTCCTTTTTATTAGCTTTCGATTAGATTCTAAGTATCACGTGTTTAAGCATTTTTGGATACTCTAACCCTAAGGTCAAAATAGGGGTTTATCACTATTTTGTCTCCTCCTTACTAAGGACAAAATAAGGGATGAAAGCTATTATAAAATTGTAAACTATTTTAACTCAGCTTTTACTCAATCGATGAATGTATTTTTATTGCACACCAAAACAAATTAGAATAAAAAAAAATTACGGTGTAAAAAATTTGGCGCTTAGACTTATTACTTCATATTTAAGTAACAGAACTCAAAAAGTCGTGATCAATGGTAAAGGTTCCTCCGGATCGGTAGTATCAATGGGCGTTCCTCAGGGCTCGATTCTTGGCCCATTCCTGTTTTCAATCTATATTAATGACTTACCTTATCTTGTAGGGGACAATCAAGATATAGTATTATTTGCTGACGAAATCTCTTTAATTTTCAAACTCAAACGGCAGTTAATTAATTATGACGATGTATCGAAATTAGTACATTGGCTTTACGCCAACAATATGCTCTTAAACGGCAATAAGACAAAGTGCATTAAATTTACAATACCTAATGTAAAACATTCGAATACCAATGTGCTGTTAAATGGGGAGGAGTTGAGTCTTGTGGATACCACTGTTTTTCTCGGTATTACTATTGACGCGAAACTTCAATGGGGCCCCCATATATCTAAATTAGCATGCAGACTTAGTTCTGCAGCATATGCTGTAAGAAAAATTAGAAGTCTCACAGATGTTGAGACAGCTAGATTAGTGTATTTTAGTTACTTTCATAGCGTAATGTCTAATGGAATTTTGCTATGGGGTAATGCGACTGATATTGAAGCTACGAGTATATTTGTTTTGCAAAAGAGAGCCGTTCGGGCGATTTATAATCTAAATTGTAAAGAGTCCCTCAGACAAAAATTTAAAGAAATAAACATATTAACTTTGGCATCACAATATATTTATGAAAATGTAATGTATGTACATAAAAACATAAATAGCTTTAATAAGAATAAGGATGTGCATACTTTAAACACTAGGAACAAACATAAGCTTGTAATACCAGTTACTAGACTCCACATTATCAGTAATTCATTTATGGGGCATTGTATACGCTTTTACAACAAAATCCCAGAACATATTCAAAGTTTGTCAATAAACAAGTTTAAAAGTTTTATTAAAGAGAAACTGTACAAAAAGGGTTATTATAATATCAAGGAATACATGAATGAAAATAACCCCGGGGAATAAGGTGATCGCCACCATGCTGGTTCTATGAAAAATCATTTAAAATTGTATAAACGAAATTATTGTTAAGTGATGTTTGAAAAACAAATCCCGCTGGGTTTTTTGCTGGTTCTTCCCAGGACAGAGGTATTTTCCGAACCAGTGGTAAATAAAAAATTGACTTTCAATAAGAATTATGTAATAATCGATATTGAATAAAAAAAATATTCTATTCTATTCTATTCTTCCAGACAATCTTACTAAGCAAAGCAATGTCCTATGAGGGAGATATACATTATATATAGATATAACTTGGATGCGGGGGTAACACCGCGGGGCGAAAAGCTAGCTAAAAATGTTTTTACAGTAATAAAAAAATCTACTATAGCCGATGTCATTTGTTAATATATAACATTAATATCCCAGTATTCACCAAAATTTTTGTGGTTTTGAATCCAGTTTGTCCCTATTATTTATAATCACGTTATTAAATTATGATTTTTATAACGTAATTACAATTTAATGTTTTTGGTAATATATTTATCCACAAATAATGCAAAAGTAACTGAGTCTACATATTTAAAATATGTTAATGAGAACATATTTATGAACAAGTTTTTTGTAGGTTTTTACAGTTTTTAGGGTTCCGTACCTCAAAAGGAAAAAACGGAACCCTTATAGGATCACTTTGTTGTCCGTCTGTCTGTCTGTCTGTCTGTCTGTCAAGACCCTTTTTCTCAGGAACGCGTGAAATTCATATAAAATACTCAAGTCTACAGTCCCTTGAAGCTGTGAAAAAATCAAACTTCTAAGCCAACGCAATCAAAAGATACAGCCGTTTATGCCGCAAATATTATGCCGCAAGGGAATCAAAACCTACAGGGTACTCCCCGTGAAATCAGAATCTTAAAATTTGGTACGAAGCAACGTATTATAGCACAGATAAAAGAAAAATTACGAAAAGCATAAATTTTTAGTTACATCATATAATAAAAACATTTTTAATAATTTTAAACTTATATACCTACGGATTTGTTCGGAACCCTCAGTGCGCGAGTCCGACTCGTACTTGGCCGTTTTTTTTTAAATTTCCATATCATAATATCTTATGGGATTTTGCTATGGGGAAATGCGGCTGATTTTAATCTATTTTTGTTTTGCAGAAGAGAGCCATAAGAGCTATATTTAAAACCTTAAAACGAGAGAGTCTCTTAAAAAAATTCAAATTAATAAATATATTAACCTTGGCGTCTCAGTATATTTACGAAAATTTAATGTATGTTCACAAAAACAGAGACTGTTTTAGTAAAACAAGTGATATACACTCTGTAAACACTAGGAACAGACATAAGCTAGTCATAACGGTCTCTCGACTCCACAGAAACAGAAACTTTTTTATTCAATATAGACTATAAATAATACTTATTGAAAGTCACTCTTTTGTATAATTACCACTGGTTCGAAAAAAAACTTCTGTCCTGGGAAGAACCAGCAAGAAACCCAACGGGACTTTTTTTTAAATAACAGCTTACAATCATGTATGTTACACAAATTAACAACACAACAATTTAGAAATAGCTTGGTAGCGATCACCTCATTTCCAGGGGTTATTATCATCTATAAATTCTTTAATACTATAATAACTCTTTTTATACAAACTTAGTTTAATAAAGTTTTTGAACTTTGAGCAGGTCAAATTTTGTATATTTTCTGGAATTTTGTTGTAAAAGCGTATACATCGCCCCAAGAATGAATTACTGACTCGATGGAGTCGAGTAACTGGTACTACTAGCTTGTGTCTGTTCCTAGTATTTACAGAATGAATATCACTTATTTTTGTAAAACTACTTTTATTTTTGTGTACGTACATTTCATTTTCATAAATGTATTGAGAAGCCAAAGTTAATATATTAATTTCCTTAAATTTTTGTCGCAGCGACTCTTTAGGCTTTAAATCATAAACTGCTCTTATGGCCCTCTTCTGTAAAACAAATATAATTTCAGTGTCAGCTGCGTGTCCCCATAGCAAAATACCATACGACATTATGCTATGGAAATAGCTAAAGTAAACTAGACTAGCTGTTTCAACACTAGTTAGACTTCTAATCTTTTTTACGGCATATGCTGCAGAAATAAGTCTGCTTGCTAGTTTTGATATATGGGGGCTCCATTGACGCTTCGCGTCTAGTGTGATTCCAAGAAAAATGGTGGTATCTACAAGACGCAGTTTCTCCCCATTTAAATTTACATTAGTATTTAATTGTTTGACATTTGGAGTCATAAATTTCATACATTTCGTTTTAGTGCCATTTAAATGCAAATTATTAACATTGAACCAATTTACTAATTTAGATATAGCATAGTGGTTAATATCGGAATATCAGTAAAATATTTCTCGAAAACCATTGCAACGTCCTGATCTGATTCGATTAATTTGTTATTAACACTTAACTGGTAGTTTGAATTGCGAGAGTTGATCTTACCAGTTTCGCTATTAATTATACTCCATGTCATTTTAATTTTATTAGAAGCCGTCTTAATTTTGTTGCTCAAATGCAAAGACTTGGCTGTGGAGCACACTCTTTTAAATATTTTTGAATATTTTTTACATATTCCCTAAATTCGACGCTATGATTATATGACCTTTCATGGTAAAGATCATATAACCTATGTCTGCTCTTATGGATTCCTACTGTCGCCCATTCATTAAATGACTTCCGACTGTTCAAGGAGAATGTTTTAGAAGTAAAAGTATTATTAAATTCATTGCAAATAAGCTTAAATAATGTTCCACACAAAAAATTTGGATCATTTTGGTATGAAAGAGTCAGAGTCAGTAATTCATTCTTGGGGCAATGTATACGCTATTACAACAAAGTCCCAGAAAATATAGAAGGTATATCTCTATTACCAAGTTTAAATATTTAATTAAACAAAAGCTGTATAAAAAGCTTTATTATAATATAAACGAATACATGGTTGATAATAACCCCTGGGAATGAGGTGGTCACTTCCAAGCTGTTTCTAAAATAAATTTTGAAAATTGTTTGTAATCATATATATTATAAAACTTATTTTAAAAAAAAGGCCCGCTGGGTTTCTTGCTGGTTCTTCCCAGGACAGAGGATTTTTTTTCGAATCAGTGGTAGGAAGTAAAAAATGACTTTCAATAAGAATTACTTGTAATCAATATTGAATAAAAATTATTCTATTCTATTCTAGAATAAGGGTGACAAGCGAGCACACAGTCCACCTAATCGTAAGTGCTTGCTGTAGCTTATAGACTTCTACATCTATGCTCGAATCCAAATGCAGATGCGTTATCAGCTGAGAGGACTAAGATGGAATGCCTCTTTTACGGTAAAAAGGGTCTCCGCTTCTCTACACTCACCATACAACACATTAAGTTGCTTTGTGCTGATATTTTGTGAGAACATGGTCCTTCCCCGGTCAAGCCGACCCATTTTCGTGCTACAATTATACAATTAATTTAGCTGCATCATGGCTCTACCACGTTTAGAGGTTATAATGAGCGTTTGAAATTTACACTAATCATTTAATTGGTGGGTTTTAAGCTTATGGGTGCATTTTTGTTGTAAATTGGTGTGTATAAATCTTTAAGAGATAGAAGATTGAGACATGCTTTATTTGTGTATGCCAATTAAAAAAGATGTGTGTGTTGTATGTTTAAGTGTCTTATGGTTTATGAGATATTCATCAAACATTATTTACGCTTAGCAAAATAGGAGATTAAGCTTTTAATGTAACTATATTCTGAAGACATTGAGATTGTGATATTTCATATAATTTTAAATTCTAATATCTCATTTAACTCAAAATGAAAATTCGACCAAGTTTTGAGATAATAATAAAAGTAGCTAATTAAAATATGTATGTATAAGGCTAAGCGTCCCCTAGGCTCGCCGGAGCCGAGTCGAAGCGAATCGCAGAAAGTCGCCTCCAATATATTTACTATGAAACTTCGTCCATTAGCGACGAGCCGCGGCGCGCCGAATTGAGTCGACCGCGCGAACTGCTTGACAGACGAATTTCTTCGCCAATGCGATTCGATTCAACTCGGCGCGCCTCAGACGACGCAGAGAAGTGGATGCGCGCCAGCATATTTAATTGATTTCTATTTCGTTTTCGTAAAAAATTTTTTGTTGAAATAAAAATGAATGAAGAACTATTGATATCACTGGTCCAACAATATCCAGAATTGTTAAATCATGAAGATACACATTATCACGTTGAAATAAAAACATCTCTTCATCCGAGCTGTCCATGACGCAAAAGGACCTATTTTGTAGAAGAATTTGCGATGAACGAACAATTCGATTCGATTTGTCAGAGATTGACGCACTAGAAATAAATGCGACTCGCTTCGATTTGACGCATTTCTGCTGTAGTCGACGCCAGGCTTTATGAAGTAATTTATTGATGGTGTCCAATAACCAATTGCAATTAAAATTTTCTTTGTTGCCAGTGGAGATCGAATTCGGTTTGCTCATGTACTATAAAATTCCAGGTGGGCATTTATCCACTGAGCTTCCACGGTTTTCCTGTAATCTACGATCTAACATCATAATAGCGCTCTATATTTCTTTTGTATCTACATGATATGATTTATATCTATGAGAGTAACATCTCAAAGGAAAGCAAAAATAACAATAATTATTTATTTTCACAGAAACATTTCTAAATTACTGTGAGTTTGAATACTCACTGTGGGTACAACAGTTTTTGTGGAAGATATATTAGAACACATTTCGCTTTAATTGAAAACATTTTGATGAATGAAAAATTCGATATTTGTGTTAAGATAACTAACTCACACTGAAAAAAATAATATTTTTTTATAGAATATGGGTGACAAACGAACACACTGTCCAGCTGATGGTACGTGCATTGCTTATATTGGCCCATAGACATCAACATTAATCCTCAATTAAGAATCAAAGTACAGATGCGTTGTCACCCCCGAGGACCAAGATGGAATGCCTAGTATCCAGTAAAAAGGGTCTCTGGTTCTCTACACTCATCACACAAAACACAACACAATTAAGCTGCTATTTTACGCTGGTATTCCGTGAGAGCATGGTCCTCGCTGAATGACTATACTAAGCCTTTGAGCGCGAAAATAACCAGCTATCTTATCACCAGCAGCGTTGATCGGTCGAAATGACCCCTTCATGCTACAACCATAATAATATTAGCTGCAGCGTGGCTCTACCACATATTAAAACGATTAAATAAAAATATTTTTTTTTGTTTTATTATTAACTAAAGACGCATGTGTGCACTGATTCTTATTTGTTAATGCGTAAGCAGTCTAAAAATCGTATTTTTGGGTTTTATTTTATATTTGTTGTTTTAAGTGTGTGTTTAAAATACTTAGTTCTTTCTTTATAAAGATTTTTACTAGTCCAATATGCACTTGTTAAAATAATTGATGACGTAATAAGGCGTTCTTTCATGGTATTTACATGATTTAATGGTTAAAGTACTTAAATGCTGAGTCGAGATTCATAGCATCGTATTCCATAGAAGAAGCCACTGGCGGTCATGCATCTTCTTCAGAGACAAAATGATTTGATGTAATGGCCACAAATGGTAAGCGTATTAGCCTTCGCAGTTAAAGTTCAGGGTACTTTACGTGATTAATTAGCTATCGTCACACTATGAAGAACATATTATCTAATTATTATAGTGAGTAACATCGTAATACGTTACACTACTGGGCACATGCTTCCTCTCATTTCTAATACGGACTGTCAATCCCTTATTTACTATCCTATTCTATTTAACTCTTTTGACTTATAGTGTAAGTACTTAACATTTTAACGAACTTAGGTTAATAGATAATGTTATTTTAGAATCTGCTAGATACCGTCGTGGTTGAAATTAAAAATACATTCAAATATAAGTTTTGAACGTTCAAATGAAATCACAAAGATTTTAAACAAGGAAAATTGTGTGATTGTTGTTATTTTATTTTTATTACGAAATTATTTAATAAATAAGGTTGCTTGATTTGTTTAAAATATTAAATTTTGGAATCAATGTCCTTCATGGCACTCGACACGAGAAGCGTCCACGCAGCGGTTAACGATAGAGTCGAACACAAAACCGGAGTCACAGAGCAACAGCCAGAAGCCAAGAAGCCAAGAGAAGCTGGCAGCTACCAGAGATGTTGTAAAATAAATATAATTGTATAAGTATTACATATTGTTATTATTTATTACTACGTATGAGGGTCCCCCTTACTCTTATAGACAGTAATAAATAAACTAAACTTAGTAGTAATAAATGCAACTTAGCAACTCAAACTTTCTTTCAGTTTTAAAATACACACAGTTAAAAGGCAAAATTAATATTTACCTGACATTGACTACGTAAGCCTTGCCAAATCAAGTTGAAAGAGGACATTTGAAGCCAAGAAATTCTGAAATTTGGAAATAAATAATTATCACCCATTCGCAAATAAATGGTTGTTATTTCATTAAATTTGTGGAAAGTAGTAGGTATTGTCATCAGCGTTGCAGCTAGGTACAAGATCAAGTCAGTCGCAGGGACCAGTTTCTGGATTGAAGGCAAGACCCATTGAGCACTCCGTTTTGTACGCTTTACCAACCACACACATTCGGTATTTGCCACAATTGAAGCGAGTCGCTAATGGTGGCTAGAATATAATAATTTATAGCTAATCACAAAGCAAAGCATACACAATTAAAGTAATACACACACAAGTAGATCTGTTGATCATGATGTCTTATTAGCTCTTCTTTCTCATTTGAATATCTCGTATTCTGCTCAGGAATAGATTTATCTTCGAGAGCGACAACAAGCCGTGCGTACTAGACATAATGTACTATCTGACTGGTGTCTACTGGCGGCATAATCTCTCCTCTACTGTTTACAAGTTTAATTAATCTCATCACATTAAATCTCATGTACATGTACCATCTATATTCCAATGATCTGCAGTTATATGCACGAATAGAACCCTCAAATATCCTTAACGCTATCTCATTAACAAATGATGATTTGAAATACATCTCCGAATGGTCCACTGTGTATGGCATAGATGTGAACCCGTCTAGATGCTAAACGATAATCTTAGGTCGCCCGAGATTATTATCTTAACTAGATATTCTCACCCTGCCATCAATTAAGTTTTAAAATAATGTCATACAATTCTCTTTTTATATTTATGAACCTACCTTGGAATGTATGTTGATGGTTGCTTAACATGGAACAAACATATACAGGAGGTGAGTCGCAAAACTACCGGAACTTTACGATCTCTATATCGTTTAAATATTTTTTTTCCACCAATAATAAGATTCTACTTGTCTAGTCATTTATTCTACCGACTATTGAATATGTCGGTGTGCGCAGCTCCAACCTGTCTCAAAATCATCTTAATATACCGGATTGTCTGCTTTACTTTATCGGATATATTTATGGTCTTCTTAAATACGACCATGTTATATCTTCTTTTCGTACTCAGCTAAATTGGCTGCCTATTCCTCAGCACAGATATGTTAGAATACTCTGCACCCTTTTTACAATACTGAACGGTCCATATGCTCCCGAGTATCTGAAATCTAAATTTCAATAACTGGGAGATTCTCAAAATTATTATCTCCGTTCTTTGGCTAATCTTAAATAATCTTAAAAATCGCTGCAAGTTTGAACTTGCATACATTTGTATATTGCATATTTTATTCTGGCATATAAAATATTTATATGTATATATACACATATATATACACACACACATATATATATATATATATATATATATATATAAATATATATATACATATATATAGTATTCTAAGCCCTTTATACTTTAATTACAACATCGCCAATGTTCATAATACACGTACGCCTCAGAAGCGACCTTCGTTAAATTAGCCTACTAATTAAATCGTGAAATAAAATTAATGCGACGCACGTATTAAATCAAAATGCACTTTACGTCCACGTGTGAGAGTGTATATCACTTACCCCGTTAAGCGCTTTTGTAATGCCACGCCTACTGTAGGGTTAGGTGTTGTGAGAAAACAAGTTGAATCTTTTGATATTAGTTAGTAGTAGCGTAGAGTATTTATAAGCATAGCTTGCTTATAAATACTCTTAGGGTAATAGAATACACCGAGATGTTATGTCATGTATTAGTAATTTGCTGATAATAAGAACATTATCGAATAAAAATATTTTTAAGGATTTTATCGCGTTTAACTTACTTATATTGATTATTTTAATTCCCGAGGTTTCGAGTGCTTTACAGCAACCCATCCAGCTGATTCGGCGTAGACCAAACGTGGTGCTTGAAGTGAATGAGCTTACAATATCTTGAAGTCTTGCAGTGGTATGCTTGGTTTTGGATTTAATTTTGTTAATTATAGGATCCCAAGCAGATGGCAACACCCACCCAGCTTCTCTATTGAAAGTAGGATGTTTTTTTTTTAAAGTTCCATAACCGCGCGTATCATCCTTGGTAGGAATCGGTGTTCATTTGAAAGGATTTGTGGTCTATCAAAACTAATGTAATGGCGGGGACGATCTAGAACATATTCACAGACTGCAGACTTCTCAGAGCGTTGGCGCCTTACGTCAGCTATATGTTCTTTCACGAGGGTTTTACTTACCATTTTCTCTTTCATATTTGTTTGGTATTTACAAACACGCAACATGTGACAGCATAATTAATGAAAGAGTGACAATGAGGAGTATTTCTATTTCTTTTATCGACAATATAAGTGTTTAACTAATAATATTTTTGTTATCTATTTTTCCAAAAACCAGTATATTATGCTGATCTTGCATTAGTAGGATGTCACTAGTATTAGGAGATGTTTACTTACACTGAACGATTTTTTAGGGTCATTGACAAAAATATAAACTAAAATAAAAAAAATATAAAATAAAAACAATTGAAAAAATATAAAACTGTGAAGCTGTGGTGGAGTCGCTAGTAAAATAATAAATCTGTACTTGTGGCGTCAGTAGCTAGGTACATAATTATTTAGATCTGCCTATAAATAATAATATCACAACAGAACAGTAAAGGATGAAAAGTCGACATTCCTATTGTTATTTTATTTATTTATTTATTTATTTTATTTTCAAGGGAAACATACATAATTTTAGTCTAATACATAACACATATTAATCTTAAAATTAACAATAAAGTTTCCACAGTAAAGTAACTCATCGACAACAAGCGAACATCATGACATACTTTGGTGTGTAGAACTAAAGTTAAGTAAAAGTAAAATGTAATATTAATGTGAAATATAGATTTTTGACTATTACTCATTACAGTTTCAATTTCCTTTTTAAATTGTCCATATAACAGAGAAAATATATCAACATGTGAAAAGATGTTTTTTCAATAATATTAGGCTTAATTCCTAACGAGCATGCTCCTTCAGATGCAAGTGGAAAATCAGACTCTGAATCTGAAATGCATGATGAATGTCCTTCGACTAACAGCAACTATTCCTCTACTGCTGTGGCTGAGCCTGTGGAAAAGATCTTGCGATATTCGAAGGGCGAGAAGAAGACAGTAGTAGTACAGTGTCCACAAATTGTGCGACAGTACAACAAACATATGAGCGGAGTCGACCTAGCTGATATGTTGATATCGCTGTACAAAACGCCATTCAAAACACGACGCTGGTACATGGGCATTTTTGGGCACTTACTGGACATTTGTGTAAACAATGCTTGATTGGTTCACAGAAAGGCGAATAAAAGCAATCTTAAAAAAAAGATGGCACTGAAAGCTTTTCGATATAGTGTGTAAAAGAATCTCATCTCTGAAAACAACAGCGTAGCCCCAAAAATCAACACGCCCCGTGCGGCACGCCCTTCCAGTCCAATAAAGTACGACAATGTAGTTCATTTTCCGCAGACCATGGAGGAAGAACGTTGTAGATACTGCCAAAAAACTGTGGTGTACTGCATAAAATGTCTGACGCGACTTTGCTTTGTAACTGGAAAAAATGCCAGAAATAGTTTTTTAGATTTACATACCAAATAAGATTAACTATGTAGTTTATTTTTTAGTCATAAGTTATTATATTCTTATTACAATATTAAAATAGTTGGATTTATTATTTCGCCCTAATTTGATAATGTCTGTCAGACCGGACAGTTCAATCAGCAAGTCAGTTTTTACATATTTGGCAATGGCCGCTGTGGCCATTATTATTTTTTATTATATTTTTTTATTTTTTTTTTCGTGTTTTTACTCACTACTAAATAAATATTAACAAAAATATAGGTATTTTTAACTTTTTTCCTTGCCAAATTAAGGGTTAAAAGAAACCTGTTACATCTAATAAATATTTCAAGAACACATAAAATCCGGCAACGCGTTAGAACAGCGTGGTTAGACTTTTCCTACTCTAAAAACCTTCCCAGCAGTTGGAATTCGCCGTGAATTGGAATACTTATAAGCTGTTGCTTTTTAAATTAATCGATAAATAAGATTATAATAGTTTTCTTTGCTAAAAAAATATAGTACACCTAACACTAGCAAAGTAGTAAAATAGACAGCCATCTCGGATTATGCGCTCGTACCGCAATAGCTTAATAAACCTTCTCAGAAATGAGAGGAGGCCTGTGCCCAGCAGTGGGACATAGGCTGTGATTTTAACGTTAACCGCAAGCTGCAATTGTAATTCTGCATTTTGAAACTTAGTAAAAAACCTATTTAAGGGATGGTGAGTCAAAGTAAATATAAATAAAATGAGATAATTTACAGCGTAAGTAATTTTTGAAGCGTAAGTAATAATCATATCTGTTAAACGACAAGAAATATAAAAAATACTTCCAACAAAACGAAGAATCTTCCATCTCATAAAGATTTATAAACACCGATTTACAACAAATAAATAGCATTAGCTCAAAAATCAGTCTGTAATTTTAAGGAAATATGGTTAAAAAAATATTCACTTAATCTTACCAAATATTTTGAGCATGTATCACGCAAAAAACCATTAACTGATTAGTGATCATTATTGCTTTTTACCGTTGTAATGCAAAAATGATTAGCTCTTAATTTAATCACTAATTATTTCGTTTAGTATAAATTTGGGAACAAATGCAATACAATTATCATTTTAAAAATCATCGTCAAAGCCCTACTTGCTCGATAAGAATAATGTTTTTCTTTATTTCAATTGCCGCTACATTATGTGCGATTTCTGGTAAGTACTGATATTTTTAATTTATAAATGATTTCTCTGATTATTTTTTTCGATGACTAACAAAATGATTTTTCATATTTCACTTGAAGTAATATGAGAAATCATCTTGCGAGACGGATTTGACTATCACAGTACTAAATAACTCACACTGTGGACAAAAATTTCTTATTGTCGTTCACCACAGCAACAACTAACAAAATACATTCTATTTTAAAGGCGCTACGCAAATTCGAACTCAAGCCGCCGCCGTTGAAGATATAGTTTGTAAGGAATACAATACCTACTACAAGATAAAAGGCAGCTGCGACTCATATGTAGAATGCACCGTAAGTTTTTGTGTTTATACTATAGTTTTTTTTTTACATTTTTTAACATTTTAGTTGTTTTGATAATAACTATTATCAGTCTGTTATAGTTCACTGTTATATGACTGGTGAGAGTAACTTTCTTAAAATGGTAGGATTTATCATAATCGCCACTTATTATAATGATTATTCCGCCTCCTTTCAAATTTTTCTGACATTCGAAATTTTTCTGACAATTTTATTAGTCAATTCTTATGACATTCAGGGAATATTTTTTTTATATAAGTAAGAATGGCAAACATCACAGTCCACCTGAGGGTAAGTGGGTTTAGTTGCTCATAGACAATTACATCTATACTTAAATATTAAAATACGGAAGCGTATATCCCTGATTATAACGATGGAATGCCTAGTTACCAGCATTATGTTGCTATTGAAGCTTCTCTTTATTCTGCTTTCATCTTTATTCTGTGAGAGCGTAGTTCTTTCCTGTTCAAGTCATTTGAATAGCGAGTTCTTTCTCGTACATGGTGTATCCGGAGTAATTTTTCCAACGTGCCTATAATATACCAAAATCATTTAATACTCAATCTATCATCACTACAACTGAGGATTACGTTCAGCAGAGAACTTACACGGACTGATAAAAAAGTACTAAAGTTACCTTTCATTACTTTTACTAGGCTTACAAAGCGACATACAAGACTTGTCCTGATGGCATGTACTTCATCCGTGATGTGGAATGGCCCACGTACCCTTGTGCTTACCCATCCGACGCGCAATGTGACGACGACGATGCACCTCGTAAGTATCCCCACTAACAATATATCATCACTTATCAAAGCCTTTGACCGCCTTACGAATTAAATCACTAACTGAAGTATAAACATCACAGAGCATGGAATAGCCATGCCGCCCAGCTAGCGGCGCAGATATCCCGTGCTCTGTGGTTTGGTCAATTTGTTAGAAATTATTAGCATCATTGTTAATAATTTCTAAAGATTCTGAAACTAGGTTTCCAGCCAAAACTTTTTGATAGATTTTCAGTCACCATTTTACGATCACGAATATATTTTATATACGCGCCTCTAATTTGCAAGTACCATGCTATATTAATTATTTTTTTCAACAGAACAAGCCCTAGCGTCACAGGATTGCAAGCACCAGTATGGATTATTCGAGTCACCACTAGCAACTCGCTCTGATTGTGGCAAATACCGCATGTGTGTGGCGGGTAAAGCGTTCGAAATGGAGTGCTCATTGGGTCTTGCCTTCAACCCAGAGACTGGCCGCTGCGACTGGCCTGATCTTGTACCTAGCTGCAACGCTGACGGTACCTAACTTTCTACAAATTTAATGCAACCATTTATTTGCGAATTGGTAATAAATATTTATTTCCAAATTTCAGAATTTCTTGGCTTCAAATGTCCTCCTGCAACTTACGATGAATTTGGCAAGGCTTACGTAGTCAATTTCAGGTAATATTAATTTTGCTTTTTAACTGTATGTTTTTTAAAACTGAAAGAAAGATTGAACTGCTAAGTTGCATTTATTACTACTAAGTTAAGTTTATTTATTACTGTCTATAAGAGTAAGAGTAAGAGGGACTCTTATACTTAGTAAGTAATAATAACAATATGTACTACTTACACAATTATATTTATTTTACAGCATCCCTGGTAGCTGCCACTACTTCTTCTCTTGTATGGAGAATGTAGCGCGGCTGTTGGTCTGTGACTCCGGTTTTCTGTTCGATTCTAGCGTTAACAGCTGCGTGGACGCCACTCGTGTCGATTGCCATGAAGGACGTTGATAACAATTTTTTTTATATTAAGCAAATCTTATTTTTTAAATAATTTCGTAATAAAAATACATTAACAACAATCACATCATTTTCATTCCTTTAATACCTTCATGTTCATGTAAACGTCAAAACTTATATTTGAATAAATTTTTAATTTTAACTGCGACGGCATCTAGCAGATACTAAAATAACATTATCTATCAACATAAGTTCGTCAATATGTTATGTACTATAAGTTTAAAGGATTAAATAGAATATGATAGTAAATAAGGCCCCCCGCGCACTAGGCAGCCTGGCTGCGGCAGCCAGGCTGCGGCAGCCAGTCAAACATATGACGGTGTATGGGAGCCCGCGCACCTAAGCAGCCATGAACTCCCGGCTGCGGCAGCCATAAAAGCGCGCCCGATTGCACGGCAGCCCGTTGGCTGCGCGCAGCCAGAGCGAGCAGGGCAAATGTATGTGGCTGCCGTCAGTCACCGCGCACTTGTGGTAGCAGCCAGGCGTATTTTGTGTTCCGAAACCACAAAATGACTTTTGATACGGAGAAATTTATTCACGAAATTGAAAACCGTAAAGCAATATGGGATGAATTTCTTATATTTTACGAAAGGTTATCAAATGATTGCACTGACATTCTCGTGTAGTTAAAAAAACCGGTCTGGGTATTTACGAACATCTTTAAAAAAAATAAGCCTTTTGAGTGCCGTTCTAGAAAAAAGAGGATAAATCGAATGTCTTTTAGCTTGACGTTTTTTACGAAATACGCACAAAATTACAAGTTCTTCCACGTCCATATCCCTCGAAGAAAGGGTCACAACTCGTAGTCCATTGGCTGCTTAGAAGTGGCTGCTCAAATATTTCGGCTGCCGCAGCCTGGCTGCGCAGCCAGGCTGCTTAGTGCGCGGTGGGCCTAAGAGCAGACAGCCTGTGCACGGTAGTGTATCGTATTACGATGTTACTCACTATAATAATTAGATAACATGTTCTTCATAGTGTGACGATAGCTAATCAGTCACGTAAAATACCCTGAACTTTAACTGCGAAAGCTAACACGCTTGCCATTTGTGAGAGTTACCTCAAATCAATTTGTCTCTGAAGAAGGTGCATGAGCTTCGGTGGCTTTTTCCATAGAATACGATGTCAATTACTGTTGTCAATTACTTTAACCATTAAATCATGTGATCGCCATTAAGGCACGTTTTATTACGTCATCAATTATTATTTTAACAAGTGCATATTGGACTAAGAAAAGTTGTATATTTAGAAAGAAAGAAGAAAGAAAGAAAGAACTAAGTATTTTAAACACACACTGAAAACAAGAAATATAAAATAAAACCCAAAATATGCACACACGATTCTTAGACTGCTTACGCATTAAGAATCAGTGCACTAACAGATAAATAAAAAAAAAGTTTATTTCTTTAACAAGGTTTGTTTTAAATCTAGAACATAGGTTGGCTCATTCTTTTAAGTGCAATTTGCACCTGTGTCAGAAGGAGCCACTCTTCCATATCACATTTGTGGTATTTACAAGTATAAATGAAGAATTAGGTAACAAATACAACTTATCTTTATCATAATTACACGTAAATATATGTATATACTAGCTATGCCCCGTGGTTTCACCCGCGTAATTAATGGAGTACTTTTATCTGCCTGCAATTATGTATGATGTAGAGCGAAGTTAAGTTTTATCCACTTTCCTCCTCCCCCCCCCCCCCCCTCCCCCTCGAAAGTTTTCCCGAAGCACGGTTTTTTCCAGTTTTAAAGAAAACCGTACACGATACATGAAAAGTGTGTAGGCATGAAATGATTCTCTAGCTATCAAACTTACGAGTATACTTATTAGTCAATTAAATTTTCGAAATACGAGTACCATAGCAACGTGAAATTAAAGAGTTCATAAATAAAGATGTAACTAATCATTGTCATAAAAGTACTCAATTAATTTTTATTTACTTTAGCTATAATGTTTGAACTAACCTCGCTTATAGAAGCTTTCAATACTGGCTTCTCGCTGTTCTCACCGGGCGGCTAGGGCTTATGCGTCGTTCGCGCGCCCAGCCAAGCATTGAATTATTTTAATTTTACATTATCTCTTAAACTATGCGTCCAAATAACATGCAATAAAGAGCAAAGTTTATCTTCATAAAACTGTCTTGACGATGAAGTAACTTTCGTCGTAAGGATAAATAGGCCATGCCTAATAATAACGCTCATAAATCACTTTTTAATTTTCAATATTTTTTGTCACAAAATACCTAATTATGGCTTATGTATAAGAAATAGACATATGGTATCGCGCACTTTTTTTAGACGGAGTAAAGATCTATATTTTTCTAGAACATTGTGTTTACTTATCCCTAACGATAACACCAGCGTACGCGGATAAATCATTTCGGGAGTGCTTTTTCTTCTGACATGCTTGACAAATATCCATATTTAAGGCTAGCTGAGTGATATAGCTTAATGCTAGATAGCCTATATTATTCTACATGAATCTGGCTATAATATACAAATAGAATTTTTCAAATTTAGATTTAGAGAGATTAGCGCGTTTAAACAAACAAAAAAACTCTTCCGCTTTATTATATTAAGTATAGATATACATATACATATACGTGTAGTCACAAAAATGTATTTCAATGTGTGAGTGTGCTTGTGTGTGTGTGTGTGTGTGTGTGTGTGTGTGTGATTGTGTGTGTGTGTGTGCGTGTGTGTGTGCGAGTGCGCGTGCGCGTGCGCGTGTGCGTGTGCGTGTGCATGTGCGTGTGCGTGTGCGTGTGTGTGTGTGTGTGTGTGTGTGTGTGTGTGTGTGTGTGGATGTGTGTGTGTGCGTGTGTGTGTGTGTGTGTGTGTGTGTGTGTGTGTGTGTGTGTGTGTGTGTGTGTGTGATAGGACCTAAGCAAACGCATATACGCTGTTTTAAGTAATAACATTTTTTTATAAATTAGCCAAAAAGTACATTTTAAGTTTTTTTAATTTTCTATTCTAATCTATTCTATTGTCAAAGCTTGTTTGCTTTTTTTCCTATTAATATAGTAAGTATGGAATACGACCTTGTGTTTTTGTCTCTATCCTCCTCCTAATTTTATAGGGTGGCAAAGCTTAAGGTGACCATATTACTAGTAATCACACTATGAAGAATATATTATCTATTTATTGTAGTGACTAACATCCTAATACGTTACACTACTGGAAACAGGCCTCCTCTCATTTCTAATAGGGACTGTCAATCCCTTTTTACTATCATATTCTTTTTAATCCTTTTAACTTATAGTACACAACATATCGACGAACTTATGTTGATAGATAATGTTATTTTAGTATTTGCTAGATGCCGTCGCAGTTGAAATTAAAAATTTATTCAAATATAAGTTTTGAACGTTTAAATGAACACAAAGGTTTTTAAAAAATGAAAATTATGTGATTGTTGTTAATGTATTTTTATTACAAAATATTTAATAAATAAGATTTGCTTAATATATAAAATTTTGTCATCAACGTCCTTCATGGCAATCGACACGAGTGGCGTCCACGCAGCGGTTAACGGTAGAGTCGAACAGAAAACCGGAGTCACAGACCAACAGCCGCGCTACATTCTCCATACAAGAGAAGAAGTAGTGGCAGCTACCAGGGATGCTGTAAAATAAATATAATTGTGTAAGTAGTACATATTGTTATTATTACTTACTAAGTATAAGAGTCCCTCTTACTCTCACGAGTATAGACAGTAATAAATAAACTTAACTTAGTAGTAATAAATGCAACTTAGCGGTTCAATCTTTCTTTCAGTTTTAAAATACATACAGTTAAAAAGCAAAATTAATATTACCTGAAATTGACTACGTAAGCCTTGCCAAATTCATCGTAAGTTGCAGGAGGACATTTGAAGCCAAGAAATTCTGAAATTTGGAAATAAATATTTATTACCAATTCGCAAATAAATGGTTGTTATTGCATTAAATTTGTAGAAAGTTAGGTACCGTCAGCGTTGCAGCTAGGTACAAGATCAGGCCAGTCGCAGCGGCCAGTCTCTGGGTTGAAGGCAAGACCCAATGAGCACTCCATTTCGAACGCTTTACCCGCCACACACATGCGGTATTTGCCACAATCAGAGCGAGTTGCTAGTGGTGACTCGAATAATCCATACTGGTGCTTGCAATCCTGTGACGCTAGGGCTTGTTCTGTTGAAAAAAATAATTAATATAGCATGGTACTTGCAAATTAGAGGCGCGTATATAAAATATATTCGTGATCGTAAAATGGTGACTGAAAATCTATCAAAAAGTTTTGGCTGGAAACCTAGTTTCAGAATCTTTAGAAATTATTAACAATGATGCTAATAATTTCTAACAAATTGACCAAACCACAGAGCACGGGATATCTGCGCCGCTAGCTTGGCGGCATGGCTATTCCATGCTCTGTGATGTTTATACTTCAGTTAGTGATTTAATTCGTAAGGCGGTCAAAGGCTTTGATAAGTGATGATATATTGTTAGTGGGGATACTTACGAGGTGCATCGTCGTCGTCACATTGCGCGTCGGATGGGTAAGCACAAGGGTACGTGGGCCATTCCACATCACGGATGAAGTACATGCCATCAGGACAAGTCTTGTATGTCGCTTTGTAAGCCTAGTAAAAGTAATGAAAGGTAACTTTAGTACTTTTTTATCAGTCCGTGTAAGTTCTCTGCCGAACGTAATCCTCAGTTGTAGTGATGATAGATTGAGTATTAAATGATTTTGGTATATTATAGGCACGTTAGAAAAATTACTCCGGATACACCATGTACGAGAAAGAACTCGCTATTCAAATGACTTGAACAGGAAAGAACTACGCTCTCACAGAATAAAGATGAAAGCAGAATAAAGAGAAGCTTCAATAGCAACATAATGCTGGTAACTAGGCATTCCATCGTTATAATCAGGGATATACGCTTCCGTATTTTAATATTTAAGTATAGACGTAATTGTCTATGAGCAACTGAACCCACTTACCCTCAGGTGGACTGTGATGTTTGCCATTCTTACTTATATAAAAAAAAATATTCCCTGGATGTCATAAGAATTGACTAATAAAATTGTCAGAAAAATTTCGAATGTCAGAAAAATTTGAAAGGCGGCGGAATAATCATTATAATAAGTGACGATTACGATAAATCCTACCATTTTAAGAAAGTTACTCTCACCAGTCATATAACAGTGAACTATAACAGACTGATAATAGTTATTATCAAAAGAACTAAAATGTTAAAAAATGTAAAAAAAAAACTATAATATAAACACAAAAACTTACGGTGCATTCAACATATGAGTCGCAGCTGCCTTTTATCTTGTAGTAGGTATTGTATTCCTTACAAACTATATCTTCAACGGCGGCGGCTTGAGTTCGAATTTGCGTAGCGCCTTTAAAATAGAATGTATTTTGTTAGTTGTTGCTGTGGTGAACGACAATAAGAAATTTTTGTCCACAGTGTGAGTTATTTAGTAGTGTGATAGTCAAATCCGTCTAGCAAGATGATTTCTCATATTACTTCAAGTGAAATATGAAAAATCATTTTGTTAGTCATCGAAAAAAATAATCAGAGAAATCATTTATAAATTAAAAATATCAGTACTTACCAGAAATCGCACATAATGTAGCGGCAATTGAAATAAAGAAAAACATTATTCTTATCGAGCAAGTAGGGCTTTGACGATGATTTTTAAAATGATAATTGTATTGCATTTGTTCCCAAATTTATACTAAACGAAATAATTAGTGATTAAATTAAGAGCTAATTATTTTTGCATTACAACGGTAAAAAGCAATAATGATCACTAATCAGTTAATGGTTTTTTGCGTGATACATGCTCAACATATTTGGTAAGAGTAAGGTGAACATTCTTTAAAATCATATTTTCTTAAAATTACAAATTAAATAATACATTTTTATATAATTTTATAGTTTTTTAAGGTATAACCACGCCGAAAATTCTCATATTGTGTATTTTGTTGGTTCTGGATTGAAATCCTATTCTAGGCAAATATTTCTGCACAAATAATTAGTTTTCGGTTTTATATAGTTTGCTCGTTTCTAACTGCATGCTGCATTCAGCCTCTAATCCATTATCTCTAAAAGCGTTTTAAAGTTTATTTAAAGATAATTCAGTTGTATTTTAATAAAAGTTGGTTCTTCTTTCTTAAACTTTAATTATAAAACTTTGAAAACTACAGTTTTCAATACATTAAGAACTAATTTTCAGTTTTGTCAAGATTTTTATTGGTAAAATCCACTACCACATATCATCCTGTGGGTGTCATAAAAGGCGACAGAAGGAAACTAAACCTAGAGATGGACAGTAACGTCTTCCAAACAACTAGTAAAAAAAAAACAGCGGTTGCCAACCCCCTTGCCAAACGTGGAAACAATGACAAATTCGCCTATAAGGTAACTTATAGGGGAATTTGTCATTACTAACTGGGATAGGCCTACGTTCAGCGGTGGACTTTTCATACGTTGTAACTGGCAAATCGTCGAATGGTAACTACTTCTCATTATCTTTCACAAAATGCTGCCTCCTAATATTTGCGTACCGGGTCTAGGGTCCCTTACTAACCCCCCTTCCCTCGAACGGGTTCTTGCCTTGCCGCGGTGGGGGGCTTAGTAACCGTGGCTTGGTCACCCGCGGTGAACAAAACGGAACGCTCACATGGCTGGCCTAGGTGGCCACTCTGAGTGGGCTTGGTGAGCCCACTTTGTATGTGTGTTGGTGGGCTACAGCGAGAGGGGTGTCTTCTCCCCCTACCGCTGCAGTCGAGGTGGAGTCGCGGGGGAAGATTAGTGTGGTATGGCGATGCGCTACTCGCTCTATCCTCCGCGACCCTCGGTGCGGCCGCACCGTTGATGCGGTGGTGGTGGGGCTACTGGGGAATAGGAGTGTCGCTATTGCGAGGCGCCGCTCTCCTACCCACCGCAGCCAAATCTTGGTTGGCGGCGGAGCCATAGACCAGATACGCCGTTGGGGTCAAAAAAGCTAGTGCTTCTGAGTGCTCGTTTTTCTTGGCTCCGTGTATCGTCCACGGGGGCGTCCGTTGCGCAGGTGTAGTTGCAAGCCGTGGAGGAAGGCGCGCCATACGTTCTGGTGTGCCTTACCTGGGAAAGAGATGGGAGAGGAGTAGTCCTCTCCTGAAGAGGAGCCGTCATGTGGCGGCCGGTGATGGTAGGGCCGCGGATGTGTGCGAAAGCGTTCCCGTGGCCCTGCCAATATGTGACAAAGGTGGAACACCAAGGGGTTTTATTCGTTGCGAATGCGACATAACTCGTCCTTGTCCCCGCGAGGCGGGTTTGCTTAGGCATTTCCCCATGTTACTACGCCTGGAATTTAAATTCTCACAATTTAAAAGCTCAGCAAGGAAGGAAAACATCTTGAGGAATGCCGCCTCGTGAGAAATTCAAGGTATTTCGAGGAAATATGAAGCCCACCAACACAAATTGTAACAGCGCTTAGGAAATATCTCCTTAAAAACTTTAATTTATATTTTACACAAATGAATCGTGAATATTGATTAAATTGACTGAATTGTTAGTCTAGTCACCGTTAACGCGCCTTGTGATCTTGTGGTCATGGATCGAATCCCAGGTCTGGCCACAACCAGTTATTGGATTTTTCTGACAAGAAATTCTCAGTAGCAGCCTCGGTTAGGAAGTTGGCTGTGAACCTTTCCCGTGCCTCGGAGGCACGTAAAACAGTTGGTCCTTCGCACGATTCCCTCTGGTCGTTTTTTTCGATTAGCATTCCTCTTTCTGATCCGTTACCGTTATAATCTATTAAAGTCCACTGCTGAACATAGCCCCCCATAGGTTGCCTCATTTGGGTGATATTTTCGATAGTAGCCACGATTAGTAAACGCGTTGCAACTGCATTTTTTATTTTTTTATTCGTTATAGGAAGACGTTGCTGCCCATCTTCTGGTTTGTTACCCCCTTTCGTCTCTTACGACACCCACGGGATGATATGGGGCATTTTTTGTTTTATATATTACACCGCCACTTCAAGGTAACGGTCACGGTGTTTTTTGTTTTTATATTATGACATTTATTTTGTTCTTTATTTTACATACATAAACACTCACGCTTGTCACCCTGAGTGGAAGGCAGAGGCTATAGACGAATAATGCATATTGATCTAACAAAATATTAAGACTGTAGTCCTTGAGCGTGGGAACTTCGAATAGAACACCTACTTTGATATTTTCTAATCACACAGATGCATCGCGCAATGTTATTATACGCACCCTGGACATGATAAATTACTTTTGGTGCTTCGTACAAGTTACACATTCATCACGCGTTCATCTTCGTAGTATGTTCATCAATGTCACAAAAAACGCGCATTGTATCTAGCCATTTGCAATTAATTCTGTGTCATTTGCTTATCGCATAGCAAAGTCCGCGAGTCCGTAATGACAAAGAAAATATACACTACGCGAAGTAATGCAAAGGTGGGGTCAGAGTGTACGCTTTCTATGTATTAAATGAAATATATTTTTTTATTTATGAATAATTATGAAATATTAATAATGTTTTGTGTAATATAGGAAATGTGGTTTTCATAAATGATGTTTTATTTAAAAATTAAATTTAATATAGATTTAAACACTCACAGTGGCTTAAACTATTTATACAGTATGTAACAAACAACCCGTTGGTCGTGTCAGGGACGTATAGGTGTACTATGAATGGGATTTTAGCGTTTCTAATCAAGTAACTTACTAAGTTTAATATTTCTAAAAATGTTATTTGCATCTGAACTACACGACACGTGCCGACATACCCTACGGTCACTGTGAGGTCTCTGACACGGCCGATACAGCATTTTTTCAAAGAGAGCTTTTGTGCTTCGTGCTATCACTAACGCTGTTTCTTCTGCATATCAATTATATGTTGCAAACTGGTAACATACATTGCTATGCAGACTACAGCACTGGTGATGCTTTATACACTGGCCATGCCAATATTTCTCGGGAAAATGTCGCCGAGTACCGGAACAAACTTGTGTCTGTGGGCGACTAAATCTAGTCCAGTTCAATCCCCAGAAGACACAAGTTTGTGCGTTTACCGCTAAAAAGAACCCCTTTGTCGCATCTCCTCAGTTTCAAGGCATTCCCCTTGTTGCCTCAGCCAGTATCAGAATCCTTAGTGTCAACATATCGAGTGATGTGCAATTTCGTGGTCGCTTGGAAGAGAAGGCCGAATTGGCCTCCAAAAAGCTTGGTGTGCTCAGCAGAGCGTCACAGTATTTCATGCTGGCACACCGCTTGCAATTTTAAAAGGCGCAGATTCAACCCCACATGGAATACTGTTCTAATTTCTGGGCAGGGACTTGAGCGCAGAGTGGTTTAAATTATCGACGACCGAGGTCTTTCCAATAGGCATGACTCACTGGCACCGTGTAGAAATGTTGCATCTCTTTGCGTATTTTATCGCATCTACCACGGAGAGTACTCTGCGGAATTGTTCGGGCTAATTCCAGCCGCTCAATTTTAACATCGCATATCGCGACTAATCTCGCGAAACCATCTAGGCATAGATGGTCTATGCCATCTGGATGATTGGCGGTCCACTACTGTGCGATATAAAAGAAGTTTTCTTCGTCGTATAACTTCCTTGTGGAATCGATTACTAGCAGCAATTTTTCCGGACCCATACGACTTTGATACCTTCAAGAAAAGAGCTTATTCATTTTTAATAGGCCGGTAACGCATCTGCAATACCCCTGGTTTTACAGTTTTTATGGGCGGCGGTAGTCACTTACCATCAGGTGAACCACGTGCTCGTTTGCTCCCTCTCCTACAAAAAATATATCTTATATGTTGCAACCATTGCGGCTATATTTAACTGCCAAGGAGAAATAATTTACTTAAATCGTGTTTTCTTTAAATATTAGGCCATATACAGAAAGAAAGCTGGTAGCCGGCACCGACTACTTATCCAGGCTTATCGGCGCTGGTCTATTCTGGTAACAGTTGTTAATATTCTTTGACATGGCACCGTTTTAGATTGTAGGTGAAAATAATGAGTCATTAATATTTACACATATTGTCCCCGATGAACCCGGTATGGAGCGCTGACAATCACTCTAATGTTTTATTGAGGAGTCAAAGCGCTCCTCATTATACTTACATGGCTTTACCAGATCAATTATGGCCTATATATGTTCTTTTATCTCATCCTGAGCCGATGCATATTTATTTGTAATTTAAGTTATTTAAATATTTAGAACTTAAAAGTAATTTAAATATTTAGAAAATTAAGTTAAATTAGAAAATTAAATTATAGGCAAGGATGATGTTAAATAACTGTTTAAAAGGACATCTGATCAGTAATTATTGCATGCCTGGAATGCTCCAGGCATGCAATAATTACTGATCAGATGTGAAAGGATGCCCTTTAGTCATAAAATGAACAAAGTTTAAGCTAGTTAATTTTGCCCCAATAGCACACTAATAATTCTTGTTGGGAGTAGAGGCAATGTAAAAAAAAAACAATTATTAAAATATATTCATTATCCAAATACTTTAAATGTACATAAGATAATTATCTTGTTTACAGTGCCAGGGCTGACCACAGGAAAATAAAATAAGAAACGATTTAAATTTATTAATGAATAACTTTTCATGTAATAATAATATAAACTTGACATTTAATTGTTATAATTATAATAATAAATGTAATTTAATAGCCATAAATAATTTAATTAAGAAATTTTTGACTAGAGATAGGTAATACCTATCCAAATATAGTTAACGATAGATAGCTAGTGAGCTATCTTATTGTTTTTATATTAACTCAGCCAAGGACTTGGCTACACAGACATCTACTTCTATTGAACAGCATAATGACTTAGTATGTAATTTGGAATCAGTTCCAAATAATTTAAATTAGAAAATGAGACAAAAGAGGTAATTTCTACCATTTATAATAATTTCAAGAATTTAGAATGTAGCTTACAAATTTTTAATTGTATGACTCCACAAAGTGATAATAAAAGTTGTTTACACCTGGTGTAAACAACTGACAAAAAGAGCTAGTAATTGAATTGTTCTTAAATAATGAAAGATCATATTATAATCATAGCGTCAAGTTTAGGGAATATGCCAAAAAAATATCCATCAATATTGAAAAGAGTGTGCTCCACAGCCAAGTCTTTGCATTTGAGCAACAAAATTAAGACGGCTACTAATAAAATTAAAATGACGTGGAGTATAATTAATCGTGAAACTGGTAAGGGCAACTCTCGCAATTCAAAATACCGGTTAAGTTTTAACAACAAATTAACTGCACCAGATCAGGACGTTGCAGTGATTCTTGAGAAATATTTCACTGATATTCCGATCTTAACCACTAAGTTACTGAATTCTCCTCTTGCCGTCGCCGAATCATCATTTAAATAAAATATTTACATATTACAAATTATTTTGCATTTCATAAAATACCATATATACAAAAAATATTTTAAAACAATTGATATTAAGAAAACTGCAGGTCTGTGGGGGATAACCGTTAAAGTTATTGAATCTATAATACGAGGGTGATAATAAAAGTTCGTAGAAAATCAAAATTGAACAAACTAGCAACTTATTAGTTTTATTATATGTTTTCAAAAAAGTGTCCATTTACATCAATACATTGCTGTAACAGTGGTAGAGCCACGCGGTAGCTTTTGCTGTCGCACGGATGGGCCGGCTCGAACCGGGGTGGTACCACGACCTCACAGAATACCAGCGTGAAGTAGAGGTTTACCTCTGCGTTTCGCTTGGTGAGTGCAGGTGGCCGGAGGCCCTTTTTACTGGAAACGAGGCATTCCATCTTAGTCCTCACGGGTGACAACGCATCTACATTTTGATTCGTCATTGAGGATAGATGTAGATGTCTATGGGCCACAGTAACCACTTACCATCAGGTGGACTGTGTGCTCGTTTTTCACCCTTATCCTATAAAAAAAAAATCCGATGGAACCATTGAGAAAAGCACTTTGCCCACTCATCCTTAGGGGAGACCCCTCGACGGCATTTTGAAACACAGCCAGCCTCCTCGGCGTTCATAAAACGTTTTCCTCGAAATTATTCTTTTATTTTCTGAAATAAATAAAAATCGCAAGGTGCGAGGTCGGGGCTATAGGGCGGGTGACCCAGTAATTCCACGTCTGACGTCGCCAAGTAGTCGATTGTTTGCTTAGCGGTGTGCGAAGAGGCATCATGGTGGTGAAGGAGGATCCTACTGCGAGGTCGTTTTTCCCGAACTTTATCCAAAAGAAGTGGCAAACAATTGTTAGTGTACCTGTTGGCGACGTGTCTATAAAAAAGATTTCAATTTATTAGTTAACCGATTACGAACAGCTTCTAAAATCAAATTAGCAAGTCATAATAATCTTATAAGAAAACGCTTAGTTAAATAAAATCTTAAAGAAATATCGAATTAGTAATTTGAAGGTTTTGGGTTCGATTCCCAGGCCGGACTAGTTCGTCGTTTTCTTAGTAATATTTTCTTAATAAATTCATGTAGGGAATTTTTAAGATATAAATCATGTTTCCGGGTTCAGTTCCCCGGTTGAAATTACCTTTCCAATAACATTGTTAATTTAAAGAAATATTGAAATAAGGCTAGAGACCAAGATTTGTTCCCCGGTCGAAATGATCACTTTGTGTATAAGTCAAATTAATGTAAAATATCGCATAAGTATTATCTTATATAAGTTGAATACGTTTTGTATTGAAAATAAAATGTCTATTTTCAACGTTTGATTCATAAAATATTTTCTTTGTGTTATCGGATAAGTATATGATAACTGATAAGGATAATATGATGTCTGATAAGAGATCTTATTGCATGCTATCTTGCCGACAAGGGGGTCGTGCAGGGATTGATTGCTCATCTTGTGTTAATGGAATGCAGTGAAATATGCTAAAAATGCCAGCTGCTTTACCGACACTGAGGTGTCATGTGAAGGTTAGTTGTTCACTTAGCTACAGATAACAGCAGCGCGCTAATCTGTAGAATTAAAAGTTTAAATAAGTGGAAAGGACATTGCTCTGCGTCCATACATTGTTCGCCCTGGAACCAAGAGCATCGGAAAATTATGTATTTTATTGCCGATCATTAGTAAATTCCTATATGATCTTATTTTTATAACGGACTAGCTGCATAATAGATATATTTCAAAAAAAGTATCAGATTTTGAGGTTATAATCGAACCACGAATATTACGGTATTTCATAGCTCCGAATGATTTTTAACAAAGTAAAACACGATATCCTAAAACATTTAGCTATTTTTAGTACCTATCTAGATAATTAGGTATGCAGTTTTTGTTCCTAAGTGTATGTAAGTGCAACGTATAAATGCATAGAATCTAGTTAACAAACCTGCTTTCTTAGCATTGATTTTGAAATGAGATATAATGTTTGTGTGTATTAATGTAAAAATAAAAATGTATGTACATATATAATGGCTGTTAGCATTTAGATGTTGTCAGTAGCATATACGGTACGGTAAGCTACCTAGTACCGAAATGTATAAGGAAGGCTAGTTTCAGTCACACCGCTAGACATGCCGTCGTACAGGGAGCGTATCAACCACAGTTTCAACCAAGTTTTAACAACGCGCGCTTGAACAGCGTGCCTGTTATTGATTACTATCTAGTTCATTTGCAAGCGTGTGAGTCTGGACGGCGCTGTTCAAACGCATGACTATGAAACCAGCCTTACCGACTTAGTACCTAATTGGTAGTATAAGTTGTTTTTACACCTATTATTATGTTTGAATTGGAAATAAAACACAGATTAATTTCATGTTTATTCTTCATCTTCTAAATTGGAAATTAGAATATTGTCTAAAAACTGTGCAGGGATGCCGATATTATTTTGATGTCTCGCAAAGCTCAAGTACCAAATAATGGTCATAACGTGGGCGCAGCAACCGATGGTTCTGCGTACAACGATGCAATGACAACAATATTGCATGATTGATTCTCTGTTCATCTTTCAACAACATTGAACCACCAGCAGAGCCGCAAAATACACTTTCCATTGCGTATGCGTAAGTCCGTTTATGAATGCTAGGTTATCGTTTGAGCGGTACGCATTTCTGAAAATTACAACAAGGTAAATCGTTTTTGAAAGCAATCAGAGTCCGTTAAAATAGCCAAGTCGTAATGTTCAATATATATCCCGAAAGTCACCAAAACACCGATACAATTACAAAGAGCAAACGACGCCAACCAATGGAATTTTGATTTTGACAGAGTGAGAGATGACAGTGACAGTAAAAAGTAGGCATGTCGATTTGAAATCGTTTCATGGAATATTTATAGTAAAATAATCGATTTTCCAGATCGATATAGATCCGAAAAAATCCTTGTCCGATGTCCTGATATCAACTTAGAACACTCCATCGATTTAATGAATCGATCCAAAACCTCTCGAATCGGATTTATTCAAAAACTAGCTATATTTCAAACAATTCAAGAAATACTTTTCATAGTTGGAACATCTGTTCTTTGGGATAGACAGAAAAACTGTTCTGTTCTGGATTCAATCTCAGGGACGGGCAAATTATTATTGGGTTTTTATAACTTGAAGTTCCCAGTAGTAGCACGGAGTCTGGATTTGTGCCCAGTATTTGGCAATACGCGCAACTCCTATTACATGGGACGTATAACATAACAGTACTACACACCTCTACCTACTCCTTCTGGGATGTACAGGCGTGATGTTATGTTTATTAATGTAATGATGTTTCTATACAATTACATGTATTTACTGTAAATTATCGTCTATAATGTTCTTTGTCCATATTAGGCATGTTTGAAAATGTTGCGATTGATCGAAAATAGATCTGTTAATTCTTGATTTAATCGGGAATCGATTCTAATATTTTCGATTTGAAACGATTTGGAGATCGTTTTTTTTTTCATGCGAGACTGACAAATGACAAGTGACCATTTAGTAACATCAAAAATAGGAGCGCCAAATACAATACGATTTATAGATATTTCCTAAGACTTATTATAGCCATACGTTACAAATAGTATTACATACATCATCTTTTGTCATACGATAATATTAATACCATAACAAGTATGACAATATCCTACTTTACTTATAATAACACGTACATCTCTACTTTTTCCATACTTGTAACAATATTAATAATAACATCTGTATCTAGTCTGCAATATTGCTCTTTTTAAAGAACACATTTATAATAAATGCAGCAACGATAAGTGTTTTTTTTTTTAATATTAATTGCAGTAAACTCATAAGTTATCGTTTAGTAAGACGTAAAATACACTCCTTTCTAAACGGTCATTAGAAAATCCTGAATAATTATCTTTACGAATATTTTTCTCTAACTACCTATTCAAAATCGAGTATGACCTCATTCATTAGGTACAGTAGGTTTTTCAAATTATACTTTTAGGGATTAATATAAAAGAATATAAAGAAATGGCAATTTAATATTTTTATTGTAGCTTCATTTTTTCTTTATTAAAAAATATGCAACAGTTCATTAAAAATTCAATAATCGATTACAATCGATTGGGCATCCCTAATCATTTTTCGACACCACATGATATTTGGCGAAGATGGCGGCGATTAATGTTATTAGTCGAGTAGAATAATTTTTAATGTTAATTTTGTCTGCAGCTAGTCCGTGTTATAAAAATATTTGCAACTAATATAATAAAATAGACAATAAATTATCGTGTATGTCCGATGCTTTTATTACACAGGGCGATTTTGGACATTGTCCTTTAAATGTTTGTAAATTTCAGCAATTTATGTAAAATTGACTTGTAAAATGTTTCAGGTTGACTGTATGAGCAAAATAGGTGAATTCTGTGTGAATTCCATATGTAAATTCTCTTACCTTGGTGAAATATTGATAGTTTTGTATAAGAAATTTAAAAGTGTTTTAAATAGTAAAATGTGTAGAAAGAAATGTAAATTAAACTATTGTATTAGTTAAGATATTTGTATTTTCAAATAAAGAACGTTGTTCCAACCTTATATGTTAGATATTTAAGAATTCTAACTTAGTACATATGTTGTTAAATAAGCATATTTTGTTGAATAAATAAAAGGTTTTTTGTGATATAAATATATAATGTATATCGTAGTATAGATATTTTTTTAAATAAAATTTATAAATCTATGTCTTATGCAAATAAAGATATTGGGCAAACCGTGAGGGAGTGATAGTAAAAATTTGATGTAATTGAGTTGTGAAATCGTACAGAGGGCGTGGCTCTCTTTCGAGTATAGCTTTGTTGATACGCCATTAGAGTGGTTTTCATACAAATCGTTGGTTGTCACCTGTTCACCTGTAGTATCTCTCCCCTCACCACCAGTAGCGTTTGTGATTTTGTACGCATCCGCCCGCCGACGAACTCCGCCAAACGTTGAGGATTTACTCCGTGAGGCCGAGACGTCGCTGGCCACTCCTGGATAAAAAAGAGGATAGCTGAGGATAGTGATGGCTGAAACCACCGCCAAGCCCTGCTTAACGGTACTCAGCATCAGCGCTGAGTAATTCTTCTTACACAAGAAGAATACTACAGCGTGCCGCACTTGTGTGAGGAAACGCCCAAATCCACCAGAGCCTCACACACCCCTCCCTGCTCGCGGGCACCTCGCTGGGCCTCCCCTAGGGGTCTCACCCGGTATGGTTGCACGCGCTGAGGGGAGTAAGGTGTGTGACAGCTCAAGGGCTGAGCATAACTTCACCCAAGCCAAGATGTCGGATAAGGAAGAACCTCCCCCACCACCATCAAGAAG
This sequence comes from Parnassius glacialis, assembly GCA_033319125.1. NCBI lineage: Eukaryota > Metazoa > Arthropoda > Insecta > Lepidoptera > Papilionidae > Parnassius > Parnassius glacialis. The sequence continues at coordinate 18,144,048 of JAVANC010000001.1, read as the reverse complement.
ACCACCGGACAGGCGACCGGGGGTATTGGACAGGCCTCTCATGGAGCGGAACCACTTCGCTCCAGAGAAATCTCGAATCATACCTCCGCTAAGCCAAATACTGAGGCGTATTGGCAGTCCACCGCTCACCAGCTCAGCAGCCATCGCTAGCGGGATAGAGCGTGAATCTAACCCAGAAATGGCAATAACAGCCAGAAATAGGAATAGACGACACCCAGGATGAGAAGAGGCATAAACAAGGCTCCCGTACTCCATCATCCGACTCATCATCAATCGAGTCTACCCCACCCTCACCGTAACCAGAGAGGGAAATAGTCAATACCAGATTTAGCCAACCACCAGAATCTCCATCTCCAGTACAATCCTCGTCTGGTATAACAGACAAGGAACAAGAGAGGACACAGGACAGCGATGACCCCACTCAAGAAATGGACACTGAATCCATACCGGAACCGTCTGCAGCGCCAGACTCGTATGCGCGCATAGCGGCCGCAACGAGGTCAACGCAACCGACACCACCTACAACGAGACCAACACCACCTACTGAAGCGCCAACAATGGCGATATATCCACGAATCATAGTGGAGTGCTTCCCAAATTGGACGAAGCAATTCAAAATCCTACAACAAATTCTTGGACACGCCCCGAATGCTCGTCCGTTTGGAAAAGGAGTTCGCTTTCGACCCCAGACGGAGCAAGAATATAGGAGAATTCAAAAATATCTAATAGACAAAAGAAGGAGGACTCCACCTTCGTGTGGTTCTGCTACGCGCCGCGGGAAGAGCAACCCACAAAGGTGGGGTTAAGAGGACTCCCAGCAGACACCGACCCCACTGAAATACAAGAAGTACTCATCCAATTAGGCTTCCCTGTCACCTACGTGAGAGCCATCCCACCCAAAAGGGAAAGGCCGGGATGCCTATTCCATATTAAGGTGGACCACCTTTCCCCAGAGGAGCTCAACCGGCTGTACGGAATAAACGAACTTCTGTACATGCCGGGAATCACCATTGAGGGCTGGCAGGGCAAAAACGGCCCTGCACAATACCATAGATGCCAAGGGTTTGGACACGCATCAATAAATTGCCACCGCCCATTTAAATATGTTCGCTGCGCGGGAAATCACCCCACATCGGAGTGTCAAACACCACGCGATGCACAGCCCAAGTGCGCAAACTGCACTAAGGCTCACACGGCTAGCGACCAACGGTGCCCGGTTATGCAAAGAATAGCCAGAAAAAGGGGCATCAACCTGCAACTACCCATGCCTCCACAACAAACAAGAGCACCCCAACCGGCAAGAACATCACAACAACAAACACAACAACAGCCACCACAGCAAGAGCGACAACAATCGCAACAGCGTCAACAAATGCCACAACAACAATACCAAGTGACGCCGCAACCACAGCAAGAACACACCAGCACACCTGCACCGGCTCCGGCGCCAACAACGTCCGTCGCAACAGGAGCAACACTAGTCCCTCCTGCAAACGGCCCGACGGAAAGAAATACACCCCTCAAAAAGAAAAAGAAAAGAAAGAAGAGGAAGAAGACGGCAACTCAGGCACAAAAAGCAAGAGAGCCGACCTCGCTTCCGCCTCTCACTTCCATCACTCAGCAGACACCGAGGCAACAACTGCATCAAGAATATCAACCCCGAGACCAACGCCAGAAAAGGACAGAAACAGTCACCACTAGCACAATGCAAAATATACACACACCAACCACAATTGAAGAAGCTCTCACAGAAGTGGTGGGAGAGGTTATAAGGATACTAGGAGATGTCCTCAAAGCGATGAGCACAGGCTCAAACCCACTAACGGCAATCTTAGGCGCCCTAGCCCAACTATCGGCCATTAACAGAGGGCCAACAAGTTAGAATGTTATACTGGAACCCCGGCGGCATCATTGGAAAGGTCGCGGAACTCCGAACACTGGTCCAGCGGTACAACATCCAGATTGTACTGCTGGGAGAAACAAAGCTGCGCCCCTCCGCCCAACTGAAACTTTCTAACTTCTTCGTGTATCGACATGACGAGGTGTCCCTCGAAGGTGTCGCGTACAGAGGTACTGCGGCACTAGTTAGACGAGACATCATACACGAAGAAGTGGAAACAGACGTAAACTTCACATCCACGAGGACCAAAGGGATTAGGATGAAGGTGGAAACTAAAGAAGTCAGGATTTTCGCTGAACCTCGTTCACCCCCCAGGATATAAGGAACATTTTCAATGCAAAAACACCTGCTATTATCGCTGGAGACCTCAATGCAAAACATCCTGCTTGGGGCTCCGCGATAATCACCCCTCCTGGGAGGAAGCTATACGAAGACGCTGAAGATTGGGGGTACGAGGTCCTGGGCCCAGAGGAGCCCACTCACATCCCCACAAAACCCGAACACCAGCCCGATGTCCTCGACATAGTGCTGTGCCATCAAATGCCGTACCCAATACGGCTAGAGGTGCTGTATGATCTGGACACACAGCGCCTCCCCGTGTTGTTCACCATCGACACAAGTGCAGACGCCGTAGTGTCCAGAGCCTTAAGGATGAAGACTAATTGGAACCGATTCCAAAAAGCACTGGAGAAAATCAAACTCGACGCCAACATCAACACAAAAGAAGACGTAGAGACAGCGGCTCTACATCTAAACAAGACCATTCAAGACAAACTACAACTTTCTTCACACCCTGTCTCTACGAGGCACCGAAGAGAGGAACTCCCACACAGAATACAAGTCCAACTATCTGAGAAGCGGAAACTGCGCAAGCTCTGGGCACGAACACGATGCCCACTCGTCAAGAGGAAGCTGAATGCACTTACGGAAGAGCTGTCGGAAGCGGTGAGAGCGTTCAGGGGGAAGCATGGGAGAGAAGAGTCGATGAAGCATCAGAGTCACCCGCCTCCCTACACCTCCTGAACCGACAGCTCTCGAAAACACCAGCACCTGTCTATAATAGTAATTGAATAAAGATATTAAGGTATAATGGTTCAATAAAAATATTAAAATACAAATTTAAAAATTAGAGCTACCTAGGTCCGCGTCCGCGGATGGCGGTGAATATCGCGCACATAGGTTCAAAATAATCACCTCCACATTCTATGCATAGGTGACACCTAAAACTGAACTGTTCACCGACACGAGATAATACTTGATGATTCATTTTGATTTGATCGAATGCCCAAGTTATTTTCACTTTCAACATGTTGCGGGTTTGAATGCGCGACCAGTAAACACTAATGTCTTTACATGCCACCACTAATAAAAATCCGTTGGTGTGATATCTGGCGATCTGGGAGGCCATGCACAAGGCCTGTCACGACCGATTCAGCGACCAGGGTATTCTCTGTTTAAATAATCCTTAACTTGGCGAGCATAGTGCGCCGGCGCCTCGACATGTTGGTAATACATATTGCATAGAGATGCAAGTGGTATGTCCTCTAACAACTCTGGCAGCATGTCGGTGAAAAAACTATGATAGCTTTCACCGTTTAATCTTTCTATGAAGACCGGGCCCAGTAACGTTATATTAATAACGTCTACCCATACATTGACACTAAACCGGTGTTGAAATCTATGCGGTCTTGGTTCATGTGGATTTTCATAGCACCACAAGTATTCATTGTGCGAATTAAATAGTCCTATTGTGCCAAATGTTGCTCCATCAGTACATAAAATGTTAGCTCGTTCAGCAGCTAGTAGCCAGTTACAAAATCAAACTCGCGCTGGTTTGTCAGCTTCGCTGAGTTCATGAACACGATGCAAGTGGAAAGGATACTTCCCTTCATTGTGCATGACACTCCATGCGTAGTACTGTAACACATTGAACGGTCGGGCTGCTTCCTAAGTGCTCGCTGCTGGATTTTGTTCAAAAAACTGCAGTATGTCTTCATGCTTACGTACTGTACGCCGCGATGGACGACCACGATTGATTGATAAAGGCTGGAGTTGCCCGTAATCTCGCAATCACTGTGTAGTATCTAGTGTGTATGTAGTGTGTGTAGTATCCTAGCATCGTAGCGTAGCTTGGTGCACGTGAGTTCGGGAAATCGCCTTGAATATTCACGGCAGGCTTCACTAACGTTATCATTGCAAATTGCTAAAATTCGCACCATTTCGGTATACTTAACATTTGAGTATCGATAAGCCATCTGGCTTCTGGCTTACCGATACTCAAATGCCGATAACGTACAACGTAACGTTTGCGATATTAATCTCACAACGGAAGGAGAAACGTCACGGGCGCACCAAAGGCGACTGACGACTAGGCGTGTGTATCTCTTTACGGAAACGACTCTCTTATCCGAATCACTGAAGTGATACAAAAGATTGGTTCAGTAACAACCTTTCAAATGTATCATTTGAATCTGGAACAGTGAAACATTACTTTGATCTTTGCTCATTTCGCGCGACGCGTCGCTTGCGAGGCGACTGAGTCACGAGCGAGAGAGACAGACTGAGACAATAATTAACTTAAGAGGCTACTCCATGCGAACGACCTTGAGCATTTGTGTGCCGTGCCGCGCCGACTCGCTACAATATAGGATCGCATAAGAAATAATATGTAAGACGCCACCTACTGTACGGACGTAGTATTTTTTCAACATCAATAAACTATTTTATGGAAATACACACAGCGTACAACGATAAATGTATTTTAATTTTTTTATTCAGTATATTAGTTGCATTATATTAAAATTATGTATTCTCATATATTATCTAATTATGAAATTTTATCATTAATTATATATTAAAAATGAAGCATTGAAAATTGTGAGTTTAAAAGATACCTACTCACTATAGGTAAATAGATAGATAGCTCGCCTTTTGTACAAATATTTGGGGCAATAAAGAATAAAAAAATATATAGGATGCTTCGCAGAGTGAGAGTAATATAGAATGAGAGTCGTGGAGGCAGTTTACAAACATAAATTGCACAAGGACAAACACCCAGACCCGGAACAATTATTTGTAGGCCTTACAAATATTTGTTCCATGCGGCATTCAAACCCGCGGCCCCCAGCGCAACAACTGATTGCTAAGCCACTGCGCCACGGAGCCGTCGCCGGGTTATAGGTAAAGTGACCATACGTCCTGTTTTGAACGGGAATGTCCCTTTTCTCGGTCACCTGTCCCATTGTCCCCAAATAAAGCTCCGGGACACAAAATTGTCCCGTAACTCGTTGAATGGAAGTATTCAAAGCCAACATTCTTCAACATAATTTTTTTAATCGAATATATTTTATGTCTACCTGGTACAAATGCTCCGGTAGAAAGAGTATTTTTTTATTTTGAATAAATTGTGGACGTCTGAAAGAAACACTTACGGTTCCAGTTCTAAAGGCGATGTTGTTAACAAAGATAACAATAAAAAAACTTGAGCAGAATTTTATTCTTATTTAAAATCATCACCAACTTTATAAAAGCAAATTTAATCCACTGACAAATGTAATTAATAATTTAAAAAAATATGTTGCATTTAATAATTACCGTCTATACCGAATATAATTTTGTAGTGAAAACTAATTGTATAAGGTTATAGTTTTTAGAGTATAAATAAACCCATGTCCTGTTTTGAGTTAAAAAATAAATGGTCAGTTTAGTCTTTTTAGTTAAATTTAGTTTTAAATTTTTTTAGCTTATAGTAAAAAGTAGGTATATTAGTACCTACTTAAATACTTTTTACCGAATTATAAGTATAGAAAGTACTCAATTATTTTTTGAAAAGGAAGAAAAAACAAGCAATAAATTATATACTATATTTTAGCAAAAAACTATAACTTAGTAATACTAATTATAACTTAGAACATAAATGAAAAACTCGTAACTGACTTTTTGGCCCGACCCAGGATTCGAACCCGGGACCTCATGATCAGCAGTCGCACTACTACAACCACTAGACCAACGAGGCAGTACTATACCTAATAAGATATTGCGGTTGGTTATTAGAATTATTTTTAACCTTATACTATACTGATAATATTGAATTAGCCTTTTATAGTGTAAATTATAATATTTGTCGAAATGTTAATTATGGATTCGAACCTTACATGCTAATGGTGCTTCATTTTTTTATTTGCATTTACTTTAAAGAAAATACACGCAAAAAGCTTCATCGCGCAGTAAAAACACAACAAATATATGTATAACTAATACGAAAAATTATACCCAAAACAAACAAATAATACTACCTATAAATAACCTAATAAGTAATAATATTATCGACTGACATGACATGAGCGTGTGCGCTGGCCGACGACACGGGCTTCACGTCGAAGAGCTCAGCGCTCACTGACTTGAGCAAGCCCGTGGGCAGTGAATACGCCCAGATTTTAAAATAATTTCTTAATAAAATCAAAGAGCAATGGCAGAATAATAGTTGAGAAAAATTATAGCGTCTAGAAATAAGTTATATATAAAATGAGTTTTATAATTTTTCTATGATTTTTCAAATAAAAATGTATTTTAATTAAAGCCACAGAAAAAAACATACATTTTTGGGAATATCAAATGTCTTAAATCATTTTACTCTATTCAAATGTTGCCATTTAGTATTTTCATACTATTTTCGTTTACACTTTGTAACACTACCAACACAACACACAAAATATTTTTATATTAAGTTAATATAAGTAATAACTGTACTAGTACTATCCGTTAGTAATAATAACAATAAAAGTGATATGGCTGAGAATAAGTCTCTTACAAAGAATTTCCTACAATAATATATTATCTCAATCATAGTACTATGTAACAATTCCATTTAATGTTATGCCAACACTAGCTAAAATAAAAAGTCACTGTATTTTTTCTGGCTTTACGGCTCTGGGTTCTAGCCCTTCTGAGAATGTCACTATGATACAAAAGCCCTGGAGTCATGCCAGAAATATACATTCATGGTATGCAAATATACTATAGAGATATAATAATCTAAAAACTCTCAATTATGTATTATTTATTAAGCTAACATCAAACAACCACAGGAAGCATGACTCTTTCCAAGTGAAGTAGGATATAACCTAAAAATGTTCAAATGTAAATATCATTTTTTGAGGCCTTCTCAGTACAAAATTCTTTGACAGAGTTATTAAGGGACTGACGCTTAACATTTTAAGATATTTTTGGTATATAGACGCTACCATTTCTTCTCAACTAATTTTATGTATGAAAGTCTGCCATTGCTCTTTTGGTCTTTTGAAAAAAAATTTACAATAGAAATGTTCATTAATAAATTGCCTATCCATTTGGTGTAAATCGCTAAATAAAATAATACTTACTTTACGAGGAGATGCATGTTATCAATAATAATTTCAATTTATGTGGTTTCGTTGTAAGGAGATTATATTAATATTTATTCCTTTAAAAAAATTGGATATAGCTCTTATGAAATCAAGATTATGTAGAAATATAATGTGTTTTTTATTTGTTGATATATCTTTTAAATAAAAAGTAGATAGCTCCTAAAAACCGCACAAATAACGACTAGCGCGACATTTTGCTCAACCTGCGCCTTAACTATTGACTCACGAGTGGCGAGTGAGCGGGCGAAATAATTATAATCCACAAAAGTCAGATAGAGATGACAAATAAGTATTTACAGAATGGATATCACTTATTATTGTAAAACTACTTTTATTGATTTTTCAATATTTTAATTTTATTATAATTTTAGCGTAGAGGTATTTTCCGAACCCACAGTAAAATAAAGAATAGCCCTTAAAAATATAATTTTAAAGACTGATTTACACGAGGTTAGTAACAGGCGCCAGTGCTGGCGGCAAGGACTGTCTCGCGGTTCACACGCAGTCAGTAGTCGTGGTAACTTCTTTAGTGTGTACGCAGGTTATTAAAGTCAATAAGCAAAAATGAATTCACGGAAACGGCAGGATTTACAACGACTAAAATATTTTTGAGAATATATTCCTATCTGCTGTTGAAAGAGTTGACGGAATAGTTAGAAGAAGAGATATGTAAAAAGAAACATCTTTGGATAAGAAAATGGATAGACGACAGAAAAGAAACTGGAGGTTCTGCTTTGTTGTCAAATCAATTGAGATTTGAAGATCCTGCTAAAGTCAAACTGGCTTTGAGAATAATGACGAGGAATTTTGATGAATTGCTTTCATTGATAACAGATTCTATTTAACGTCAAGATACATTTATGAGTGATTCTTTACCAACCAAATGAAAACTCGAAATAACAGTAATATTTTTGGCTCCAGGAATGTCATTTCGGAACCTCAGTCACTTTTATCCTGTATCGAAACCATATACTTCTCATTTAATACCAGAAGTATGCTGGGCACTTTATGCAGCATTAAAAATACAAATTAAGGTAAGATAGTTATTTATTAGGGATAATCAAAAATTTACAGTCATATAGAATCAAAATAGTTCTAAGAATTTTCGAAATCATGGAAAATTATGTTAGTTTCATTGTTGCTTTCATGCCCAACTTCATCGTTATTCAAGATTCTGTTACTGGTGGATGTAATGATTACTTGCTTATGGTCTACATATCTAGGATTAATCGAAGTTCACTCGGGGGAATAAAATCAAAGAGCTGCTGCTTGAGGCAGGCATCTCAGCAGGCTCAGTCCGATAAAATTCCAAAGAACTGCTGCTAAGGCGGTCATGTGATTACGCTCGGAGGTGTCAAATCCTAAGGAACTAATATATAACGTAGTCATAATGTAATGTATTTACATGAATATAAATTATATTATATTTAATATAAATAAATGTATCATGCATGCTTGCAGTAATATAAAAATTCGTATATTTACCCTCATTTATTAATCTTTATATTTTATGATATGACGCGATGTCACCCTACAACACTATGCCAGTGACTGACCGATATTAACCACTAAGTCACTGAATTCTTCTCCTGCCGTCGCCGAATCATTACTTAAACAAAATGTAAATGCGTGTAAAAAGAATTTTACATTTCATAAAGTGTCATCAAAAGATATTGTAAAATATCTTAAAACTATTGATATTAAGAAAACTGCGGATCTGTAGGGGATTTCCGTTAAAGTTATTGCGTCTATAATAGATACAATCGCACCTCATTTAGCTATTATTTTTAATACTAATATCGAATCTGGGGTATTTCCTGATTTAATGAAGCATAGTAAAGTAATACTTTTATTTAAATCTGGTAGTACATTAGACCCCGCCAATTTTAGACCTATTTCTGTACTAACAACTCTTCGTAAAATCTTTGAAAAAAATATTCTTAATCAAATGTTAAATTTCTTTAATATAAATAATTTACTTCATAAAAATCAATTTGGTTTCACAAGGGATCGCTCGACAACTGATGCCGGTGTTGAGGTTATTAAATACATCTTTAATGCATGGGAGAATTCACAGGATGCTTTGGGTATATTTTGTGACCTATCCAAGGCCTTCGATTGTATTCACCATGAAACATTAATCAGGAAACTTTAACACTACGGTGTAAGAAGTGATGCTCTTAAATTAATTATTTCATATTTAAGTAATAGAACGCAAAAAGTTGTAATTAATAGTATGAGCTCTTCCGGGTTGATGGTACAAATGGGCGTACCTCAAGGCTCAATTCTCGACCCATACATAGTAGTTACATAGTAGGGGATAACCATGAAATATTATTATTTGCAGATGATACTTCTTTAATTTTCAAATTAAGTCGACAATTGCTTAAATATGACGAAGTAAATAATGCTACATCTAAAATAGTAAATTGGTTCAATGTTAATAATTTGCATTTAAATGGCACTAAAACGAATTGTATGAAATTCATGACTACAGATGTCAAACAATTAAATACTAATGTAATTTTAAATGGGGCGAAACTGCGTCTTGTAGATACCACCATTTTTCTTGGAATCACACTAGACGCGAAGCTTCAATGGAGCCCCAATATATCAAAACTAGCAAGCAGACTAGCTCTGCAGCATATGCTGTAAAAAAGATTAGAAGTCTTACCAGTGTTGAAACAGCTAGACTAGTTCAGTTATTTCCATAGCATAATGTCGTATAGTATTTTACTATGGGGACACGCAGCTGACACTGAAATTATATTTGTTTTACAGAAGAGGGCCATAAGAGCAATTTATGATTTAAAGCCTAAAGAGTCGCTGCTACAAAAATTTAAGGAAATTAATATATTAACTTTGGCCTCTCAATACATTTATGAAAATGTAATGTACGTACACAAAAATAAAAGTAATATTACAAAAATAAGTGATATCCATTCTGTAAATACTTCTTATTTGTTATCTCTATCTGACTTGTGTGGATTATAATTATTTCTTCCGCTCACTCGCCACTCGTGAGTCAATAGTTAAGTTAATTATTGTCTCAGTCTGTCTCTCTCGCTCGTGGCTCAGTCGCCTCGCAAGCGACGCGTCGCGCGAAATTAGCAAAGAGCAAAGAGCAAAGTAATGTTTCACTGTTCCAGATCCAAATGATACATTTGAAACGTTGTTACTGAACCAATCTTTTGTATCGCTTCAGTGATTCGGATCAGAGAGTCCTTTCCGTAAAGAGATACACACGCCTGGTCGTCAGTCGCTTTTGGTGCTCCCGCGACGTTTCTCCTTCCCTTGTGAGATTAATATCGCGAACGTTACGTTGAACGTTATCGGCATTTGAGTATCGGTAAGCCATCTGGCTTCTGGCTTACCGATACTCAAATGCCGATAACAGTGGTAGAGCCACGCGGCAGCTTTTGCTGTCGCACGGATGGGCCGGCTTGAACCGGGGTGGTACCACGACCTCACAGAATACCAGCGTGAAGTAGAGGTTTACCTCTGCGTTTCGTTTGGTGAGTGCAGGTGGCCGGTGGCCCTTTTTACTGGAAATGAGGCATTCCATCTTAGTCCTCACGGGTGGCAACGCATCTGCATTTTGATTCGCAAACGAGGATAGATGTAGATGTCTATGGGCCGCAGCAACCACTTACCATCAGGTGGACTGTGTGCTCGTTTGTCACCATTATTCTATAAAAAAAAACTATTCCGTCAACTCTTTCAACAGCAGATAGGAATATATTCTCAAAAAATATTTTAATTGTTGTAAATCCTGCCGTTTCCGTAAATTCTATTTTTGCCTATTGACTTCAATAACCTGCGTACACCCTAAAGAAGTAACCACGATTACTGACTGCGCGTAAACAGCGCGAGACAGTCCTTGGCGCCAGCACTGGCGCCTGTTACTAACCCCGTGTAAATCAGCCTTAATATTATATTATTAAGGGCTATTCTTTATTTTACTGTGGGTTCGGAAAATACCTCTACGCTAAAATTATAATAAAATTAAAATATTGTAAAATCACTTTTAATATAACAGTTTTGTAAAAATAAATCGATAATAATGTTGATTATCTCATACGATATCTCTATGAACTAATTAAAAAATACCAATAATTGAATTTATTATTTAAATAACCTAAACCCTTATGTTAAGGGTAAATTGCAGTATGTTTATTCTTTGTATTCTGATAGAGATTCCCGTTCCTAATATGTTGTTAAAATTCGTATTCGTTTCGTTCGTTACGCCCTGCCCGTTGGTATCAAGAAAAGTCATAACAAAAATTGAGGAGTTACTTCGAGATTATCATAATGGTGGCCACTCACGGTCAGTTTAGGATCTCAGTGAGGGCATTAGATAGAAGGATCGTGTTTGAACTCATTTGAAAGGGCTCATAACGACCTAGGTGATTGTTATGACCTCACTTTTCTGATGGTGCAATCCGAAGGTGGATATAGGATCTCAGTGGCGGCACTAGATAGAACGATCGTGTTTGAGCTCATTTGAAAGGGCTCATAAAGACCTAGGTGACTGTTATGACCTCACCTTTCTGATGGTGCAATCCGAAGATGGATATAGGATTTCAGTGACGGCATTAGATAGAACGATCGTGTTTGAACTCATTTGAAAGGGCTCATAAAAACCTAGGTGACTGTTATGACCACACCTTTCTGATGGTGCAATCCAAAGGTGGACGGCACTAGGTAGCATGATCGTGTTTGAACTCATTTGAAAGGGTTTATAAAGACCTAGTTCAATGTGATTGTATTACCTTCATGATGGTGGACTAAGAAGGTAGGGTAAAAGATCTCAGTTATGCCACTACGAAACACCATCGTGTTTGGGCTTATTTGAAAGGGCTCAAGAACTAACTACAAAAATAATATAAATATAATAAATAGTACAAACAGTATTATTTCTCACTTTATAATGTTTTCAGGCAATTAAAAAAGCAGCAAAATTCACAAGTAGGTACAAAATTAGAAATCGACCATATATTTTACAGGCAATAAAAAACAAGGCAGGACGGAAAAAGCATAACCAACTACAACCAGAAGACGAAAATATCTGCGTACTTCAAGAAAACCTATAAGCACCATTAACCTTAATTCCTATAAATGACCAAGTTACCTGTACTCAGTATTTAGAATTCAATGATTTTGGACTGATTTATTAAACGAATACTACACATGTAATAAAACAAACTTTTCGGATTTTATTTTGTTTAACTTATTCTAATTCGTGACGTTTGGGTGACGTAAAGTTGAACTTTATTTTAGTATGTAACACGTCGAGAGCTCATTTAGATAAACATAGAAAGCTAGGCCATCCTTACTATTTCCGTTACTGAATACCGATAAGCATTATCTGGTCATCATAAGACCTTGAGATTGTGCCCATGCCCCACGGATTTTTTGGGCTCACCGTAACCGGAGTGCAATTTAGTATCATTGGGGTGTCGCCCGCTCTACAGATAGGTAATTTAATAAACAGATAAAAATATATAACACATTTATTAAATAAATAAAATTTACCATAATTAATAAAATTATCATAATATCTAACCCATTTCTTAAGTGTCTTAATACTGACTTTATCATGAATAAAAATATCTTTTGAAGTGTTAATATATAGGAACCGTTATTTATATACATATATACGGAACGGATTTCATTTCTTGATCGAAGGAGCCGTAGCCGTGCGCGTCAAGTTGGCGTGACTCCTATAAATTAAAAATATCATTTCCTATCTATTAATTAGCTATTCCCCGCAACTTCGCCTGCGTGTAATTTATTACGATTGGATTTCATGGGTTTTAATGTTTTTGCGGGGATCCCTAGTTCTTTTTCTAAATTAAAAGTAACCTAAGTTCCTCCTTATAATATCAGCTATCTGCTACTGAAAATCTCATCAAAATCGGTTCAGCCGATTATATATTATAGACAGGAAATGATATTAAATAAGATTTAGATATTATTAAATATGATTTAATTTATCTATTTATATAATATTTTATAGGAGTCACGCAAACCAAACGGCCACGGCCACGCCCCACGACGTGGGGCCCACGTTTGAACTAAGACTGTTGATAAAATATCGATATATCGAAAAATCTATTTTATTATTTAGAAATATCAATATTTATTTCTAATATTTTTGGACGACATATATTGAAATATAAGTTTGATATTGAAGATATTTTGTGTATTTATTAAAATATGTATATTTTTTTGGATTATATTATCTTAAAATATTATTACTTATTTTATTAAATTAATTTAGGTTAACCTACCATAGTTTCGCCAATCATCCAGGATTGAGTGGTAGAGAATGTACTAAGGCATTAAGTCCGCCCTTTTTATCCCATATTAGGTGTATGATAAAGATAAAATAAATAAATAATTATACTTTAATATAAATTCAAACCGACTCCGAAAACAAAAAAAAAATCGACACAATAGCTTCTGAAGTCGGTCAAAATAGTGACTGAAAATTTTTATGCTAATGTTTAGACGACATTCTAGTTGTTATGTTGAGGTTGTAATAAGGCTTGGTTTAGTACACTTAAAAGTTACTAAAAATAATAAAACTTAAAATTTGTAAAAATATTAAAATTCTTGAATTCTATCTCATAACTAAAAATTCTAAAATATCATAATTTTAGAATTTTTAGTTTTTTGAATTTTGTATTTTCAATTTTAATTATTTTACTATTTTTAAGTTATTTATCATAATTTTATAGATTTGGAATTCGGTGCCAAAATATAATGCATCGAAGAATTAAAGTTCTTTTTAGTTTTTTGAAGTTTGTTTTTACTTTAAATTGTTTAAATATTAAATTTCCCAATAAGATTATAGGGATCCCAGAAAAATAATATACTAGATCACATTTAAGGCTAGGTAAAATAAAGGATTTGAAGCAACATGGTTCAAAAATTTTTTACGAAATATTTTGACGTAGATAATTTGATAAATGAAGGTATTAAATAAAACGTACTTATTGTAGATGTGTAATAAATTATTTTTAATATTATTCTTAACATAAATAAACGACATTTAAAAAATCAAATATCGAGAATTTCACTGTCCTTCCTGGCACTGCACACGCCTAGCGTCCACGCATCGGTTGACGGTTGAGTCGAAAGCGTATCCTTCATCACAGAGCAGCAGACGCGCTACGCCCTCCATGCACGAGAAGAAGTAGTGGCAGCTGCCCTTAATGCTGTTGACATGAAATAAGTGTAATTAAGATGTTCACATTTCAAAATCTATTTCACTTTATATAATAACTCGTTATTAATATAAATGTGAAGTTACCTGAAGTTCACAACATACGCTTTGCCGAACTCATCGTATGTAGCCGGAGGGCATTTGAAACCGAAGTATGCTGAAATAGGAAAATTGATTATTTCCTTACCAGGATACCGTATCATTATCATTTAAAAATAAAACTGATTAACAAGTACCCTCTGTGTCACAAGTGGGGACGAGATCAGGCCAGTCGCAGTGACCGGTCTCAGGATTGAAGGCAAGACCCATTGAGCACTCCATTTCGAACGCCTTGCCCTCCACACACATGCGGTATTTGCCACAATCGGAGCGTGTAGCTAATGGCGACGCGAAGAACCCGTATTGGTGTTTGCAATCTTGTGTTGGCATAGCTTTCTCTGTGCATAAAAAACGCATGAAAAGATAAGTAAAATCTAGGAGTCTAGGGTTTACATGGCAGATATTTCAATTACTAACAAACACATACGAGGCGCGTCTTGGGCGTCGCATTGCGCATCTGACGGATACGCGCAAGGGTATGTGGGCCATTCTACATCTCGGATGAAGTGAAGACCATCAGGGCAAGTCTTGTATGTTGCCTTGTATGCCTGCAAAATATGTGAAAGAAATAGAAAAAGATTTTTTTATTCCAATGGTAATAATTTAAGGATATATAAAACCAGCAAGTACTTTTAGTAACAAAAATAGATTAAATTAATAATTGTACATCACATCATTCCCGGGGATTATTATCATCCATTTATTCCTCATTATAATAGGTAATAACTCTTTTTCATACAATCAACAGCTTTATTAATTATCTTGTACTTAAAATTTGGCATGGAAGTCAATTACTTACGTTACATTCGATATAGAAATCACAACTGCCCTGTATTTTATAGTAAGTGTTGTATTCCCTACAAACTGTATCACCTACAGCTCCATTTTGTTGCACTTGTGCAGCACCTTTAATTTCAATACAATGTATGATACAAAATTAGTAATTACCTTTATTACATTAAAAAAAATTAAATTGTTTATACTTACATGAAGCTACGAACAGGCCGGCAATGCATATAAAGAATAACATTTTTCTAATTGTTGTTAAAAAATTCTAGTTGTACTATTCTGCGAGAAGTATGCAAATGATGACTTTCACGTGGTGCAGTCAATATTTATACTAATACTTTAATTTTAAAATTAATTTGTCTGTGGTTTTATAATAGTTAAGTTTTATTAATTAGTGAAGAATATACTCGTATATTGAAGGCTTGCCTTTTACGACGGTTTTGATTGCTTTTGCTTCGGTTTTCCAACATCATTAGTGTTCGAAGTAAAATTAATTAAACGGAACACCATTACAATGGAATCATCTGTCTGTCACAAAGGTTTTTCTCTAAAATTATCTCACATATATGATAATATAGTTATGGGATATTTATAGGCACGCTTTTCAAACATTGACTTAAATTTCAAAATTCGAATTCTCAATTGAAAGGGTCAGTTTTGAGGAGAAAATTGGGAAATTAAAAAATATACTCATGGGCAAATTCAGAGGAAAACAATAAGTGTATAAAACAAAATACAATTAAGTTTATTAATTTGTTTTTTTCTTATTATTTGTTAATTTAAAATTACAAAGTGGAAAAAACAAACGATAAAATGACAAAAATTAACCAAATAGAGAGAAAAGGAAAAATTTTAACGGAAAGAAACATTTTTGTACCTAACATATTATTCATTGTTTTTTCATAAATGCTTTTTTTTATATAGGAGAGGGGGCAAACGAGCATGCGGCTCACCTGATGGTAAGTGACTACCGCCGCCCATGAACAACTGCAACACCAGGGGAATCGCAGATGCGTTGCCGGCCTTTTAAAAAGGAGTAGGCTCTTTTCTTGAAGGTCCCTAAGTCGTATCGGTCCGGAAAAATCGCTGGTGGTAATCGATTCCACAAGGAAGTTGTGCGAGGGAGAAAACTTCTTCTGAATCGCACAGTGGTGGACCGCCAATCATCGAGATGATATGGATGGTATCGCAAGTTCTGTCGCGATGTGCGATGGTGAAATTGAGCGGCTGGAATTAGTCCGAACAATTCCTCAGAGCACTCCCCGTGGTAGATGCGATAAAATACGCAAAGAGATGCAACCTCTCTACGCAGTGCCAGTGAGTCAAGCCGATCGGAAAGAACTCGGCCGTCGACGATTCGAACTGCTCTGCGCTGGATGCGGTCAAGTGGAAGGAGCTGGCACTGGGGGGCCCCTGCCCAGAGATGGGAACAGTATTCCATGTGAGGCCGAACCTGCGCCTTGTAAAGTTGCAAGCGGTGTGCCCGCATGAAACACTGTCCCGCTCTGCTGAGCACGCCAAGCTTTTTAGAGGCCAATTTGGCCTTCTCTTCCAAGTGACCACGAAACTGCACGTCACTCGATATGTCGACACCGAGGATTCCGATACTGGCTGAGGTAACAAGGGGAGTGCCTTGAAACTGAGGAGATACAACAAAGGGAATCTTTTTAGCGGTAAACGCGCAAACTTGTGTCTTCTGGGGATTGAACTGGACTAGATTTAGTCGCCCCCAGTCTGAGACTTTGTTCAACAAAGTCTCGACTTCAGACACAAGTTTGTTCCGGTACTCGGCGACGTTTTCCCGAGAAATATTGGCACGGCCGGTGTATAAAGCATCACCAGTGCTGTCGTCTGCATAGCAATGAATGTTACTGGTTTGCAACATATCATTGATATGCAGAAGAAACAGCGTTGGTGATAGCACGCAGCCTTGTGGAACACCAGCGTTAATGGGCTTGTAATCGGAGCATGCACCGTCTACTACGACCTTGATGCTCCGATCTGCAAGAAAGCTGGTGATCCAATTGCACAATTTCTCGGGAAGCCCATAGGAAGGCAGCTTCGAAAGAAAAGGTTATAGCGTGGGCAATAATCAGTACTTAATCTTGCCCTCTCGAGCTCTTTGCATTGCTCCCAGTCTCCTTGGCATACTCCTAATCAAGTTATCAATAAAATAATTGCGTTACATTCTTCTTGAATTTCATTTTTAAGATCTCTCAAATTGGTGGGGTCAGGATTTCTTTTCTCAACTTCTTTTCCAATCTTATCCTATAAATACTCTATAAGGTTTAAGTCAGGTGAGCGCGAGGCCACCCCATAGCATTGATTTCAATGCCTCGAAGGTATTCGGCAAACTTGGCTGCGGTATATGGGTAAAATATATCATTCATAAAAACAAAACCAAAAAAAAACAATATAAGAGACAAATGGCACTATAATTTCTTTCAAAATCTGAGTTACATATGGTGTCGCTGTTAGTGACTTAATGATGCCGAGTTACGCACGAGAATGGGGTGATATTTGTATGAGGATTGTATGTATATAAGTATTTGTTACTTCCACATACCATAACTGAATCTATGCCTCTTTTCCAATGATGTTGCACTGAGCGTACCTCTCTCCTGAGTGTCTCCACACTTTAATCATTACATCATCTGGCTTCAGGCAAAATCTGGACTGGACTGAATTGAACTTGACTACAAGTCTTATCATTCCAATTATCGTGATTGCGAGCAAAATCAACTCGGGCTACTGCATGGTATGGGGTAAGAGTGTGTAAATGTGTGGGGGAAAATAAGCATAAGTGCCGTCTGGAAGGCAGGTGTGTATTTATTCCGGCCGATTTCTGTCTTTTTTTTCACAGTTTTTGTGCTTACCGTAACCCCTCGAACTTCTTGGAGCTCCGTTCTTATTACCTCTTGACTACTCGGTGTACCACAGATTTTGATACTTGTAACGTTTGGGCCACATCCACATATTTGTAGGTGTACCCAGTTTCAGTTAAAGTAACAGCCCTAGCTACTTGAGTGGCATTCAGATCTGGCAACCACAGTTTATTTGCAGTAACAATTTACATTAAACATGATAGTAAGATAGTCAAGGCAAAAATTTAAACAAAACTTAAATTTAAACTCAAATTCAAAATTTGGCAATGTTTCGCAATAAATGCAATATTATGCAACAATTACATAAAAACAAATGAAATTCGAAAAAAAAACCTTCCCAAACTTTGTTTTTTTTTACTTTGTTTCTTACATCATAAGAAATTAAACCTTTTTTTATGAAATGTAAAATAATGTTTTACATATTTTTCAAATAATGATCGGTGGACTTTTTCGACATTCTACACAATTATTTTTTAATTTTCCAATTTACTCCCTAAAGTTAACCCTTTCAAACGGGGTATATAATATATTACATATTTTTAATTAAATTAAATTATAGTTCAAATGTTTGGAAGCGCTACAAAATTGCCACTAGTCGTCGAATCTCTTAATAAATAAATCTGAATAAGACCTGCATATTATTTATCTATATAATTTGATCCATATCTTGGTCCATATGAAATGGTACTTACCGTAAAATGCAGGGTCTAATTTTTCTCGTTAGGGTCGGTTCTGACAACTGACTTTTCAAAATTCCATGTTGTTTTAAGCCTTTAAGTGCTGTGCCATGTAGTGGTGACGTATAAGAATTCACCACGCCACCACCATACGAAACAGTAAATATAGTAAATTATTTTCTATAAGTTGATAAACAATTTATTTATTATTAATATTGAAAATTCCATACACATATTCCGCCGTCTGAAATAAGAGTGTAGAAAATTTTCTGGATTTCTATTTTCTTATTTTTCTATTCGGAGTCTTAAAAAATACTATACTTATTTTACTATATTCGTACATATCTTTCACAGGAAGTCAAAAAGATAAGCTAGAGGTGCAAACTACATTTAAAAGGTTTTTTTTTAATTAAACTAAAGTGACAAATAAACTTACAATCCATCTGCAGTCAAATCCAAATGAACAAGACTACAGATGCGTTATCACATCTAGGTCTAAGAATGTATGCCTTGCTGTCTGTAATACTATATGTGTAATAAATATACATATTATGGTCATATGGCCCTCTTTGCCCACTTGCACTGCTATGTTCAGATCGGAGCAGTGCAAGTACTGCTACTTGACGGCAGCAATAGGTAAAAGGGACCTCCTCAGACGGACTCCTGCATAAATGTCCTACCACCTAGTGTTTAAACGCCATTTGATTGAAATGTTGTCGACTACTTTTCTGCACTCTTAATCAAACATACCAATACCATTGTATATCATATTTTTTCGCGTTATTATTAAATATTTTAAAACTCATTTTAAATATTTTGTACGTGGTAGAGCCATGCTGCAGTTATATTAATAGTATACTTATAGCACGAATGGGTCGACTCGACCAGGGAAGGACCACGGTCTCACAGAATACGTACAATCACTGCTGTGTTTCGTATGGTGAGTGTAGAGAACCGGCGATCCTTTTTACTGGAAAAGAGGCATTCCATCTTAGTCCTCACGGGTGACAACGCATCTGTATTTTGATTCTTTATTGAGTCATCAAATCAAGTCATAAAATCATTCTGTTATTTCCCATAGCCTTTCACTATATCTATGTAGCGAAATAGAGTGATAAGCCCTGGTTTTCTCTTTCACTTCATAGGATTTTTATAGCAAGGCTTCACCGGGATGTTGACTGTTGACGGCCTTTACAGATCCTCAAAATATTTCTAATTTCTTAGGCAAGGAAGATTTTTTTTTGTATTTTTTTTATTTAATTCTTGTATCTTTACTGCATTCGCATAAAAGAATACAAAAGGCAAATGTTTTGTGCTGAATGGCTTTAGGCATACTGTACCAGTCAACCCAGTGTGGTGATATTTTGACGTAGGTGTATATATTTCAACAGTGGTAGAACCATGTTGCAGCTGTTTTAATTGTATAGTTGTAGCACGAATGGGTTGGGTCGACCGGGGAATGACCAAGCTCTCACAAAATATCAGCGTAAAATAGCAGCTAAATGCTGCTATGTTTCGTATGGTGAGTGTAGAGAACCAGAGACCCTTTCTACTGGAAAAGAGGCATTCCATCGTAGTCCTCACGGCTGACAGCGCATCTGGATTTCGATTCGTAAACGAGCATAGATGTTCGTTTATGAATTCAGCACAAATTGGCCGGCTCGATCGGGTAAATACCACGATCGCACAGAATACCAACGTAAAATAGCAGCATAACAATTTCTGATTTTTAAACGAAAATAGATGTAGATGCTTATGGGCCACAGCAACCATAGCCATCCATTTCCATCAGGTGGATTGTGTGCTCGCTTATCAGCTTTATCCTATTAAAAAATATATAGCAAAATAATGTTGTCCTACTACACTTTAATTAGCAGTGTTATAACAGCATTTTATTTAGAATTAACAATTTCATAGGTACCAACGGAAGACTCGATTAATCTAACTCGATTTAATAATATTTAATATAATTTTATGTCAAGCGTTTATTCTTTTAGCTACCCCGGTATCGTTTTAGAAGTGTAGGTAAATAAACTACTAATTCATCTAATAATAATATTCAATATGATAAATTAATATATGTTAAAGTATAATAACAATGACTTTATTATTATAAATTATTAGAGTTCGATGACTTTAAAATTTTATTTTATATTTTTAAATTAGACTATAACAACGGCTTGATGAAGTTGCGTCATTTTATCAGATTTGACATCATATCTCAAAACCAGTGTTTGGAGTCACATATTCGTCGTAATACTCAGGCGTTACAGTTACTGTAGTGTGTTGTACTTTCCGTGTTTTTGATACTGTGTACGGCGTTTCCTTATAAGGTGCTGGCGTTACGGTACTGATAAGTGGTTGGCTTCGTAGCAGCTTCTTGTTATCAAATTCCGCATCAGTGAGACGCTGTTTTTCTGCAGCTCTAGAGCGGGCGGCAGCACTTTTTAGCTCTGCAGGACAAGCATCGACTTCGTCAGCAGACACGCAGGATGAAGTTAGTTCATCAAATGCGGAATTACCGCCGCAACCTAAACTGCGAGGCTTTCCATTGATGCAAATGAAATACTTCTGGCAGTTAGTCGCCGATCTGAAATAATAATAATAATAATAAATAGCAACGTTTTATGAATTCAGCACCAATTGGCCGGCTCGATCGGGTAAATACCACGATCGCACAGAATACCAACGTAAAATAGCAGCATAACGATTTCTGATTTTTAAAGGAAAATCGATGTAGGTTTGCATTGCATCATCTATTAACCAACGGGTGGACTGTGTGCACGATGAGTTGTATAAAACTTCCGACAGATCGATTGGGAATGGCTAGGTACAGGTAGAGACAATATTGGGCTCTATTTCACGTTGCTTCATTCAGAACCAAGTTTATACAAAGCTCAAGTCCGAACATGCATGGAGTATTGTAGTCATCTTTGGAATGGCTCGGCAAATGTCATCAACTTGCCGCACTCAACTCAGTGCAACGCAGAACCAAGAGTCTTATTGGCGACAAAAAGCTGGTGGAAACTAAGCTACACAGCTTAACTCACCGCCGCCAAGTTGCTTGTTTATCTGTCTTTTACAGATTGTATATCGGAGAGTGTGCCCATGAGCTTCATAAGCTCATACTGCCACCTCCATTTTTCTATAGGAATACCCGACGTACTGCAAGTTACCATCTACACTTGGTTGATATTCCAAATATTCGCACTAAGCGCTATAAGTTATCTTTCGTATTGCGCACAACTAAGGATTGGAATACCCTGCCGGCGTCTGTTTTTCCGAGTGCATATAACCTGAACCGCTCCAAGGTGCGTGTTAACAGGATTCTCCTGGGCAAACTCGCTCCATCGTATACGTCATCTTTGCCCTCGGGCTAGATTGAGGTCAAGAGTGAACCTAGTTTAATCATAATAAAAGAACTTAAACTTGTGGAACACATATTTGTCAAGTTATTCAATATTCAATTTATCAATCAATATATTATTCTATATTGTACACCAATACATATTAAAACTCAAAAAAGAATATTAAATATAACAATAAGCGGTTATATCGCTCTGTCTCGTAATCGTTAATTGGCAATCAGTAATTGTAATCGGTCTTTTCTTCCAGACAACCTTTGTACGCAATGATTTGATTAGATAGATAGAAGAAATTTGAAAGATACAAGAAAAAACGAGAAGTATGACGAGAAATGATTTTGTTGAGCTTCAAGTAGTTTTGAATAGATATTTATGGGAAAAAGGGACTGAGCACATCGAATATGCAAAGATAAAAACTTCCACGAGCGTACAGCTGCTATACGTCCCACTGCTGGGCACAGCCACACATTTTTGAGAGTGTTTTAGGACAAGAAAATGTACGCCGCACTGCCGCTATATATTCCGTTCTATTCTCCCTAAACAATTCAAAATGCCGGATAGTTCTTATGCAATCGCTTAGTGTCTGGTATTTTAACAACGTGATTACATAACTGCAAGGTCGCTGCTCATCCGTTGACATTTAGCGACGACCTGACATCCGATGACCGGTCGTGTGTTGGGTAACCTGTTTTCTTTGTTCAATAACGTTTTAATCACTGCTAGATTTGGCACGAAAGAATTTGCGCATTATTCTAATAGATAATATGAATATAACAGTATTTGTAAATGATTTATTAATTTGACAAGACATTATTTACATGGTGTGGTAAGTTTTTGTTTTTACCGGTTTTACCATGAAGTTTTTGTTTTTACTTTTTGATAAAATTGTAGTTGTTATCACTGGTAGTATGTAACAGTGGTAAAGCCACGCGGCAAGTTTTGCTGTCGCACGGTTGTGCCGGCTCGAACCGGGGTGGTACCACGACCTCACAGAAAACCAGCGTGAAGTAGAGGTTTCCCTCTGCGTTTCGCTTGGTGAGTGCAGGTGGCCGGAGGCCCTTTTTACTGGAAATGAGGCATTCCATCTTAGTCCTCACGGGTGACAACGCATTTGCATTTTGAATTGTAATAGAGGATAGATGTAGATGTCTATGGGCCGCAGCAACCACTTACCATCAGGTGGACTGTGTGCTCGTTTGTCACCCTTATCCTATAAAAAAAGCCATAATTTAAATTGAATACTTTTTAAATATGTTAACACTAAAATTAATTGGCGTTCATTGAGTTATATGTACTACGTACTAGAGAAGCCATTCCAAGCAAAAATTGTGTCCTACTCTATGTCTTCGCGCATGCGCGGGAGTAGTAGTCGCGCATGCGCGAAGACTTTAATTTGATGATTTGATATAAAATAAGATATTAATATAAAATAAATATAAGAATTTAATATAAAATATCTTAATTTCATCTAAACAAACATATTTCTTAATAAAATGTAATAATTATTATTTTATGCAATTCACAAATCTTCAATTTACGCAATATTTAGTTTGTATGGATTGCACTACAGTTCAGTTGGACATAGTCAATGTTCGGAATGGCTTCTCTAGTACATAGTACATATAACTCAATGTTGGCGTTTTAAATTTAGGTGTATCAAAAATTTAAAAAAATATCTAAACGTAAAATTGGAAATTCCTTGATAGCTTAATTTGTAAAATTTAAAAATTTACTCAACTATTTTACTATGTTCGACTAATAACTGCATTTTATATTACCTGTAGAATCTGTATCCAGCAGGAGGACCCAGCTCTTTCGTGGTTGGTACTTCAGGACATTTGAAGCCGAGGAAAGCTGAAAATATACAAAATTTATATCAAATTAATTTGTCAGCGTCTTTTAATAATATTATTACAATGTGATATTAATTTTATTTTATAATAGCTGTTCCCCGCGACTTTCGACCGCGTGTTATTTGGGGTTTTGATTTTTTTGCGCGGGACCCTAATTATTTTTCCAAAATAAAAAGTAGCTTAAGTTACTCCTTATAACATCAAAAATCTACCAGTGAAAGTCCCGTAAAAATTGGTCCAGCCGTTTCGGAGATTAGCCGGAACAAATAGACAGACATACAGACAAAAAATTTAAAAATGTCTTTTTTGTTATAAGTACCGTATATAATTTCCTATGCATTAAGTAAAAAACTGTTATTTTGATATTACAAACTGACACTCCAATTTTATTTATTTGTATAGATGACATGATAAAATAAGTAGAAATATTTCAAAGTACAAGTTCAGTTAATGTTTACAATCGCAAGGAATAATTTACTTTTTATCTTATTTCATACATTTAATTCAATAAAAGAGGATTTTTAGGTATTCAATATCATAGAGGTTAAATAAGCGATTTAGTTAATGTTTATTGCATATTGTGCCACTTTCAGCTTCAGTTTTAACGACATAAATTTGAAATTCATCCACCTGATGCGATCATAATAAAATAGGGTTTTGGTGATGATATATTTATCGTAAGATATCAATTTTTATTTGCATAGTTTTATTGCTTACTAGCTGTTCCCCGCGACTTCGCCCCCCGCGTAATTTATTACGATTGGATTTCATGGGTTTTAATTTTTTGCGCGGAACCCTAATTCTTCTTTTTCTGAAATAAAAGTAGCCTAAGTTACTTTTTATAACATCAGCTATCTGCCAGTGAAAGTCCGGTCAAAATCGCTCCAGCCGTTTGAGATTAGCCGGAACAAACAGACAGAAAGAAAGACAGACAAAATTTTTAAAAATTGTGCTTTTGTTATAAGTACCGTATATATTTCATATATATATATATATTGTGTATCAATAACGGTAATCAATAATGTTGGAAATAACTTCAAAAAAGATGGTGAAACTCTTAGAGAAACAACCCCCAATCGTCAATCTATCTTCGCCATTATTACTCCATTATACCGCAACAACTCATACTGCTTGATATACTGTTTTTCTACTACAATTACTTTCTGTTAGAACGTACATCACGTTACGTTATTATCCGTATTTGCTAGACCTAGCCCACGATAACCATTTTTGCTGCAATTTGGACCATTTCTTACAAGGAAAAAAATTTGTTCCCAGGAAGCGGTACCCAATGCCTTCATAGGCTTCGTAGAGTCATTCCCAGAGTTCTATAGCAGAGGCAAGGAATCTTCCCTCGAGATGGCATAAATGTATAAATAATGAGCTTGGATGCTTCTTTTAAATAAATAAAGGTATTAATTAAAGGATTTTAATATGTAACGGCAATTTCATACTTTAACCCCTAACATTTTTATCAAATAATATAAAATTAATATAATGATATTATAAGAATAATATTATGTTAACTGTACTGTTCTGGCCATAAATCATGTTAGTAAAGTTTTTTCTTTATTCAAATTTAGAATACTTTTTTAAGTGTTTTGGCGAAAACTTAACTATCGATTGCCGTTCCTGTTGTTATTGTTGGTCTAAATAATGGTTTATATTTTGATACATATAATAAAAGTGATGCCATTTTGTGCATTAAGTGCCTTCGCATGTAAACTTTGACTGCCTCGTGGCGCAGTGGGTTAGCATTAAATTGCAGCGCTGCGGGCCGCGGATTCCCGCACGCAACATGTATTTCCGATCCTAGAATGGTAGTAACGTTTACGTTTACGTAACTTCCTATTGTCTCTTTCTTTTTTAAAACAAAAGAAAAAGGAAAAAGTCGTATTAGAGGAAACAACAAAACAAGTGCTTTAATGTTGATATAAACAATATGTTAAGAGCGCCTTAAGAACTTGAGATACTGTCATTACTGTCGCCTGCGACTGTCCGCTGGTTTAAGCTATCGACAAAATCTCATAAACACTTCACAATGCGATCCATCAGCATGTTGTGAAAAATTTTGTGAACAAAATACATACTCAGACTAGGATGTGTAGCCATAGATCTTTCTGCCTTTAAATAAAAATTTATCGTCAAAGGTCATAGTGTGAATCCGGTGTGAGTTTTATGAATAATATTAGAAGAATTTAATTAATGCTTTTCATTTTATATAATGAAGCTAACATAAAAGTCTACGAAGACTGGTGACAACTGTATTAATAAATTATTTAAATTCAATTATTCCGAATTTAAAATTTCAAGGTCCTTACCTTCGGCGTCACAGTCTGCTACTTGATCAGGCCATTCACATCTGTACATGTCCGAACTAAAAGCGAGACCCTCAGGACAAGAGAAGTCGTATCCCACTCCATTCACACAGTTCCTGAAGAAGCTGCAGTTTTTCTCATCACCAAGTTTGAAGTAACCAAACTGATGGGGACAGTCTGCTGTTGGTTGAGGAGGTTCTGAAACATTATAATACTATTAAAGTTTCGTAGGTAAAGTAAAACCTGCTCTTATCCAAACGCGTTATCAGGGTGGAGGGTACGGGCGATTTGCTCTGGCCAAGATATCTACATCAGTCAATGTGCGCATGCTTGGTAAGGTCTATGTTCACCCGTAAACTTATAAGAACTGTCAGTGTAAAGTTGGAATATTTACTAGATCTAGCATTAAAATTAATTTATCCTCGCCGTTTTGTATTCTCCTTGGCGTCCAAACCATCGGAAAATATTCTTGGGAACTTCAAACATGTTGCACCTTACAAAAACTGCACTACAGTTGAATACTAGAGATTACTAGCTTCACGAGTATCAACATAATATTTAAATTAAGCTCGTCATATAATAAGCGGTAAGCGGTTATTAAAGTGGATAATTTGTAATTTATTTTAAACTTCTCAACCCGCTTGCCAAGAGTGGCAACTATGGCAAATATGTGGACTTTAATAGACTACAACGGTAACGGAAAATTTCTCACGGTTACACAAATCAAAACAATTGCAACTTGGAATGATGGGTAATCCATAATAAGCGTTATATTTTGCCATATATATTAACTGTTTTCTGGTGGTTCTTTAATTAACAGGTTGATAAACTTATAAATTTATCTGTCTTCCTAGATATGGAAGTGTGGGGCCTCCTGGGACAAGTATTCATAATACTAAATAGGTTTGGCCTCAACATTTGAAACTAGACTTAATTTAAATTAAGACTTAATTTTTCACATTGTGCAAATTGCATAATATCAATAATATTAATTAAAGGTGGGTGATATTATGATGATTTAAATCAGACTACGTGATCAGTGATAAAGGTAAAAATCGTGAGGAGACCTGTATGTTTAAGGAATTGTTAATATTTCGAGGACTTGCGTAGTGCGCCATCATGCGTTAGGGCAGGGCAGCGACTTATTTCCTACTGTTGTTGCAAAACTAAATACGTTATATGGTTATAGAGTTTATTATTGAATTTTTTCAAAGGAAGTTTCATACGGCTTAACCATTTTTTTTAAATATTTTCCAGTCCGCTTTAGATACCTCTTTCACGGCCTGCTCGGACGCTGCTGCATCTTGCGGCGATGGAAACTATATCCCTTTCAGTTCGATTTTTTATTTTAGAAAATAAAAAGGCTGTAAGGAGTATGACCCAAAAGTATAACTAATGCTGTAAGAAGTCCCTTGATTAGAGTGCTGAGTGAGCAGACTTTGTCATTTGGTAGTATAGCATACGACACTGAAGCTACCTCAATTTCGTAAGAAATTGACACTAGATACCCCGTCAAAATAACAAAATAAACTATCAATCAAACTCCTTCACGCGCTCGTCGATCGGTTCACTCCATTGGTTCATTTTGAAGCAGCCAAATAGTCGCCCGATGTTTCATTTCTGGATCGCATTAAAAATTCAAAATTCATAACGTGTAATAATGTCGTTAACACGCCAGACAAGCCCGCTTCAAATTTATAAATCATGTCACGGCATCATTTGACGCGGGCCTGCTACTGAGTATCGATGAGGTTGTGCGGCTCTAGACGCAAAACTATTCTCCTCAGCTAAGGAAATCCAATCTGCAACATGTACTCAATCACTTGATATATATTTCGTCGATTTTCTTTAATTAATTATACAATGCTATCAAGTTTCTTTACGTAACAACCGTCAAAGGGCGACCACTTCTATCCTTTTATTCCAAAGTTAGTCGGCCGTGCTGAATTTTGTCATATCATTGCTACACCATTGCTTATTAAGGGTCCTTAATCCATAAATCCCATTGGAAGTCTCACAAACAATTCGCTCGGTTTCAGGCGACATTTTGAAATCGTAAAAATCTACGCGGGTGAAAGTAACCGACGCAAATCCATTTTTAAATGAAACATGTAATACCGTGTTAAATTTAAAAATGGATTTTAGGTCAAAATTTGAGGAGGGAAATTTGAAATTGGAACATTAGTATTTTTATTCGTAAATATTCGTATTAAATTAAAGCTGTCCAGTGTCTCAATACAATAATATTTTTTTAGCAAAACTTTCTGCGTGGCCTGTCGTACAAGAAAATATCGGTATATAATATATTAGATCAACGAGGAAAATGTTGCTGAAACTGCTGGTTACGAATAATAATAGTGAAAAAATACATACATGTAACTAATAATAATGAATACTAGCTGCTACTTTTTTAGATAAGGGCCAAGTGTCTGAGAAATAAACTTAGAGAACCTAGTTGAAATCTATCCAATAGTTTTTCCGTGATGCGCGCACAACTGCAAACCTTTATCATTATATTTATAAAAGATATAGATAAAAGATACAATCATCAATATTACGAGTAACATTGAATAAAACGAAATGCAAAGACACATACAATAAATAATTTTAACTCTATAAAAGGAATAAAAGGACGTAACAATTACAGCATTGGTTAGCAGATAGCAGCAATTAGCAAAGGTAATGCCTCTGTGTCGGTGCGTAATGGTCGTAGGTGCGATTACTGATCAAGTGGCATCGTGTTCGATCCGCGGGTCGGGTTAAAATTTTTTGTTGGGTTTTTCTGTAAAGAAACTCTCATTAGCACCCTGAAGTCAGGAAATTGACGCGGTTTTACACCCGTGCCTCGAAATACACTTAAAGCTTTTTCTCCTGCGCCTAATTTCTCTCCCGTCGTGTTGGGTGGGACTATGAGAGTGAGGAAATAGAGAGTGCACCTATACTTGTGCACTATAATCCGGTCCTGTGCAAATGGCTAGTCTCCGTTGAGACTAGCTATCATGACCGTAATTCAATCTGGAAGACATAATTTAATTATTTATATATAAAGGTGTATAGGTCATTGGAGCTGCGTGCTTTAAAACGACCTTATGATCTTTTGTCTTTGCTTACCGTGGCGTCATATAACTGGTTGTTCATTACCCTATGTCGTCGAGTCGAGGAGGGCGATGACTGCCACTGCCATATTTGGGGCTGATCTGTGTAGGCTTGTACTTAGCCATATTTAAATAAAATCTTTTCTATGACTCTATTCTATCTCATTTTTTAAACTATATTTACTTTATCGTTGCCTGTTAAACAGACTGTCATACAAGTCAAGCTACGAAAAAGGTCGGAGAACCGCTCTTCGAGATAAGTAAATTTAAAAAAATAATTGACATCGCCTGACATCACGATAATATTTGAATCGAAATTTAAATTTCTAACATAAATAAAAATAGTTTGGAAAAGTGGACGCTCATTGCGTTTCATTTGAGTAAATTTCATGAAAAAAATTTATTAATTTTCGGACTCTTAAAATATATTATTTACGTGTATTAAATTTAGCACTCTATTATTTTACAGGTAGTGTTACCTACATGGAAAAAAGAATAATGTTTACTAAAATAAATCTATTACACACCGTATAAAATCGATATAGGCTTTCTGGTACATTTGTCCTTTATCTATCAATTGCTAAAAGAAATATATGACAGTGCCTTTATCATCTACTAGTTAGTCTGTGGCCTTTATATTTTTAATAGCAGTAAAACTTATAAAAGTTGAAAATCATTTTAGTAACAAACTACGCGTACGTAGTTAGTTGATATGAAATAGGAAACCAGTTAATGTAATTCTGAAGATAATAAAAAAAACCCAGTCTCGGTACGTCAATTGTTTCGGGAGTTATCGTGACCATATACGAAATCAACATCCGGACGTCCACGTAAAAATTTTTCAAACCTTTTTTTTCAAGTAGCAATATAAAATACAAGATGGAAAATATAAGGTGGATTAATTAGTGTTATATCATATACGACTATTATATACGACTACTCATATTATCGTATAAGTGCAATATGATAGAGGCATTTTAAGAACACAAAAATGCTTGATCTTGACGTGTTGAGAGTAGAACACACCCATAACGCTTCGCGTTATGAGGCGTGCAATCATTTAATTTTGATTGTATTATGATTGTGTAATGAAACGGCTATGAGATTATCTATTAACTAACCAAAATTTGAAATAATAATAAATGGCGGTTGCCAACCTACCTGCGTGGCATCTATGGCAAATTCCGCTCTTTGAGGCAATCTAAGGGGATGACCAAGTTTAGAGGAGGACTTTTGTTAATTTATAATGAATAAATGATTTAGATGTTATGAACACATACATTTATTTTAAATACTTCTATGAATACTTACGTAGTGCTGAACGTTCGCGACATGGCACTTCGTTCGGATACTGGCAGGGGTATACATTGAACTTGACGTTTGGGTTGTAGCGGAGTCCGTCAGGGCAAACCTTTTCTTCCGCCGTTCCGTTCTGTTTAAAGTAGAACAAGTGGTAAATTTAAAATTTTGTACAATCAACTTCAATATGAATATAATTTATTGTTGATTTTTTTAAAGCACCTCGACCGATTTCAATAAAATTTTAATGGGACTACCTGAGAAGTATACCCTTTGCAAGAAAAAGATAATTTTCCAAATCGGTTTAAGCGTCTTTAATGAAATGGTGAGCATACATAAAAAAAAACATTCCGACGAATTAAGAACCTCTCATTAAAGTCGTTTGAAAAAGTTTTAGATTTAGCAAAATTTGAATTTCAGTAGTTATATTTAACCAAAAATTGTCATAGTCAGTTTCAACCCGTAAATAATATGACATGACTTTCGCCCTGAAAGAATATTATACGGTGGTTGGAGACGCTTTAAAAGCCAATAAGCATCGTAATTTTCATCGCATAAGGCTGTATCCAACGTCATAATGTTTAACTCGACATTAACCTCCGACTGATTGTCGTTCGTCACCATTATTTCCCGAACTCCAACCGCTTCATTTAGAGTCATTAGATCTTAAAAGGAAACAATATTTGTAAACCACAGTGAGGTTGCGGTGTAAGTGAATTTAAGATAAAATATGAAAAAGACTTCATGGCCTCTGATAAACAGCGGCATGATCATCTAGTATTTTTTAATATTCAGACCGATGACGAAGAACAGCGTCAAAGGTCTAGAAATGTGATCAAGAATGTTCCTACCAATCATGTCGAAAATGGAAAATCTTCACATAATGTTATATGTACCTATATTTATTTATAGTATTTGATGTGCTCCGTGGCCGACTTTGCATCATCTCATCACCGTGAGTGGCGTAAAAGGCGATAAATGGAAACCTATCAGGAGATGGGCAACAGCATTTTCCTAATAAGGTGTAAAAATAACAACAAAGTCTCGGTTTGGGGGTGACTAAATCTAGTCCAGTTTAATCCCCAGAAGACACAAGTTTGCGCGTTTACCGCTAAAAAAAACCCCTTTGTCGTATCTCCTCACTTTCAAGGCACTCCCCTTCTTGCCTCAGCCAGTATCGGAATCCTCGGAGTCGACATGACGAGTGACGTGCAGTTTCGTGGTCACTTGGAAGAGAAGGCCAAATTGGCATCTAAAAAGCTTGGCGTGTTCAGCAGAGCGGGACAGTATTTCATGCCGGCACACCGCCTGCAACTTTACAAGGCACAGGTTCGGTCTCACATGGAATACTGTTCCCATATCTGGGCAGGGGCTCCCCAGTGCCAGCTCCTTCCACTTTACCGCATTCAGCGCAGAGCGGCTCGAATCGTCGAAGCCCGAGTCCTTTCCGATCGGCTCGATTCGAGCCGCTCTGCTGGGAGTTCCTTGAAAGTGAGGAGATACGACAAAGGGGTTCTTTTTAGCGGTAAACGCGCAAACTTGTGTCTTCTGGGGATTAAACTGGACTAGATTTAGTCACCCCCAATCCGAGACTTTGTTGTTATTTTTACACCTTATTAGGAAAATGCTGTTGCCCATCTCCTGATAGGTTTCCATTTATCGCCTTTTACGCCACTCACGGTGATGAGATGATGCAAAGTCGGCCACGGAGCACATCAAATACTATAAATAAATATATGTACACATAATATTATGTGAAGATTTGCCATTTTCGACATGATTGGTAGGAACATTCTTGATCACATTTCTAGGCCTTTGACGCTGTTCTTCGTCATCGGTCCGAATATTTCATATCTGGTAAAAATACTAGATGATCATGATGTCGCTGTTTATCAGACGCCACGAGATCTTTTTGATATTTTATCTTAAATTCACTTACACCACCGCAACTTCACGCCGGTTTACAAATAAAGCTTCATTATTGAATGGACTGATACTTTTCAACAAAGTTTCATGATGCATCAAACACTTCATGAAAAATGTGTCATGAGCTCTCGGACCAACATAGTGCCGTAAGTATTAATGTAAACAGAGAGGCATTAAACAAACAAGCACAAAGCCTTTCTTCTTTCGTACTACAGATTTACTCATAAAATTTGACGTTAATATAAAAAATAGTTGCGGTTGCTCTCTTCACTAAATGGCAATAAAAAGAGACAGGTATAGAGATATACTTCAATGAGTTACAATATACGATTATTAAACCATAGCTCACTATATTGTTACGCACTATACGGTAGTGAGTTGCGACCCTATAATGGCGGTGTAAGAATATCCACTATCCCATATCATCACCGTGAGTGGCATAAAAGGCGACAGATGGAAACCAATCAGGAGATGGGCAGCAGCGTTTTCCTAATAACGTCTAAAAATAAAAAAACTGCGGTTGCCAACCCGCTTGCCAAGCGTGGCGACTATGGCAAATATCCGCCCTATGAAGCAATCTATGGGGGATCTATCTATGGTCTATGTTTGGCTAGTTCCGTGTGTCACATAAGCAACAAAAGTTCATACAAAAACAGCTTCCAATTGAGGAACACGTAGTTGTTTGGAAATGTCTGGTACATTTCTTTTTGATTCAAATAAAGGAAAAATAATTATAGATACTTAAAATATAATAGATAAGAAATTCTTTGAACATTAACAAAACTAAATAGGTACGTTAGTGATAGTAGTAATAGTTATTCGAGGCACTTAAAAAAAGTGTGCAAATAGGTCTATTTTTTGTCATTGTGCTCATTAATATTAAAATATTATAATCGCTTCTAGATGTTCCTACTTACCATTGTATCGCTTTAGTATTATAGAGAAACTAGTTTAAAAGGGGAAAAAATGTATTGTAAGATCTTTAATTCTTTGAATTCAACGTTCGCATAGCTAATAATCGCTCCACAGGTTCTTCATTATTAAGTGGCGAAGCTTGCGAAGTCACTTATTGATTTCACGATGTCT
Source organism: Parnassius glacialis (assembly GCA_033319125.1). Taxonomy (NCBI): domain Eukaryota; kingdom Metazoa; phylum Arthropoda; class Insecta; order Lepidoptera; family Papilionidae; genus Parnassius; species Parnassius glacialis. Next base: position 18,110,120 of record JAVANC010000001.1, on the reverse strand, counting down.
GTCCTTCTGTCCGTCTGTCAGTCTGTCCGTCTGTCCGTCTGTCCGTCCGTCTGTCCGTCTGTCCCACGATTATCGCGAGAACGGTTTCGAATTTTCAAATTCTGTTTTCAGCAATCGATTACTGATCACCCAGGCATCTGAACCTCCTATTTTGAAAAATTGTTTTTTCTTTTCCGTTAGAAACCGCTACAAAGCTGATTGCTTCGCCACTTTGCTATGCTGTTAGCTTGCTAGGTTTATTCTTTTTAATCTGCAGGTAGAATGCTAATTTATATCTACTCTTGACGTATTTTTATAACTACTAAATAAGTATTGATTCTTTTAGCTATTTCGAACATAAAGTCACTATTTGTTTACTGCTATATAAGTTAGTAACAATATTTTTGAGGATATTCTGGTGAAACTGATTTCATGCAGATGACGGTTAAAAATCTTTTTTATATTCCACAGCTGGTAATGGACTCATGTTCAAGAATTCGCAAACTGTAAGCACTGCACACACAATTCTTAAACCTACAATCCCTTGAAAAACAGTGGAATCAGACTCATAAATTTGAAATTTTCAAATTAAGGACCCATCACCGTTTCAGCCTATTAAAAGTCGACTCCTGAACATATACCTCCCCATTGATTGCCTCACAGAAGGAATATTTGCCATAGTTGCCACTCTTAGCAGTCGGGTTGGCAACTGCAGTTTTATATGTTTTAGTTATAATGCCGCTAATGCTGCTGCCCATCTCCTGATATGTTTCCCCCTGACGCCTCTTATGACACCCACGGGACGATATGGGGTAGTGGATATTTAACGTTTGATTCTTACAACGCCAATACACGGTGTTCCCATTTAGTAGCGGTGTAAAAACTTATTACAACATCTTAAAATGTATACGTACCAAACATTCAATATATCTGTCACAACTTCCAGGTACTGTGTACCGATCATTTTTCTCTATGCATTTCATATTTGTTGGCCTTGGAGCGGATCCGGAGTCCGGAGGCGACTGACCGTAAGCTTGGTTGTATGAATCAGTAACACCAGTTATAACCTCACTATCATCATCGTAGGTTCTAGCCCTGGGCTTCTTAAATCTAGGTTCGTTAAAATCTTCGAGGCCCACTGTCCTAGTATCACCTTTGCCAAAGTCGTTTACTTCACTAAAACTTGCCGCCCCAAGTCCGGGGTCCGCAAAATTGTCTAAGCTTTCTTCAAAAGCCGCTACGTGTTCTCCTGAATCCGTGAATTGCGCGTTTGCTGTTGATAAGAAAATAAATGCTGTATTAAAATATTATACTCTAGCTGGTTGGTATATGGTACAGTATGTACCTACACCTACCATTTTTAAGCAAATTGCGCACACGAATGAGTGTGAGATTTGGTATAGTTAAAGTTAATATAGAGAGGTGCACAAAGCAAAAACTTTCATATTAATATTTCTTACAAATGCATTACACTAAATTAAATATAACATACATTGTTTACGTACTGAGTACAGACTGTCAATGGCAAACACATATTAGTCTATGGTCAAACAGTCGCACAGAGTAAAGATCTCATAAAGTAAAACATACATATATTTATCGAAAAATAATTTCAAAATATTTAAAACAAATAATAATTACCGACAAATTGATTGAATGAGAATGAATTTTGTGTGACTTCAAATGTCAAGGCAAAAACTAGTGTTTTTATATTACGAATATATATATATATATATATATATATATATATATATATATATATATATATATATATATATTAAATACTTTTGTGTTTTATTACTAATGTGTAGTTGAAAGCTTGCTTCATTTACAAACTTAAAATTTTTATAAATTACGATCGTATTTGGCAGCCACTAGTTTGATTTTAATAATTAAATTTTCAGAACTAACGTTGCCTTTCGGCCTTGCGCGTGTACGATTCATCAGAGAGGTTTGAAGTTTTTACGAGTTGATTGAAATATGCCAATATTGATCTTCATTACCATAAATATTATACACAAATTAAATTATTATAAAAAGTATTAAAAAGTAGTACTACGACTAGACATAGCTTAGTGTTACTTGACGACTTACTGCGATTTTTCGAATCCAAGCTACAGCCATTATTGCAAAATGAAACGAATTATTGCTTTGAATAAAACTATTTTTTTACGGATTTTATCGCGTTTAATTTTCTATTTTAATTCCCGACGTTTCGGGTGCTTTACAACCCTTGGTCACGGGGGGGGGGGCTGAGATGTTTGTCCCCGCCATTACATCAGATTTGATAGACCACAAATCCTCGCAAAAGAACACCGGTTCCTACCAAGGATGATACGTGAAGCTATTGATATTAAAAAAAAACATCGTAATTTCAATAGAGAAGATGGATGGGTGCTGCCATCTGCTTGGGATCCTATAATTAATAAAATTAAATCCAAACCCAAGCATACCACTGCTAGACTTCAAAATACTGTAAGTTCATTCTGCGTAAATCGAACCAAAAATTAATATTAAAAACTGAAGGTAGCCGGGCTAACTGTGACATCAGGACGTTGGCGTGTGATATATTTGTTCGCCGCCACAGCTAAAAGTTGTCAAAAATCGGTGCCGCAGCGAATCAGTTAAGGACTAATGAAAGCGCTTCCATGGCGGTGTTAGAATATCCACTACCCCATATCACCCCGAGGGTGTTATAATAGGCGAATGCGGGAAACTGAAGCCGAAGTTGGCGGCAGCATCAGCCTGATAACAATGGAAAATAATACAGAAACTGTGGCTGTCAAACATACCAAGCACGGCAACCATGATAAAATCAGGCAATCAATAAAGGAGGCCAATTTTCAGCAACGACTTTCGATAGTCTGTAGGTAACGAATGAATTACCCATGATCTTCGCGCATCGGACACGGGGGCGTGCGTTGCGCAGGTGTAGTTGGAGGCCGCGGAGGAAAGCGTGCCATGTGTTCTGGTGCGCCTTACCTGAGAAGGAAATGTAGGAGAAGTAGTCTTCTCTCGAAGAGGAGCCGCTATTGGGCGGCTGGCGCCGGTGAGGCCGCGGATGTGTGCGGAAGCGTTCCCGTGGCCCTGCTAATATGCGGCGAATGTGGAACACCACGGGGTTTTAGTCGGTGCGAGTCCCACATAACCCGTCCTTGCCCCCGAGAGGCGGGTATGCATAAGCATTTCAAAATGTAAAACAAAAAAAAAGGGAAATGAAAGATTAAATTATATGCACCATGCAGTTAAAAACATGATGATAGTATTCGGTATTATCCCCGTGTTCGAAATCAACAGCGTGAATATCGTAATCATTCAGCAATGAACATCCGTATTTGGTAATACGAGTACGTGTAAGAAGGAGCAACAATATTATACGGGACTCACATCCACATCACAGCTTTCCCTTTTGTTTTATTGGCATTTCTCTTACATAATTCATACAGAGAATACTGACGACATCATTTATTCTTGCTGTATTTTGATTTTAAACTTTAATTTCGCGATACGTATGCCCATTTAAATAAACTGAATTATAGTTGTCAAATTAAACCTAGTTTAATTGTTTTTTTAATGGTTAAGAATACCTGTTTGTGTAAAATATTAAATAAAGCATGTGCTTATTAAGTGGAGAAGCTTGCGAAGTCATTTATTGATTTCACGATGTCTGTCCGTCTGTCCGTCTGTCCGTCCGTCTGTCCGTCTGTCCCACGATTATCTCGAGAACGATTTCGAATTTTCAAATTCTGTTTTCAACAATCGATTACTGATCACCCAGGCATCTGAACCTCCTATTTTGAATTTTTTTTCCGTTAGAAACCGCTACAAAGCTGATTGCTTCGCCACTTTGCTATGCTGTTAGCTTGCTAGGTTTATTATGTTTATCTTAACGTCTCATTTACTCGCTAAGCCTACATCCGATCCCATCGCCTAAGATGCATATCGTGAGAGACTATTTATTACTACACTACTTTTAAATACGTCGAACGCAGTGATGACAAATTCCGATAGCTGTTCATTTCAACTTTACGAGTGTCCACATTATTGGAACCCAGTATATTTTATATCGTGCTCGTAAATTTAATTTTAAGCTATTCAAATATATATTAAATAATATTTTTATTCAATTTTACAAAAAGGTTTTCTTTGTTCAATACTTTTTATAATAATTTAATTTGTGTATAATATTTATGGTAATGAAGATCAATATTGGCATATTTCAAGCAACTCGTAAAAACTTCAAAGCTCTCTGATGAATCGTACACGCGCAAGGCCGAAAGGCAACGTTAGTTCTGAAAATTTAATTATTAAAATCAAACTAGTGGCTGCCAAATACGATCGTAATTTATAAAAATTTTAAGTTTGTAAATGAAGCAAGCTTTCAACTACACATTAGTAATAAAACACAAAAGTATTTAATATATATTATATATTATATATATATATTATATATATATTAAATACTTTTATATATATATTATATATTATATATATATATATATATTATATATATATTAAATACTTTTGTGTTTTATTACTAATGTGTAGTTGAAAGCTTGCTTCATTTACAAACTTAAAATTTTTATAAATTACGATCGTATTTGGCAGCCACTAGTTTGATTTTAATAATTAAATTTTCAGAACTAACGTTGCCTTTCGGCCTTGCGCATGTACGATTCATCAGAGAGCTTTGAAGTTTTTACGAGTTGCTTGAAATATGCCAATATTGATCTTCATTACCATAAATATTATACACAAATTAAATTATTATAAAAAGTATTGAACAAAGAAAACCTTTTTGGAAAATTGAATAAAAATATTATTTAATATATATTTGAATAGCTTAAAATTAAATTTACGAGCACGATATAAAATATACTGGGTTCCAATAATGTGGACACTCGTAAAGTTGAAATGAACAGCTATCGGAATTTGTCATCACTGCGTTCGACGTATTTAAAAGTAGTGTAGTAATAAATAGTCTCTCACGATATGCATCTTAGGCGATGGGATCGGATGTAGGCTTAGCGAGTAAATGAGACGTTAAGATAAACATAATAAACCTAGCAAGCTAACAGCATAGCAAAGTGGCGAAGCAATCAGCTTTGTAGCGGTTTCTAACGGAAAAAAAATTCAAAATAGGAGGTTCAGATGCCTGGGTGATCAGTAATCGATTGTTGAAAACAGAATTTGAAAATTCGAAATCGTTCTCGAGATAATCGTGGGACAGACGGACAGACGGACGGACAGACGGACAGACGGACAGACATCGTGAAATCAATAAATGACTTCGCAAGCTTCTCCACTTAATAAGCACATGCTTTATTTAATATTTTACACAAACAGGTATTCTTAACCATTAAAAAAACAATTAAACTAGGTTTAATTTGACAACTATAATTCAGTTTATTTAAATGGGCATACGTATCGCGAAATTAAAGTTTAAAATCAAAATACAGCAAGAATAAATGATGTCGTCAGTATTCTCTGTATGAATTATGTAAGAGAAATGCCAATAAAACAAAAGGGAAAGCTGTGATGTGGATGTGAGTCCCGTATAATATTGTTGCTCCTTCTTACACGTACTCGTATTACCAAATACGGATGTTCATTGCTGAATGATTACGATATTCACGCTGTTGATTTCGAACACGGGGATAATACCGAATACTATCATCATGTTTTTAACTGCATGGTGCATATAATTTAATCTTTCATTTCCCTTTTTTTTTGTTTTACATTTTGAAATGCCTATGCATACCCGCCTCTCGGGGGCAAGGACGGGTTATGTGGGACTCGCGCCGACTAAAACCCCGTGGTGTTCCACATTCGCCGCATATTAGCAGGGCCACGGGAACGCTTCCGCACACATCCGCGGCCTCACCGGCGCCAGCCGCCCAATAGCGGCTCCTCTTCGAGAGAAGACTACTTCTCCTACATTTCCTTCTCAGGTAAGGCGCACCAGAACACATGGCACGCTTTCCTCAGCGGCCTCCAACTACACCTGCGCAACGCACGCCCCCGTGTCCGATGCGCGAAGATCATGGGTAATTCATTCGTTACCTACAGACTATCGAAAGTCGTTGCTGAAAATTGGCCTCCTTTATTGATTGCCTGATTTTATCATGGTTGCCGTGCTTGGTATGTTTGACAGCCACAGTTTCTGTATTATTTTCCATTGTTATCAGGCTGATGCTGCCGCCAACTTCGGCTTCAGTTTCCCGCATTCGCCTATTATAACACCCTCGGGGTGATATGGGGTAGTGGATATTCTAACACCGCCATGGAAGCGCTTTCATTAGTCCTTAACTGATTCGCTGCGGCACCGATTTTTGACAACTTTTAGCTGTGGCGGCGAACAAATATATCACACGCCAACGTCCTGATGTCACAGTTAGCCCGGCTACCTTCAGTTTTTAATATTAATTTTTGGTTCGATTTACGCAGAATGAACTTACAGTATTTTGAAGTCTAGCAGTGGTATGCTTGGGTTTGGATTTAATTTTATTAATTATAGGATCCCAAGCAGATGGCAGCACCCATCCATCTTCTCTATTGAAATTACGATGTTTTTTTTTAATATCAATAGCTTCACGTATCATCCTTGGTAGGAACCGGTGTTCTTTTGCGAGGATTTGTGGTCTATCAAATCTGATGTAATGGCGGGGACAAACATCTCAGTCCCCCCCCCGTGACCAAGGGTTGTAAAGCACCCGAAACGTCGGGAATTAAAATAGAAAATTAAACGCGATAAAATCCGTAAAAAAATAGTTTTATTCAAAGCAATAATTCGTTTCATTTTGCAATAATGGCTGTAGCTTGGATTCGAAAAATCGCAGTAAGTCGTCAAGTAACACTAAGCCATGTGTAGTCGTAGTAGCAATACGAATAAACAAGGCAAACTACACCGTGATTTATAATGCGTTGATAATAATCAGCCTTAATTAAAGTATAAATATTAATTAAATTATTTTCGTACTTTGTTGGAAATTTTCACTTTAAGCAGAGGTATTTGTGAAAGGAAACTAAAGTGTTAATTTTTTATTTATTTGATAACTGACTGCCTTGTTGGTCTATTGGTCGTTAGCGCGATTCCTGAGCATGTGGTCCCAGGTTCGAATTCAGGGTTGGGCCAAAAATCGGTTATTGAAAGAAAGAAAGAAAGAACTATTTATTTCATATACCCATTTTACATACATTAAAGAAATATATTATATATAAAAGCAAGGGGGAAAAGAATGCATGTACCAGTCTAATACTGCTTACGTATTTACAATTGAGAAGCAGTACAGACACAATAATGAAACAAACAAACAAAAAATTAAAAAGGAAAAAAATCAATATGAAAATGTGACATCAAATAGATCTCCAACTCAGCATAATGCTGCAAATACAGCGCTGGTTTTCAGTTGGAGCCTTGTGACTTCACAGACAAGTCGGTGTGTGATCTTCCAACTACGAGTTATATACGAGTTCATAGTTATCTATTAACTATTACGAGTTAAAAGGTAGTGCTAACATATATAACGTATACACACACACTGAGACTAAACCTAGCTAACAGGTGTATAAGTGTTATATTACTATATATTTAAATAATACCTACCTATACACTTATACATAAATATTAACATGATATTTGACTATTCTGACTATTCTATGGGGAATTGTTTTGTTATTGGGTTTTTTGTCGAGAAATTTTCAGCAGTCCGGAGTCACGAAGTTAGCGGTGTTTCATGTAAGCGAGTAACATAGTAAAAAAATGTAATAATAAAGAAACAAAATAATAATTATGTAGCATGTAAAGACAGTGTTCCTGCGCCTGATCTCTCACTCTGGTCGTGTCGAATTGCCCTTCCATCGGACTGTGAGAGTGAGGGCATAAAACACACGCAGTGACCTATATTGGTCAAGAGGACATTATTAATACTAATTTTAACTACAGGCTACAATGCTAAAACTAAATATCTTGAAATATTATCTACTAGTCAAATTTGGGTGATTTGAGAGTTGTTATAGGTGCTAACTTTGACCTAAGACAGCAAATCATTAAAACTGTTAGAAATGCGATTACTTTTATTTGTTTTTTTTTTTAAACTTTACCACCACACTAGGATTTTCTCCTGTATCGTGGAGGCAGTTTACAAACATAAATTGCACGAAGACAAACATCCAGACCCGGCACAATTATTTGTAGGCTATACAAATACTTGTTCCGTGCGGGATTCGAACCCGCGGCCCCCAGCGCAGCAGCTCATTGCTAAGCCATTGCGCCACGGAGTCGAATTCATAAAATAGAGAATATTTTTTTTACGCGTTAAAATATTTTTCATCCTGTATTTCATTAGAAGTTGTAATTGAGGGACATACTCTCCTTGACTTTACAAAGTATGATGATATTTAATCATGAATATTTTTATATTTTTAACCTCTAATATAATATTACGGCTTGTTTTCCAAGTTACTAATTATTTTATGTGATTAATTTAGTTTTATTTCATAGCAGAATAATATTGTTAACATTGTATGGAAATTTATTGGCTTATGTTTGGTATGGCCCAATGATATTCAAGATTTCTTTTAAATAAATGTTATAAATAGCTACCACGACGTGTTTGTGCATAAGATAATCTTGTCCTTTAAATTCGAGGTCATTGGCGATGAAACAGTACTTGTTTCTACATATATTTAAAATACCAATGTTTTTATTTGTATTTTAAATATTAACGAAAATCGTAAACAATAATGTGTTTAACACTTTACTTTTAACACGTTTTTTATAAAATTAGGGAGGCAAATGAACACAAGGTCCGCCTGATGGTAAGTGGATGCTAGACATTTACGCCTATCCTCGATTAAGAATCAAAATGCAGATTCGTTGTCACTGCTGACTGAAAGCCTCGTTTAAAAAAGCTCTCCGGTTCTTTACACTCATCATACGAAACACATAAGTTTTACGCTGGTATTCTGTGAGAGCGTGACCATTCCCCGGATGAGCCGACCCATTCGTGTTACAACAATAATATAACTGCACCACCATATATTCATTAGGTACACAGAAAACGTATTATAAAGAAAAAGACAAGGTGGAAAACGTATTATATGAAAGAATAAGTAAATAAGATAGAGGCGTATTATTTACATATAGAAAAATAGTGTTTTTGAATTCATTAAAATGATTGCAATCGTATTTTATGTTTTTTCTTTTTTAATTTCATGCATTTATTAAATGAAACTACTTTTATTCGATGTGTAGTGTTCGCGTAAGTATAAGAAATCATTTAAAAAATAACCTTGAAATTCTTTTTGTGTTTTTTGTATTAGTCAAATCAAAAATTTGTCAAATGCTCATAATATGTCTACTTCTTAACTTGTACACATAATTTTAATGAAGCTGTGGTTATTTATGACAAACCGCGCGTGTTGTTTCATGGAATATTAATTCTGGTCCTACTGCTAAGTTCTTGGTTAGCCAAATAAATCTATGATATTTTAAAACCATTTCAATATTGAATGTGTTATATTTTCTTTAAAACATATATCTATTTAAAATTATTTTTAAGTTATGTGATTATTGTTAATACCATTCATCTTTAAAGGAATTTGAACTATGACACATAATTTTTATCATAACATAAGCATGTTTTTGGAATTATAATTCGCTGTTAGCCACAAAAAGTAGTACTAATCGTAATTAAGTTTTTATCGGCACACGCAAAATCTGAATTCGGTACGTAAGTTTCGTTACTCACCGATAGCGCAGGCGCAAAGTAATACCACAAAAGCTTTCCTCATCTTTCGACCACTCGTGCCACACGTTCGCGACGAGCTTCCAACTAGCTATGAATGGCGTTGTACTGGAGTCGAGAAGATGCGACCTTGAGGACAGACCGACTTATTGCGAAACCTGGTCTCATCACGGGCCGCTCCTATTACATCAGCCGTGAACAAACCGTTTGTCAAATATTCGCGACAGGTGAAGGATAATTAAAAAGTCAGAACAAAAATCTCATTGACGAATTATGTTAATTATACCGATTTGCTTATTTCATTTGCCTAATAGTTCACATACTGCCGACTGCATCGTTGATTTAGTAGTCGTAAACGCGATTGCTTGTCCCGTATTCGAATCCAGGGTCTAGCCAAATATTGCGATTTTCTATAAATAGATTCTCAGTTGCAGCCTGGAGTCAGGAAGTTGGCGGTGTTTCACCCCCGTGCCTCGGAAAGCACGTAAAACCGTTGGTCTTGCTCCGTGGCGGCCGTGACCGAAATACGGTCTGGAGGACTTTATTTCACAGAGGAACTAGAACTAACTAGGATAGCATTGAGTGTTATTTCCTCGTGAAACTCTAGTCGCGATTTTATGCTATATGATACTTAATGCTATACAACGATATCAAGTACAAATGTCGATATATCTGTTTGCATTGCAAGGGCTTCCTTTTAAATTACAGGGATTATAATGTTCACTTTAAGTTGATCCCTTAATACACTGGCAGGGAAATCAGGACTGTAAAATCTTTTAGATACTTTTTAGATAGGTGCAGGTTAAAATTGTGTTCTTTATTTTAGTGTGGATGCTCCAACTTGTTTTTTTTTTTATTTGTGCAAGCACCTATGCAAGTCTAGAAAGACCAGTATTGCTGCGACCTATAAGATCTATTGTAATCGCTTCTTTAGTTATTGTTCACTGCTAAGGTCTATTTAATAGAAGAAGTTGCTTATCTGTGAGCAATTTTACTTCTTCTGGGCGAAGTACGTAGTTTCCCAGATGAGTATTACATTTGCGCATTAAGGTCCACAATCAGTTAGGATGTGCAGAGGTGTTTCTTCCAACAACTCGCAACGGAGGTTATACAGAAAGAAAAGAGACATCCATTTTCTTGGTCTTGTCTTTCATAACCAATCATGATATACTGATAAATACGTATCATTTATTTTCATTCGTGTAGTGGCGGTGTAAATCATATGAATATGCACAACCTCATATTGTCCCGTGGGTGTCGTAAGAGGTTACAAATGGACACAAACCAAATAGACTGCAGAGTATTCCTAATAACAACTTAAAAATAAATCTGCGACTGCAAATCGCTTACTAATAGTGGTATTTTAATAGGTTTTAACGGTGACGGTACATATTTTAAATTCGTTTTTTCTTTTTTGGTTAAATTTACGTGATAGAGCCATGCTGCACATACATTGTGGTTGCAGCACGAATGGGTCGGCTCGTCCAGTATGGGACCACGCTCTCACAGAATACCAGCGTAAAATAGCAGCTTAATGCTGCTGTGTTTCGTATGGTGAGTGTAGAGAACCGATAACCCTTTTCGTTTTACTGGAAACGAGGCATTCCATTTCAGTCCTCAGGAGTGACAACGCATGTGCATTTTGATTCATAATTGAGGCTAAATGTAGATGTCTATGGGCAACAGTATCCACTTACCATGGTGGACTGTGTGCTCGTTTGTCAACTTTATTCTATAAAAAAAAACATAACAAAAAAAGTGGGATTGTGGTCAAGCACTAGCTTATAATAAGTAAAAAAAGTATCACCTGAGAAGATACCATGTTTCCATTTCTTAGTTTGGTAACCGCACAGGCGGAGCGATGTAGATGGAGCTGCTATCAGTTATCATGTGACTTACCGACCAAGTTTGATGAATTTTGGTTATAGTGTAAAATATGAGTGACTAAATTCGATGCTACTTAAAATTAAGAACCTTCTAGTAGACCTGACTAAAAAAATAAGATTAATCACAATGTCAATCACAAATGCAAAAAAGCATTTCGCAATTTATTGCTTGCATATATCAAAAACAATTTAATGTAGTTTCAATGACAAAATAAAAAAATACTATTTCGTTACTTTTATATTATAATCTTTTTTTTTACATTTTTTTTTAAATGATAAGGGTAACAAACGGGCACACAGTCCGCCTGATGGTAAGTGGTTGCTGCGGCCCATAGACATCTACATCTATCCTCTATTACAAATCAAAATGCAGATGCGTTGTCTAACTAAGATGGAATGCCTCATTTCCAGTAAAAAGGGCCTCCGGTCACCTGCACTCACCAAGCGAAACGCAGAGGTAAACCTCTACTTCACGCTGGTTTTCTGTGAGGTCGTGGTACCACCCCGGTTCGAGCCGGCCCATCCGTGCGACAGCAAAAGCTGCCGCGTGGCTCTACCACTGTTTTGTTGATTTTGTATGTGGTACGATAACTCCCAAAAGAGGTTGATGTATCGAGACCGGATTTTATTATTAGCTTCAGATTTACATCAACTGGAAATAGGGATTTCAAATCAATAGCCTAGGACTTTGTTAATAAAATGATTTTCAACTTTTATAAGTTTTATTGCTATTAAAATATTAAAGGCAATTTCATATTTTTTTAGCCCTTGATAGGCAAGGACAAATGTACCATACAGCCTATATCGATTTTATACGTTGTGTAATCGATTTATTTTAGTTAACATTAAAAATTTAAGTTTCGATTCAAATGTTATTGTGATGTCAGTCGATGTCAATTCTTTTTTTTAAATTTACTTATCTTGAAAACAGGTTCTCCGACCTTTGTCGTAGCTTGACTTGTAACTTTCTGTAATCGATTTATTTTAAAAGTCTGGAATACAATTTATTTTTTTCAGCAATATTAAATGAAACACTCATGAGGCGTGCACTTTTGGATTTTCCAAACTATTTTCTAATTCTTATTAACAAGACGCTATTGCCCATCTCCTGGTTCCTTTAACTGTAACAATACTGTTTTCTACCGACTTCAAAAAGGAGCCGGTACTCAATTCGACTGTATGTTTTTTTATGTATGTTACCTCATAACTTTTTACTGGGTGAACCGATTTCGATGATTCTTTTTTTATTTGAAAGCTGGTGCTTCACATGTGGTCCTATATAAATTTGATCAAGATCTGGGCAATTGTTTTTGAGTTATATCTTAATAATTTATATTGAAGTCGATAGTACAACATTTTTTAATTTTTAATAATTATATTAGATTCTAATTCATAACAAGGATCAATGATATGCAATCAGATTGTGCAATCTACACAACTACGTTACCTTGTGTATTGACCTCATTCCTATTATAATTTATCTGTTTCATAGTTCTTCGAAAATGTGTAAATCCGATCTTGAACTTTAGTTTTAGTGGTCAAGTTTATATTATTTGTAACTTTCTCGAATACGTGTTTTAATCGGGGTGGAAGGTGGAAATTTTCGAATTGCTGCTGAGACCAATATTAGTTTCAAAACAATTTTAATTGATGTTTGTGTAAGAAAAAATGTGTAAGAAATGTTATGGTGATTTATTGAATGAATCGTTACCAGAAATTAAATATAAAGCTCGTGTCAGTCAATAATACGTCCATGTCTTTTTCTACCAACAGGGCGGCCCCACTTCGGAATGAAGTGAAATATTTGACAGATTTCATGGCGAAACCATTGAGTTATACTCGTATGTACGTAGTACATATAACTCAATGGGCGAAACAAGTTAATTTGTTAGAAAAATATAATGCTTAATTTTCTTCTTATATTATTAGTAATATTTTATATTATTTAGATTTGAAATGGATAAACCAAACTATACGGATATTCCTAAAAGTTGCAAAATTAAAAAGTTCCGTTGAAAATATTGCAAAAAATTTAAGAGAGCAAATTACTGACGTTGTTTTGTATAGTTACATACTCTAGAAACCGATAAACTAATTTAAAAAAAATATTTATGAGATTCAAGTAAATTCTTAATAATGATACAATCCGTTTACATTTAAGCAGCTTGAATACATAAATACATAATCGAACACGTATTTAACATAAGATCATTTCGGCACATCTTTGTTGCCGTGGGCTCCGAAACGTTCATTGTTTTATTTTCCTTTAGCGCTATTATTGAAATAAATTCCTTAATTTTTTAGATAATTTCATAACCATTTGCCTGTATCTATATACTAATTTTTTTATGACATGTGATTAACAAACGGGCTTATCGGCTAGTCTACAGAAAAGAAAACTGATGCGAAAGAGAAGATACTAGATCTTCACACCGCTTAGTCCGAAACACAGCAGTGCACTATAATTATAAATTGATATTTTCAACTCCTTACTTTTGTTTTTCAATACATTCATTAATTCATTGCAGCCTACCTAAAGTTCACTGCTGAACAAGGGTACCCTTATAGATATAATCATAAAGGTTATAGTTGCGACGCTAGGCAGACGGGTTGGTAACAGTAGTTTTTTATTCTTTTGAGTTGTTATGAGGAAAATGTTGCTGCTCACTATTGTTTTATTTTCCTCCTCTTACAATTGGCATGTGATGATATTTGATAGTGGTTTCTCTTTAGCCGTCGCTACACGACATTATTATACATAATATATTGCTTATGATGTTCGATCATCACAAATCATAAAATTTTGTAGAACTAAAATCATTTAATATGGCAAAGAATACTTACGCTGATGTTTGTTATAATTTTGATCGAAGAGTGGTTAGCAATCGCAATAATGCTACTCACAGAAGATTCAGCTGTTAATTATTTCGTTAATTTCTTAGTACTATTTTTTTAGTGTAGTAATATCATGTTTATTTGTTAAATGTGTAATAATATCATATTTTTTGTTGAGATTAAAACCAATATATTGTTATTTTGTAAATTAGCAAAGAGCAATTAGGATATACGTAAGTAAAATTTCCGTTATAATTAACATTATTTTCGATGTTTTAAAACCTTCAAATGAATGATTTTGTTATAATTTTAATCGATAGTATTCAGCAGGGGCAATTTTTTAGTTCAAAAGTAATGTAACTCTTTTGTAAAATAAAATTATTTATACGTATTTAAGTAGTATACTAACACTCCCGTTAACCAAACAAAGTCAATAAGCTTAAATAAAATTTTATATATTTGTACAAATTCTATTCAAAGGCATCCCACAAAACGTAGTAGTGGTGTTTTTTTACGTTTTGTCCCACCTAAGAGATCTAAGCATTACTTGAGTGGTCTAAAGGGGCCAACATATTAAGTTTTCTGCGTATGTTATGGTCATTCAAAACTATTACCCAATCTAAACTACTTTTGTCAGACTGTCAACAACAACAACAGTCAAAAGTAATTTTGTCTAAATAAAACCAAACTGGTCAAAAGTAATATTAAATGTTAAAATATTGTTTAATCAACGTTTTTCCTGATAAAATATCGTTTAAATTTAATTTTACCGCAGATTGCTAGTTATAATAAATTTTGACCCGGAGTATTCAGTAAATAGTGATTGATATTTTACTAAATTTAAAAATTAATTTACGTTTATTACCAATAGATTTTAGGACAAACTAGTTTTTATAGACTAAACTTGTTTTTGAAAAGCTCGACAGCTTCAAGTAATGTCCGAGGCTTTGGCGTGATCCAAATACTTTATAAGGCTGCAGTTAATTGTTATTTTGACTATTTTGGTCGGTCTAAACTCTGAACCGGACCGTTTTGATTTTAATTTTTTTTCTTTGATTTTGATTCTGAACCATAGATATATTCTGAACTCCGTTTTGACCGGAAAACAGTTCTGATATAGACGTTTGTTTGACAGTTTTTGTGTATCCCAAGCTAGGAAAAATATACTTTAGTTTAGTAACCGACCAAAAAAAAGACAATTTTATATCTTACTTAATTAAATTATTCATGACTGTGATAAATAGATTCAAAAATAAATTCTTAAGAACATGGACTCGTTTTATTTAAAAAAAAAAAAACAAGTCGATGTTTACATTCCATAATTTTTATTTTAATAAATTCCAAGGTCATGACATGATAGAATGGTTCATATTACGTTCGTTATCTATTTAAAAAATATATATTATTTACTATTAAATATTTAGCTGGAACTTGTAGAGTTTCTTTTGAAGTTGAGGTTTCTTTTCAGGCTAGGAATCCGTGGGTGTAGGTTTATTTATAAAAAAGGCTGACAAACGTGTACTATATTCCACCAGTAAGCGGACGCTGTGGCCCATAGCCAGGTCTATCCGGGATTTAAAATCAAAATATGGATGCTTATTTTTGTCACTTACCATATGAAACACAGCAGCATTAATTTGCTATTTTACGTTGATATTTTGCGCGGACATCCAGCCGGACCATTCATTCTGTAACCATTATGCATAATATGCTGGATTGCAGTAATAATTTAACTTGCAGGAGGAGTGTCAGTGTGCCTGTTACTTGACTGTTATTATAAATATAATTTTATTTTGCAGCAATACTTTGGAACTAAAAATTAGAAAAGACCACCATAAAATTTGAACTAAGTACTTGTCATATTCGTGCAATCCTGTCCATTCATTGGTTGTCTGGAAGAAATTGCTATCAGCAATAGGACCGCACATTGCATACTTCTTTTATATATATATATATATATATATATATATATATATATAATTTCTGTAATTTATGTATGGTGTGCAATAAAGAATATTAAATAAAATAAATAAAAAATAAGTACTTTCTTTTTTCAAAGATATACGAAATTAAAGAATCTACACATAATTAAAATATGGATGAAATATAGAGTAGACAATTTATATAACTCTAAATAGAATATTAGGTATGTTTTAAATAATAATAATAATAGAGTTTAAAAAAAATTAACAACACACATTGTGCATGAGCTATGATAATCCTAAGGAGAATACTAGACCATAATCATAAAATTATTTTATTGTTATGGGTACTTAATAACAGCTGCAAAATTTAAGATAATTCAAGCGTCTAGAAGTGGGTGAAAACTAAATTAAAAAATGCCTTTACATTTATACAAAGACACAGTGGTACGAGTGCATCAAGCTCGATAAAGCGTGTAAAAATATAGACACAGAGCTAAATTAACTGAAACAGCTATGGGATAATGTTTTAAATGAATATCAAATGACTAACATCAAATGATAAATATCTACAAAATATATGAAATGTCGTTTGCTTACAATGTTCTTCACGAATATGTATTCACAGTAGAAAGTAGGTTTCTTACATAAAGGACTTCACAATTCAGGTAGTTCAGGTGTTTCTGTTAGTTTACTTACGTAAAATAACAACGATGACCATGACTGTTGCATACGTATATTTCCTAAGTGCTGCGTTTGAATCATTTGTTTCTGATTTTGCTTACACCCATTTTATATTTTATGTGATCACGGCTTCGCATTATTATTGTCGAATCTATTTCTCCATACAACACGTGAGTGTCATAAAAGACGATACTGAGATACTGGGATACTGAGACGAACTGAATCAGGAGATGGACAGCAACATTTTGCCGATAACAATTAAAAAAAATAATATACTATGGAAAAATCACTCTTATAAGGCAATGTATGGGGGCTACGTTCAGCAGTGGACTTTCGATAGGCTGTAATTAATTCATGAATGAATAAAATCACTTAGGTTGATGTACAGGTTCTACCACGTGCATTTGTAAGGAATAAAACATTTCGAGGATATGTGGATCCCGCCAACACCCAGATCAGCGCGGTGGACTAATTATTATGGGGCAATGTATACGCTTTTACAACAAAATCCCAGAACATATTCAAAGTTTATCAATAAACAAGTTTAAAAGTTTTATTAAAGAAAAACTGTACAAAAAGGGTTATTATAATATCAAGGAATATATGAATGAAAATAACCCCTGGGAATAAGGTGATCGCCACCATGCTGGTTCTATTAAAAATCATTTAAAAATTGTATAATCGAAATTATTGTTAAGTGAAATATGTTTGAAAAAAAAAGTCCCGCTGGGTTTCTTGCTGGTTCTTCCCAGGACAGAGATATTTTCCGAACCAGTGGTAAATAAAAAATGACTTTCAATAAGAATTATGTAGTAATCAATATTGAATAAAAATTATTCTATTCTATTTTATTCTATTGATCCATAACCCTCTCAGAAAATGGAAGGAGACCTTTGTCTGTCAGTGGAATAAGGGTTGTAACTTTACTTTTTACTTTTATAAAAATATAAGCCGTAGTTGCTCAGGGGATAATTGTTCGTCTTTATATTTCGTATACGACCAAACTGACTTTCATTCACACTGACGCCAAGACCACTACGAAAATAATAAAAATATCACAAAAAAAATATGAAAGTCCGAGAAAATAAAAATATTTCGAGGAAATATATAGTGCACAAACACTTATTGAGGCGTTGTGGCAGGCCGTCATAACCGTCTCAGAAATGAAAGGCTTGTGGCAACAATGTCACGTACGTACGAGGTACGAAATTCCGACATACGGTACGTACCAAATTAGACAAATTTGCTGAAAAATCAAACATCAATCAGTTATTAATTTTTAATTCTCAATTTCTGACAAGGGATAAAATTATCTTGTCCTTATGCTAAAGCACGGCAACGGGGAGAAGTATATCCCCGTTTGAAATAACGAGTAGACATATATCCCCCGTCCGTAGCATGGAGCCAAATGAAAGATAAAAAATTATGCTTTTTTGATACTTGAAAGGAACAATTGTATCCTAGTTCATTAGACGTGGGTTTAATATAAAATGAATACAAAAATCTATCTAAGTTTCAGTCTATCTCCCATTTTAACTACTGTGGATATTATATCCACCGGTGTGCCCATGCTCGAAGGGTGGATAAAACTAAGCGAGGGGATAAACATTTTCCCCTTTCCCCGGGTATAAAATTGTCTCCTGCCCATGCTAACCCGGCTGTTGTAGTTGTGGCAGATTCTTAAATTTCACAATAAAGTGAAAAAAGCATAGTGACCGCAAAGCGACGAAATAATAAATAAATATATTTTCCGCATCAAGGTGAATATATGCACAGACTATGCCAACAATTTATGGAAAATCGGTCTTCAAATATTTGGCCAAATGTGGAAAAACCGTTGCCAAACGCTCATGCTCCAAACACACGTACGAACCGGAGATCAGCTTCCTTATCTCGGCCCGCTAACTGATTAGTATTCAACTCACCTTTCACCTGGCCTGTTCGTATAATTTGGGATTTCGATTTGTTGATTCATTTGCTACAGAACTTGTGCCTTTAAAATGTATTCCTTTTCCTAAAATTTATCTTTGGTAATATTAGATTTGAAAAGAATTAACTATTAATAAAATGAATGTAATGAGAGCCGTGGTAGCTGAGATGGCTTAACTCAAATTTCCACAGTACGCTAGCAACCCGGGTTCGATCGCCGATATTGTTAATTGCAATTTTAAGTGCTGATTTACCACGTGCTCGGCGGGCGGTGAAAAAAAACATCGTGAGGAAACCTGCATGTCTGAGAAATAAGGAAAAAATGTGATGTTAAATAATTATACCTCTAAGACAATGCCTAACTACAATTTGGGATGAAATAGGCCTAATAACATTTTTATCATGAAGACAAGCGCATTGTTATCAGGAACAAGAAGAAAGGCAGATGCCGGCATTTTTCTGGCATCACCTACACACGACCAATTGGCTCCCACTACACGGCGTATTAAATGAGTAATTTAATTCATTTTTAGGGTTCCGTAGCCAAATGGCAAAAAACGGAACCCTTATGGATTCGTCATGTCTGTCTGTCTGTCTGTCCGTCCGTATTTCACAGCCACTTTTTCTGAAACTGTAAGAACTATGCTGTTGAAACTTGGTAAGTAGATGTGTTATAACCGCATTAAGGTTTTCACACAATAATAGAAAAAGCAATAAATTTTAGAGGGTTCCCCATACTTAGAACTGAAACTCAAAAACTTTTTTCCATCAAACCCTTATATGTGGGGAGGTGTGGACAAGTCTTCAAAAATGATATTGAGGTTTCGTTTATAGTTTTTTTCTAACTTAATAGTTTGCGCGAGAGACACTTCCAAAGTGGGTAAAATGTGTGTGTCCCCTACCCCATGTGACTTCTAAAATAAGAGAATGATAAAAATAAAAAAATATATGATGTACATTACCATGTAAACTTCCACCGAAAATTGGTTTGAACGAGATCTAGTAAGTAGTTTTTTTTAAACGTCATAAATCGTAAATTATGTTACTTGCTACTACGGAACCCTTCATGGGCGAGTCCGACTCGCACTTGGCCGCTTGTTATAACAAGAATAACGTCAATAAATAATAACTTGATATTTTTACATTACAGCCTTAATAAGAAACTAGACTACAATAATAACCTTGTGAGTCATTGACATTTGATAACATTACCACAATATATTATCATGTCAATGTGTTTCCTTATTCCTGCATCATCGTGTGTATCGTGGCACTGTCTTAGACATCTACATATATGTATGTAGTTAATTAGCACAGAATGATAAGGTAAAATAAAATGCAGTAAAATATATAAACATCTTTAATGGACTTTTTAATTGACAGCCAAAATATAATTTTAGTACAAAAGTGATATTATGGCTTTTGTTTGGCTTTTTGGTGCGCTTAATTATCTTCGGCTGTCACCCGGTGATAGTAGACAAGCACGGACTTAGATACTAGAATTTTCACGTCCAACAATTTAAGAACAGGAAAATACAAATAAATCCCTATTCTAAAATAAACACGGAACAAAAACAACGAATGAAACTCAACAGATACGATTATTATACAGACCTGTATCAACAATAGAAGATATAGAAAAGTAAGCAAACCAAAAAATGATAAGTTTTTAAATATTTTTTTAAAGTGAAAACGTTAGACATCCTCGCTGTTGCAATACTTCTCGAAAAACATTTCACATATCTTTCACTAGAACGCATCTTGGTAAGCAAGCTCCCATATAGAGTATATATATATATATATATATATATATATATATATATATATATATATATATATATATATATTATCTTTATATATAAAAATTACGTGTCACGT
Source organism: Parnassius glacialis (assembly GCA_033319125.1). Classification (NCBI taxonomy): domain Eukaryota; kingdom Metazoa; phylum Arthropoda; class Insecta; order Lepidoptera; family Papilionidae; genus Parnassius; species Parnassius glacialis. The sequence continues at coordinate 18,089,258 of JAVANC010000001.1, read as the reverse complement.
TGTTTGTCCTCGATGAAATCCTAAACTACTGAACTGATTCCAATGATATTTAATATTTCATTGGAAAATTTTTTAAATATTTTTTTTTCAACTTGAGAGATAGGATAGTTTTTATCCCGATAAATGACCCTCAAAATTGTTTTATTGCGAATTTAAGGTCGTTGGAAAGGGCAGAACAACGTCTGCATGGTCAGCTAGTATATATATATATATATACTTTTTTTTTCAATATAAAGTCCGCAAGAGAGAGAGAGGGGATATATATATATATATATATATATATTATTTCTTTCCTTTTTTCCTTCTCAAGGTTTACATGTATTTTTGTTTGTAAATGTTATGTACACTTGTTATTAATATACATATCAGTGAGCGTGTTACTTTTTATATCATCTAGGGTTAATGTTTAATATGTATATTATAATATGCTTATGAAATAAAAAAAAACGTTATAAATTGACGTAAATAAAGAAATCAAAAATATAGGACCCGTAACATTGCTCCAGGTGAACTAATTTCAAAAGTCACAAGCCCTATAAATTCTGTAAGTAGGCTTGAGTATTGATTACAGAAGACGTAAATCTATTTCCATCAAAATATTCAGCGTTTCTCATCGCATACTTTTTCGTCTAAGAGACACAAGACCGCACCGGACAATGCAGTTTTCTCCTGATTACAATGCTTTAAAAGGTGAATACAAAGGAACTTGGGAAAAATGAGTTAAATATGACAAAAATAAAAACTTTAGGGACCATTGTACGTGGTAGAGCCAGGCTGCAGCTATGTAATGGTTGTAGTATGAATGGGCCGGCTCGACCGGGGTAGGACCACGCTCTCACAGAATACAGAATACCAACGTAAAATGGCAGCTTACTTGCTGTTTCGTATGGTGAGTGTAGACAACCGGAGACCCTTTTTACTGGAAACGAGGCATTCCATCTTAGTCCTCAGGGGTGACAACATATCTGTATTTTGATTCTTAATTCAGTATTAATGTAGATTTCTATGGGCCACAGTATTCACTTATCAAGTGGACTGTGTACTCGTTTGTCACCGTTATTCTATAAAAAAAAGTACAACTCGCAGAAATTATCTTCATACACTATACTAGTTGGTAAGCCTCTTTTTTGTCTAGGGGTCCGCTCGGGTAGGTACCACGCTCTAACCTATTTAGCTATTTAGCAGTGCTTGCACTGTTGTGTTCCTATCTGAAGTATATAAAGAACCAGTATAAATACAGGCTATGAGACGTTCATTATCTTATCTCAGCATCTTAGTCCTCAGGGGTGACAGCGCATCTCTCGTCTTCTTTGTTTAAAGTTAGTCTATTGCTAGGACAGCAATCACGTTCACCGCGCTGCCTTTCGCTCACGCCCTCGTTGCCTCAAAATGGATTCTCTCTACGGTTGGGTGGTTCTAATATATTGGGCAGCTCTCATATACTGTCATTCTCACCTTCAAGAACGTCGATCGATACTAGCAAAGACGTCAGAGCCGGAGACCGAAAACCTCGTTGACTACAGTTAAATAACTCACCTGTAGATACACTCATTATTATGTAAGAACAGGAGATCTGATGTTCAGTACCGAACTGACTCATCATCATCAAAATTAGTTATCACTCGTGAGCTCTGACTCCGATGAAGTCGTTAAAGTCAACTGGCTAACAGCACACAGAAAATAGCTCTCAGTACGCTCTGATATCATCCGACCCAGGTATCTAGTTAATTTTTGCACTTAGTAATTACATTTTCATAAGAAAAATATTTAAAAAGAAGTGGACTCGATATCGAGTCTTGCTGTGATTTTTTGAAGTCAAGGTTACAAAAAAAATTACTGCAAATTATTTTCACTGAATATCGTACAAAGTTCAATAATGTTAATATTTCAAAAATAGCATTTTTGTTGTCAGTTGGATAATTTATATTTATCATCCTTTGCACATGACTTCTGTGGGTACAGGTACTCGACCATCAATCAGCTTATGAAGTAGCACCCCGCAGAGAACCCGTGTTAGGTCATTTGCTGTGCACAGTGGCAACAATTGAAGACAATCTTTTTGGTAAAACAACATTTGGTATTAATGGACTTCAAATTTGTGCGAGAGAAAATTTTTAGATTATTCATTCCCAAACCTAAAATCTTGAATGGTTATTGGAAATAGTATTCCACTTGCTCACAATAGTAAATAAGAACATTGATATATGTTACGGTAATTCTATTTTTCGAATAAGGGTGACCAACGAGCATACAGTCCACTCGATAGTAAGTGTATGGTGTGGCTCATAGACATCCATATTTATACTCGACAAAATGCAGATCACAAATGCATTTGTGTTAAGGTAAGTCAGTGCGCTTAAACATCTCCGGCTGCATTTCCACTTATCATCCACTTCCCCACCCACTTATTCAACCTATAGTACCGATAGTAGTCATCATCATCATTCATCATTACAGCCTTTCATAAGTCCACTGCTGAACATAGGCCTCCCCCAAGGAATGCCACAAAGCACGGTCCTGAGCCACCTGCATCCATCGACTTCCTGCATGCCTTACCAGGTCGTCACTCCATCTCGTGGGGGTCGCCCTACCCTTCACCTGCCGGTACGAGGCTGCCACTCGAGAACCTTTCTTCCCCATCGGTTGTCAGTTCTTCGAGCTATATGGCCGGCCCACTGCCACTTCAGCTTATTAATCCGTTGGGCTATGTTGGTTACTCTAGTTCTACTGCGGATATCCTCATTTCTAAGTTTATCATGCAGAGAAACTTCGAGCATAGCCCTCTCCATAGCTCGCTGAGCGACCTTGAGCTTCCTCATACGGCCAGCTGTGAAGGACCACGTTACAGTTCCGCAAGTCATCACTGGCAACACGCACTGGTTGTACAATTTCGTTTTAAGGTTTTGAGGTATGTCTGACGAGAAGATGTGTCGTAGCTTCCCGAACGCTGCCCAGCCGAAATGGATCCGTCGATTGACCTCTCGGTCGAAGTTGGACTTACCTAGTCGGACTATTTGTCCCAGGTAAACATACTCGTCAACAACTTTGAGCTTAGTGCTCCCAACAACTACCGGCATAGGTGTGACATGGACATTAAACATAATCTTTGTTTTGTCCATGTTCATCTTAAGACCTATCCGTTGGGAGACACTATTGTGGTCATTGAGCATAGTGCTTAGGTCCTCCAGCGATTCTGCCATAAGGACTATATCGTCGGCAAATCGAAGGTGAGTGATGTACTCGCCATTGATGTTGATACCGTATCCTTTCCAGTCCAGAAGCTTGAAAACGTCTTCCAATGCAGCGGTGAAGAGTTTCGGGGATATGACGTCACCCTGTCTTACACCTCTCTGCAATTGGATAGGTTTCGTACTCTGGTTCTGTACTCGGATAGCCATCGTAGCTCTTCTGTACAAACACTTCAGCACTTCGATATACCGACAGTCAACTTGGCACCGCTGAAGGGACTGCAGCACCACCCAAATTTCGACGGAATCAAAGGCTTTCTCATAGTCCACATACGCCAGACATAGTGGCAAATTGTACTCCTTGGACTTCTGTACAATTTGGCGAAGGGTATGTATGTGGTCTATGGTGCTAAAGCCCTTTCGGAAACCGGCTTGTTCGTGAGGCTGGAAGTCGTCAAGTCTGCGCGCGAGATGATTCGTAATGACTCTCGAAAACAGCACGTAGACGCAGCTCAGAAGGGAAATCGTTCTGTAGTTCTTCAAGAGAGCGTTGTCGCCTTTCTTGAAGAACAAGACCATCACACTTCTGCTCCACGCCTCCGGTGTAATGCCACCATGGAGGACGGAATTAAAGAGCTTCTGAAGGACTTCAAGTACCGGTCTTCCACCCACTTTCAGAAGCATGGCTGTAATTCAATCCTCGCCTGGGGCCTTACCGTTTTTAAGATGCTGGAGAGCCATTCTAATCTCGCTCAGACTGACGTCCGGGATATCTTCGGAATAGTGTCGGATGAGACTCGTTCTTGGATCGTTACTCACACTTGCGTGTGGCTCCAACGATGACGTGTACAGCTGCCCATAGAACCTCTCAATCTCACTCAAAATCTCAGGTGTCCCGGAAACGATGCTGCCACATTCTGTCTTCAGCTTTGACAGTTGGCTCTTTCTGGCAGACAGATCTCTGGCAAAGACTTTGGAGCCTTGGTTCCGCTCGATCGCTTCTTCAATACGAGCTGTATTGAAGTTGCGTAAGTCCCGCCGCATGCATTTGGAGATCTATCTGTTCAGATGCCTGTATGCTGTAAAGTCTGTTGAAGAATGTAGCTTCATCTCCCGTCTAACAGCCATGAGATTAAGAGTGTGATCGGAGAGTTTTTGTGTTCTTCTGCGGCTTGTCTTGCAGAACTTAGCTCCGACCGCATGGATAGTTTCCACGAGCTTGTCATTCATATCGTCCATTTCATTGCAGTCTTCTAGGCACTGAAAACGGTTTTGTAACTCGAGCTGCAAGGTTTCGGGACTTTGGAACAGGAGCGTTTTGGAGCGTTGACTTCATTAGACGAGACCTCTCCAACTTAACGCTTAGGTTCAGTGTGTCTCTAACCATTCGGTGATCGCTGCCGGTTTTCACCCTCGCGATCACTGAGACATCACTGAACAGTTGTCGTCTGGTCGTCATAATGAAGTCAATCTCATTTTTTGTCGAACCGTCGGGGCTCGACCAGATCCACTTCCTGTGGGGCCGGGGTAGGATAGTAGTAAAGACTTATAATAGTAAAAAATCCAGCAAATGTGCAGCAGAGAGCGTTCGGCGGGGCGGTATGACGTCATGACAAATACACACTGTTTTAAAGGTGGCATACGTAGGAGTTGTATGGGAAACACGTCGATATGTTACACAGACCGCTGAACGATTTTCTCTGATTCGTTAGGGTGCGTACAGATCAAGTAACATGTTGTATAACTTTTTGTTTTATAACACGTCCACATTATGTAACATTGTTTTTCAACATTGCAACAAATAACAATACTGTACACATTAGAATAACAATACAACATAACAATGTTATATGACATTGCCGTATGACATTTTCGTTTGTCGTTGCCCCGCGCGACGCCTCCGTCGCATCTAGAGTTATATAACATTCGTTTTATAACATTCAGCCTCCACATTAATGAAACATGTTTTATCAACAACGTTTTATAACATGTTATGTTATATAATGTGGACGCACCGTTAGATTAAAATGCATCAGCTCGACCACAAAGAAAAAACACTTGCGATCAAAAACATTTTTCCGCGTCTTGCTCGCTTTAATTTGGTAGGCGTTATGCATATTTAGATTCAGTCAAACAGTCGACTGCGCTGATGTCGAGATCTAGAAATCCACCTGTTCGAAGCTGGGGCGGATCCCTTTTTATTTCCTGAAGCCAAATCTATTTTTTTTTTTATGAACTATTGAAATATCTCATGTCAAAAGTCCGGTCAAAGTGACCCACACGACCATGCGCGTAGTAGATAATTGTCTACCCCAGTCTGTACCTCTTCAACAGCGGGAAAAGATTTAGTGTTATGGACTCTAAAGAAATCTTAGTGTCGACTAACTCGTTGGCCCTGAATTCGAATCCCAATATATATATATATACTATAATGTCTTTGTGTGTAGCCCATGCGCTGCGATCGTTTACGGTACAATTGAACAGTATTTGTAGTCCAAAACTATCTTTTTAAAACTGCTTTTCAACGCAATTTTTTGTGTTCCGAATTTCTAAAATTGATACACTAAAGGAGAATGGGAGTTTTGGGCCTGAAGTTAACTGATTTGTTTATAATTTAAAAAATTGGCCATATTTTTCTAAAGTAAAATACAAAAAAGTAGCTATTTTTACAATCTAGAATTCAAAAAAATGATAAAATAATAAATAAGTTAGAAAATCGATTGTATATTAATAAATCTATTACCTTATCTTCCAATAGAGGACTTGTCATTTTGAAACTTGACAGTTCAAACTTCAAACTATTTGCTTAAAAGAAAAAGATAGATTCGATCCGATTTGAAACGACCATAATATAATCGATTCTCGATTAAATTGCGCATTTTAGTATTTATTTTCGATTATTTTTCTGTGTTAACTAGGGAGATAAAAAATAATTGCGTACATATTTGCAAAATAATAATAAAAAATAGAAAATATTAACATTCCAACAAGTAACAATTACAACAACGATTCAAGTATTCGATCTCAGATCGATATCCCTAATATTCACTTCACTTAGTTGTTGTTTTAAATTTTGTTAATCGTTTCACCAGTTTCATTACTAACCACAGCTGTTTCGGTGATTTTACTCTAATCCTGCTTTTATATATTTAAGTAGTTATAATAAAAAATTGCCTGTTACAGTGTAATAACAGTGAAAATTCGCCTGTTACAACGTAGGTAATAGATAATCTCACTTTTACTTTTTGTACAATAACTCAGCTCCAAGATTGACAAATCTTGCCAGATTTTCAGCTATGCATTGTTTACATATACGCTTTAAAATGATTCTTCTTTCATCTTGTTAACACTTGGGCCCAAGACTGTATGGAGATGTCTCCTTTATAATACTTTCAATTTGATTTTCTATTGGTTTTTAGGGTACCGCACCTCAAAAGGAAAAAACGGAACCCTTATAGGATCACTTTGTTGTCCATCTGTCAAGCTGAAATTCAAATAAAATACTCAAGTCTACTGTCCCTTGGAGCTGTGAAAAAATCAAACGTCTAAGCCAACTCAATCGTAAGATACAGCCGTTTATGCCGCAAATTTTCGACATTTGCAAGGGAATCAGAACCTACAGGGTACTTCCCGTGAACTCAGAGTCTTGAAATTTGGTAAGAAGCAACGTTTTATAGTACAGATAAAGGAAAAATTGCGAAAATCAAAAATTTTCAGTTACATCATATAATAAAAATATTTTTAATAATTTTAAACTTATATACCTACGGATTTGTTCGGAACCCTCGGTGCGCGAGTCCGGCCCGCACTTGGCCGGTTTTTTTATAAAGTCTGCATTTCAGCGAAAAACACTGAATATATTAAATATATAGATTTTGTTTCTCATATATAGATTTTGTTTGTCATTTATCACAATGACTGTTGAATTATTGAAAATTGATGGGACTATGGTGCCTCACACCGTAGTTCCTATAACTGGAAATGGAGGCTGTCTGTTTAGGGCCGTCTACTATCTATTGTATGACACACAGTTGATGGCCAGAGAAATACTCGAGCAAATCGTTAGCCATGTGGTGGCCAACTGGGAAGAGTTTGCCATTATGTCCCATGACATTAACGGGACAATTACTCCAGTGCCGCTGAATACTGCATTTACATGTCACGCCCTTTTACTTATGGTAGTTTATTTGAGCTGGAAGCGGCAGGGCAACTCTTTCCTTGGGTCTTTGAAGTTTACCGTAACGGTGAGCTGTATGTAAGTTTTGGGACTGCGGGAAATCCCGTAGGACGACTACGTTTTTCACATGGTCTATCGTGTGGCCATTTCGATGTTTACGTACGTAGTAAACCTCCTCTTCTTCACTTCGCCCTGTAGTCGCCAAGAGGAGAAGAATTGAAACAATTACTATTTCGCCGCCGCCATCAGAACCAGATTGTGACTCATCTCTTTATCAATCATCATCTCTTACCGTTCCAACCAAATGCTCTAAAAACATCGTGCAAGATGCACCGACGCTACTCGGAAGAAACAACTTCAAAACGCTTCTAAAAAGTATGTGCAAAAACACCCAGCAGTGAACAGAAAAGCAGTGGCTCGGTACCAGCAAGCCTGAGCACCCTGAGGTGCATAGGGCATCACTGTCTCGATATGAGCAAAATAATCCTGAAAGACGAGTAGAAAGGAAGAGACGTTCTTGGAAAATCAAAGCTCACTCCGGCAAGGCCCATGATATCGATACATAGTATGAAAACCACAGCACCGTGGCCTTGGGTTCCATGACCAACAAGTGCCAGTGGTGCAATGCTCTTAAGTGAAAGGAGGGGGCGACCGGAATGTGCTGTAGCGCTGGTAAGGTGCAGCTACCGTCTTATGAACAACCCGACCCTCTCTACAGCTTGATAATGAATAGACATCCAGAACATGAACATTTTATGAACGGTATTCGTAAATATAGTAGTTCCTTTCCAATGAATTCATTCGGTGCCAAACAGATAATAAAGGATGGTTTAATGCCTACATTTAAAGTTCAGGACCAAGTGTACCACTTGGTTGGAAGTTTGTTGCCAGCACCTCAAAGGGAACCACAATTCTTACAAATATATTTTGTTGGCGAAGATGACAGAGAAGTACAGTTGAGGTGTAATAACCATCCTTATGTGAAATCTGGCTTAGTCAGGCAACTACAAGGAATGCTACACACGTTTAATGCTTATGTAAGAGACTTCAAGATCGCCCTGGACAAGGTGCCTGCAAAGTCATTCAAAGTAGTCATTAATGCCGAGAGGAAGCCATGAGACAGCCATAGGGGTCGCCTCAATGCACCTACGTCAAATGAGGTGGCCTTAGTAATGGTCGATCAACAATTTGAGAAACGAGACATTATCCTTGAGAGCCACGATAACTCATTGCAGCGCATTAGTGAGATCCACCGTTCGTCAAACGCCCTGCTGTATCCGCTTTTGTTTTGCCGTGGCAAGCACTCCTCTTTAGTACCCACTCCATTTTTTTTTACCTTCGCATGATCCTGCGACCAATCTAGCACTTAAAAAGATAGTCTCCTCTATCAGTTTCTATTCTTTCCATATAATGATTAGACAAGGAGGAGATAATCACCTGGTGTATTTCCGTTCCCTTTTTAGTCAGTTTTTAGTTGACATGTACGCCAAAATAGAGACAGAAAGATTGAACTATATCATGAACAACCAGGCGCGGCTGACGGCAGACAGTTTTTTTTTTTTTATTTATTTATTTACTGCTGCTATACATGCAGTATCTTTTTTTACTAAAGTGTATGTTTTATACTATATACTTAATCAGTAGTTTTTTTTTTTTTTTTGCTTACATATACATGTATGCGCGCGCGCATGCACATATGTATATATACACATATACACACACACACACACACATACACACACACATACATAGATTTTTATTATGTATAATTTTTTTCCTTATAATAACTTTAAATATTCTATTAGTATAATGATTTCTTATATTTACGCGAACACTACACATTTAAATAAAACTAATTTTACGGATTTTATCGCGTATATTAAAGTGCTTGAAACGTCGGGAATGTAAAAAAGTTAATATACGCGATAAAATCCGTAAAATTAGTTTTATTTAAATTCTATTAGTACTTAAGATTTAATTTTACTCTTATATTCTTATAACTAAGTTTAAAATTTAATTATTATACTTTAAATTTTTATTTTGCTTTCATTCTTACAATATTGTCTATAATTCAAACTGAAGTTTACTTACTTCTAAAGTTAAAATAAAGTGATGTACTTAAATTAGCTTACAGAGTGCGCCACACTTTATGTCTTAATAATTAGTTTTTTTTTTTTTGATTTCTCTTAACTTTTTTTTTTCCTTTCTTTTTTTTTCTTTTATTTCTTTTTACAAATTTTTCTCTTTAATATATTACTTTCCTTTCTTTTTTTTTTTTTGGGTGGTTTAGGACAATTTATTAATAGTTCTTTTAATTTATATAATACATCATACTATCTTTAATGCATAGGATTTTATCGTCTTATATTATAACTTAAACTAGTTTGGATCCATTAGCCTTACCCGCAGTGCGTACCACTGCTTCTGAAAACTTAAGGAAATGGGTCCGACAGTCATCGTTGTTGATAGCATGCCTTAAATTATAAATTGTAAGCATCATCCCCATCTTTTGTTCACATTCAATTCTTTGTATGGCGAATCTAGGACAATCTATTAATAAATGTTCGATATTTTCTTCTTCATCGTTACTACAAATACAAAATGGAGACTGGGCTAGCTTATATTTATACAAATAAGCCCTAAAACCCCCATGACCTGTTAGAAGTTGTACTTTTAAATTATCTATTTTTATATGCTTCAGTGTTCTATATGCTTCTTTTATGTCCGGTAGGAATTTCTTTGTTACGGCTCCCGTAGTTGCTTCACTATATCGTAACTGCCACTCTACGCAAGTAGAGTCCCTGGCAAGTCGCTTTGCGAAGGACAGGGGAAATTTATCGTATGCTGGAGTTTGCTTATTCGAAAGCGCAGCATTTTTCGCCAGTTCATCGGCTCTTTCATTACCGGCTATGCCGATGTGTGCTTTGATCCAACAAAGGTTAACCTCGCCTCCTTTGTCTAATAGTGACTTTATTCGATCCCGTATTTCTACAGCTAATGGATGCAGAGACGATGTATCACTCAGGCATTCTAAGGCAGAGCGTGAATCACTTAATATGATGCCTTTCCTTAGGTCTTTGTGTTTGTGCATTAGATCCAGTGCTCTTAAGATTGCCGAGAGCTCAGCTTGGTAGACACTGCAGTAATTTTCCAGCCTAAATGTCGATTTTCGTACTTCTTGATTGTTCTTCCATACTGTTACAGCTCCTCCGACTTTACCTTGAATTTTGCTTCCGTCTGTGTATAATTTTGGTTGTTGGGAATCAGTAATTTTTTCCTCTTCTTCTGAGGTAATTATTTTAAAATCGATACGATGCCTATCGGCTGGATGTGGTAGGTAAAATGGGTTCACTGGTTTTTCACCAATTCTTCCTGGAAGTTGGGTTAGCGACTTTCCTCGTTTAATTTCATACAGTTTAAGATTTTCTATTGCTCTGAGATCCAGAGGAAATATGCCAGCTAGTAGAACGCTGGAAGTAAAGGAGACTGTTCTATGTCCTTTGCAGATCGAGATAGCGAACATTCTTGTGATACGATCTAGTTTCTTCTTCACATACTTCTTCTTTACCACAGCGGCCCAGGCACTTGCCGCGTAAAGGATCGTTGGTTCCACTACTGCTACATAAATAGTCTTTATTATTTCGGAGTTTAGTCCCCAGTGTGCTTTTGCTGTTCTAGCAACTTTTTTATATAAATTGATAGCTTTTCTTAGGGATTCCTCAATGTGTTCTGTAAAGTTTAGATTTTTATCAATTGTGACTCCAAGTACCTTTACACTCGCTGATGGTTGGACATAAACATTCTCCATTTTTATTTGCGGCAGTTCAGGAGATCGCTTTTTAGTAATGATTACTGCTTGTGTTTTCTGTGGTGCAAATTTCAACTTATGAGTTTTCCCCCATGCCACTATGTAGTCCAAGGCTGGATTTAGTTCTTCTTCAATTGATTTGGCTGAGTGGCCTTTTGCGATAACAAGTATATCGTCGGCAAACGCCTGAACGTGTACCTTCAGATGTGATGTACTTTCGAGGAGGGGATCCAGGAGAATGTTCCAAAGTATAGGTCCGCAAGTAGATCCCTGAATACACCCCTTGGTGGTAGGTTTTGTAACTACTGCACCTGCATATTTTAACGTAATATTCCTCGAAGATAGGTAGCTGGTAATCAATCTCAGAATATCTTGACTCACTTGTTTTCTATGCATTTCATTTATTATTTGGGGCCACCATGCATTGTCGAATGCCCCTTCTATATCGAGGGATACCACCACAACGATCTTTTTTTCCTTGATCCCCTGTTTTATATAGGATATAGCATCGTACAAGGCGTCTTCTGTACTACGTTGCGGCATGAACCCGTATTGTCGGCTACTAAGTTTACCTTCTTTTCCCAATTGCCAAAGAAGCCTGGTTACAAAAAGTTTCTCTAATGTCTTTCCAAATATAGGAAGTAAGCCAATAGGGCGGTACGCTTTGGGAACTGTGTAGTCCTCTCTGTTCGGTTTTGGAATTATTTTTATTATGGCTTTTTTCCAGATCTTAGGGAAATAACCTATTTCGAGACTTTTGTTGTAGATAGCCATTAGTGTTAATGGCATGGTCTTATAAGACTGATAGCAAATATCTGACGTGATGCCATCTTCGCCAGGCGCCTTTTTGGCATCCATTTTATCTAGAACTGCCTCTATTTCTATCTCTGTAAAACTACGATGAGAAATGGTCGTGTTTATTCTAAGTTCCGTAATTATTTTATCCGCTTCATCTCGTATTCTGGTTTGTTCTTCAGTATCTATGTTTTTATCATCATCTGGGTAAAAAGATTTTGCCAATAACATTGCTGAGTCATTAGCGTTAAGAATTTCATCGCCTGATTTCAGCAGTTTGTCTTCGTTGGTTGCGCTACATCTTTTTATTATTCTGTATATACTTTGCCATACAGTTTCTTTTTCTTGTTTAGTGCATAGTTCTTTCCAGCTCTTAGTTATTGCTGACATTATATTATTAACATATTTTTCTTTTGCTTCTACAAAATTCTGGATAACGTACGGTTTTCGTCTCTCATTTGCAAATTTTATTCTTCTTCTGAGTCGTATAACTTTGCGTCGTTCTGTTTCTAGCTGCGAGTTCCACCAAGGTGTACTGGTTTTATATACATTCTTAGAGATAGTTGGTATAGACTTCTGGCAGGCTAATTTTACTTGTTTGACATATGATTCCACGATATCATCCAATTCCTCTGGTGTTTCTATGGTTTTTATTTTATCCTCTATTACGTTCTCCTTTTCTAATTTTTCTTTAAGGTCGTTTCTGAAGAGAGACCAGTTTGCCTTGGCTGTATTAAATAAGCAAGTAGAATTTCTGAGCGCAATACTCTGTTTATCCGGTTTGACCTTCATTTGAAATTGTATGGCTCGGTGATCAGACAGTGTGACAAAATCAGGGTCAACCCTCCATCTTCCCATTTTATGTAGGAATGCCGACGTACAGCAGGTCACGTCCACTATGCTGCTATGTAACTTTCCTCCTCGGTATTGGTGAAAGGTGGATTCAGTGCCCTGATTTAAAACATTCATATCCAGTTCAGCTATCATTTCCGATAAAAGTAAACCCCTCTTGTCCTCCGCTCTGCTCCCCCACCAGAGACTCTTCGCATTAAAGTCGCCTGTTAGGATGACGTTTTCCGTGGCCATATCTTGCACAATTCTTGTTATTTTCTTTATATCTTCTTCTAAATTACCGTCTTTCTCTAAATATACATTTATAATGCCTACTTCAAATTTTCCTATTTTAACTATGATCCCTACTATATTTTCGCTAACATGCTCTGGATTTTCTATGATTAAGTAAGTTGGATCAACAACGATGACTGCCGATTTAACCGGTTTATCTCTGTTACTAGTTGTCTTTTGAATTACGCGACGATTACAGGTTACATGTGCTTTTGCGCCTACAAACGGCAGACAGTTACATACACTTGAAGGATTCCATAGAGGCAGGATGCTAAGTTTCTTTAATATTAATAACTTGCTACATAAAAATCAATTCGGTTTTACAAGGGGTCGCTCGACAACTGACGCTGGAGTTGAGTTTATTAAACATATGTTTTGTGCATGGAAGAATTCAGAGGATGCTTTGGGTATATTTTGTGACCTTTCCAAGGCCTTCGACTGCGTTCACCTTGAGACATTAATCAGGAAGCTACAGTACTATGGTGTCAAGAACACAGCGCTTAAACTTATTATTTCCTATTTAAGTAATATGTAGAATGCTGAAAGTTATTATCAATGGTATAAGTTCTTCCGGGTTACCTGTACTAATGGGTGTCCCTCAGGACTCGATTCTCGGCTCATTCCTATTTCTAGTGTATATTAATGACTTACCTTCCCTTGTAGGGGATAATCATGATATAATATTATTTGCTTATGATACTTCCTTGATTTTTAAACTTAAACGTCAATCATTTAAATGTGACGAAGTGAATAATGCTATATCAAAATTAGTGCATTGGTTTACCGTTAATAATCTACATTTAAACGGTAATAAAACTAAATGTATTAAATTTACAAAAACGAATGTTAAAAATCTGAGTACCAATGTGTTTTAAATGGGGAAGAACTGAGCCCTGTTGAATCCACTGTTTTTCTTGGCATCACTCTCGACGCACAGCTTCAGTGGGGCCCCCATATGTCAAAACTAGCAAGCAGACTCCAGACAAGTTCTGCAGCCTATGCTGTAAAAAAGATTAGAGGTCTCATTAGTGTCAAGACAGCTAGATTAGTTTATTTCAGTTATTTCCATAGCATAATGTCTTATATTAGATTTTGCTATGGGGAAATGCGGCTGATTCAGAAACTATTTTTGTTTTTCAGAAGAGGGCCATTAGAGCTATTTACAACCTAAATCCGAGAGAGGCTCTTAGAGATAAATTTAAAGAAATAAATATATTGATTTTGGCATCTCAGTATATTTACGAAGATTTAATATATGTTCACAAAAACAAAGGTAGTTTTAGTAAAAAAAGTGATATACATTCTGTAAATACTATGAACAAACACAAGCTAGTGATGCCAGTTTCTCGACTCCACAGCGTCAGTAATTCATTCTGTACAAGCTCTCTCTATTACCAAGTTTAAATGTTTTGTTAAGTTGAAACTGTATAAAAAGGGTTATTATAGTATAAATGAATACTTGGTTGATAATAAGCCCTGGGAATAAGGTGGTCGCTTCCAAGCTGTTTCTAAAATAAATTTTGTACTTATATAGTTTGTATAACCATTATTGTAAAATTTGCTTTAAAAAAAATCTTTTCTATTTTATTCTATTTTCTATTCTTTACGTGCGCCAATACGGCCGTCCTTATCTTTTTATAACATTTACGTGTAACATATATCGAACATTCTATCGAACATATATCGAAAGACATCACAGGCTCTTACCTGGCCAAAAGTCACATGATCGCAATGACATTATAGCCAGGGTATTCCACCTTAAGATGAAAAATATGATGGCTCTTCTAATCAAAGGCAATCTATTTGGGGCGATGCGTTGCTTTATATACTCGTTCGAATGGCAAAAAAGGGGTTCTCCCCATATTCAAATCTTACTATGGCTAGAGCAGCGTATCACCCCAGATAAGATTTACAATGTTATTAGAGCTGAAATACCTGATCCTGAGCAAGACCCTCTCCTCTACGATATTGTGAAGGCCAAGATGATACATGGCCCTTGCGGTAGTTTAAACCACAAATTGCCCTGCATGAAAGATGGTAGCTGCAGTAAGAGGTATCCTCGACCACTTCTCAAGGAGACACAGACAGGACACGATGGATATCCACAATACAGCAGGTTGTCTCCAGCTGACGGTGGTTACACAATAAAAAATAATGAAATTGAGGTGGACAACCGCTGGGTGGTGCCTTACAATCCTGTCCTGTTACGTACTTTCAATTCTCATATTAATGTGGAGTACTGCAGCTCTGTTAACTCTATCAAGTATATTTGTAAATACGTGAACAAAGGTAGTGATCGAGCAGCTTTTACTATAGAGAATGAGAAAGATGAGGTGAAAATATACGAAAGCGGCCGGTACATAAGTAGTTCCGAAGCAGTTTGGAGCATCTTAAGCTTTCCCATTCATGAAAGGTTCCCTCCCGTCTTACATCTCGTTGTTCACCTAGGAAACGGCCAACGTATATATTTTACCTCTAATAACCTGTCAGAAAAATAAAGAGTCCTCCTAAGACAACGCTGCTAGCGTTTTTTGAAATCTGCAAAACGGACAATTATGCCAAGACACCGCTGTACTCTGAAGTCCCTTCTTACTTTGTCTGGAACAAAAATAAATTTTCTAGAAGGAAAAGAGGGCAAGTTATAGAGGGCTAGCCCGGAGTGAAAAAAGAGCACGTTCTGAGTGGGGTCTACACCATTCATCCAAACAACACCGAGTGCTACGACCTACGCCTGCTGCTCCATGAGGTTAGAGGACCGACATCTTTTGAAGACTTAAAGACTGTGAATGGTATCCTCCATCCAACATTTCAGTCTGCATGTAAGACTCCTGGATTGCTCGAAGACGACAAGCATTGGGACAATACTTTAGAAGAAGCTGCATTGTGCAATTTTCCTTTTTTTTATTCTACTAAGCCAGCGCTTATCTACGATCCCACCTGATGGTAAGTGGTGACGCAGCCTAAGATGGTGAAGCGCACTGACTTAACAAAAGCCTATTCACTCTTGCCTTGAAGACACCCACACTGTAATCGGATGGAAAGACAGATGCTGGCAACTTATTCCACTCCTTTGCTGTACGCATGATGAACGACGTGGCGAACCGTTTGGTTCGAATGCGTGGTAAGTCAACAACGAAAGGGTGGAGACTGGCCGAACGTCTGGTTGTCCGATGGTGGAAGGGAGAGGGTGGAATTAAGTTATGTAATTCCTGCGCACACTCTCCGAAATGCATCCTGTAGAAAACCGAAAGGCTGGCTACTTTACGTCTGTGTTCGAGGCTGGTAAGATTGGTTTTAACCAAATTCGGGTCACCAATAAGCCTCATAGCACGCCTTTCCATTGAGTCCAAAGCTCCTAGGTGGCATTTTGCAGCACCAGCCCATATATGGCAGCAATACTCGATGCACGACCGGACTTGCGCTTTATATAAAGTAAGCAGCTGTCCCGGCGTGAAGTATCGCCGCACCTTTGCAAGGACTCCCAGCTTCCTTGCAGCTGCTTTGGCCTTGGACTCAATGAACCGCCCGAAGTTCAAATTTGAGGATATTTCAAACCCTAACAACTGAAGGCGGTCGGTATACTTCAGTGATACATTTCGGAAAGAAGGAGCCAAGGTGAGCTGGCTCCTTTTTGCAGTGAAGAGACATGCTTGTGTTTTGGAGGCGTTGAACTTCACAAGATTGGCATCGCCCCAATCGGAGACTGCCTGTAATGTGAGATTCACACGCTCTACCATAGCTTCTCTTTCGGACTAGATTTGATCCCGACTGGCCCGAGGACTTGGTTGGTATCTCTCAACCACTGTGCTATCGTCTGCATACCCATAGATACCGGGCATAAGCAGATCATTTATATGCAGCAGGAAGAGAGTTGCGGAGAGAACGGACCCCTGAGGAACACCGGCGTTAGTCGCCATAGGATCGGATGAGCAGCCATCGACGACGACCCGGAGAGACCGTTCACTCAGAAAGTCCTTTACCCATTCAATCAGACCAGGGGATAAGCCGTACGCTGGAAGCTTACCCAAAAGGCTATTGTGCCAAACTCTGCAAGTGCTTCCCCACTGTTCTCGAGTGCCTCGCCCCATACGTGTGTGGCATACGCTAGAAGGTCCCCAGCTGACCGATTTCGGCGAAACCCATATTGCCGGTCACTAAGGAGGTCATTCTGTTTTAGGTATGCCATTAAGCGGGCATTCAATATACGCTCCATAATCTTGCAGAGTATGGAGGTAATTGAGATTGGACGATAATTGGCAGGGTCGGCGCGGCTGCCTTTTTTTGGAACAGGCTGCACGTTGGCCAGCTTCCAGGATTTTGGCACTATTCCAGTACTAAATGAGAGGCGGAACAAGCGTGTCAACACAGGAGACAACTCAGGTGCACAAGCCTTTAGGACTATGGCTGGTATACCATCTGGTCCACTAGCTTTATTCACGTCTAGACACCGCAAGGTTTTAAGAACCTCCTTATTCGTTATACGAATCTCCGACATAGAGGTCCCGCAGTGAGGTAATTTTGGTGGAACGTTGTTGCCACTATCCAGACGTGAATTGTAGGCAAAGAGAGACGCGAACAAGTCCGCTTTCTCCTTAGCCGTATGAGCCAGTGTGCCATCCGGTTTTACCAATGGAGGCAGTGTAGGCCGACAGAAGTTTGTCTCGATCGCTTTGGCGAGAGACCAAAAAGCTCTAGTGCCGGATGGATTTTGCGCCAATATGTTTAATGCGATCGAGATTAGCTTTCCGTAATGCTTTTTTGTAGGACTTGGCGGTCTGATTGAAGGTTCTCTTCTTGGAGCTAATATCCGGAGCTTTGCGGTTTTGAGCGTCAACCGAGGATAGGTAAGCTAAATGCTTGCGCTTTTCAGCTTGGGCGCATTCAGCGTTAAACCATGGGCGAGCTTTGCTACCGGTGAGAGCGTCGAAGAAGGGGATAAAGTACTTCATAGCTTGACGCAACACATCCGTTATCGCAACCGCGCAGCTCGACGGATCCGCAGAAGAGAAACAAACCTCCCGCCAAGGATAAGATGCAAAAAAGTGTCGCGTCTCATCCCAATCAGCTGACTTATACCGCCATATTCGTCGAACACCTTGGGACTCGTAATCAGGTGGAGAATATGACGATACAGACTTCACCAGACAGTGGTCAGATGTACCCAAAGGAGAAGTAACCTGTACTTCATATCTGTCTGGTTCGGTAGTCAGCAGAAGGTCCAAGCAATTTGCTGTGTGACCGTCTACATCGGGTACCCTAGTCGCCACCTTTACCATCTGAGAAAGACCTAGCGTCAAAGCAAAATTCCACGCTTCTCTTCCAGCATGGTCGGTCTTTTGGTATGGGAACAGCCAGTCTTGGTGACAAGCGTTAAAGTCCCCCAGAAAGACCAACTGTGCAGTAGGATACCGATTAATGGCCACGTCAGCAGCCTCACTAAGGTGATCAAATAACCGAGTCGTCTCCTGGTCACCGCTGTGCGATCGATAGACACAGGCATAAAGGATTTTATCAATACCTGTATCTACCATCACCCAGATTGTCGAAAAAGTGGGGTCTTCAAGGTGACAGAGACGCTGGAAGCAGATGTCATTGCGGACGTACACACATACTCCCGCACGTGGATGGAATTTGTGCTCCAGGGAGAATCCAGGATAGTCAAGGTACGCCGCACTCAATGGACATCCAATTTGCGTCTCTGTCAAGAAAAGTAGGTGCGGCTTTTCAGTCTCAAGATGGTGATGGACTGCGCTGAGATTAGAGTGCAATCCTCGAATATTAGTGAGGTGCACTTTTAGTGAGAGGACGTGCAACCGCTGTTTAACACTACTTTCCTTTTTTGTTTTCATATTATGTGTTGAGAGTGAATAAGGATGGAGAATGGCAGTTGAGCGAGGCGTTGCATTAACAACCAAACGATACTATCAGAGTTACTGTGCCCATGGGAGCTTGATCTGGAGACTGCGGGGACACCCGAACCCCCCCAGAGATTGCCATCGGGTCCTCTCGCCCGGTCGCTAACCGGCACGATGGGGCCACCCTGGGATTTTTCGCCAGTTGGCGGGGCAGCCTTTCATGAGTAGCTGATTCACTAATTGGGCCCCCAACTACCTGCGGTCGGCCAGCGGAACACCGTGCTTCGGATCCCGCTACCCTCCACGACCAAGCACCCGACACAGCAACAACTGACGCTTCGTACCAGGTTTACATACACAACGCTACTGTTCAGACCCATTCTCCATATGGCTTCACCAAGCATCATGCCGGAACACGACAAAGTCATTTGGCGGCAAGACTTTGCATTGGTGGGTGGTAACCGAAAAGCCAGCGGCCGAAACCTACCACCGGATTTGGTGCTGCTCGTTTAGCACTACCCGGGGGGCACGTGTAGGGTGTCAGATTTCAAGTAGTTCCTACGGACGCGAAAAGCCTCGTCCTCCTTTGAAGCTGCGAGAGTTATTTACAATAATGTTAATTTTCTATCAACTCTGTGATCCTTTAAGCCTTTGGGAGAAATACAAAGACAGCCTCTCGCAAGACATTAAACAGAAACTGGAGAGAGAATTGCAAGATAGTGCGCAACTGCTCATAGGCGAAGTGTACTACAGATGCTTGATATTGATCGAGGAAGCAGTGTTAGCTCAAGCAGGACAAAACTTGGCACAATATGGATTGCCTCAGCCAAAAAGATCTGCAGCAACTTTCGGTAATCGAGAATATCTGAGGGAGACCAATTATGACCTCGGTATTCTGAGAGAAGTGGTGTCCTCTAATGAAGAGTTACTGACGGATAAAGAGCTTTACGTTTATCAGAAGATCCTTGGCAATATTGAGAAAGAAATTGGAAAAATATTTTTTCTGGATGCCCTTGGTGGCACTGAAAAAACCTTCCTTATCAATTTGCTATTTGAAAAAGTAAGGAGTAATCGTGGCATCTCCTTCGCCGTTGCATCGTCAGGAATCGCAGCAACACTGTTGGAGGGAGGCAAGACAGCTCACGCTGCCTTCAAGCTCCCGTTAAATCTCATCCATGTCGAAAATCCACTCTGCAACATTTCAAAACAGAGTAATGCGGCCCAAGTGCTGCGCGATTGTAAACTTATAGTTTGGGACGAATGCACGATGGCGCATAAAGGGGGTTTCGAAGCACTAAACAAAACTCTAAAAGATATCAAAGGGATTAGTCATTAATGACACTTTGTTGAATTCATTCGAAGGTGAAGAATATCAGTACAAATCTGTGGACACTGTTGTGCATACGGATGATGCTATACACTATCCTGTGGAGTTCCTATATGCACTCAACCCTGGTCTACCGTCTCACGCACTTATCCTCAAAGAGGAAGTTCCAGTAATGCTACTGAGAATTGAGAAATCTCAATCCGCCTAATTTGTGCAATGGGAGGTTGCGTGTCAAAGCCTTACATACAACGTGGTAGAGGCAAGGTGAATCGGTGTATATACCGCGGATACCACTTATACTAACGGAGTACCTATTCGAGTTTAAAAGAGTTTTATATTAGTAGTATAGTTGTAGCACGAATGGGTCGGCTCGACCGGGGAAGGACCACGCTCTCACAGAATACCAGCGTCAAATGTAGCTTAACACTGCTGTGTTTCGTATGGTGAGTGCAGAGAACCGGAGACCCTTTTTACTGTAAAAGAGGCATTCCATCTTAGTCCTCAAGGGTGACAACGCATCTGCATTTTGATTCGCAAACGAGGATAAATGTAGATGCCTATGGGCCACTGTAACCACTTACCATCAGGTGGACTGTGTGCTCCTTTGTCACCCTATCCTATAAAAAAAAATTGCAATTCCCCCTTAAGGTCTGTTTCGCAATGACGATCAATAAGTCTCAGGGTCAGTCACTGAAAACTGCAGGAATTGATCTTAGGGAGGATTGCTTCTCGCACGGCCAGTTTTACGTGGCCTGCTCGAGAGTGAGCTCATCTAACAACTTGGTCGTGTTAGCATCTAAAGACAGAACCTCTAATGTGGTATATAAAGAAGTACTTACAGCATAGACTGAAAAATAAATAGTCTTAACTCTTAGGTAGATATACTGCGCGAGCGAAGCCGCGGGCAAAAACCTAGTAACCATATAAAATTTAAGCCTGCCTGCATTATTAAACCTAATACATTGTACAGAAACATTGTACAGAACCTAGTAACAGAAACTCTAGTACGGAAAAGCAGCGACTGATAACTGGTCTCAAATTACGCTTCATCATTTAGATTATAAAAATGATTTCATTTATTATCTGTACAGTTCCGGCTCTGCTTGAACAAGTGACATAGGGCAAAGAATTATGCGAGATTCTTTACCAAATATATAATTTTATGATAGCCACCCCATAAAATCAAACAACACAGCGGGTTTAGCCAAGTTGTTTTCTACAATGGCGACGCTAGTAGAAAACTTTTAAAACGAATGGGAATGCGTGCGTATGGCACTTAACATGTAGTAGCGGTGTAAGTATATCCACTATCCCATATGATTCCATGTGTATCGTAAGAAGCGAAACAAATCAGGAGATAGGCAGCAGTGTAACAACTTAAAATCATAAAAAGATCGCAGTTGTCAACCCACCTGCCAAGCGGGGCAATTATGGCAAAATCTTGCCCCTTATGAAGCAATTTATGGCGGAGGCCTGTCAGTGTGAGCAGTGGGCTTTTGTAGGCTGTAATGGATGGATGGATAGACGTTAACGATTGTAGAGAGCCAGCTTAGCTAATCTCTGGGCTGGTCTTGTTGCATATCTACCGGTATTATAAAAGTATCTAAAGGTTTTTATTTCATATTTGGTTTAGTTCTGGATCTAGCATTAGAACTGTTGAGTATCGGTTCATCTGTCTCATTTGCGCTTGTTGAATTCAATATTTAATAGACGAAAATTTTCAGTCTTATTTCAGAAAATCAAATTAATTTTATTTTTCAAGGATAAAAGTCACACGTATTATACATTTGAAGAGAACATGCCTAGGGTAGTGCAGTATATTTTTTTAATGAAGTGTCAAAGTTAGGTGATTTTATTTTTTCAACTACGACTAAAAAGAACTACTAATCTAGTCGTTTCTGCTTGATTTGTGAGTTTGTGACTGCGATTAATAGAACCTTGATGCTCGCTTGACGTTGAGTTTCGGGACAGGTTGTATAAGTACTCAAAATAAAACAAAACATTAGATTTACATTCTTATTATTCAGATTACACCTGTATATTCGTATGAAACTTTTACGTACAAGGTAAAATACCTGAACACGCTATTACATACCGATAAATACAATTTCGTAAATGATCACATTGAGAGACTCTTTAATAGGTATTGAATTACGTACTAAGAGGCACTTGCTGCCCGAAAGTGAAAACTCACCACATGCGTTTACCATAACCAAACCCCCTTTACAAATAGAACTAAAATTATCTAAAATACAGGCTAAATATATCCAAAACATTGATTGCTTTATGAAAGTATTTTATATTGACGGTAGCGCTTATAAAACTAACTTTACAGAACTTATAAATTATAACTTAAAATTATTTCTCGAACGTGGTGAGTTTAATCACTAATTTAAAATTCACTATCACCATAAAAATCGTAAGACCTATCACATATCTTAAGTCACTTTATATCTAATTAGGCTGGATACAGATCGTTTCGCTTGAATATAAAATTTAGAAAATTCGCTTTCTCAAAATATTTAAGTATATTAATAGAATTCGTCAGGATTACATCAGTATCAGTATATCATCATAGCTTATATAGTAGTGACTTACATAGTTTTTTTAAAATTACTGTAACAAAACTTTTTACCTACGCTTACAATATATCATGATACACAATAAGGGAGGCAAAATGCAAAATAGGATATGAGCTTTTTAAAAATCATTCTAAATACGTAATAATATAATTTAAGCGTACATAATTATAATTCATTCATCATCACATTATATTGAAGTCTATTACTTTAATTACGATTTCAAATTATTCAAATACTTGATAACTTAAATAATACACTTACTTAAATAAATGATTTCGATATTCGATGAGAACGATGACAACAATCGATTTCTGTTAAGAAACACTTAAAGTGAAGATCAAGATATTTTCTTAACGTGAAACGTGTAAATGGATTTTTGTTATCAGCCCACGATAGGGAAATATTTACAATTGTAGAAATAATAAAAGACTGATATGAATTAGAAACTATTTTTCGTCCGAAAACAAATAAAAATTGCATTTGTTTAAAATTAAATTTAAAAATAATACCATTCTAATTAAGTTCGACTTAATGGTAAGTAGAGATTCATCCTTATGTATATGTTGTACATATAACATGAAAAGTCTGGACAGAAGTATTTTAGTATTAGACGGGTCTTTCGCATAAGTTTGATATCAGGAAGTCAAGTTATTGGTCATTTTGTATTTGTTTTTCACTACATCAGGCACTTATTACGTGTGTAAATCGCGTATATGATACAATGGATAAAAAATCTTAGGAGCTTACACTAATGGGTATATGTTTAAGCAAATACATATTACTTAAAAATTACAATATGATATGTTTCGTTTGTCTGTAGTTTTTCTTGAAGTCAGGACATAATGGCACTAAGGCACGTCAACGCTACGCAGCTGTTTATTTTATTAGAGCGTCATTTTTTGTGCGTGTGTATTTTTAGTCTGTACATTGGTCACAGCGCACATCCATTTCTGTTTCCGTACAATTTTTTAAGTTCAGGCATTATAACGTTTTTGACGAAAGCGGACTGTCGACCGGCGATGGCGTCTCTCTTAGGGTTTTTCACGTAGTGCTTGATGCCGGGCTTGTGGGTGAGGAAGGCGTTGTTTAATATCATGAAGTCGTAATCCTTAACGCAAAGGACATAACCCTGAAAAACATTCATATATTTAATATGTGTTGTTAATATGCTAGATGGTAAAACTGCTTTTTTGCCCAAGAGTCTGGCTTATACTACTACCTATTTTTGCAGCCAAACAGCAGTAATTGCATTGCTATATCTCACTCTTAAGAGTACAGAGTCAGTATGATTTAGGGTGTGAAGCAATCCATCTCAGTATTTGGAGTTGAAAACGTACCTGTTACCTACATTACTTGTTTAAATTAAGTTACAGGTGATGTGCTACAGTAGCCACTTAGTAGTAGATGGACTTAAGTCGTTTGTCACTTTAAATACAAAAAAATATTATGTATGTTCTGAGGCGCTGCATGCTGTTCAGAGTACTCGGCTATTACGTCGCAGGTGCAAATAAAAATGGTTGGATTTTAGGCTTGGTTGAGTTTCAATTCTAATGACTGCGTGACTGCATTTGCCTCTAATATTTTTGCATAAGCGTTACATCGGACGCGGTCGGATGGAGACTATTTAGTACATTAGTAACTGATGGTGATAGTCGATTTCAGTGATAGAAAGATGGCGGTGTTTCACACCCGTGCCACGAAAAGCACGTAAAGCCGTGGGCTCTGCGCTTGATCTCTATTCGTTCGTGTCAGATTACCATCCCATCTGACTATAAGAATGAAGAAATAGAGAGTGCAAATTGTGCTTGTGCATACACTTGAGCTCTGTCCTGTGTAGATTGCTAGTGTCCGTTGAGATTGACTACCGTGACCGAAATTCGGTCTAGAGGGCTATATTATTAGTACATCTCACCAGTAAAGTAGCTAGACGTGGGCGAAGTGGGCCCTCGCCCACGGCCTCACACTTTAAGGGGCCTCGCGAGGCCCCTTAAAATGTGATGCCCTCAGACTTTACCACAGATGACCAATTAATTTGACCATATTTACGCTGGAAAAAGAATGTCATAAATTTAAAATCGTGTTCATTTGGGGCTTCGCAAGAAGCCCTTCTTAAGTGCAGCTGCGAGGCCCTTGTAACTAGCTTCAAAAACCGCGACCGATACATTGACGGAATACGATACTTGTCAGAAATTAATAGCTGTAAGTTGGTATGTCGTGCCAAAGCATGTTTGGTAGGAAAGATCTATTGGGTAGATCTTGGTAACGAAAGAAAAGGGGCCTCGCTGATGTGACTTCGCCCACATCTTTATTAGTCCACGCTACGCCTCTGCATCACAATAATTTTTTTTAGAGATAATTTTTAGTTAAAGCTCTAACTTCACAATTTCGAAATTTCGTTACATGTGTTGTATAAGATTTATTATATTAGGTGGTATAATCTATATATTTATGTATTATATAGGTTATACCATCATCTGTCGGCGAACACTGCATACTATCGAGTCATAAGTTATGTGTGAATAGTTGCATAGCTGCACTTTCAATTCATAGCTCGTGTTCATGAATTTAAGAGTGTCGGAATTAAGTGCATAATAATCGCAAGAATACCGGTGGAGTTTAACATCGCAGTAAATCTGCATATCGATGGTATTGTTGAACGCAGGTTGTACAATGTACATGCCAACTTTCGATCACTTTAGGTCGCGTGTTTAACTGCCTTGTTAATTTATACATTTTAAATACAGACTGTTTTTTATTGTTATTATGTTGATATTGTAAATTGTTATTTCTTTTCATTCATCATCATTACAGCCCTTCACAAGTCCACTGCTGAACATAGGCCTCCCCCAAGGAATGCCACAAAGCACGGTCCTGAGCCACCTGCATCCATCGACTTCCTTTTTTTTATAGGATAAGGGTGACAAACGAGCACACAGTCCACCTGATGGTAAGTGGTTGCTGCGGCCCATAGACATCTACATCTATGCTCTATTATAAGTCAAAATGTAGATGCGTTGTCACCCGTGAGGACTAAGATGGAATGCCTCATTTCCAGTAAAAAGGGCCTCCGGCCACCTGCACTCACCAAGCGAAACGCAGAGGTAAACCTCTACTTCACGCTGGTTTTCTGTGAGGTCGTGGTACCACCCCGGTTCGAGCCGGCCCATCCGTGTGACAGCAAAAGCTGCCGCGTGGTTCTACCACTGTTAAAACTCCTGCATGTCTTACCAGGTCGTCACTCCATATAGTGGGGGTTCGACCTACACTACGCCTACCGATACGAGGCTGGCACTCGAGAACCTTTTCTCCCCATCGGTTGTTGGTTCTTCGAACTATATGGCCGGCCCATTGCCACTTCAACTTACTAATCTGTTGGACTATGGCGGTCACTCTAGTTCTACTGCGGCTATCCTCATTACTAAATTTATCACGCAGAGAAACTCCGACCATAGCCCTCTCCATAGCTCACTGGGCGACCTTGAGCTTCCTCATCCGGCTAGCAGTGAAGGACCACGTCTCAGTTCCATAGGTCATCACTGGCAACATGCACAGGTTGTACAGTCTCGTTTTCAAGTTTTGAGGTATATCTGACGAGAAGATGTGCCGTAATTTGAGTTGAATCCGTCGACTGATCTCTCGGTCGTAGTTGAACTTACTTAGTCGGACTATTTGGCCCAGGTAAACATACTCATCAAAAACTTCGAGCATAGTGCAACCAACAACTACCGGCATAGGTGTGACATGGACGTTATACATGATCTTCGTTTTGTCCATGTTCATCTTAAGACCTATCAATTGGGAGGCACTACTGAGGTCATTGAGCATAGTGCTTAGGTCCTCCAGCGATTCTGCCATAAGGACTATATCGTCGGCAAATCGAAGGAGAATGACGTATTCGCCGTTGATGTTAATACCGTATCCCTTCCAGTCTAGAAGCTTAAAAAATCTTCCACTGCAGCGGCGAAGATTTCGGGGATATAACGTCACCCTATCATACACCTCTCTGCGGTTGGATAGATTTCGTACTCTGGTTCTGTACTCGGATAGCCATGGTAGCTGCACTAAACAAACACTTTAGCACTTCGATATACCGACAGTCAACTTGGCACCGCTGAAGGGACTGCAGTACCGCCCAAATTTCGACGGAATCAAAGGCTTTCTCATAGTCCACATACGCTAGACATAGTGGCAAATTGTATTCGTCGGACTTCTGTACAATTTTCCGAAGGATATGTATGTGGTCTATGGTGTTAAACCTTTTCGGAAACTGACTTGTTCGGGAGGCTGGAAGTCGTCGAGTCTGCATGCGAGACGATTCGTAATGACTCTCGAAAACAGCACGTAGACGCGGCTCAGAAGGGAAATCGGTCTGTAGTTCTTGTTGTTGTGATATTTGCACAATTTTTTGCACCATGAAAAAATTTTCGTGGATATTAAGAGGTTCGAAAAAGTTATAAAGTATAGCAACATCGCCTCAACGTTAAGGCAGTAACCATAGGTCTTAGTTGTATGTGAAACCGATAATGGTGAATGTATTAATAGTTTTGCTGGAAAGGGTTTTTCAAAAAAAGTAGCAGAAAAAGCTGCATAAATAAACACACTTGTAGTAAGAAGTCATACTTCTACATTACTATCATTGTGGTAGAGCCATGCTGCAGCTATTAGTAGTACCTATAGTTGTAGCACGAATGGGTCGGCTCGACCGCGGAAGGACCACGCTCTCACAGAATACCAACGTAAAATAGCAGCTTAACGCTGTTGTGTTTCGTATGGTGAGTGTAAAGAACCGGAGACCCGTTTTACTGAAAACGAGGCATTCCATCTTAGTCCTCACGGGTGACAACGCATCTGTATTTTGATTCATAATCGAAGACAGATGTAGATGTCTATGGGCCACAGTAAGCACTTACCATCAGGTGGACTGTGTGCTCGTTTGTCACCTTTATCCTATAATAAAAAACTCTTTAGAGATGAATAAATATAACTAAAGGGATTAATCGTATAATTGTATTAATACCTGAGTCATTTTATCTTTCTTGCCTTCCCAGCTAAGTCGCTCGTCGTAGTAGGGATCTTGGTGAGTGCCAATGAAGATCGGTTCCCAGTGTACATACTTGCCTCGACGCTTTCCAACGTGAAATACGTCCATTTCTGCAAATTATACACAACTTTTATAAATTACATGTTGTTTAGTATAGTACATAATACGTAATGCATTTAAATATTATTAAGTTACCGTTGCCGTTATAGTCTATTAAATACCACTGCTGAACATTAGCCTCCTCCATAAGATAACCTCATTTCTTTTTTGTGTAGAATATGGGCCACAAACAAGCACACGCACACACTGTGGCCCATAGATATCTACATCTATCCTCGATTTTGAATCAAAAGGTAAACGTGTTGCCACCCCTGAGGACTAAGATGGAATGCCTCGTTTTCATTTAAAAGGGTCTCCGGTTCTCTACACTCACCATACGAAACATTTCAACATTAAGCTTCTATTTTACGCTGATTATCTGTGAGAGCGTAGACCTACCCCGGTCGAGCCGACCCATTAGTGCTACAACCACAATATAGCTGCAGCATGGCTCTACCACGGAGGCTCAAAAAGGGGGATATTTGCCATTGTTGCTACGCTTAGCAAGCGCGTTGGCCACCGCAGTTTTTTTTTAATTTTTAGTCGTCATTAGGAAGACGCAGCAAAATTAATTTAGAGCACATAAAAGAATAAAAAAATTCGGGTAAAAGAATTTAAACACGTACGTAAACAATAATTATTTTTATATATTTTTTTTTTAGATAACTATTTGCCAACTCTATAAAAATATTTAAAATGGTCGATGTTACTTTAAAGTTTGCTAGCTTTTTCACCGTAAGTGTGTTTGTAATTTGTAAAGATGTTCCATTCTGTATATGAAAGATTTTGCATATTGGCGTAAAAGTGTGTGCCGAACGTCTAGAAAACGCGAGTGTGGTGAGGTCGTTGAACCATAATACACAATTAGAATGCCCCATACAATTGCTATGGTTTGCTCCAGCCATTGGCATAAATAACTCACGATGCTAACTGCACAAAATTAATTACTGTTGCATCGTAATTGCCAACGATATACATTGATGGCCCACGTCATAATCGTGAAAATGTATCAGTCGCAACCTGTACAACGTTTCATGCATTCTTATTAAAGGTTTTAAGCTTTACGGGTCATTCAAGAATAATGGCATAAATAGAATTAATTTAAATCGTAGACCATACGTGGTAGAGACATGCTGCAGCTATTAGTAGTATAGTTGTAGCACGAATGGGTCGGCTCGACCGGGGAATGACCACGCTCTCACAGAATACCAGCGTAAAATAGCAACTTGATGCAGCTGTGTTTCGTATGGTCAGTGTAGAGAACCGGAGATCCTTTTTACTGGAAACGAGGCATTCCATCTTAGGTCTCACGGGTGACAACGCATCTGCATTTTGATTCGTAATCGAAGATAGATGTAGAATGTCTATGGGCCACAGTAACCACTTACCATCAGGTGGACTGTGTGCTCGTTTGTGACCATTATCCTATGAAAAAAACCAACAAAGAAATGCATCTAAATCATTTGCAACCAAAAACATTGTTAAAAGTGCATATGTGTGAGTATACAGTGGACGTTTACGGGTTGTTAAAGAACGAAACAAAAAATATTATGTCCAGAAGTCATTTGTGGTTTGATCAGAGATATAATATATATTAAAAGTAATATGTAATAGTTTTAATTACATTAAAAAAAATTGATAGCTATAAACAGTTAATTGCAATTTAAGAACTGCATTACCGTATACTCGGCGACAAAAGAAAACATCTTGAGGAAATCTGTGTCTGAGATTTAATAAAAACTAGAGGAAATTTTGTGAAGACCGTCTACACACATTGGGGTAGCTTTTTTTCTGATTCGTAAACATTCTCACTACCTATATAAATATAATAAACTGTGGTTAGTATTATTTCATATATCTTTATTATTTCATATTTGAATATAGCCAAAAAGTATTTTCTCGGCGTAGAATTTAAAGCCATACATACAACAAGCCAGCCGTACAATCGTCATATTTGGTGTTCCGGTCTATGGTTCAGACCATAGACCGGTTCAGTAAAACATCAAATATAAAAACTGTATTGAATTCAATGTTTCATTTGTAGATTTATTATCGTTCAAAAACTTTTTATTTTCAGCGACTATCCGAACATATTTTGGTAATCCATAAATTCGTAAAACAACTACGTTTGCATTTGGCTGATTTTTAAATAACCTACAACCAATATTAAAAAAAAACCATATCAAACCATGGAATCTCAGTCGCCTCAAATTTCCCGAGTGCCAGACCTAACCAGGATTATCATGTAAAAATGTATTTGTATGAAATATAAAATTTTTATAATAAATTATTAGTGTCAAGTCACTCAGGTCATGAGATTTTTTTGTGTTCGAAAGGATGTGGGGTAGTGGGCACTCACGTTATAATTGTTTCGTTATAGAACTGGAAAATTATGTATAAATTATTTTATTAATTATTTTGATCGAACTAAATGCCCGCCGTAACAGTAACACTTAAAATTGAAATTGTGACAGTTTCCGTTTTTTTTTATCTACGTTCTCCTGATATTCGAAGATCCTAAACAAGTGAAATTTTCATCATATTCTTGCATTGTTATCCAAATTTTAGCTACATAGTACATGAGGGTAATATGGTCATCCGGTTAATATGGTCACTTTCTTATAACTCAAAAACTACAGCCTTATTTGCACAGATGGCTATGTGATACGATATCTATTCATCAGTCATTCAAATAATAAAGGGTCAAAACGGTGCAGCTTGATGGAAGCCATTTCAACAGTTGATATTACAGTAAATATTTTAGGCGATTTTAGTATTGTCTAGTGTAGTTAGTTTATTTAAAGTGGAATTTTCGAAATGTTCCTAATTATTACCAAAGCTTGTTTGCAATTTTTTCTCAATATATTAATTATATTATACGACTTTGTATTTTCGTCTCAGTCCTCCTCCTAGTTTTGGTTATACATGGCGCCAAAGCTTAAGGTGACCGTATTACCCGCACACACCTTATTCAAAATTTCAACTTTCCAGCTCATCGGGAAGTTAGTTTAAAATCAATTACTAAAGTCCACCCAGAGCAATAGACGAACAAGAGAGTGACTTAATAAAAACGTGGTAAAATCTTTACAAGTACAATTGCTTGAGAAGTTACTCTGAATTTTATGTTGATCGTTAGTACTTATTCCAGACGGCTCCATGATTTAGAAGGCATTAAGCCACTGTTCCAGGATCTTGCTACTAAATCGTAGTCATTAAGTCGGGTTGATGGCCGTATGGAAGCCTTGATTAGTCCGATGAATGAGCTAGTTTATCGTTGGAGGGTATCCATTAAAGGCTTAACTTTTATAGCTAACCTGATAAAAGCTAACCCATTTGATTACGGGTGTAACGATTTTATAATTAACGTAGATGTTTTAAGCTTCCTTTATTTATTTTTTATTTTATCTTGTGGATGGCAAATCTGTGATATAAATTTGCAAATGTTTGTAATGATTATAAGTGATGGAAATTAAAAAATGATTAATTAGCTAAAGAAATTGATTTGCGCTTTAGTAAGTCGATCATATATCCATTTTGTAATAACAAGAAGTTTCTTTCGGTTCTACTTGACGAATTATTATCATATGTATTAAATACGAAAGTGCAAAGGCTTCATTGCATTGGGACCATTATTCTTTACTTTTTATAAACTTTTTTTAAATAAAATGCGTAAAACTCCATATTTAGGTAAGTTTTGTTGTATAAGGACGCTCAAGGTCGCTCAGCGTACTATGGAGAGGGCTATGCTAGGAGTTTCTCTGCGTGATAAACTTAGAAATGAGGATATCCGCAGTAGAACCAGAGTGACCGACATAGCCCAACGGATTAGTAAGCTGAAGTGGCAATGGGCCAGCCATATAGCTCGAAGAACTGACAACCGATGGGGAAACAAGGTTCTGGAGTGGCAGCCTCTTACCGATAGGCGAATGACCGTGCTTTGTGGCATTCCTTGACTGATAGGCCTATATCCAGCAGTGGGCTTGTGAAGGGTTGTAATGGTGATGATAATGTTGTAAAATATTAGCTTAAATATTGTCGTTTGATTTTCTAATACGCATACGGCGGGACCCGATATAGAAGTCTTCGGATGTTTTTAAGAATTACGTGAAGTAAGGCAATCTGTAAGGAATCGTTACATCCGTCACGACTTCATGCGCTTTTTGCAATAGATTTTTAAGGCTATATGTACATATCTAAACAGTTACTTACGGTTAGTTTCAGGTGCGTTCATCCATTGTTGGCCTTGTGGTATGTTGTGACAATTAGGGCATACGTATTTATGGAATGGTATCGCCGTCTTTTTCGCCAGCATCGCCTGTAATTCGGTTTTAGTAGAGGGGACCTGTAAAGCAAGAATTAGATAAGACGACATATAAAAATTAGTTTTATTCAGTTTAAATTTTAATTAATCTTTATTATAAATTGAGAGCATCTTATGTTTTAATTATAAAAACACCGTGTACCGTATTGTTTATTGTCTTAGATATTTATCAGACGGAATATAGAGGATAAATAATAAATTATTTACATAATACTTATTTTTATCTACAATATTAAAAACGATGATAATAATAATAAAAAAACTAAAACTAGAAACTTAATTATCACATAGTCCTACTCCCCGCGGTATCGTGCCAAGAACGCTGGCTGCGTTTCCCCGCTGTATGGCTATACTTAGCCTTTGAGCGAGGAAAGAACCAGCCCTCTTATCACCAGCAGCAACGACCAGCCGCGGATGGACTTCCTTTAGGAACTTCACCGCACGTGGACCCCACGGACCGATAGTCTTTTTTTTATATGATAAGGGTGACAAACGAGCACACAGTCCACCTGATGGTAAGTGGTTGCTGCGGCCCATAGACATCTACATCTATTCTCTATTACAAATCAAAATGTAGATGCGTTGTCACCCGTGAGGACTATGATGGAATGCCTCATTTCCAGTAAAAAGGGCCTCCGGCCACCTGCACTCACCAACCGAACCGCAGAGGTAAACCTCTACTTCACGCTGGTTTTCTGTGAGGTCGTGGTACCACCCCAGTTCGAGCCGGCCCATCCGTGCGACAGCAAAAGCTGCCGCGTGGCTCTACCACTGTTAAAATGTAGTCTCTACAGCAAATGGCACAAATATGTAGTCATCTCAGTTCAGCTGCCTCTGATGCCGCCCCGGCTCTAAACGAGGTACCCTTGAGATGAGAGGCCGCCAGAGTGTCTACGTAAGTAGCATAACACACTAGGGCTTTACCTCTCTCCCAAGAGACTAATGTCATACCGTCGGGTCTTTTGCCATCGTCTCTAAATATTCCCCAAGGCTCTAAAACCGAGAGAATATTTATAGAGACAAGAGCCCTTCGGATGACATCGTTCAAAGAACCGTGTTGTGAAAACCTACCAGCGCCTTTCTTACATGAAAGTCCGTGGCGCCCGAACTTGTCGACGCTGCTACCACAGGGGCATTGATGGGATTGACAAATCGCCGCTCCTAATCGGATTCCTACGGCAATGCGCAAGCTTTCCCCATCAAGTAATGTGCCGAGATTACTTGATGTATTGGCTTTGATTGGAAAACAGCAGTTAATAAATCTAAGGGAATTCATTGCTTGGACCAAAAGGTCCAAGTCCAAGTTAAATAAGTACATATTATTATATAAAATAGTAAATTTGACAAATAGGGCAAACAATAGTTTGAGACATGAGTGTAAATCATAAAGTCCGCGAGCACGAATAACTCTCTATTTATTTTTATTTTGTATTTTATTTTCGCGTACAACGTTAAAATTAACACAAGTTATTAAAAAGCCAAATTAATTGAAAGACACGAACACAGAAAAACTTAGGTAGGTACGTACTTTGTAAAGATTAACTCATACCTACGTGTTCTCAAAATATAACATTATAAATATAATATCATGATTCTATAATAATATAAATATATTACCTATATAAATATATAATTTTAGGGTTGTTTACTAGATGCATTATTTCTAATTTTATTTATTACCGTTGTCTCCCAAGGATGACCGGCAAATGATGCCGTGTTATTGCATTATGCCTGCCCAATGTATACTATATTTTAAAGTGTTTATATTTAGGAATAAACATATAAATTAATACGTATGAATACAATTTAAAAAATAATATGGGTTTTTAAAACATAATATATCGATCACTTACTTGAACTTTTGCGTCAACTTCAAATATGCTTATAGGGAAGACCCTTGGTTTAGTGGAAGTGTTTAAAGGTTTAGCGTTTCTAGCGATCATATTGAGAAATCGGGGAATGAGATTCGGGCTTGGATACAATTCTATGTCTGATGGGAGAATGAAGTGTGTCAAGGCAGAGTCTCGAGCTATGTTCCTTGCAACATTCACTGGGTACAGTAGGTTTTTGGCCTTCATGTAAGTTGTGGATGCGTTGACGTAGTACGGCGGCTGGGTTGTGCAGTTGTATGGTGTCAGAAGAAAGGTTTCGGGATCAGGAATCTAAAAATCACAAAAAAAAATTATAAATACACTATTTATTATTGATGCATGGTAATTATGTTAAATAATAAAATTATATAAATTGACAAATTTATTTAAAATAAAAATAGAGGAATTGTTTTTATAAAAAATTGGGCAATGTTTCTTTTGTTGATGATTGTTTGTAGTTTAACAAAAAGCGGGAATGTGAAGAAAGTTGTAAAGGCAGAAAATCGTACCTTGCTGGGTATGTGTTTGTTTGAGAAGAAAACATGAAACGTGACGTATTGACGGATGAGATCGTTGCCAAGGCAGTCGCGGAGGTAGCGAATGCTGTTCACAGTAGGAGCTAAATCAGCACCGGGGGCATGAATCGCCAAACTCACTGGAGCCATCCATCTGTAGACAAAAGCGAAATTATAACAACATAATTTAACTTAATTAAAGGAGCTTCGTTAATTTCATCGATACACCTCAGCGTTCAGGGAACACCGTCGCGTGACTAACTTAGTTTACGTTTATGTCACAAGTTTATGGGATATCGTTGAGATTGATGTAATTCTAACACGCATTGCTCAAATTCTCACTCAGTACGAACAGTGGGCACTCTCTTGATCAATCAACCATGGCAGGCATGATAAGTGTAAGGTGCTAACTGATAACCGTGGCAGGTCATGATAAGTGTAAGGTAATAAGTGTAACTCGTGATAAGTGAATGTACGGAAGCACACCAAGTTTGATTAATTGTAATTTTAAGTTATTCACCACGTACCCGGCGGCGAAGGAAATCGTCATATAAAACCTGTATGTCTGGAAAATTATTTTAACAATACAGTCATGAAATCCTATTAATATCCACTGCTGATTATAGACCTCGTCCATAAGTTGTTTCATATTTGCCGTAGTTGGGCCGCTTGGTAGACGGGTCGGTAACCAGAATCTTTTTTTAATTGTTCTAGTTGATAATATTAATTTCTATCTTCTGTTTCATTTTTATTCGTCGCCTTTTACGACACCCACGGGATGTTATGGGGTAGTTGACTTTCTTACGTCGTCACTACCGGCTAAGTGTCCACACACGTTGGGGCAGTGTAGCTGAGCCTTCTATAATAAAAAAATGCACTCAGAAATAGGAGGAGGTCCGTGGCAAGTTCAATATAATAGTAGAGCCATTCTGCAGCGAATTTATGGCTGCAACGCGATTGGATCGGCTTGACCGGACGTGAAATAGCAGCATAATGATGCTGTGTTTCGTATGGTGAGTGCCGAGAACTGGAGAATCATTTCATTGGTAACATCAAGGATAAAAGCGCATGCAAATTCTAATTTTAATTAGATATAGGTGTGTATGGGCCACAGCATGCATTACCATGAGTTAGACTATGGTGATTGTTTGTCATCCTAATATAAAACAAGGTTTTGAAATTAGCGGAAATAAAAAGTAATAATTTAAAATTAAAAATTTTGTACAGCCGACTTCAATATAAACGACTTCAATATAGGTTATTTAAGAATAACTCAATAACCATTGGTCCGACCTTGATTAAATTCATATGGGACCACACGAGAACTATCAGCTTTCATATAAAAAAAGAATCATAGAAATCGGTTTGCCCAGTACAAAGTTATGAGGTAACACACATAAAAAAAAACATACACTCGAATTGAGTACCGTCTCCTTTTTGGAAGTCGGCAGAAAAAGAAAAAAATGTTTTTTTTCTTATACATTATCTAACAATCACCCCTTCATATCGTCTTTGTTTTGTTTTACAAAGCGGGTTCCTAGCAACTAACCGCCTTTGATGTATTAACATGTAGATAGAGTACAAAAGAAAAAAATGTGCGTGCCGGTTTGCTATGGGGTCATGAATTTCACAGTTGTTCTCACTTTAAATTTTGTTAGCAATATTATTTACGCTCCACTTTACGTTTTGGGCCCGACGTCTGCGTTAAAGAGGCCATCGTATGTCCGGTCGATTCGACTAGCGGTTGTGTGAATATTTCCTAACATGCAATAAACAAAAACTGCAAGCAAAGATTACGTCGTATGTATATTTGCAAGTTTGTGTATGCATTGCTTTATTACCGTCGTCAATGTAATTGTACAGTTGGCAAATTACGAAAGCGCACGTATTTAAATAAATTATCGTGTCGCAGCATTATGTTACTTTTTACGTGGTACTTTTTACATGCTACAGCTATATTAATAGTATAGTAGTAGCACGAATAGGTCGGCTTGACAGGGGATGACTTAGTAGTAGCTTAATGCTGCTGTGTTTCGTATGGTGAGTGTAGAGAACCGGAGACCCTTTTTACTGGAAAAGAGGCATTCCATCTAGGTCCTCACTCACGGCTGACAACACAAACTGCATTTTATTCGCAAACGAGGACAGATGTAGATGTCTACGGGTCAACTGCAACCACTTACCATCAGGTGGATTGGTGCTCGCTTATCACTCTTATCCTATAAAAAAAATATTAATAATAATTTCCTAAGCTTCTCATACTAAACTTTATTTATAGTATTTTAAAGTTTTTAAAAAAGGTTTTACCACAAGCAATTAAAGAAAATAACGATCCATTACTAGATTATTCACGAATTAAGGAAAAACCTTGTAAAGGTAGTAAAACATCGTGATTTGTATGAGTATACAGTTGGAAATAAATCACCCTATTTTACGTTTTACTTGGTTGCTTCTTTTAAACGATAAAAAGCACCTAAAGTAAATCGAAGAGAATAGAATAATTTTTTATTCAATAGATTACATGTATGTAATTGTAACTTTTTTACTCTACCACTGGTTCAGAAACCCAACGGGAGTTTTTTTAATTTGTAAAGTTATACTTCTGGTTAGTGGGCACAGGCATGGTCTCATTTCTGAGGGGATTATGGAGCAATTAATCCGCCGCGCTGGTCCACTACCTGTTAGCGGATCTCAGATGTCTTTTTTTCATCACCGCGAAGCACTTGGTAAATAATCTCCTAAAATAGCGATTAAATTTTTTATTGATGCTGGTGGGGATCGAACTTGAGTTGTTCGTGTATTGTGAAATTTACGACGAGTGAGTTACCACGGCTTTTTAGCTCCCTCGGTTCTTTCTTAAAGGTGTACTATTTAATAATGGATTTGGCAATCACAAGACCTTAAAATCTGAGTAAAAAGAACATAACTTCAATATTGCAAAAACAATGGAAAGGTGGTAAAACTCCTTTCCTACCACTGATAGGTATCCGTCTAGGTAGGTACCACCGTCATACCTTTTCTGTGTTCCCGTGAAGCAGTACTCATTACTGTTTAGCGGCAGTCTTAAGGGTTTCACAGTTAGTATAATTACAACACAGCCTGTATTCCATCTTAGTCCAAAGAAGTGACAACGCAACTGTAGTCTATTTTTTTTTTGTTTGAAGTTTGTTGTCGGTGTGCATGGGTTGCAGTATCGACTTGTCATTAGATGAACCATCAGCTCGTTTGTTACTACTGTTTAACAAATAAGGGTAACTTATATAAACAGGATAAATACTTAGTATATTTATTTCGTTTTTTATCGTTTCTATCGTTTGTGCAGACGCGCCATTTTGCTTAGTATTTGAAGGGTGTTGAGGGTGGCAAAAGCTGTTAGATCAATATTGCGCACCTTTATTTGTAAGTTGTTCCTTCCTAGCCACTCCCTTACCGTCTGTACTAAATTAACGATGTCTAGGTACTTCTCATCCAGTTTGTGTAATACAAGTTTTTGACTTAATAGATTATTTTTTATTTATTTATTTTATTAGGACTACCAACAGAAATAACAATAGTATTTTTGTACGTGGTAAAGCCATACCGCAGCTATATTAATAGTATAGTTGTAGCACGAATGGGTCGGCTCGACCGGGGAAGGAATACGCTCTCACAGAATACCAGCGTAAAATAGCAGCTTAACACTGCTGTGTTTCGTATGATGAGTGTAGAGAACCGGCGACCCTTTTTACTGGAAAAGAGGCATTCCATCTTAGTTCTCACGGGTGACAACGCATCTGCATTTTGATTCGTGATCGTAAAATGATGTAGATGTCTCTGGGCCACAGTAACCACTTAGCATCAAGTGACTGTGTGCTCGTTTGTCACCCTTATCCTATAAAAAAATACAGTCCACCTCCTCTAAAGTGGAAACTGTGGCCCATTAACGTTTATCTATCCTTGATTAAGAAACCAAATGCAGATGCGTAGTCACCACTGAGGACTAAGACGGAATACCTCGTTCCCAGTTGTCTACACTCACCATACGAAACACAGTACCATTAAGTTGATATTTTTACGCTGGTACTCTGTGAGAACGTGGTCTTTTCCACATTGAGCCGACCCATTCATGCTACAGCTATAAAAAAAATGCAGCATGGCTCTACGAGTATAGAAAGGTGTTGTAGATACCATTTTTTTTATTTTGTATGTAAACAATAAATTACAATAACAGTTAGTTGGTTTAATTTTCACTGCCACTAAACCCAGTATATATATATCTGTGAATCAAACTATGTCCGTGATATGGCTAACCTTAAAAGTTATGAGAGGTTAATCACAATGAGTTCACACGGGCGTGCGTTAGCAACCCGCTTGGCACCCGTGAGATCGATTGTAAAGTCAACATAAGGCTAGACGTGTTTGTAAAGGGTCGAGCCCTCGACGTTGTGCTTATACTGCTGTTAGTAGTGCCGGGCCTAGTAGGGACGAAACGATCGATGTTTTATCGGCAGCTCGAGCACTGAGTAATTAATCATATTAATTCTTCTGGGTGGTTAAGAATATGAAAATAAAAATATCCACTTAAATAAAGGGATATAAATGAAATTAGCTTATGCGTATTTTTTTAGTAATTTATTAATATTAATTTACTCGTATTATTAAAAAGTTGTATTATAACAACACACACACAACGTGTGTGTTCATTCACTAACCGCTACGAGGTTGCCATATGGCCGGTCTATTGCTACTTTAACTTAATAATCCGATTATTCTGTTTCTACTGCGGATATCGTCATTACGAAGTTTATCACGCAGAGGAACCCGAGCACATTCCTTTTCATAGCTCGCTGAGCGACCTTGAGCTATCTCATACG
This sequence comes from Parnassius glacialis, assembly GCA_033319125.1. Lineage (NCBI taxonomy): Eukaryota > Metazoa > Arthropoda > Insecta > Lepidoptera > Papilionidae > Parnassius > Parnassius glacialis. The sequence continues at coordinate 18,049,701 of JAVANC010000001.1, read as the reverse complement.
GTTAGCAGTAAAGGACCACGTCTCAGATCCATATGTCATCATTGGCAACACGCACTGGTTGTACCATATTTTTTCAAGTTTTGAGTTATGTGTGACGAGGTGTGTCGTAATTTCTTTAGCGCTGCCCAATCGAGTTTGAACCGTCGATTGACCTTTCGTCGAAATTATACATACCTAGACGTACAATTATCCTAGGTAAACATACCGTCAACAACGTAGAGCGTAGAGCTCGTAACATATGTCGGCATAGGTCATTCATTTTAAGAACTTTCCGTTGGGAGGCACTATTGAAGTCATTAAGCAGTGCTGAGGTCCTTTAGCGATTCTGCCATGAGTATATCGTCGGCAAATCGAAGATAAGTAACGTACTTGATATTTACGTTACTATGATTTTCTGTCCAGTAGCTTGAAGATTAGCAGTAGTGAAGAGTTTCTAACATATAATGACACCCCGTCTTATTCTTCTCTGCTGTTGAATATTTACGGACTCTGGTTCTGTACTCGGATAGTTATCGTAGCCCTATGGTACAAACAGTGCAGTACTTCAGCACTTCGACCTATCGACAGTTGACTTGGCACTGTTGAAGGAAGTCGATAGATGCAAGTGGCTTAAACCGTGCTTTGCCTGGCCTATTTTCAGCAGTGAACTAGTAATAATGATGATGATGACGACGAGGATGATAGAGACATAGATAGAAATGAAGATATTTCTACAATGTTTACTGAAAAACAAATTTTGCTTAACCAAAAATTTAATTTAATAATTATAGCATCGTGGTTCGATAATACTGTACTTTAATCAGCACAACACTAGTTGCACTATTTCACATTGTTTTATGTAGGCAAAACATTCCAACAGTATGTAGGAATACTTAAGTAATTAGAGAGTATTTTGTAGCTTGTTCGTTATTACAAAGTTAAAATTTTACAGGTTCTGCATTTACTTTGACGTTAGTTTTGTTTTATATCTTATTTTTTTTCGAAAAAAGAATTATAAATTGCGTTTGTTTAACACTAATTCTTCAATATCTCATGAATCTATAATAATGTATAGAGTGTTGATATAAAATAAAATATCTTAAGAATAACTTTAAAAAAAATTAATCCTAATTTGTTTTGGTATTATTTCATTCAAGTATTCACGATAGTAAATATTTGTTTCTCTTTGCAATTGGAAACGTGTAAGTCTGGGATTTCGTGCCATAAATATTTATGTTGTTTACATCGAGAAATGTATTTTAACGGCAAAAGCAACGTACGGTTTAAGAGCATAACGTTTTTGCGCGTCTCGGCGTCTAAATTGAACAATTGAATGACTGGATGATTTCACTCGTGGACGATTCAAGAATGTACGCTCGCTATCTCCCCCGCCTTCATTGTTTCCTGTGCTCTTTCGGTTATAAAAAACAAAGGCCCGAGTGGTGAGCGTTCGGCGGTGCGTGTGGCGGAGCGTGTTGCCGAGCGGTACTTTCGATATATATTTAGAGCGGCCGCCACTTATTCATTACGCCCTATCTAAAGTCTATTGGTAAACAGAGGTCTCCCCTAGCCTTATAATCAATTTGCAATACTAGCCACACTTCTTACGTGGTAGAGTCATGCTGTAGCTATATTAGTAGTAGGTATAGTTGTAGCACGAATGGGTCGGCTCGACCGGGGAAGGACCACGCTCTCACAGAATACCAACGTAAAATAGGTGAGTGTAGAGAATCGGAGACCCTTTTTAGGGTTCCGTACCGAAATGGCAAAAACGGAAGCCTTATGGATTCGTCATGTCTGTTTGTCTGTCTGTCCGTCCGTATGTCACAGCCACTTTTTTCCGAAACTATAAAAACTATGCTGTTGAAACTTGGTAAGTAGATGTATTCTGTGAACCGCATTAATTTTTTCACACAAAAATAGAAAAAAAAATTTAGGGGGTTCCTCACACTTGAACTGAAACTCAAAATTTTTTTCATCACACCCATACGTGTGGGGTATCTATGGATAGGTCTTCAAAAATAATACTGAGGTTTCTTATATCATTTTTTTCTAAACTGAATAGTTTGCGCGAGAGACACTTCCAAAGTGTTAAAATGTGTGTCCTCCCCTGTAACTTCTAAAATAAGAGAATGATAAAATTAAAAAAATATATGATGTACATTACCATGTAAACTTCCACCGAAAATTGGTTTGAATGAGATCTATTGAGTAATTTTTTTTAATACGTCATAAATCGTAAATTATGTTACTTGCTGTTACGGAACCCTTCATGGGCGAGTCCGACTCGCACTTGGCCTCTTTTTATTACTGGAAACGAGGTATTCCATTTTAGTCTACACAGGTGACAACGCATCTGCGTTGTGATTCGTAATCGAGAATAGATATAGATGTCTATGGGCCGCAACAACCACTTACCATCAGGTGGACTATGTTCTCGTTTGTCACCCTTATCCTATAAAAAAAAACTTGGCAGGCGGGTTGGCAACAGCGGTTTTTTATTATATTAAGTTGTCATCAGGAAGATGCTTACTGCTTATCTCCTGTTTCATTTCCATCTGACGATCTGTTGCGACAACCACAGGATGACATTGAGTAGTGGATTTCCTTAGTCCGCAAATACGACCGCCACTAAGGCCGCCTTACCCCGATGCACGCTCGTCACTCAGTATAGATTCGTAGTGTTGGATAGTTTTATGTTGCACATTTACATTGCATACTAGCACATGGTAGCGCCAGGCTGCAGCTTTACTGTGGTTGTAGCACGAATGGGTCCGCTCGTCCGGGGTTCTACATACTCAGTGCTAGTAACAGTAGCTCCACGATCAAGATCGTGAAACAATATCTACTTCTTGACTATCCCAGATAAGAGAGCCCATGATTTTATCGGAGAAAATACTCCACTTGTATTCTTAAAAGTTGGAAATATATATTACAATATATATAAATATTTTACAAGTCATAGACTTTTATTTTGTTTCTAACTTTTGTTACAAAATCTTATTACAGCAGTTCTAAAATGCCTTCCAAAATATTCAAACTGATTTGTTTCCGCGCACCGGTAACCGTTCTCTGTGTATCCCACTCGCGGATACTTTTTTCAACCCCAAGCATTCATGTTCAAGGAAGTTTTTATTCAACTCATTCATTGAATACCTATCAGGAGTACACTGCTGAACAAAGAGTTTTTTCAGCAGTGTACTTCTGATAGGTATACTTTGCGTTTTTTTATTACTGTTACAGCAAACACCCACACCCAAGAAATGAATTATATCGTAATTTCCCCATTTTAGAATATCGTTTATAGGTTGACTCATTTGATTGACCTACACACACGTATCATGCAGCAACGAAACGACCTATGCACAGACGTGTAGTCTGGAGCGGAAGGGCTACTCGCAGCGAGTACCCTGTCACACACAGCGAATTCTCGCAGTGAGTGCTCATTCGTAGAGAGTAAAATTGAACATGTTCAATTCGCAGCGAATGAATCTATTCACTTAATCTCATGGCTGTTAGACGGGAGATGAAGCTACATTCTTCAACAGACTTGACAGCATACAGGCAACTGAACAGACAGATCTCCAAATGCATGCGGCGGGACTTACGCAACTTCAATACAGCTCGTATTGAAGAAGCGATCGAGCGGAACCAAGGCTCCAAAGTCTTTGCCAGAGATCTGTCTGCCAGAAAGAGCCAACTGTCAAAGCTGAAGACAGAGTGTGGCAGCATCGTTTCCGGGACACCTGAGATTTTGAGTGAGATTGAGAGGTTCTATGGGCAGCTGTACACGTCATCGTTGGAGCCACACGCAAGTGTGAGTAACGATCCAAGAGCGAGTCTCATCCGACACTATTCCGAAGATATCCCGGACGTCAGTCTGAGCGAGATTAGAATGGCTCTCCAGCACCTTAAAAATGGGTAAGGCCCCAGGCGAGGAAATTACATGAATGAATTACAGCGGAGCTTCTGAAAGCGGGTGGAAGGCCGGTACTTGAAGTCCTTCAGAAGCTATTTAATTCCGTCCTCCATGGTGGCATTACACCGGAGGCGTGGAGCAGAAGTACGGTGGTCTTGTTCTTCAAGAAAGGTGACAATGCTCTCTTGAAGAACTACGGACCGATTTCTGTTCTGTTGTGTGCTGTTTTCGAGAGTCATTACTAATCGTCTCGCACGCAGACTTGACGACTTCCAGCCTCCCGAACAAGCCGGTTTCCGAAAGGGCTTTAGCACCATAGACCACATACATACCCTTCGGCAAATTGTACAGAAGTCTGAAGAGTACAATTTGCCACTATGTCTGGCGTATGTGGACTATGAGAAAGCCTTTGATTCCGTCGAAATTTGGGCGGTGCTGCAGTCCCTTCAGCGGTGCCAAGTTGACTGTCGGTATATCGAAGTGCTGAAGTGTTTGTACAGTAGAGCTACGATGGCTATCCGAGTACAGAACCAGAGTACGAAACCTATACAATTGCAGAGAGGTGTAAGACAGGGTGACGTCATATCCCCGAAACTCTTCACCGCTGTATTGGAAAACGTTTTCAAGCTTCTGGACTGGAAAGGATACGGTATCAACATCAATGGCGAGTACATCACTCACCTTCGATTTGCCGACGATATAGTCCTTATGGCACAATCGCTGGAGGAACTAAGCACTATGCTCACTGACCTCAATAGTGTCTCCCAACGGATAGGTCTTAAGATGAACATGGACAAAACAAAGATTATGTTTAATGTCCATGTCACACCTATGCCGGTAGTTGTTGGGAGCACTAAGCTCGAAGTTGTTGACGAGTATGTTTACCTGGGACAAATAGTCCGACTAGGTAAGTCCAACTTCGACCGAGAGGTCAATCGACGGATTCAACTCGGCTGGGCAGCGTTCGGGAAGCTACGACACATCTTCTCGTCAGACATACCTCAAAACCTTAAAACGAAATTGTACAACCAGTGCGTGTTGCCAGTGATGACTTACGAAACTGAGACATGGTCCTTCACAGCTGGCCGTATGAGGAAGCTCAAGGTCGCTCAGCGAGCTATGGAGAGGGCTATGCTCGGAGTTTCTCTGCGTGATAAACTTAGGAATGAGGATATCTGCAGTAGAACTAGAGTAACCGACATAGCCCAACGGATTAGTAAGCTGAAGTGGCAGTGGGCCGGCCATATAGCTCGAAGAACCAACAACCGATGGGGAAGAAAGGTTCTCAAGTGGCAGCCTCGTACCAGTAGGCGAAGTGTAGGGCGACCCCCCACGAGATGGAGTGACGACCTGGTAAGACATGCAGGAAGTCGATGGATGCAGGTGGCTCAGGACCGTGCTTTGTGGCATTCCTTGGGGGAGGCCTATGTTCAGCAGTGGACTTATGAAAGGTTGTAATGATGATGATGATAATGATGAATCTATTCTCAGCGAATAGCCTGTCACACACAGCGAGTTACCGCTGCGAGTGCCTAATCGCAGCGAGTATTCGCTGCGTGTGACCGAGACTTAACACAGGCAGCAGCATCTCGTTTTAGTTTCCCTCTATCGCCTATTACGACACCCACGGGGTGATGTGTGGTTGTGGATGTTCTTATGCCTCCTATATATGATTGAGGTAGACTATAATCATTCGAATAAATGAAAGTGTTGAATAAAAAATGAAACCGAGCTTCACTATCTGGAAAAACTAATCAGTAATGTGGCAGATTACTAAATATTAGATAGTATAGCAATTAGTTTTGTGCATATAATATATTAGATGTAATTAATACAATCAGGCGTTACTTTGCGGAAATCCATAATACGGCTACGACTGTGTGCTGGAACTACTTCACCTGAGGATGCCTCGTGTATAGGCGAAACACGTGTCGTGTTATCGAGGATGGTGCGTCGTTCTTATTGAGGTGGTGTTGGGAGTGGTGGTGCTGGGATTAGTGTTAACGGGGATAGTGCACGCAATTGAGGGAGGATCGGAGGTGCTCTTCAAACTGGGCAGGACACATCATTTTATTTCACTACGCGGAAATGAGTAAATTAAGTTCTAATATGTACCTACTTTTTAGTTCAGTCAACTCGGATATAAAGTTGTCAGAAAATTTAACAAAGTGAAAATACATTATCAGCTTCAACATTTCATTATGAGAACATTTATTTACATATTGTCAAATTGTTTATTGAAGAATATGTAAATCAAAACATAACCTCCGTTCAAAATAAAAACTTTTAAGGCCATTTAACTCAAAGTTATTACACAGTAAAATGAATCATAAAACACGTCATCTAGTCAAATATATTGTAACTATCACACACTTAACGAAAATATAGCTTTACTTGTGAGATAATAGACCTGTCAATCTACAACACCGGTACTGATATTAGGTACACATAGTTTTAACAGAGCATCGAGATGGCTATGTAAATAAATACGTAAGCGATAAAAGCTTATCTTCTTTTTACTTCGTGAAAAATAATCTGAACCTGAATAAATGAAAACTGATTTTCATTTATTCAGGTTCAGGTTAATTTGCTATTTTTTTTTTCTATTGTAGATCAACAAAATCTAATCTAGTAAGATTCACTAAAACTCTTTATGAAGCGCTTCATGCCAATAAACCAGTTGACATCATATACACGGATTTTAGTAAGGCTTTTGATCTCATTTCACATAGTGTACTCCTGAAACATAATTTTTTTTTATGTTTCAGGTATATAAATATTTCGAATTCGCATGTGGCAAGCATATTTATACTGAATGATGAATGATGATGAAGCAATTAGTATACTGAAATAGAATTTCAAAAAAGAAACTTTCTTCGTATAACGACTATTTTATTTCAAAATTACATCGTTTGCTAATGGTAGATATATTTCCAACTTATTCTACTTAAGCAATTTATTAAATCACAAAATTAACTGCAATCAATCTTTAAATAAGATAAAATTTCGCGTAACTCATAGCTCTCCGTAGCAGTATAACTTCTTTTAGACCACCTCATCGTAGAACGGTTTTTTATAATATGATAAGGGTGTCAAACGAGCACACAGTCCACATGATGGAAAGTAGTTGCTGTGGCCCATAGACCTACATCTATCCTTGACTACGAATTAAAGTAAATTTTATGCTGGAGGAAACCTGCATGTCTGAGAAATAAGAAAAAGAAATATTTCGAAGACATGTGAAGTTCGCCAACACGCATTAGGGAAGCGCGGCGGACATTTCCTTGCCCTAAAACCCTCTCAGAAATGAGAGGAGGCCTGTGCCCAGAAGTGGGACGAAAATTGGCTGCAACTTTACTTTTTTATGCTGGTATTCTGTGAGAGCGTGGTACTCCCCGGGTCGAGCCGACCCATTCGTGCTACAACTGTACTAACTAATATAGCTGCAGCATGGCTCTACCACGTAAATACTACTAATATAGATGCAGCATGGTGTTTGGCGCAAATTACCTGACCTGAGGTTGTAAATTGAAATGAACTTTCCTATGCATTTGATATTGATTCCAACTCACCTAACAAGCTCAGAAAAGAACTACTCAAACATAATGCAAATTTAAATTGGATAGATAGATTCGGTTTTTAGAATTTTTTGGCATGTTTCTAGTTTACTGTAAGCTTGTATGTATTATTTTTGATGGTTATTTCAGCGCATGTTGTAATTACTTATAATAGTTTGTAGCATTTAAAGCAATACCCGTAGGTAAGTAAATTACAATTTGAATTTAAATTCGTCAAAATAATTTAACTTTTCGTTGGTGATTCTTTAATAATAATAAAAAATGAATAAATAAAGAAGAAAATAAATTATTTATGCGTCGATAAAACATAATATGCGTTATCAGCGGGTCTATCATATGCCTAAGACTGGCTATCTACTGAGAATATGAAAATATGAGGTAATGGTACATATGACAACTCTGATGCGCAAATATAGAGCCAGTCACAACTAAAATTAATTGCGAAAGTGATACATTCGATGTTTAGTTACATAACAAGCTGTTATCAGTGCAACTGAGGCGCGCATTGTTGTGTTAATTTCCACAATTCCGCCGCCTAATAGCTGCTACCATGCCCCCTCCCTTGATACAGCACTAGTTTCTGTTCTCACATATTGTAGCCCAATGCATCCTTATGATGTCATCAAAATACAAGGCGAAGTACTACAATGGTGGAGGGTCAATTCGTGCTTTAACCATCAATCACTCTCGGCGCAAAAACCGACACGAGATGGAAGTTGTTTGAGGCAAATCGTAGTGTTTTACATTCTTGATTGATTTCGAGTAATTTGACAACTCCACGAGTAGTCTGACGAATACAATCCGCGAGAGAGATAAGTGATACAATACAATAGTGGGATTAGTGGGTTGTACGACATACGCGTGCAGAACAGCCACGTCGTCCCCATGGACAAGTACCCTACCGTTCCATTTCGTACACTAATTTTGCTAAAATAGAATTTTGCTGACGGAAATAGTAAGTGAATGACGCCGCGATCGATGTATGAAAATGGATTACTAATGTTATTAATGATGGATGGGGATCCATTTCCCATAGGGATTCCATATACTATAGAAGGGTATAAATGTTGGTGGACACACATACACACACAAGGTTAATGGGATACGTAGCAAATATTATATTTATCAATACCTTCTCTACATGTTATAAAACAAAGTCGCTTCCCGCCGTCTGTACGCTTATCTTTTGAACTACGCAACGAATTTTGATGCAGTATTCTTCAATGGATAGAATGTTTAAAGAAAAAGTTTTATATGTATAATAAATGTATATTATATATTATATAATTCTTCTGTCCGTGTGTATGTGGTTGAACTCCTCCTAAACGGCTGGACCGATTTTGATGAAATTTTGTGCATGTGATTATGTAATTAGAGAAGATTTAGATTCACGATTGGACCAGGTAGGTGGCGTGGTTGTCGAGATCCAGAAATCAACCGTGCGAAGCCGGGGCGGATCTCTAGTAAATAATATATATATATGACGGCTCTGTAGCGCAGAGTTGTGGCACTTAGGGGCCGAATACCACACGGAACAAGTATTTGTATGAACTCGTAATCGTTCCAAGTCTGAATGTTTGTCTGTGTGCTATTTATGTATGTATAGTGCCTCTAATATACATCAATAAAATCGTAGTATCCTTGTGGTATCGATTTTATAAAAATAATAAAAAAATAATTTAAATAGTAGGTATTCAATTCTATTCTGTTTCTATTCGTGTTCAAAACTTGATACTTTCCGCTCGAATTCCTACGTCAGTCCTAAATAGCTACCGTCAAGAACGTGTTAGCACACTCCATATTACAATTGCTTAATTAAAATTTCGATATTGAAACGAATTTAAAGTAAGCCGATTTAAAAGAACCGATACATCGAAACATTCAGTACTTGACAATAAGGCCGCCATTAGCTACAGAATTCTTACAAACGATAAATTTAATTTCACGTTTAAGTGTTCGACCTACATGAGCGACCGCAGCCGCAACGCGGATAACAGTACAGAAATGTTGATTCTGTAATGGGAGACGGTGCACTTGGCTGCGACTCATCTGGGTTGACCGCAACGCCTCACGCAAGTGGCCTCCGTTCGTGCACCTGTCCGAGAACGTCACGTCCAAAATGTATGTTAAATTTTCCACTCGACTGACACGGCAAAAAGTAGGATGCTTTATGAATAAAGTCTGTACAATAATTAATGTCAATGCAAACAGTTTGGCAAATATTTTTTCGGTATACTTATGACAGTAAAATTAAAATCAGTTCGTGATTTGTTTTCGTATTCAAAGAAACGTAGATGCGTTAAATTAAATTAAAAATGAGAAGTATTTTCTAGACAAGTTACAGAACTTCACGTCCCATTTCTGAGAGGTTTACGTTTGCGTTCACTGGTTATGGGGCAATTGGTCCACTGATCCAGTGTGAGTTGGTGGACTTATCATGTCCCAGGAATGGTTTGCACAGACAATAATATGTGTAACACCGTTTCTTCACAATGTTTTGTTTCACCGTCGAATTCGTGGTAAAGCAGTAAATAAAATTGCTATTTACAATTTCATTGGCGCCGGAGGGATCGAGCCCGGGCTATCGCGCTGTGAAATTTACAGCGAGTGCTTTGCCTCTGAGCTACTATGGCTTTAGACTTGAACATTTTATTAATATTATCAAAAAGTTAATTTTACATGGAACACCTATCATATTACTAAAGCTATTGATTATTTATTGCGATGTTAAAACTTTTTACGATCAACTTAACTGCGTTCTTCTGAAAGACCTTAAATCATAATAGGTTGTCATATTTCCTATTCGCAACCATATTTACGATACCCGTGTGAGCTCTTCTGTAATTTGAATAACAGTTAACCTGCACCATCAAGCGTTGGCGAACATAACTTTCGTTTGAGCGAACCGAACGTGAAATAAATATTGCACGTTCATTAGGTTATTTAACGCTTCCGATGGTTTCCTACGCTCTAAAATCAATCAAGCATTATTTTCAGGTAACATTGCGTCATTAGTAACTGGTTATGGTACGTACAACGGTTGCCCTACATTGTGTTTCATTAAAATAAAACATACTTCAATTTCATGCCATCTCGCAGCTTCTCATTATTCAATGTCGGCACGCAAACCGCACCTTAGTTTTCTACATTGCGGGCGCCACTTCAACCGCTTTTTACAATACTCTTTCCCACGTAAATTCTTCTTTTTTTAAGGACATTGAACTTGAAGATTGCGTCACGTAAATGTATCACACCATAATAAATGTTTTAGTTTTGCAAATCGGCAGACAATCACATGCGTATTCACTTTTGTCCGAGGTCGAGCCTGATGTACGAATTAATTCGCCTACTCACGTTGCAAGGCGATCTGAATTTTATTAAGACAGAACAGTATCGTCTTTGCATCGGGCGTGACACGCAATCATGATTTCCGATGGGTATAGCGACATAATAACATGTATACTCGTAGCACTCTGGCAATTCTGCATACAATGCCACGTCTATTTGCGTTTGTTCGTTGAAACAGAATTGTAATAAACGCGTAAAACACAGACACGAGATGATACTGATAGGGGAGGTAGACCAGTTTCAAGTTTCAATCAGTGAGAGTCATAGACTTTAGCATCTTCTAAATCTATGGTGAGAGTATATATGTCGCAGATTTATGGTAGAATCAGGTTATTAATCAAAAACCTAGGCTTTAGATCAAGAACCGGAAGAAGACAAAGTTATTACATAATATTATCATTAACCTGAAAAAATCCTGTTTGTTGATCAAAAAACTGAACTTGTTTAGTTTTAAGCTTAGGTTAGGTTGATTTTCCCCCTCGAACGGGTTTCCGTCTTGTCGTGGCGGGGGAGCTTAGTAGCTGTGGCTTGGTCACCGGCAGTAAACAAAGAGGAACCCCTTGGCTGGCCCGTGGTGTAGGTTTAGGGCCGGCCCGAGGTAGCCACTCGAGTGGGCTTGGCGAGCCCACTTCGGTTGTGTGTTGGTGGGCTGCGGTGAGAGGGGTGTTCTCTCCCCCTACCACTGCAGCCGAGGTGGAGTCGCGGAGGAAGAGGAGTGTTGGTATGGCGATGCGCCACTCGCCCTATCCTCCGCGACTCAGGCGGGGCTGCACCGTTGATGCGGTGATGGTAGGGCCGCGGAGGAGGGGGGAGGGGGGGGGGAGGAGGGTCGGTATTGCGAGGAGCCTCTCTCCCTACCCTCCGCGGCCGAAACTTGGTTGGCGGCGGAAACAGAGACCAGGTCCGCCGCTGGGGTCGGGAAAGCGGGTGCTACTAAGCGCTCGATTTTCCTGGCCCCATGGCCCCCACGTATCAAACTCGGAGGGGTCCGATACGCAGGTGGTGTTGGAGGCCATGAAGGAGGGCGTGCCGTGTTCCTAGTGTGCCTTGCCTGAGAGGACGAGTGGCGAGGAGAGGTTCTCTCCCGAGAAGGGCTGCCATGGGGCAGCCGGTGCCGGTGGGGCCGCGAATGTGTGCGAAACCGTTCCGGTGACCCTGCTAATATGCGGCGAAGGTGGAACACCATGAGCTTTTAGTCGGTGCGAGTCCGACATAACCCGTCCTTGCCCCCGCGAGGCGTAGGCATTTCCCCATGTAAAAAAAAGGTTAGGTTGATTTTATCATAAAACTAAATCAGTCTAGGTTTTTGATCAAAAACTGGATTTTCTCAGGTTTATGATATTTTTCTTAGGTTTATGATGTGATATAGGTTTTTAATCAAAAACCTATACAAATTAAAAAATTAAAACGAATCATTGTGATTTGCCGATTGCAATTAGGTGTTATAAATAGCTCACAATGTGTAATGGTTACATGGCACAGGATATTACAGGGAACCTCGGTGATCTAGAGGTCGTAAGTGCGACTACTGCGGTTGATGACTGATGCGGTTCCGGGTTCGAACCCTGTGTGAGGCCAAATCAGTTAATGGGTTTTCCTGTCATGAAATTCTCAGTAGCAACCAGAAGGCATGTAGTTGGCGGTGTTCTTTATTTGTTGTGTTGATTGCGGACCAATCGGATTTTGAGAATGATGCAAAAGAGAGTGCACCTATTTTCGCGCAAGCATCCTGCGGGAATAGCTAGTCTCTGATAAGACTGGCCATGGTGGTCTAAATTCAATCAAATTTTAATCTTTATCTTTAATATAATAATAAATCTGTAGAAAAATTGTGTTCACGATTCACGCAAAAACTACTATACGGATTTCCATGAAATTTTGCATGTAGACAGTAAATGACCGTGTATAACATATAGGCAACTTTTTATCCACTTACGGAAGAGTTAAAAAAGGGTTATGTTTTTCCCTCTTTTTTAGTTTATTGTCATTATGGCTGATTCTATTAGTCCTAAAGAGGATTTAGCTATATGTATATTAAATCTATAGAAAAGTGTGTATGAAAATAAACTCAACGCGCCACCAACCACAAAGGGCAGAATAACGTCTGCCGGGTCAGCTAGTCTTTAAAACCACAGTCCTGCGCCTGATCTCTCTCCGGTTGAGTCGATTTGTCGTCCCATGATCCCATCGGACTATGAGAGACTTGTGCATATCGTGCACTATGGTGCACTATAATCCTGTCATGCGCAGATTAAAATCTAGTCTCCATTAAAAGTTGCCGTCGTGACTTAAATTCGATTTGAAGAACATTATTATAATTATTAATATTATTACCACAGAAAGAGATATTGAACCAATAAAACAGTTTTATTTTAGCTTTCTTTCGCATGTCCTTTTAATAACTACCTAATGATACAGATTTACGATTGTATGTATAGACTAGCGACTCGCCCCGGCTTTGCCTGGGTAGGATCTATTAATTTGGCGTTATTTAGATTTAAGATTATCATCAAAGATTATTTTGTTTTAGGTATTTTTCGCCTTCCAAAAAAATATTCAAGTTTTTTTTAGATAATTTAAAATTAAAAATTTTGTACAGCCGACTTCAATATAAGTGACTTCAATATAGGTTATTTAAGAATAACTCAACTGGTCTGACCTTGATCAAATTTATATGGGACCACATGAGAACTATCAGCTTTCATATAAAAAAAGAATCATCGAAATCGGTTCGCCCAGTACAAAGTTATGAGGTAACACACATAAAAAAAAACATACACTCGAATTGAGTACCGTCTCCTTTTCGGAAGTCGGCAGAAAATATAGCCTAGATTACTCCTGGCATTGCTCGCACGCGTGAAGTTTCATTTTTTATAACTGGCTTTACGGCTCTGGGTTCTAGCCCTTCTGAGCCTGAAGTTACAATGTATAATTATCAATCATAGTACACTGCTCCACAATATGTTGATGCATCACATTGTGCAGCCCTTGAGAGATTTTGACGGCAACTTGAGCCAGCAGACAGACACCTTTTCTTGAGAATCACGTCACCATTAGAGCACTTATATCACCGTTTTCACTAATAGTTCACATGCGCAGACACTTAATACACAAAATCGCACCACTTTTACATATCAAAGTTCACTTCAAATCATTATTTAAACAATAATACAGGAGCAGCAAACCGCCGCCGGTCAAGTTCCTGCCAAAACTCCTGTGTTCATCATCATTCAAAGTTTCATTACAATCGGTTAATTCACGTAGATTTATTTGCCTGGCTCTCCAGGCAAATAAATCTACGTGAATTAACCGATAGGCAGAAAGATAAAATTTTTAAAAATGATTATTTATATCTCAATGGCATGCAAATATTCCCCCTCAGCTCAATAAATGGCAGGTATGTCGATATTACAAATATATATGTATGTCGATATATGTATACAAATATATCCCGATATTACAGACAGACACATTAATTTTATTTTTGTGTATAGATTATGTGCAGAAATTTTTCTTTTACTTTCCAGAGGTAAATATTGTAAATCTAATCCAAATAAGCATAAAGTTAGTTGGCGTGAATACAGCGAAAGTGGTTCCTTCAACAACTGCCACCTTAGTCATACTGTTATACAAGTTTACAGCAGCTTCTTATACCATACTGATATATTACATACTAGCGCCCCGATCCGGCTTCGCCTGGATTCTATTAATGTGGCGTTATTTATAATTAGGATAATCGTCATAAAACCAATTATTTTATATGATACAATACACAAAATAAAACAAAATATTGCCTAATTCACTCATGTTTTCATGTATTAATTGTAAAATTTGCATGCCAAATAGATTATAAACAATTATTAATTATTGGTCAACATATTACACATCTTGTTGATTTAATTCTATTTCAAAGTATATTCCGGTTCTTCTGTATAATATATCTTGTTCAAAATTAATTTAAACTTTCAATGGTCGTGGAACTAGTTTAGATGTGTGCGTATAGAGTAAATAACTCGAGAACTATTCGGTATTCATGAAGTAAGCGCATTCCATTAGCCCCCTCTGGACATAACGGTTACATATTTCGATATTCTATGACGTATCATGAAGTTTTCAAGTCAATATAACTGTATTATTATATAGATTTTTAATAGAATTGTTAAGCATTGAGTGTTATAATAATTAAGCATTAATTATGTATACTAGGTTATTTTTACCCGACTACCCCGCAAGGAAGGTAATCTTTTTCGAGAGTATAAGTAGCGGCACGAAAGTCTAGCGGTGACCGTTATTGCGCACAAATCGCGCTGATTAGCTCGTGCGTAACGTTCGCACGCGTTGATGGGCTCTCCAGTAGCATTCGTGCAATTAAATTCAGTGCTAGACTCACGTGCCGCGACTTGTATGTATGTATGTCTATTTCTTTGGCACGCTCTGTAGCCCAAGCGGTTTAATGGATTTTATAAGGTGTCGTTAGATTCATGTTAATTGTGGGAGTGACTTTTTTATGCAGTCGGGTTTTTTCAATTACTGTTTTAACCTTTAAGCCTGTTCTCTCCTTTATACAGAATAGAATAGAATAGAATATTTTTTTATTCAATATAGATCAAATGTGTAATTCTTATTGAAAATAATTTTTACTTTACCACTGGTTCGGAAAAAAGCCCTCTGCACTGGGAAGAACCAGCAAGAAACCCAGCAGGACTTTTTTTATAAAGTAAATTTTATATGAATGGTTGTACAAACTATGTATTTACAAAAATTATTTTAGAAACAGCTAGGCAGCGACCACCTCATTCCCAGCGGTTATTATCAAACATGTATTCATTTATATTATAATAACCCTTTTTATACAGTTTTAGTTTAATAAAATATTTAAACTTGGTAATAGAGAGAGCTTGTATACTTTCTGGGACTTTGTTGTAATAGCGCATACATTGTCCCAAGAATGAATTACTGACTCCAGAGAGTAATGTATGGAGGGCAATGTATGGAGGAGAGATAGAGTTAAGTGACACGTGATTAAATTAAGATTCAGCGTCAGTAACTGATATGATAAGTGGAACCCTCTCGTATAGAAAATCGTAAAATAACAGCGTAATGCCGCGGTGATCCATATGGTGTGTGTAGATAGCCAGAGTCCCTTTTTACTACCTAATAACGAGGCACTTGGTTCCCAAAGGCGGAAACTGGAAAAGAGGCATTCCATCTTAGTCCTCATGGGCCACAACAATCACTTAACATTAAGTGGACTGTGTGCTTGTTTCTAACCATTATTCTATAAAGAAATGATGATAAACTTTACGTTTACAATTAGGTAGTACTGAAGTATACTTTATCTTCACCTCTGACATACAACTATCTGCTACTATTTTGTGTGCTAACAAGCTTTCTAACTGCAGCTTTATGATTTGCGTGCGTATTTTTGTGAGAGAATACCAGTAACTGAATTCGATCCACGCTGGCAATGAAATAGTTTATTGTTCAGTATAGTGTTTAGTTCCCGATGATGAAGGTAACATATTGAGGAATCAGCGAGTCTGAGAAACACTCTATTAGGTATTAGCCATTGCGGTAGTACGGCTCTTTTTTGTTACTTAAAAATATTTAATGCTAGATAAAATTTTATTTTTATCTGTTCTGAGATGTATATCAGTAGAGTATGTATAGATGATTCATTGTCACGTTAATTATAAATCTTTAAAAATCCGTTATTGCGTTACGTAAAGTTAAGTAAGGTGATAGTAATATTTGTTTAAAAGTTTCTCAACGTTACACAACTGTCTGTCTATACGTGCAAATATAAAAGGAAAAGCATTCTAATGGAATGCAATGGAGTGGTCTCGTTAGCGACGTTGATCAATCAGCGTACTGTTTATTTTGCTCTTCTTCGCTTCAGTAGATCGCTATTTTCACTTTTCGCTGCGAAACTTTTTACGAATCAAAATGCAGATGCGTTGTCACCCGTGAGGACTAAGATGGAATGCCTCATTTCCAGTAAAAAGGGCCTCCGGCCACCTGCACTCACCAAGCGAAAGGCAGAGGTAAACCTCTACTTCACGCTGGTTTTCTGTGAGGTCGTAGTACCACCCCGGTTCGAGCCGGCCCATCCGTGCGACAGCAAAAGCTGCCGCGTAGCTCTACCACTTAAATATGTGATGTGATGTGGTATAGGTTTTTAATCAAAAACCTATACAAATTAAAAAATTAAAACGAATCATTGAGATTTGCCGATTGCAATTAGGTGTTGTAAATAGCTCACAATGTGTAATGGTTACATGGCACAGGATATTACAGGGAACCTCGGTGATCTAGAGGTCGTAAGTGCGACTACTGCGGTTGATGACTGATGCGGTTCCGGGCTCGAACCCTGAGTGAGGCCAAATCAGTTAATGAGTTTTTCTGCCATGAAATTCTCAGTAGCAGCCAGAAGGCAGGTAGTTGGCGGTGTTCTTTATTTGTTGTGTTGATTGCGGACTAATCGGATTTTGAGAATGGTGCAAAAGAGAGTGCACCTATTTTTGCGCAAGCATCCTGCGGGAATAGCTAGTCTCTGATAAGAATGGCCATGGTGGTCTAAATTCAATCAAATTTAAATCTTTAATATAATAATAAATCTGTAGAAAAATTGTGTTCACGATTCACGCAAAAACTACTATACGGATTTCCATGAAATTTTGTATGTAGACAGTAAATGACCGTGTATAACATATAGGCAACTTTTTATCCACTTACAGAAAAGTTAAAAAAGGGTTATGTTTTTCCTTTTTTTTAGTTTATTGTCATTATGGCTGATTCTATTAGTCCTAAAGAGGAATTAGCTATATGTATATTAAATGCAGGTGACTCAGGGCCGTGCTTTGTGGCATTCTTTGGGGGAGGCCTATGTTCAGCAGTGGACTTGTGAAGGGCTGTAATGATGATGATGATGATAATAAATCTATAGAAAAGTGTGTGTGAAAATAAACTCAACGCGCCACCAACCACAAAGGTCAGAATAACGTCTGCCGGGTCAGCTAGTCTTTAAAACCACAGTCCTGCGCCTGATCTCTCTCCGGTTGAGTCGATTTGTCGTCCCATGATCCCATCGGACTATGAGAGACTTGTGCATATCGTGCACTATGGTGCACTATAATCCTGTCATGCGCAGATTAAAATCTAGTCTCCATTAAAAGTTGCCGTCGTGACTTAAATTCGATTTGAAGAACATTATTATAATTATTAATATTATTACCACAGAAAGAGATATTGAACCAATAAAACAGTTTTAATTTAGCTTTCTTTCGTATGTCCTTTTAATAACTACCTAATGATACAGATTTACGATTGTATGTATAGACTAGCGACTCGCCCCGGCTTTGCCTGGGTAGGATCTATTAATGTGGCGTTATTTAGATTTAAGATTATCATCAAAGATTATTTTGTTTTAGGTATTTTTCGCCTTCCAAAAAAATATTCAAGTTTTTTTTAGATAATTTAAAATTAAAAATTTTGTACAGCCGACTTCAATATAAGTGACTTCAATATAGGTTATTTAAGAATAACTCAACTATCTACTACTACTAACTATCAGCTTTCATATAAAAAAAGAATCATCGAAATCGGTTCGCCCAGTACAAAGTTATGAGGTAACACACATAAAAAAAAACATACACTCGAATTGAGTACCGTCTCCTTTTCGGAAGTCGGCAGAAAATATAGCCTAGATTACTCCTGACATTGCTCGCACGCGTGAAGTTTCATTTTTTATAACTGGCTTTACGGCTCTGGGTTCTAGCCCTTCTGAGCCTGAAGTTACAATGTATAATTATCATTCATAGTACACTGCTCCCCAATATGTTGGTGCATCACATTGTGCAGCCCTTGAGAGATTTTGACGGCAACTTGAGCCAGCAGACAGACACCTTTTCTTGAGAATCACGTCACCATTAGAGCACTTATATCACCGTTTTCACTAATAGTTCACATGAACAGACACTTAATACACAAAATTGCACCACTTTTACATATCAAAGTTCACTTTAAATCATTATTTAAACAATAATACAGGAGCAGCAAACCGCCAAGTTTCGGTCAAGTTCCTGCCAAAACTCCTGTGTTCATCGTCATTCAAAGTTTCATTACAATCGGTTAATTCACGTAGATTTATTTGCCTGGCTCTCCAGGCAAATAAATCTACGTGAATTAACCGATAGGCAGAAAGATAATTTTTTTAAAAATGATTATTTATATCTCAATGGCATGCAAATGTCCCCCTCAGCTCAATAAATAGCAGGTCGACATACCTGCATATATATTACAAATATATATGTATCTCAACATATATTCCGATATTACAGACAGACACATTAATTTTATTTTTGTGTATAGATTATGTGCAGAAATTTTTCTTTTAGGCTAGCCGCACACACGCAATAATATTGTCAATGCAAGATTGTCAAAAATCTTCATCAATATATAGTCCCGCACAATACGCAATATTATTGACAATTTTCATGGTACAATCTGGCTTAGTCGCTCTGCAGCTAGATTCATGTGTGCACGTTTAATTTAATGGATAGAAAGAGAAAAAAGGCGTTATATTGATTATTGCATTAATTTTACTAACTAAGAAAGGGCAATCAAGAAAGAAACTATGGATTAATCTTTTTTTTCATTCATTTTTTTTTCTATACGTCTTCTCTCGTGCTATTTGGTTTGATTTTTTTTTATAAATATCGAGCAACTTATCAAGCGCATTATTTATCCTAACCTTATCGCGAGATGCTTCGCAGTGTGTATTTCATAATTCTGGATAAGTTTCCCATGTTATAAAAAATATTGCTTTTCCGTGAGAGTACTATCATCAACAGTATTAATATATTTTCACTGTTTTCGTTGAACAAAAACGAACGTCCGCCTACCTTGAAATCTTTTCCTCAACTAAAATATTGCCGCGCGCCCGCAAATGACAATAATATTGACAATACCACTGCCTCCCCCCAATATTGGCGTAACAAAATCAGAATTTCAGGATATCCACAATAATATTGAACAATATCTCAATATAGGCCGCACACACACAATATTATTGACAATACGTACTTTATTGTCAATATTATTCTATGTGTGCGGCTATCCTTTCTTTCCAGAGGTAAATATTGTAAATCTAATCCAAATAAGCATAAAGTTAGTTGGCGTGAATACAGCGAAAGTGGTTCCTTCAACAACTGCCACCTTAGTCATACTGTTATACAAGTTTACAGCAGCTTCTTATACCATACTGATATATTACATACTAGCGCCCCAATCCGGCTTCGCCTGGGTAGGATCTATTAATGTATCGTTATTTATATTTAGGACAATCGTCATAAAACCAATTATTTTATATGATACAATACACAAAATAAAACAAAATATTGCCTAATTCACTCATGTTTTCATGTATTAATGGCATGCAAATAGATTATAAACAATTATTAATTATTGGTCAACAATTATTACACATCTTGTTGATTTAATCCTATTTCATAGTATATTCCGGTTCTTCCGTGTAATATATCTTGTTGAAAATTAATTTAAACTTTCAATGGTCGTGGAACTAGTTTAGATGTGTGCGGATAGAGTAAATAACTCGAGAACTATTCGGTATTCATGAAGTAAGCGCATTCCATTAGTGAGTCTTGTAAGCATGAAAATTTATTCAGTGCCCCCTCTGGACATAACTGGTTACATATTTCGATATTCTATGACGTAACATGAAGTTTTCTAGTGAATATAACTGTATTATTATATTCATTTTTAATAGAATTGTTAAGCATTGAGTGTTATAATAATTAAGCATTAATTATGTATACTAGGTTATTTTTACCCGACTACCCCGCAAGAAAGGTAATCTTTTTCGAGAGTATGCATGTATAAGTAGCGGCACGAAAGTCTAGCGGTGACCGTTATTGCGCACAAGTCGCGCTGATTGGTTCGTGCGTAACGTTCGCACGCGTTGATGGGCTCTCCAGTAGCATTCGTGCAATTCAATTCAGCGCTAGACTTACGTGCCGGCGGTTTAATGGATTTTATAAGGTGTAGTTAGATTCATGTTAATTGTGGGAGTGACTTTTTTATGCAGTCGGGTTTTTTCAATTACTGTTTTAACCTTTTAAGCCTGTTCTCTCCTTTATACAGAATAGAAAAGAATAGAATATTTTTTTATTCAATATAGATCAAATGTGTAATTCTTATTGAAAATAATTTTTACTTTACCACTGGTTCGGGAAAAAGCCCTCTGCACTGGGAAGAACCAGCAAGAAACCCAGCAGGACTTTTTTTATAAAGTAAATTTTATATGAATGGTTGTACAAACTATGTATTTACAAAAATTATTTTAGAAACAGCTAAGCAGCGATCACCTTATTCCCAGCGGTTATTATCAAACATGTATTCATTTATATTATAATAACCCTTTTTATACAGTTTTAGTTTAATAAAATATTTAAACTTGGTAATAGAGAGAGCTTGTATACTTTCTGGGACTTTGTTGTAATAGCGCATACATTGTCCCAAGAATGAATTACTGACTCCAGAGAGTAATGTATGGAGGAGAGATGGAGTTAAGTGACACGTGATTAAATTAAGATTCAGCTTCAGTAACTGATATGATAAGTGGAACCCTCTCGTATAGAAAATCGTAAAATAACAGCGTAATGCCGCGGTGATCCATATGGTGTGTGTAGATAGCCAGAGTCCCTTTTTACTACCTAATAACGAGGCACTTGGTTCCCAAAGGCGGAAACTGGAAAAGAGGCATTCCATCTTAGTCCTCATGGGCCACAACAATCACTTAACATTAAGTGGACTGTGTGCTTGTTTCTAACCATTATTCTATAAAGAAATGATGATAAACTTTACGTTTACAATTAGGTAGTACTGAAGTATACTTTATCTTCACCTCTGACATACAACTATCTGCTACTATTTTGTGTGCTAACAAGCTTTCTAACTGCAGCTTTATGATTTGCGTGCGTATTTTTGTGAGAGAATACCAGTAACTGAATTCGATCCACGCTGGCAATGAAATAGTTTATTGTTCAGTATAGTGTTTAGTTCCCGATGATGAAGGTAACATATTGAGGAATCAGCGAGTCTGAGAAACACTCTATTAGGTATTAGCCATTGCGGTAGTACGGCTCTTTTTTGTTACTTAAAAATATTTAATGCTAGATAAAATTTTATTTTTATCTGTTCTGAGATGTATATCTATTTAGAGGATTCATTGTCACGTTAATTATAAATCTTTAAAAATCCGTTATTGCGTTACGTAAAGTTAGGTAAGGTGATAGTAATATTTGTTTAAAAGTTTCTCAACGTTACACAACTGTTTGTCTATATGTGCAAATATAAAAGGAAAAGCATTCTAATGGAATGCAATGGAGTGGTCTCGTTAGCGACGTTGATCAATCAGCGTACCGTTTATTTTGCTCTTCTTCGCTTCAGTAGATCGCTATTTTCACTTTTCGCTGCGAAACTAAGAATTGAGATAAACGGACCGGTTTAGTGATTAACACTGAGATTCGATGACAATGAGATATTTCGTAGCGTGTATACACGTTTCCCTTATTTGTATTGGCTATTATTACTAGGCATTATCGTTGAATGTAATTTGAAGCACTTGGTTAGTGGGTGTTATTCTGTTAATGTTTTAATTGAGTTATTAGTTACTCATTTTAAGGATGAAGAATTGAGAATTTTTTAACATAACTTCCTGCTAATGTTTAATAATGTTCTTTAGAATTAAATTGATATTTGCATCTTTTCTGTTCTAAATAATATCAAGTTATAAACAATAATTGTATTTCTGAAGTCATAGAGCCACGCTGCAGCGTTTTATGGCTGCAGCAAGAATAGGTTAGGGTTAGGTCGACCGAGACTAGGAAAGGACCACGCTCGGATAGAATACCAGTCAAAAATTTAAATAGATTTAAATATTTGATATCTGCGTGAAATAGTAGCATTAAGCCGCTGGTTTTCGTATAGTGGGTTAAGAAAATCAGAAACCTTTTACACAGTAATGTTACGTTTAGACTACAGGTGTGATAACACAGATGTTGGTGACTATAGGTCATCAAACGAGCGCGCAATCGACAAGAGACTTGCCGTCAAATGGACTACCCCTATTTCTATTAAACAAAAATAGTAAGTTATTACGTGGTAGAGCCATGCTGCAGCTATATTAGTAGTATAGTTGTAGCACGAATGGGTCGGCTCGACCGGGGAAGGACCACGCCTCTCACAGAATACCAGCGTAAAATAGCAGCTTAATGCTGCTGTGTTTCGTATGGTGAGTGTAGAGTACCGGAGACCCTTTTTACTGGAAAAGAGGCATTCCATCTTAGTCCTCATGGGTGACAACGCATCTGCAACTTGATTCGCAGGCGAGGATAAATGTAGATGTCTATGGGCCACAGCAACCTCTTACCATCCGAGTGGACTGTGTGCTCGTTTGTCACCCCATCCTATAAAAAAACTTATCTTCGTTTTCGATGCTCTTACTCGTATAATAACGATTGCTATCTTTACATAATCTCCTTAGTAGTTATATACAACGTGTCCCAAAATTCAACGATAAGCCAAGACCGGAGGATAGACCTGCCCCGGACTAATCGGGGAAAAAAGAAAAAAAATATATCATAATTATATTTTAAGTTATATAAAAAAATGAAATTCTTCAGAAATTGAGACCGTTTATGACATTTTTCACTACCATGACCACAATTTTTTAAATATTTTTTTCCTTTTTTTTTAAAGGCAACCTGAATAGTACTGCTATCTACCACAATTGTTAAAAACTCCAGAATAACTCTTGTTTTATCACGAAAATTAATGAAACTTATTTTATTCCCTAAATTTTTTGAAGACTTACTTTTAACCAAATTTAATTTATCGTGGTGTAAAAAAAAGTGTGAACACTAGTATGGCAAGTTTTTTTTAAAAATTGACGCAACTAACCAACATTGCAAAATAGTATAATACTCTAGGAAAACAAGTTATAAAAAAATATGGGCCTGTTATTTCTAAACAGGGGCCAAATTCCTTAAATTGTAATTGTCAGTAATCACTTTTACTACATGCCCAAAATGGGTTCCTGTTACAATTTCTAGGAATTCGAATGGGGCATTAATACCTTAGATGTTAGAGAGAGATAGATAGATAGAGATATTTACGTTAAAAAGAGACAACAACAGGGCAGGTAGAGAAGCTGTTATTATTCTCAGCAAGTCGGTTCAGTACGCTCTGCTCCTTTGTTTACTGCGCACCGTTCCCAATTCAACTTACGTGGCCCTCGTACATACTATCGACTTTTGACTTGGCTTTTTGGACTGGAATCGACCTGCAAACTTAACTGACCTGGCATTATTTGGACTGGAAGTGATCTGCAAACTGAACTGACCTGGCATTATCTTGGACTACGATTGTGTGTTTTGTGATTTAGAGTTCTGGCGCATTTTGGACTGTTTGGCGTTTAACATGCCGCAACCGTACACACCACAGGAATACGCATTTAATCTATGGAGAATGCCGATGTAATGCTAACGCTGCTAGCAGACTGTATCGAGAAAGATACCCAAATGCTCAAAAATATCCTGATTATCGAGTGTTTATTAATGTGCATCAAGCGTTTTCGGAGGGTCGTATGCCATCCAATAGGAGGAGCGCTGGAAGACCTAGATTGGATCGTGATGAATAAGTTCTCAATGAGATAGAAAATGACTCGACTACTTCGGTACGTGCCATAGAAGAAGCTACAGGAATCCCGAAAAGTTCTGCACATCGAATATTAAAACGTCACAAGCTTCACCCATATCACTACAGGCGTGTGCAGACGTTATTACCGCGGGACTATCCGCTACGGGTCACATTTTGCCGTGCAATGCTGCAAAGGCACAGTGAAGATCCCCACTTCCTAGACAAAATTCTATGGTTGGATGAAACAACGTGCAAGAAAGATGGGTATTTAAATCTCCACAACCTACATAGTCGGAGTAATGAAAATCCACACTTGATGAGACAAGAGAAATCCCAATATCAATTCAAGGTTAACCTATGGACTGGCATATTAAATGGAAAAGTAATTGGCCCCTTTGAGTTACAAGGAAACTTAGATGGCAATAGTTATTTAAACTTTTTACAAAATGACTTGCAAGAATTGTTAAACGACGTGCCCTTAAGTGATCTTCAAAACATGTGGTTCCAAAATGATGGTTGCCCAGCACATTATGCCCGTCCTGTGCGAGAATATTTAAATCAAGAGTAACCAGGGCGTTGGATCGGGCGACTTGGTCCTATCTTATGGCCACCCCGTTCACCCGATTTGAACCCCCTGGACTTCTTCTATTGGGGTTGTCTTAAAAACAGGGTCTACTCAAAACCCATTGTGACATTGGACGAGCTTCGTCGAAATATCACTCAGGCTGCTGATTACATTAATAGCAGAAGATATGCAAGACAAATAAAACGATCATTTTTAAGGCGATGTCGTGCATGTATTAATGCTGGTGGCAAACAGTTCGAACATTTGCTATAATGTTAATAACTTAATAAATTACCCATGAAACTGTTTGTACCATTTGTTTTGAAATATTAAACATTTTTTAAGAACTAATACTTTTATTACACCCGACCGTCATTTCGCCCCTGTTAAGAAATAATAGGCCCATATTTTTTTATAACATTTTTTCCTAGAGTATTATACCATTTTGGAATGTTGGTTAGTTGCGTCAATTTTTAAAAAAACTTGCCATACTAGTGTTCATACCTTTTTTTTGCACCACGATAAGTTAAATTTGGTTAAAAGTAAAAGTCTTCAAAAATTTAGGGAATAAAATAAGTTTCATTAATTTTCGTGATAAAACAAGAGTTATTCTGGAGTTTTTAAAAATTGTGGTAGATAGCAGTACTATTCAGGTTGCCTATAAAGAAAAAAAGAAAAAATATTTAAAAAATTGTGGTCATGGTAGTGAAAAATATCATAAACGGTCTCAATTTCTGAAGAATTTAATTTTTTTTATATAACTTAAAATATAATTGGGATATATTTTTTTTTCCTTTTTTCCCCGATTAGTCCGGGGCATGTCTATCCTCCGGTGTTGGGTTATCGTTGAATTTTGGGACACGTTGTATATACATATACATGCTAAGTCGCGAGTGAAGTTTGAGGTCGCCTAAGTATACGACTCCCCCCAAAAAGTTTATTTTAAATTTATTAACGAGGAAATATGTACGTAACTTATTACCACTTCTCAATAACGCGAAAACTGACAGTTAAGTTCATACTTCCGGAAACATAAATGTTAAATAACAATCAGAAATTATAGTGATGTTTGAGGACGTGTTTAGTTACAAAACATGAAACTGTTTCGTACAAATATGTACGTTGTAGGTATTCATCCATAAATCCGCTGAGACGGCGTGCTCATTGCAGCAATGAAAGGGGGGCAACGAGCGTGTAGTGGCGAGTGAATTGGTGAGAGCTTCGGTATATCGGACTGTGCCGCACAATCACGTACGTATCCGCTGATAGCAATCATGGACAATCGTGCACTAGTGGCAGTAGGACGACTATTTACTCGGAGGGGAATTTTGGGATACGAAGCAATTTTTTTTAAAACAATAGTCTGTTCATATATTCGCTTACATACATACTAGGAATTTTAATGATCAATTTTTTGTAACATTGACCATGGTAGGTGCATTACCTTAGCACTGAGTTGCGGTGCTAAGGGCCGCGGGTTGAATTCTGCACGCAACAAGTATTTGTATGGTCTACAAATAATTGTTCCAGGTTTGGATGTTTATCCTTGTAGAATTTATATGCCTCCACGATACAGGGGAAAATCTTAGTGTGGGGGTAACATTTTAATAAATAAAACGTCTAACACAAACATCATAAACTCTTGACAGTCGAGTTAAGCCCTAATCATATGGTAACACTGAACGGAACTCTATATTATAGTATGCACAAAAGTTTTGTGACTAATGTAAGTGTGCTACAAATGACTGACGGCGACCTTGACTTTCGTAGGGACTTTTTATTAAGATACTCCGTTGATGAATCACAAAATTAAAAAAAATTAATACAATAGTAAAATACCTAATTATAACCCAGACATATTATCAAACTAGCCGTTCCGACTTCGTGCGTGTGGAATTTGTTACGATTGGATTTCATGGGTTTAAATTTTTTTTCACGGAACCCGAATTATTTATCTAAAGAAATAATAGCCAAAGTAGTCCCGGTAAAAATGGGCCAGCCATTTCTGAGATTAGCCGGTACAAACTGACCGACAAACAGTCAGACGGAAAAAAAATTTGACAATTGTTTTTTTGTTATAAGTACCGTATATACTTTCATATGCAGTAAAAAAAAGCTGTTATTTTGACAGACACAGTAGAATAAAAAAATTGTTTTCACCGTATATTTAAAAAACGAACCATAACGAAAACCACCTTTGTGCTTGTTCAATTCTGATTCTGATGTAATAATTTGGTTAAGGTTAAGGTGGTTTTCGTTGAGCGAAATAATAACGGTTAAATTTCCGGCATGACGTTCGTTGCCGACTGTTAATTGTTTTTTTTTTGTGCGTGGGCTAAAATTATAACCGGTTTTCGGTTTTGTGATTCCATTTTTTTACACGGGCTGTTTGTTACAGATAATATTTAAACAACCTATCATTGTTTATATTTTATGAATAGAGACTGTAAAATTTTTATGGTGTGGGGAAAATGACATTAGATGTACATATCTTGTTATATATATATATATACATATAATTTAAAATAAAAAATAAAACAAATGTTTCCGGGTACCAGATATTTAAAATTAAAACTTGTTTAACTTGTAAACAATTGATTCAGAATACTACAGTACTAAATGAACATCTCGAGCTAAATCACCGTAAGTACTCTATAAATATGTACATGCGGGCATCCGTGTCGGATTGTGAGTGTGAGACCGTGCTAAGACAAAATGTATTGTTCGAAAGACAAATAACTTAAATATAACTTTTTTCAATTCAAAGAAGCAAATAAAACAGCTGAACGAGATGCTTCTGTTTAATTAGAAACAATACCGTTATTTTAATCACGTATAAACGTAGGAGTCTGGAAGAGTTCTTTATTGGTTGTATAACGGTATACGAATTGATTATTAGGTACAATTAATTAATAACTAATTTCATGGAGTTTATCGTTTCATTACTCTGTGCTACCTTATATTATAACATCTAGTTATAATGTGATATTGGAACGAAGTTCTTTATCGGACGGTACCGATTTGGCGGGTGGGGACTAGGCGACAAAAAGTGTAAGATTTTTTCGTCACGACCCCTTCCTTCTGACGTAGTATATTCCATATATAAAAAGTACTCTATGGTAGTGTACCTAGACTTGGTGTAGACGGCCTTGGCGGCTATAAATAAGCGAGATGGAATAATATCCATCTCCCTCGCACTACACAACGAAGTAGCAATCTTTGTGTGAAGTTGGCTGCAGTAGGCGCTTACCATCAAGTATAAATGAAACAGTAAGTAGATATAAGATAAAGATAGATAAGATACGTGGTAGAGACGTGCTGCAGCTATATTACGGTTGTAGCACGAATGGGTTGGCTCGACCGGGGAAGCATCACGCTCTCACAGAATACCAGCGTAAAATAGCAACTTCATGCTGCTGTGTTCCTGTTCTATCGTATGGTGAGTGTAGAGAACCGGAGACCCTTTTCTGCCGACTTCCAAAAAGGAGACGTACTTACTCAATTCGACTGTATGTTTCTTTTATGTGTGTTACCTCATAACTTTTTACTGGGTGAACCGATTTTGATAATTCTTTTTTATTTGAAAGCTGGTACTTTCCGTGTGGTTTTATATGTTCAATATGGTCCCAAATGATCAAGGTCAGACCAATAGTTTTTGAGTCATTCTTAATAACTTATACTGAAGTAGGCTGAAATTTTTAATTTTAAATTATTACAAGAAACGAGGCATTTCATCTTAGTCCTCAGGGGTCACAACGCATCTGCATTTTGATTCTTAATCGAGGATAAATGTATTCTCTATTACCCATTACCCTCTAAACTTTTTTGTCATCGTTATTCTATATAAAAAAAAGATGGAAATAAGAATGCTTCTTGCATATCAAATACCATTTTCCTTCGTCAAATCATATTCTTGTACGTTTTATTATTAAAATCGGTAAGTCTGTTGAGGTATAATTGCCTTCTATTAATATCAAGAGAACGTAACTTAATAATTGCTGAATACACACAGTCGTATAGTATTTACCTTAAAGTTAATTATGGCTAAGCCCAAGGTCTAACATAATTACTGTCGTCAAATGTTTATCTTTTAACATGATCAGTCATTATAAGCATTGATTTTTAAATATTCTGCAGGATAAAAGATTAGGAACAATTAAATTTTATATTGAAATGTTGTTAGTTTACATAACTGCATTCGTTTTAAATAATATGTATGTGCTTTATCAGATTGATTGTGCTATATATTTATGCAATTAAAAAAAAACTACGCTAGCCGTTACTGAGCAAAGTTCATACAAAATAGATTATTGAAAGCTTCAGGTATACATTAATTGAAATAAAGGTTTTTTTAGATTTTTTGGGATTAATGGTTGTGTTCGACTGTTTAGTAGAGCGGTATCAGATACGGCGCTACTGGGAATGTTTTCGAATCCCGCATGGAACAACTATTTGTGTGGTCTACAAATAATTGTTCCAGGTGTAATGTTTGTGCGCATGCACCATTTATACCTATATGAAAAAAATTCCTCTACGGCGCAGGAGTAGCTGCTTTTATGGAGTGGCGCTGTAAGAATAACAGAATAACAGTGGTAGAGCCACGCGATATTGCTGTCGCACGGATGGGCAGGCTCGAACCGGGGTGGTACCACGACCTCACAGAATACCAGCGTGAAGTAGAGGTTTACCTCTGCGTTTCGCTTGGTAAGTGCAGGTGGCCGGAGGCCCTTTTTACTGGAAATGAGGCATTCCATCTTAATCCTCACGGGTGACAACGCATCTGCATTTTGATTCGCAAACGAGGATAGATGTAGATGTCTATGGGCCGCAGCAGCCACTTACCATCGGGTGGACTGTGTGCTCGTTTGTCACCCTTATTCTATAAAAAAAAGAATATCCACTACCCCATATCATCCAGTGGGTGTCGTAAGAGGCGAGAAAGGGAAACATGTCAGGAGATGGGTGATAGTATCTTCCTAAATACTTCTAAAAATAAAGAATTGCGGTTGTCAACCCACTTGCCCAGCGTGGCAACTTTGCAAAAATCACCCCTACGAGCAATCTCTGGGGCGGCCTATGTTCAGCAGTGGATTTTAATAGGCTGTAATAGTAACGATAAGTAAAAATATCTCATAGAATCATTTAAAAATAAAAATATTTCCAAGTTTAATCTATCGGTCAAATGATACTAATATCACAGCATAAGCCCTCCACACCATGCTGCTCCAGTGGTAAATATACAACTACCAATAATATTTATTAAAAGAGTAAACATTGACTGAAATCATGTTCTATACGTAGATATAAGAGTAGGGATGTGAAAGAAGCAACAGAAGTGTGTCAGGATCGTAGCACAAGAAAATCCGTTGTCTCTGCTTACTCTTTGTGACATACATAAGACTTATGTATTTATAAAAGGTGACTAAACAAGCTAAATTAATTCCCATAATTAATGTTTATATAATATTCAGAGATAATAAGATACAACAATTTCAGCATAAGAAAACTTGCAGAGAATCTAAATTCTGTTTTAATCTGATACCGTCATTACCTTGCCTTTGTTTCTTATTACAAAACCGACCGCAACCGCAAACGTAATTAACAAATACCTGCCGTCATGGAATTACATTTTGTATAATGTAAGTATCTATATTGAAACATCTTCATCACATCTCATAATTATAGAATTATATCAACATGAAAAGTGTATTTGCAATGTTATGTCGAAAAATTTAATTCTTTTTAGGGTTCCGTACCTCAAAAGGAAAAAATGGAACCCTTATAGGGTCACTTTGTTGTCCGTCTGTCTGTCTGTCTGTCTGTCAAGACGCTTTTTCTCAGGAACGCGTGGAGGTATCAAGCTGATATTCATACGAAATACTCAAGTCTACTGTCCCTTGGAGCTGTGAAAAAATCAAACTTCTAAGCCAACGCAATCAAAAGATACAGCCGTTTATGCCGCAAATATTATGCCGCAAGGGAATCAAAACCTACAGGGTACTTCCCGTGAACTCAGAATCTTAAAATTTGGTACGAAGCAACGTATTATAGCACAGATAAAGGAAAAATTGCGAAACGCATAAATTTTTAGTAACATCATATAACAAAAATATTTTTAATAATTTTAAACTACGGATTTGTGCGGAACCCTCGGAGTGCGAGTCCGACTCGAACTTGGCCGGTTTTTTTATATACAACTAAAGGCCACAAATGGGCGCATAATCTAAATGATGATATGGAAGCGCTGTGGCCTATAAACTATTTTATCTATACTCAATTAGCAGTTAAAATTCAATGTGTAGTTACCCCTGAGGGTTAATATGAAATGCCTCGTTAGATACCATACCAGTAAAAGGGTCATCTGTTATTATCACTCTCTATTAAAGCATTATGCTACTGTTTTACTCTGATTTACCGTAATTCAGTTAAACTGGCCAATTATATTTCCTTTGACGTAATAGACCTGTGGTACCTCAAGTTCTAAGCGCTCGCCGTAAATTTAAGGGTATGCGAGCAACCCACTTCACCCCTCGCCGGCACCAATGAATTTGTTAATTGCAGTTTTTGGCGCTGATTTAGCACGTGCTCGGTAATGAAAAACACCGTGAAGGAACCTGCATGTCTCGAGAATAAAGTATTTAACGGACATGTGAATTCTATGTCAAGCAATGTATTAACGCGGCAGACTGATTGCCCCATTATCGTCAAACAACGAGAAGAGATCTGTGCCGATCAGTAGGACGTTTATAGACTGTAGCTGTAACATTTTTATAAGTGAATTGCAAAATGCGACAAAAACATGTTTTTAATGTCTATTATCTAAGTGAGAATATGGCTATGTACTGCTTGATGTCATCGGCGTACCCACGCATGACTGAATTCAAGAAGTTACTACGAATGGGAAAATTGCCATTGCGTAGCGCGTAATCTCTATTTGTCAGGGTCAGTTGGGGAGCCACGGATATTGCTGCTTGGGCCCAATTGGACGCATAATTGTTTTCGCTTAACGTTGG
Source organism: Parnassius glacialis (assembly GCA_033319125.1). Classification (NCBI taxonomy): domain Eukaryota; kingdom Metazoa; phylum Arthropoda; class Insecta; order Lepidoptera; family Papilionidae; genus Parnassius; species Parnassius glacialis. The sequence goes on along the minus strand of JAVANC010000001.1, from coordinate 18,017,580 downwards.
TTTATCTTTATATATTTTAAAAACACGGCATTGCGCTTTAAAATTTAACCTAATATGTACCTACGTTTGTTATAATTTTGATAAAGTTTCGGAGCGGTTTAATTATCCTACACCTAAAAAAAAATACTAAAAAAACAAGGTAATGAGGTTTGCTTTAGCATTTAATGATGTTTCACTACCAGTTTGTTCCGTGTTTCTTGCTAACACAGTAAATGGTTTAATCAACGTCAAATGTGTGATATATCTCATACTGCTATCGCCGTTCACCAAACCGTCTACTAAGAGTCGTGAATACGATAAATTTTCTCTGAAATGAGAGAGTTGAGATGTTATGATCTAGTGACGAAAACGAAGACCTTGCATCGGGGGTGTAAGAAATCTACTACCCCACATCGTTCCATGGGTGTCGTGAGAGGCGACAGAGGGAACCAAACCAGGAGTAGAGTAGTGGGTAACAGCGTCTTCCTAATAATAACTAAAAATAAAAAATTGCGCTTGCTATCCCGTCTGGCAAGCGTGGCAACGATGGCAAATATCCAATCTAAATATCTGTGAGGGAGGCCTATGTTCAGCAGTGGGCTTTAATAGGCTGTAACGGTAACGGAAGAAAAAAAATACAAGGTTATCTAAATACTTTTTAGGATTCCGTACCTCAAAATGAAAAAAAGGAACCCTTATAGGATCACTTTGTTGTCTGTCTGTCTGTCTGTCTGTCAAGACCCTTTTTCTCAGGAACGCGTGGAGGTATCAAGATTGAAATTCATATCAAATACTCAAGTTTACTGTCCCTTGGAGCTGTGAAAAAATCAAACTTCTAAGCCAACGCAATCAAAAGATACAGCCGTTGATGCAGCAAATATTATGCCGCAAGGGAATCAAAATCAAAGGGTACTTCCCGTGAACTCAGAATCTTCAAATTTGGTACGAAGCAACGTATTATAGCACAGATAAAGGAAAAATTGCGAAACGCATAAATTTTTACTTACATCATATAACAAAAATATTTTTAATAATTTTAACCTACGGATTTGTTCGGAACCCTCGGTGCGCGAGTCCGATTCGCACTTGGCCGGTTTTTTTTATTCGTTGCTTATGATATCTAACACAGGACGTTATGAAAAATGAATATCGTGTGCGGTTATCACACAGGGATGTTCATTTTATATCTTTAATGATGTTGTTCCACCCATATCACATTACTTGGATATTATAAATGACAGTTGAGTGTGTGTAGAGGTGGTTGTAATTAAAAACAATAAAAAAAAACTTGTTTCATTTCATATAATTATCGTAATTTTGCTGAACATTCCTCTTTCAGGATTTTACGTCAACCGTGAAGTGGCGGTGTGAGAATATTCACTACTCCATATTGTACCGTGGGTGTCGTAAGAGGCGACGGAGGGAAACTGAAACTAATAAAAAAAAAAACTGCGGTTGCTAAACTACCTGTCTAGCATAGCGGCTGTGGCAAAATCCACCTCTATGAGAACATAGAACTCTGTCGCAATAGCAACGTACTATAGGCTGTAATGGAATGAAGGATTATACGAAAATAAAAATGAACCAAAATGAGTGAGGGTAAATTTTGAGGCATTCCTTGGGGGAGCCATAATTTCAGCAGTGGAATTGTGAAGAATTGTAACGATGATGATGAAAATGTTTATGGGTGCGATTTAGTCTTCCCACACTATATTTTTTGCGACCAATTATAAATATCATTTTTTGTTAAAAAATTACAAAAACAATTTTAATGATATCTTTATCACGCAATCAAACGTCGAATAAAATTGGAGATGATATCATCAATTCTTCTCGAAATATGCTACAAAAATTAACTAACATAATACGAACGTACACAAACACTCGGACGCCCTTTTAAAACAGTAATATGGCGGCATGCCTTTTTAAATAGATTATCGTTTTTTTCTCCCCTAGTCAATCGGAACTTCCATATAAATCGACACCCGATAAATAAGGGAATATCCAACACGGAAACTCAAATTGACAAAGAAAGTATAGACAGAACACCACCATACATCTCAATTGAAGCCAAAACCAACGTGTGGGACGCACTCACGCACACATCCATTTCTTTCTTCCTTTAAAAGCCCCACACACCATTGGGTGAGTCATATTTTTTTTATAGGATAAGGGTGACGAACGAGCACACAGTCCACCTGATGGTAAGTGGTTGCTGCGGCCCATAGACATCTACATCTATCCTCTATTATAAATCAAAATGTAGATGCGTTGTCACCCATGAGGACTAAGATGGAATGCCTCATTTCCAGTAAAAAGGGCCTCCGGCCACCTGCACTCACCAAGCGAAACGCAGAGGTAAACCTCTACTTCACGCTGGTATTCTGTGAGGTCGTGGTACCACCCCGGTTCGAGCCGGCCCATCCGTGAGACAGCAAAAGCTGCCGCGTGGCTCTACCACTGTTACACGCACGTTTTCACCCACTCCTATAAAAAATTATTGAAAATGATTTTATATATTCATATTTGCGCGTTCAGCTAGACAGTTTGAACACGTTTCGGCATCACTTTGCATGTACGCAGCGCTCCTTCTATTTTTCTCAGGGAAATGCCAAATCCCAAATTTAGGACTAGCGACTAGGCACTAGTCTTAAATTCAGAATTTGGATCACTATTTGTTATTGTTTAGTATTTACAGAAACCCACCTTAAAACATAAATAATTTCGTATTAATATTGTAACGTAATAATACATAAATAATTGTACTGAGTATGTCTGCAACAACGAAAACGGGATGATTAGAGAAAATTTGTAATTAGAAGTGGAACGACTTAAAAGCCAAGGGTAATATTACAAAGAGATCTTAATCCCCATGTGATATTTCTGCTCATTAAATCATGATATTCTTCCAGTTCACAGACAAGTGTCTCAAGTAACAAACTCCAATAGTAAAGTAATAACTACAACTATTCCATCACGAGCGTTTCTCTAAGAATTGTTTCAAAACCGACGACAAAAAACAATAATTCAATTGCGTATATAACTTTTATGCTATCAACATCATCATCATTAATACAGCCCTTCACAAATTAACTGCTAAAAATAGGCCTCCCCAGTAAATGCCACAAAGCACGGTCCTGAAACACTTGTATTCATCGACTTCATGCATCTTTTACCAGATTGTTACTTCATCTAGAGAGGAACCGCACTACACTTCGCTATCCGGTACAAGGCTGCCACTTGAGAACATTTTTATTCCCATCGGCTGCCGGTTCTTCGAGCTTTATGGCGCGTCTCCACCAAAGTTTTGTTGTCAACACAACATTTGCCAACACGTTTTGTCAACAAATGTTTCTGTCAACAAGCGTCTCCACCGAGGGAACAAATGTTGGCAACAAGCGTATTTCTTTGATGTTGCCGCTGAAAATCGAAACAAGTTTTGTTGGCAAATGTTGTGTTGACAACAAAACTTTGGTGGAGACAAGGGTTTATGCTATCATAAGTTCCAAATGCTGTCAGCATTCTGCTGTTTTTGTTTTCTAGTATTTCCTCTTATTGTCGCTATAAAACGAAAACACAAACGGTCGTGTTGTTTTTTGACCTTTGATACTAACTAACTGCCCTATCAGTCATGTACTGGTTTTGTTACATTAAGGTTACACGAATAGAGGACACACAAGCGACTCGAGCGTGAAAGTTCTCGATACGTTAGTAATGACAGATGTAAGAAGCACGTATATGCCTTCCATTATTTATAAAAAAGTAATTGTGTATGAATTTAATTTTGTTTCTGTAATTTATTTATTACTGTTATTTAACTAATACTGAATATTTTAGAATATTTTGCGACCGCGGAGGCTAATTATTGTAGCCGATATTTGTGTAATAATTATAGTAGTAAGTAAGTATAGTAGTAAGGCCTGTAAATAAATTGACCGTCCAAGTAGGAGGGTTAGGAAGTGTGGAAACATTTTTTTAACCCTAGTGATTAGATACCTACTGATAAAATGCAATAAATTGCAATACCAACATAATAATAACAGTGAACGGATTTTTTATAGTTTCGTACCGTTTTTCTTTATAGAGATCGTTTTGGAACCGGTGGTAGATTTTGATGTCTAATTCACTTAATAAGATATTTTGTTTCTGACTTTAATTTTGTCTGGAACTTACTTTTATACAAGTGAAGGTTACAACCCATTTGATGCTATGTGGATGCTGTGGCCTATATGAATTCAGTGCTGACTTACCTTTGCGTTGAAGGATAACGTGAGAAAACTTGCATGTCGGTAAAATGTAATATTTTCAATTACGTGTGAATACGTCAACATGCAGTGAAGCATAGCGCTTACCTTACTGCTCTACAACCCTCTCACAAATGTCTGACAACCAGTGCCCATTTATGAGACGTATTTAGGGTGTAACTATTACCATAACGAAAACTACCTGTTAAATGTAAAATTATCATAATACTGCATTGAACATTACAGTAAGTATACAATATATATGTTATATGTCTTTCACATTACATCGAGTTGCAGTAATTTAGGTGCTTGTATCGTACAAAGCCGGTTGGTCTAGTCTAGAATCTAGCTAGCACTGCGGCAGGTGAAGGTCAGACCCGACGGAGAGTAAATTGGGCCCATTCTATTCGTTACGCTTTATTGTAGGGTTTATTATGAAATTAAGCGATCGGTTGGCCTGCAACGAAGGGTACCATCGAAGCGTTTCGCAAAATAAAAACAAAGTTAATTACTGGCTGATGGTAAGCGGATGTAGTCATATACATCGAAGGTCAAGCTATCATTATGTTGTCAATCATGGATGATAGTGAATTCTACGCCACCACTATAAGGCAAGTTGTACCTACAAAGTAATTGATATTTTAGGCCTTTGAACACTATCATTAGAATTCCTTAGAGAACCGAGTTACAAAATCGGATCATAAAAAACACGAATGTTGCTCGTTCATCTAGCACTGCTTTCATGTTTTACATTTTTAACTTTTTTTATTCTCTCTAGTTGTTTCATGCTGCTATGAAATATTAGTTGTAAATCATCTACTTGTGTAAGTAATATGCTAACTGTTTCCTCCAAATGTCATCTCACTTACAACATGTTAATTGACGGAGCAGGCTTGGACAACAGACTGATGTCGGAAAGTTCATTCTTAAATGTTGAATTCTAAATACGCCGGCTCATTGCGGTGAATACGGACATAACTAAATAACCCATGGAACATTTTTAAAAGCCGTGCTAGCTCAGGTGTTTAGCGCTGGCTGTAAATTTCACAGTACGCTAGCAACCCGGGTTCGATCCCCGCTGGCAGCAATGAGATTGTTAATTGCAATTTCAAGTGCTGACCTAGCACGTGCTTGGCGGTTAAGGAAAACATCGTAAGGAAAACCTGCATGTCTGAGCAATAAAAAAATATATTTTCTAAAACATGTGAAGTCCATCAACACGCATTTTGGCAGCGCGGCGGACACTTCCTTGCCTTAAAACTCTCTCAGACGTGAGAGGTCTGTGCCCAGCAGTGGGACGTGTATAGTAACTTTACTTTTACATTTTTAAAACACTTATGTTCATCACTGAACTAACCAGGCCGACAATTAAATGTTTAGTGCACGACTATTACATTAATTTAAATTAAATTAAGACGGCTCCGTGGCAATGAGGTGCAGCGCTGAGGGACGCGTGTTCGAGTGCCGTACGGAACAAATATTTGTATGGCCTACAAATAATTGTTCCGGTTCTGTAAGTTTGTACTTTGAAATTTATGTTTGTTACTGCTTCCTCGATTCAGGAGAAATTCTAGTACTACTACTTTACCCCCAGTAAAGTTTAAAAAAAAAAGAAAAATAACGTTTTCAATATTTATAAAATGATGGTACCTATTAACAATGTGCATTCAAAATAAAATCGATGATACAAGTGGATTAATATCGAAACAAGTACAGTTTCGTTGCATTCCTTACATCAAAAGGAAGAAACGCAACGCTTATACGATAATCTGTCAAGGCCCTGTTTCTCAAGAACAGGTAATGATATTAAGTCGGAATACTAAGGTCTACGGTCACTTGGAACTGCAAAAAACCTTCTAAGTCAACGTATTCTAAAGATACGGCCATTTATGTCACAAGGTAGACTGGTAGAAAAATACACTGTGCCATTAAATCCGTCTTTTTGTACGGGTTTATGCGCAAAGAAAACATAAGAAAAGTATATTTTGACATTAGCAAACTCACTCCCCAAAACCTATAGGGAACTTCCCGTTGCCCTAGAATAATGAAATTTGGCAAGTTGCAAGGTCTCTTAGGACAAATAAAGGAAGAAATCCGAAAATTGTTAATATATAGTATATTATATAAAAACGAATTTTAGAGATTACAAACTTACATTTACACTTACATTCTATAAAATAAAAAAATAAAAACATTTGCATTTATAGCATCGAACGTGATGTAATGTAAACCTTTGTATGATAGAACATTTTTTCCACTGCAAACTTGACATAAATATATAATTCTGATGAATACTGGATGAACTATCTACGTAATTAAGTTTATACGGAATCCTCAGGGCGCCAGTCCTACTTGCACTTGTCCGGTTTTTTTAAAATAGAAGTAAGGGAAAAAAACGGGCTCATAACCAACCAGATAGTGGTGCGTGGTTGTAGCTCTTTAAACTCCCATCTATCCTTGATTGAGAAGAAAGAAACCAAAATGCGTTTATACCCCCGAGAACTAAGATGGAATATATCTCTATCTATCAGTAATAATTTTGAAATTAAAAATTTTATACAACCGACTTCAATATAAATTATTGAGAATAACTCAAAAACTATTGGTCAGACCTTGATCAATTTATATGGGACCACATGTGAAGCACCAGCTTTCAAACAAAGTAGGAATCATCGAAATCGGTTCACCCAGTAAAAAGTTATGAGGATGATGAGATGTTATCACACATAAAAAAAACATACAGTCGAATTGAGTACCGTCTCCTTTTTGAGTCGGCAGAAAAGTGTGTGTGTATACTTAAGTAGTTATACTTTAGCATAACAAAACAAAAAAAACTTGAGAGAACAAAAAAAACTTGAAAAATTACCCACTGAAGCTGAAGTTGTCGTTTTTAGGTGTCAGTGTGCGCGCGTATCGTAACAACTTCATGGTGTCGTTTTTAGGTGTCGGTGTGCTCGCGCATCGTGAAAAGTCACTCTCATAATTTTTCACAAACGCCCCAAAAGAAGTATAACTACAAAAATACGGTTTTGCGGTTGTTGTCCCTAAACATACAAAACACAGTAGCTAGCATTCTAATGTTGCTATTTTAAATAATTGGTATTCTGACACTAATAATATGCTGCAGCATCACTCCACCATCCATATCGTGACTGAAGATTTTAGTTTATTTTTTATGTAACATACAAGTACATATTTGATCTTACGCGAAAAATTCCTTGTTATAAAAGTAACAAACATAAAACAAAACCACATAATGTTAGAACAAATAAAAATAACAATAAGTAGCCCCGAGCGCGTAACATTTTCGAAACTAAAATGAAGCTTTCGATCGGTGCGACACGACGATGCAATTGAGCGCGCTTCGTGTGGGGTAAGTCAGCACCGTGGTGCCACGCAATTTACGATTGTTACACAATTGACTGTCAACAGGTTTGTTTGTGTGTCTTTGTGGTAATTTGATTTTTAAATATTATATCCCTAGTTTTTAAAAGTTACATACACATATAATATAACAGACCGATAGAGATCTATTTGTTAAAAATCTTAGTTATGGGCGGATATAATATAAATTATAAACTGACGTACTACCAGGCCTGTCTCTCTCCGCGCGGAAGTGAGTTTACCTACGCTGCGCGTATACATAGGTACATGAATGTCACGCACCCGCTCTAGCTGCGTTAGCTTACGATAAAAAGTATTTTTCTCTTATAAGTATTTGGGCACTTTTGATAATTATTTTTGTGATTTTATTTAAATATGGCCTCTCAAAAAGTCAAAAAATATTGTATAGCATCATCATCGCTACAGCCATTCACAAGTCCACTGCTGAACATAGGCCTCCCCCAAGGAGTACCACAAAGCACGGTCCTGAGCCACAGACTAGGAGGTCTACTTACACATTCAGTGTAAGTAGACCTCCTAGTAGTAGTTACTGCTTACTAATGAAAGATTATCATATACTGTTTAATAGCGAAACACTTGGACGATAAAAGAAAGAGATTGAAAATAGCAGCACTCATCATTGCCACTCTTTCATTAATAATGCAGTCGCGTATCGCATGTTTGCAAATGGCAAAAATTGTAAAACAGAACAAGGTAAGTAGGCAATTTATATGAGTTTCAAAGACGAACGTCATTGTTAACATCAAGTCTACAGTCTTTAACATTGTTATAATCTTAATTTTTCTAGATGTTGCATATTAACCTTCCTCAAATTGAACAATAATGTTCTTATAATCAGCAAATTACTAATACATTGCATAAACCCTCGGTGTATTCTACTTAGTACATATTTGATATAAGTTGGTAGCACCAATTAATATCAAAGGATTCAATTTATTTCCTCACAATACCTAACCCTACAGTGACCTTAACAAAGGCGTTTAACGGGCTAAGTGATACAGATTATCGCACGTGGACGTAAGGTGCATTCTGATTAAATACGCGCGCCGCAACAATCGGTAGGCTCTTTTAACGAAGATCGCATCCGAGGCGTGCAAAGTATTATGAACATTACGGACGTTGTAACTAGGTTTAAGCTGGCAAGTATGCTATCGGAGTGATTCTTCTGTTCTTGTACTATTATCTATTCTGTGATACTAGGTAAAATATTAACCTTCCTTTTGGGTCCACCGCAATCTGATAAAGAAGAAAACTACCAAATTTAAAAATTACTTTAGTTGTTTCATTAGCATCCCGTGCGTATAATGTTAAGACTATAACATTTAATAAGATTTTAAAAGTGTCAAGTTGAAGAATTTTATTCATACAAAACTTAATTTTAAATGTTTTAATTGTATTATACTCTATGAAGATGATTTATCTGAACATTGAAAATGGGCCCTTAGTGATGCGGACACTGCAAAAAATTAAACTGTAAACTTTACATGTTTTTTTTTTATGTCACTTCGTTTTCGTACATTATCTGTATTCTAAATACAATATTAGAAATAATAAAAAAGTTAAAAGTTAAATGACCATACCGGTAGGTTTAATATCATTTACTATGCATTATCTCTCTTCGCAATTTTTTTTTGTGGACAACATTTCTTTTCGTAAAAAGATTTTCTAGGGAGATCGCTTCATCAAATATATATATTTTTTGTTGTAATATCTGTGAGTGGCGGTGTAAGAATGTCTATTACTCCATAGTATCGCCCTATGTGTATCGTAAGAGGTGACAAAGGGAAACAAACTAGGAAATAGGCAGCAGCGTCATTATAATAACAAATAGAAAATAAACTGTGGCTGCTAACTAGCCTACCAATTGTGGTAACTACGACAAAAATCCTCCTTATGGGGCCATCTATGGAGGAGGTCTATGTTCATCCTTTTGATAGGATGTAATGATGATTATGTACATTACTACATGATGTATTGGTTTATAAAAAAATATATTGATTGATTGATCATAATACAGGCTAATTTTGAATTTATTTAAAACTAGTGACCCGCCCCGGCTTTGCACTGGTGATTTATAGATCACAACCATCCAGGGACTCCATACACATAAAATTTTTGATCAGAACCGGTCGAGCCAGTTTCGAGTTTTATCAAGACTAACGAACATCAATTTATTTTTATATATTAGAGATTATTATGGCGGGTGTACTTTTAATCTATCAATTTAATTAATTAACTACCCTCTTATCTCACGAGACTAATGAGCTTATTATAATTATCACATTATATATTTTTATCGATAAATATTGCGTAAATTTAACACTTCCGTCTAGTTTTTAAAGCACCTGATTAGTTTGTTTTGGAATACAATCCATTTTATTTTTGTGGGACAATGCCTACGAATAGCCAGCGACACCGGGCATTAGCAGCTCCCGCTATGAAGACATCAATTTAATCCGCTATTTCTCCCGCGCTGTAACACAGGGTGAGCCTTCCCATGGGGCATCCATCTCCACCTGCGCACCAGATTCACCAGGCGCAAGCCATGTACAATGACACAAACGATATTGGATGTATTGTTACTGATTTCGAATCTCTGGAACTAAATCTTTGCCTGCATTTTGCAAAACCTACATCGGGCTGGTACGAGTGAGTACTTTAGTAAAGTCACTAATTGACTCTTCGACGCTGTTCCCTGGTGTAAACGAGAAGGTTATATCACAAGCTATTGGAATTTTTAGGGATTTCCCTTGCAACACCTATGGGACCACATGAAGTGATGAATCTTATGAAAGCGTCACCACATAACAACAACATAACTAAATCGACAATACCCTGATTGTAGAAAGTACGGACCGCGAAAAATTAGTTAATAATTAATCGGTCGGCAGTCTCCTCCTCAGTCAGCATGTCACTGGACTAAGTTAAAGTGAGATTGGCATTTAGAGAAAAAGTTTGCTAACTTTCCCTGACTCCTTTTTTATCATCATCGTGTAAACTATAAACATTTTCGAAAATTGTCGCTGTTAAGGTTATAACTTCGGTGTTCATATTAAACCAGTAAATTGACCAATTAACTTTATACTCATCTACTAAGAAAATTACGTTCGAGTAATCCAATCAATCATTGTGATATGCTTTCATTGTACAATTTAATTTTCATAAGCTTACCGTGTAGTGACGGTGTGAGAATATCCCCAACCCGTCATCATCCCGTGGGTGTCGTAAGAGGCGATAGGAAACAAGTCAGGAGATGGGCAGAAGCATCTTCCTAATAACGAGTAATACTAAAATAAAACTGCGGTAGTCAATCCGCTTCCAAATCACCTTATGAGGCAATCTATGGGGGAGGCCTATATATTTAGCAGTGGACTTTAATAGTCTGTAACGGTAGGTTCTGCAACGTTGCTCTATTACTTTATATTCAGTCTAAAACAATTACAACATGTCGTAGATACCATGAACTTTCATACTCTATCATCATTGTCATACCAATGATTCACATTATGCGATCAAAGGTCATTGTTGCCATATGCGGCCGCATGTTACCGTGTGGAATGAAAATATATTACCCAATTTCGTCCCTTGGGTGTCGTAAAAAGTAACTATTACTAATGTCAGAAAAATGTTATGGTTTGGCTATAAGTAATGGTATGGTATCTCGTTTACGTGAGACGTGAAATACCTCGACATGCGACGGGCAACAACGCTGGCACTGGGATCGGTAATACGCCTGTCATTCGTGAAGATTAAGGGAAATCCTTCATACAACGGGAGAGAACTCTGAAACTGGACAGTAATGGAGTGAAAATTTTAACTGTTCATGATGTTCTATGATCTATTATTGATTTGTTAGTATTTTCAAAGCGATGTGGTAGATAATTCAGACTAAGTGCCTTTTATTAAGTTAAGCAATTGCATTTATTTTTTATTTTATAGTGTAAGCGTGACAAACGAGCACACAGTCCACCTGATGGTAAGTGGATGCTGTGGCCCAAAAATATCTACATTTATCCCCGATTAAGAGTCTAAACGTAGATGCGTTGCCGCCCCTGAGGACTAAGATGGGATGCCTTGTTTCTAGTAGAGAGGGTCTCCGGTTCTCTACACCCACCACATGGAGCAGAAGCATCAGCATTAAGTTTCGTGCTATAACCATAATGTAACCGCAGTATGGCTCTACTACATATGAAAAAAAAATTGTATAAGGATACATTACATTTAAAATACACGCGGTAGAGCCACGTTGCAGCTACATTATTATAGCACGAATAAGTTGCCTCTAGATTGGCTCGGCCGAGGAAGATCACGTTCTCACAGAATACCAGCGTAAAATAGCAACTTAATGCTGCGGCTTCTGCTTCGTATGGTGAGTGTAGAGAACCGGATACGCTTTTTACTGGAAGTACGAAGTACTCCATCTTAGTCCTCCCATCTGTATTAACCACTCCCATAACCATTAGGTGGACTTTGTGCTCGTATGACGCTTATTTTATAAAAACACACACACACACACACACACACACACACACACACACACACACACACACACACACACCACTTATGATCAGAGTTTTAGTCTGGCTTTGGGTTAAAGTAGTTTATAATGGACAAGTACGAGTGTTGTTGATCTATTGCGCCGTATGATTTAAAACATGAACATAAACTCTTATGCTTGTTACCCAGATAGGTAGACAGAGAATACAGACTTCCATTTGGCAGGATCCTGACACACCACTCTCGCTTCTTTGCCATCCATATGATTGCGCATACATGCTCGTCGGTTATCTTGACCCATCTTCAATACATCGCTAATTGGGCCGATAAACTTTCATCAAGGCTGTCCCTTTACCTTTACCCAAATATGCCACTCACTTTTGCAGCATGATTTTTTTAACTCCTCGTTAATTCTTGTCGAAATGTCCAAACCTGTGGTTTTCATTCATTTCTTAATCCTGTTCACAACATGTTCTTTAAAACCAAACTTTTTTATAGAAGCGGGGGAAAACAAGCGTACGGCTCAACCTGATGGTAAGTGAATACCGCCGTAAATGAACAACTGCAACACCAGGGGAATTGCAGATGCATTGCCAGCCCTTAAAAAAGGAGTACGCTCTTTTCTTGAAGGTCCCTAAGTCGCATCGGTCCGGAAAAATCTCTGGTGGCAGTCGATTTCAGAATGAAGTTGTGCGAGGGAGAAAATTTCTTTTAAATCGCACAGTGGTGGGCCGTCAGTCATACAGATGGCATGGGTGGTATCGCAAATTATGTCGCGATGTGCGATGGTGAAATTGTGCGACTGGAATTAGTCCGAACAATTCCTCAAGCACTCCCCATAGCAAATGCAATAAAATACGCAAAGAGATGCAACATTTTTACGCAGTGCCAGTGAGTCAAGCCGATCGGACAGAGTTCGGTCGCCGACGATTCAAACAGCTCTGTGCTGGATGCGATCAAATGGAAGGAGCTGGCACTGGGGAGCCCCTGCCCAGAGATGGGAACAGGCCATGTGAGGCCGAACATGCGCCTTGTAAAATTGCAGGGGGTGTGCCGGCATGAAATACTGCTCCGCTCTGCTGAGCACTACATACTACATATAAATATTTTATTATCATAGTTACAGCCAATCTAAAGTCTACTGTTAAGCATAGGCCTCTTCCATAGATTGCTCACAGGGGGAAATTTGCTGCTTTCATTGATTGCATCATCAAACACGCTTGGCAAGCAGGTTGGCAACTGCAGTTTTTTTTCTTATAATCAAGTTGTTATTAAGAAGAGTACTATTGATCATCTCCTTTCTCAGTTTCCATCTATCGTGTTTTACGACAACCACGGGATAATATGGGATAGTGAATTATTTAATAAGTGGTAAAATTAAAAAAAATGTACAATCGACTTCAATATAAATAAAATGAGAACATCATCAATGTGGTCGAAATCAATTAAATACGCATTATACACATGAGAAGCACCAGCTTTCGAATAAAAAAAGATTCATCAAAATCGGTTCAAATCAAAAAAACCGTCCAATTGAGAACCACCTCCTTTTTTGTAGTCCGTTAAAATCTTAACGATTCCGGTAGTCAGCAGTATAACCATTAACTGTCTCGGTTACACCAGACGTAAAATACCCAGACGAGCGAAGTTAAGGTGCGCTTCGTCTGTACTGTGATCGTAAATTCGAATCCAAGCGCAACGATTAACGCAAATCTTCACAACAGCGCTAATCCATATGCATTTTACGGGATAATGATGAAAGAGTGCATAGGTTGATAATAACCCCTGGGAATGAGGTGGTCGCTTCGAAACTGTTTCTAAAAAAATTTTGTAAATAGTTTGTACAACCTTTCAAACAACCTTTCGCATAATTTCATTAAAAAAAAAGTCCGGCTGGGTTTCTTGCTGGTTCTTCCCAGGACAGTGTTTTTTTAGAAACCAGTAATCTATAAAAAATTGTACTACTGTTTTTATTATTCTTTTTCGAATTAGACTGCTTTAATATAAAGATAACTAAATGAGGCTAAAATTCTTCGGCAAATATTCAAATGCAACAATTTCTCAACACAATTCTCCTAAGTTGTGACGACATTCTAATTATAGACTATTAACATGCAAATACATTTTGCAATGGTAATATAATATAATAATCACATCTTATAAACCTTGTCCTATTCCATTCGAGAGACTCGTAAAGTAAACTAATTATACTAAGTGATTGCCCCGGTACCTCGCAAAAACTTTATGTATTTCGTCAAGAGGGTTTGCCTGTTACTGGTTTATTTTATTTGAAGGTTCATAACTGAACTCAAAATATATTTAATAGTAAACTTTTATAAAACACATATATAATTTTTGTTTACATTGAACAATTACAAATGGCAAAATAAAACCCAGTTTCAATATTTTAGGTAAAAGATTGAACTTACCTTTCAACTAGAGGTTGAACGTTATCCAGGAACTCAAAGCCAGCGTGTGTAGTGTAGGTGATTGTTTCGTGACATAGAATAATGCCATGGTCAGCACGCACAAAATTCTTTAATACCCAGAAGTCTCCTCTTTGTATAGTCTGAGGAAGGAAATCTTTTTCGTTACACCCGAGAAGCGTCCGAAGGCGCGCCAGTGTTGCATCCGTTAACCCATTTTCATCAACTATATCGAGTATTGTTTCATTCGTTGTATCTGGTTCCAAGGGCACTACACTAAGAATTTTCTTCTCCAATTCGGCAATGGATGCAGTGCTTGACGCTGTCTTATTTGTTGTAGGCATGGTAGATGGGGTCTTCTGCGAAGTGGATTCTTCGATGTTTTTAACACTCGAATCGATCGGCCTCGTTTCAGTCTCGTTTCGAACATCTTCTCTGTTGATGTAACGGAATTCGGCGCTTCTTTCAGATCCGTCAACCGTAACCCATTCCACTCCAGGGGCTCCATTGCCAGATAAGTGCATAGCCGCGTAGAACAACACGGCTATATTAATGACAATACTCACTCTAAAGATAAAGTTACGACGGTTCCCCAACATTGTTAACGATTTAGGCACTTGCACTTATATAACTAGTAGTTTTTGCGTTACAACGTCCTTCGTCGTCCTCTAGGACGCAGTTTCCTATAGGATCCTGTTCGTGTCAGCATCACAATTTATTGTGTCATCAGTAGGCGTGCGGAGGGGGGCGCCTCGCCGACGCCGCGTTCTTCTATTGTTTCTGTAACAAGAAAATAATTTAAAATAACATGTTAACACAGCTTGATATTGTTTAATATTTGGCGACCGCTTCGCTTGTATATTCATATACAACTAAGCCACGGATCCTGAATTCTAATTCAAACGAGCACCCATTCTTGTTCTAAACAACAAAATATTTAGGATGCATAATGTATTTTGTTTGCCTTCGTGTCACCACTGCATCTAAACCAAATCGCATTCAGTAATGTCGTCATTATTTAAAACGATTTTGTTTAAAAGGCGTTGCTTCATGTAAAGTCGCTACGGCTGTCTTACTGGAACCGCTTTAAAATATTTATTGACTGAGCTCAACTTGTGAACAATTGACGTAAACTTGACTGTCATTTATAAAGTAACTTTCTCTTAACCTTGACAAGTAAGCGTGAGTCAAAAAACATTTATATCAATGTTTTATAATTTATTGAATAATATGTGATTAAAATAAAACTAAGAACCAAATTGAAACCTAACAAGTATTATGAAATAAAGACTCATAAAATTATACGAAAGATATTACTATAACACTTTGGAACTCCTCTCAGAACAGACCAAATCCCAAAACATGGAATTACGATAGAACGTGAAATAAGAATAACAAAATGTTAAATTGTCAAAACCGATGCGAAGCGACTATAAGTACCACCAAAACTAGTGGTACGGTAAGTCGTCTTTGTAAGCTTGGTGGATGAGGAAATATATCTATACATCTATACAAATAAATAAAATTGAAGTGTCTGTTTGTAATGTCAAGATAACAGCTTTTTACTAAATGCATACGAAAGTATTTACGGTACTTATAAAAAAAACACATTTTTTTAAATTTTTGTCTGTCTGTCTGTCTGTTTGTTCCGGCTAATCTCCGAAATGGCTGGACCGATTTTGACGGAATTTTCACTGGAAGATAGCTGATGTTATAAGGAGTAACAAAGGCTACTTTTATTTTAGTTAAAGAATTAGAGTATCGCGTAAAAAAAATTAAAACCCATGAAATCCAATTGTAACAAATCCCACGCAGGCGAATTCGTGGGGAACAGCTAGTTTTCATAATAAAGTTATTAAGATTTTTTTTTGCTATAATGAAGTTGCAACATGACTAAAAATACTTTGTTATTTAGCTACTACAATTTATTTCAAGACACATAAGTAATTTATACAATATTTTAAAAAAGCTAAAATTATCTTAAAGCCATATTTTCTATTAAAAAAAGAGGATATTATTGGTCAGGTATGTGACCTCAGTCGTACAGTAATCTTATCGTCCTGATCCAGCTTAAAATTATACTTATGTTCTCCGCATCTAATCGCAATACGCACAAAAGATCACTCAACTTGAATACAAGTTTAGAGGGAATATAAAGAATGGGTTGATAAAATTCTAACACGTTGCACATGCACGAGTTAGCAGAAATATCATTTCGCGTTAAGAATTCTATGCACGTTTCTCCACTGTTGCAGGATCATAGCGGGTTTTGCGTTACTGGTTAGTCTTTAATTAGCCAGCCGTGTCCTGATTAGTGTTATCAGTGCGAGATCGTTGTTGTCCAGATAAACATCTTGGCCGCGACGCCGCGACACCACGCCGACGAGCCGACTTAGGATAATTTATGTACCAGTCTCGTCCCAAGCGTCATTCCCTGTGAGATAGCATTGCCCGTGGGCATCTATTAACTTTGTGCTATTTTTAAAATGGTTTCTTCGTTCACACACATTAATCGTTTAAATTTGTACTTTGATATAATTGTGTAGATATGATCTTATAGCTTTTATTTGTATGATTACAAATTCAAATTCCGAATGATTTGAAATTTTTGTCTTGTTTCTTGTAATCATTATTTAGAGATATTTTGTATTTATAAAACGTTTTTAAACCTTTTTTATAGTACTGAAGTTACAAACGAACTAACAATTCACCTGATGCTAAATAGCCACTGCAGTCCATAGACAACTGCAACTAACTTTAAACAAAGAACTAAGATCACAGAACACAGTGGAATGCCTCACAGATTTTTAGCAGAAATAGGCATCTACCTAGACGGACTCAAAGACAGAAAAAGAGTAATATCCCTGAACCTACCCCTAGTTGTGCTTAAATCTTAAGTTTTCATATAAATTTATCGGGGCAAGAAAGTCTGCGCAGTGCACACATAACATACAAATAGATTGACTAAAGTGTTACAGTTTGAAGTTGAGAACTTTAAAATTATAAATACGAAATTTATAAATATTTTAAGTAATCGTGTACTTAATATATGAATAAATCATTTTTGTGCTTTAAACTGTCAAATTATCCAAATACCTAATGAGTTTAAGTTAACGATGTAGCTATATTGTAACTGTACCCGCGACTGTATAAAAATAAAAGTAAAGATGTTTTTAATCGTTTTTACAAAATATTAGAAGCTAATCAAAACTAAGCAAAGTTTATTTCATATATTTCCTATAAAAGTATTATTTAATAATCTTTATATCCCCAGAAGTAAGAATGAATGAGGCTGACATTGGCTCTTGTTGTAAAGGTGATCCTAAGCAAAAAGAACATGCTAAATAATTCACGATAATTATTAACTAAAAGCCTAACATTAAGTTGTTAAAATTTCCATAAATTAATCTATAAGTCTAGAACGTAGACGCCAATTTATATTGCGAGTAATGAAACATTAATAATTTCAGTCACGCAAAGTCGGCCATTAATTAATTACCATTGAGTTATACAAAACTAGAGAAGCAAACCACATAGCCGCGCGTCGAAAAAAGTGTAACCACTATCCAAACGCGACGACGTAGCTTTGAAATCATTAAAATTTTAAAGTAAACATATATCTGTCTCACTTACACAAGTCGCGGAAAACAATTTCGTCCCTAAGATTAGATAAAGATAGACACACAAACATGCAGTGGCGAGTTGGTGTTGCATACTTTATGAAATTTTACCCAAAATGAGCAATATAAAGGAGTTTTTTAAAGTTGCAGTAAATTGTTTTTATTTTAAATTTGTATATTTTCTTATTAGATGAACATAAGTAAGCATAACTAATGAAATAAAAGATGTTTTTATATATTATTTTTATTGTACTAATAAATCAAACAAAAAATAAAGCAAATAAAAAAACAATTTAAGGTTTCTTAAGCGAGATCTGTGTTGAATATGCATAAGTTGTGAAATCATCAGCAAGCTTTTGTCTCTTAAATTTAGTCTCATGACATTAGCTACAAAAACTTTGGTTATCGATAAATTTCGTTGATTTTCTTGTTTATATAATTTCCATACTACTTAACAACTTTAAAAAGTTTTTATATTTTTTTTTGCAACAATACTGAGGATAGTTAATAAATTCAGGCGTGACTCTGCGGAAGTCTATTTGTGGGATAATATAAATAGTTTTAATCTGTAGTACTAATCCGCTTAAATATTCATAATAGTCCATGCTCTTAAACTCCGCTATGAAGCATCAGTTTGTTATACAATTGTCTTTTGGATTCTTTTTTGTGTGTTTGAGTGTATAATTTACTTTCGTGGTACAATCTTATTTTTAAGTACTTACAAATAATGGCATTAATCAATAAAAGAGAATGATCAACTTGCATTAAAGATAAATGATCTCCCGGGTGTATTGCAACTTCTTTTAATAATTTATTTCCTTGAAGCTCTTTTAATGTTTTTGTAGCTAATGTCATAAGACCAAATTTAGTAGACAAAGACTTAGTTTCAGAAAGTTTGCAATGCAAATTTATTAATATAAAATAAAATAATAAAATATAATTAATAGACCATTAATGAATAAACTAAAATAAGAATAATTAATTATTTTGTATAAAGGTTGAAACATAGTTTTTATTTTTAAACAAACAATTTTACTTGTTTATTTTAAAACAAAATTAACTTATTCCATAAATTATATAGTCTCCCAATAATGTGGAAAAATCACAAAGGCGGAAAAGTGGCAACATTGAAGCTAAATTGCAATATTCGATATTTTATTTTATTTTTTAATGTTTTAAATGTTAATATGAATATATAAATTAAAACTTACGTATGGAAAGTGATTCCGCTTGATTTATTATCTTTTTGTGACCTTGAATCGCATTCTTTCACTACGCATTTACCCATTTTTTGTCGTGAATCGTTCGGCTTAACTCGGACGGCGTCACATTGAACACTGAACCGACGTTCCCTGGGCATATGGCTGTGGCCATATGTGAAGTGGCAACGCTTTAGCGCGGCAATTACTTATCTAGTGTAACATATAAATCAATGTTAATTACCGACAGGATAAAAATGTTACTGAATAAATTTACTTCGAGGAGATTATTTTAATCCGTAAATGTAATCTTTCTCTCCAGTTCTTCTTCAATATATTATGTTACAATAACGTTACAAACTGTAACTGCATTTGGGAGTATTTTTCGTAAATGACACGTTTGCCAAGCAAATCGGCAGTCCTCACAGAATACCCCACAGAAAACCAGCGTGAAGAAGAGGTTTACCTCTGCGTTTCGCTTGGTGAGTGCAGGTGGCCGGAGGCCCTTTTTACTGGAAATGAGGCATTCCATCTTAGTCCTCAGGGGTGACTACGCATCTGCATTTTGATTCGCAAACGAGGATAGATGTAGATGTCTATGGGCCGCAGCAACCACTTACCATCAGGTGGACTGTGTGCTCGTTTGTCACCCTTATCCTATAAAAAAAAATCGGCAGTTGCGTTAGCAGACGATTTGTATCTCTAACGCTACCACAATGCTACTTCTGTGAGCCACTTCACTAACATTTTTAAGTCCACCACTGAGCATAGGCTCTTTCTAGAATGCTCTAGAATGTTCTTTAAAGTCGAATACTGGGTAGTTATTTTTAGCCGACTTCAAAAAGGAGACGGTACTTAATTAGACTGTATGTTTTTTATATGTGTTACCTCATAACTTTTTACTGGGTGAACCGATTTCGATGATTCACTTTTAATTGAGAGCTGGTACTTCACATGTGGTCCCATATGAATTTGATTAAGGTGAGACCAATAGTTTTTGAGTTATTCTTAATAATTTATATTGAAGTCGGTTGTAGAAAATTTTTAATTATTACGCGACATCTTCGTTAATCGTGAACCGATTTTGATGATTTCTTTTTTTTATTAAATAGGTTATACTTTATGGGTGGTCGCATTTAAATTAAATTTGGAGAATGGGTGGGTGGCAAACTAGGGCATGAAGTTTTCAATGTAACCTATTTAGACAATATTGAGATTGTGATTTGTGATATGTCTTAGTCCACTCAAAATGTTAAAAAATAACTTTTAACAAAAAAGTAAAAGCCGATTACAAAGGATTAAAAATTCATACGTAGATCACATTCTGAAGTCGGAGCTTGGCTTCTTCTTTGGCTTTGACTTTTGTTAAAAATTTTTTTTGCCTATTGAACCAACTATTTCTTGAACGAGTTGTTCATATTCACTATGCTGGACAGAAGAGTTTATGAGAAGGGCAAATAACCATATGGATGGATATATTATCAGACTACTAACACGTTAACTAGCATAGAATTCATGGTGGAATTTCGTTCGAGTATATATAAAAAATATTTGTGCCTTATAAAATTTTCTATCTATTTATTTTTAATATGTAAATTATACTGATTAAAAATATTTCTATTTCTTTTTCTAAAAAGTTTCATATCTACCTGAGTTAGTACCTGCAGAAAAAGTACAAATATGTAGTTAGGGTAATCGTTCCTTTGTGACTCATTGTCACAGGCAAGCGATGGGAATCAACAAAGCGCGATGCGACACCACTCAATGCGAAAGGCGTTCTACTTATCGAGGCTATTCTACTATGGCGATCAAAGCGAAACATGGGTCAATGATAGGTAGGCTGTTATTAAATATTCCTTTCTTTTTACGTTGTAGGGCCACACTGTAGCGTACCATGGCTGCAGTATGAATGAGTCAGCTCGACCGAGAATCACGCCTATACAGAATATCAGCGTTATAAATGCTGCTATGTTTGTTTATGGTGAGTAATATGAACCAAAGATTATTTTTACCAGAAACGAGGAATTTCATTGTTTTATGGAGTTCTTAGTTCTATTAACTTTTGATTCTTAGTCAAAGATGTAGATGTAGATTTTTTAACGTGGTAGAGCCATGCTGCAGCTATATCGTGTAGTTGTAGCACGAATGGGTCGGCTCGACCGGGGAAGGACCATGCTCTCAGAATACTTAACTTAACACTGCTGTGTTTCGTATGGTGAGTGTAGAGAACCGGAGACCCTTTTTACTGGAAAAGAGGCATTCCACCTTAGTCCCCACGGTTGACAGCACCTCTGCATTTTGACTCGCAAACGAGGATAGGTCTAGATGTTTATGGGCCACAGCAACCACTTACCATCAAGTGGACTGTGTGCTCGCTTGTCACCCCTATCCTATAAAAAAAATAGTATATTCGTAGTAGAAGATGATAGTTTCTGCGGGCTACAGCCATCCGCTTACATCTAGTGGCCATCACGTATACTGTGTGTTCGGTTTTGACCCTTATTTTTACACAAAAATGTTTTTTTTTCGACGATCATGGCGACCAGCCTCAACGGAGACTAGCCATCGGCGCAGGACAGGATTATATTACCCGAGTGTATGCGCACAGGTGCACTCTCTATTGCCTCACTCTCATAGTCCCGTGGGACGGTAATTCGACACAATACTTTCCGAGGCACGGGGGTGAAACATCGCCAACTTCCTAACTCCGGGCTGCTACTGAGAATTTCTGGACAGAAAAACCGAATAACGGATTTTGGCCTGATCCGGGATTCGAACCCAGGAACTCATTATCTGAAATCGCGTTTACAACCTCTAGGTCAACGAGACAGTCAGTTCTTGCATTAACATCTAGTCAGAGATCTTTCCCACGCGCGTTAGTGTTTCTTATTAATAATATGCTGAATGCTCTCAACGATCAAATGAAGACGCGTCAATAAAATATTGATATCTGCACGAACATTGGACGACAAATAACGGAAACGGATTGTCTGTACCGTAATATGTTCTGATTTCTTTGACGTCTTTTATATATACTTTTCTATTATATATTTGCTTCTAGAACTATCATAATAAGAAGTAGGTATTTATGGCTTTGACAAGTTTGAATTAACATATAACAAAAACTAAAACAAAAAATTCCACATAATAGGTTTTGAAGTTGGTGCAAGTCTATCGAGAAATCAAGAGTAAAGGTTGGACTTCAAAAGATATTATATGGAAATTGTTTTCTTTTTCTTTTTAAAGTCGGTATATACATATTATTAAAACTTAACTTATTACCTTTTCGTGTAGTCAAAGTAATATCTACGGAGTGTAGTGTACTCTACACTCCATAGTAATATCGCTATAAGTTCAGGATTACAACTAGAATTTCGTTTAATATTGTAGGTAGGTACATTAAAATGTAATGTAAATAGAAATGAAATCATTTCTTTAAATTTATAATGATAATTATTAATAAATATATTAAAAAATATTTAATTTGGTGTATCCGTTTCCCAACAATCGGTGAACATATAAACACACGCCTTGAAAGTTCTAAAAACGCGAAAGTTTTATAAACTTTTGTCCTTTTTTTAAACTCGGTTAGAAATAATAACATGGAACCTTTACGAAAAAAAAATGATTTAAAATTTTATTTTTCCTATTTCTATTTTACCATCGAGTCCTCCTTCTTGGCCATGACTGCAGCTTAGCATTCGATGAGTACATTTCAAAATAAATAAAAAACAACAATCAATCTTTCTGACAATGTGCTTTTTATGTTCAATATGATTGTTTGATACGATTTTATGCGAGTAAATGTTGGAATCTTGATTTTTAGGCGCTAGTAGAGCATACCTACGCGCTTTGCGCTAGGCATGCAATAAATGCCCCCCCCCCCCCCCCCCGAACGGGTTCCCGCCTTGTCGTGGCGGGGGGGTTTAGTAGCCGTGGCTTGGTCACCCACGGTGAACAAAGAGGAACCCCATGGCTGGCCCGTGGTGTAGGGCCGGCCCGAGGTGGCCACTCCGAGTGGGCTTGGCGAGCCCACTTCGGATGTGTGTCGGTGGGCTACGGTAAGAGGGGTGTCCGCTCCCTCTACCGCTGCAGCCGAGGTGGAATCGCGGAGGAAGAGGAGTGTTGGTATGGCGATGCGCCACTCGCCCTATCCTCCGCGACTCAGACGGGGCCGCACCGTTGATGCGGTGGTGGTGGGGCTGCGGGGGGAGAGGAGTGTCGGTATTGCGAGGCGCCGCTCTCCCTACCCTCCGCGGCTGAAACTTGATTGGCGGCGGAGCCAGAGACCAGATCCGCCGCTGGGGTCGGGAAGGCGGATGCTACTAAGCGCTCGATTTTCCTGGTTCCATTGCCTTCGCGTGTCGGGCTCGGGGGGGGGGGGGGGGGGTCCGATACGCAGGTGGAGTTCGAGGTTGTGTAGGGAGGCGTGCCTTGTGTTCCTGGTACGCCTTGCCTGAGAAGGAGAATGGGGAGGAGAGGTCCTCACCCGAAAAGGGCCTGCCATGGGGTGGCCGGTGCTGGTGGGGCCACGGATGTTTGCGAAAGCGTTCCCGTGGCCCCGCCAATATGCGACGAAGGTGGAACACCAAGGTTTTAATCGGTGCGAGTCCGACATAAACCGTCCTTGCCCCCGCGAGGCGGGTATGCGTAGGCATGTAAAAAAAGGCATGCAATAAACGTGCCGTTAAACGGACTTGATCAATCTTCGTTGTATTTTGTTTAAAACTATTTTTTAATTCACCCTAAGAAATTAAAGTATTTATTTGTCAAACGTTAGCATATTTTTTATCTGCTGCCGTTTAATAATAAGGTTCCTCTATCCGAAGAAGAATCATTTTTAATTCTTTTCAAAAGCCAATTCTTATTATAATTAAAATTGAAAAGGAATAATAGACCCATAAGTAATCAAAGCATATTCCATAATAAAATTACACAATAAAAGAAAAATAAAATGCAAAAGTAAAGCAATAATTATGTTGCAAACGCGAGAAGACTACCCACAACCAGCAAATCTTCACAAGCATGACGCATGGTAGCCATCGCCCTCCGCGACTATTTTAAAGAGAAGTTGTCGACCCGTCACACGATGCCGCCGCAAGCAAAGGCCCTTATGCCATACTACTTTCAGGAAATGCAAGTTTTAAATGCTTAGCCTGCCTGACGTTAGCATCCTAATTTAAGACTCCTACTTTATTTATTTTATTATGGATAACAGAAATAGAAACAGAACAGACTTCTTAAAATTAAAAATGCTATTGCTGAATATATCTCCATCCATTTCTTTGGAGTTTGGACAGTAAGGTACATCAATGTTGAATACTGTTCAACGTTGATATAACCCGCTGGGACTTCAAAAAGGAGGAGATACTCAAATTGACGGTACCTATGCTTTTTTATGTGTTACGAACCAACCAGATTGGTTTTCTACCGACTTCAAACAGGAGGAGGTGCTCAATTCGACTGTATGTTTTTTTATGTGTTGCCTCATAACTTTTTTCTAGGTGAACCGATTTCGATGATTATTTTTTTATTTGAAAGCTGGTGCTTCTCATGTGGTCCTTGGATGAAGGTCTGACCAGTAGTTTAAGAGCTTTGAAGTCGGTTGTACAAAGTTTTTAATTTTACCACTTGTGTCACAAAATGAGTGCATTTAATCTTATTTAATAATTCCGAACAATCCAGTTTGAAAAGTAAAACAAGTTCGATTAAGTCCCTGTGTTCTTTTAGGCTATTTAATTTAAAGTGATTCTGTCAGTCTTTATAGGATGGTAGGCGTTTAACTACATTGCACTGGTAACTGAGATGCCAAAGGAAGCGTGTTTCTGCCGACTTCCAAAAAGGAGACGGTACTCAATTCGAGTGTATGTTTTTTTTTTTCGTTTCTTTTTATGTGTGTTACCTCATTACTTTGTACTGGGCGAACCGATTTCGATGATTCTTTTTTTATATGAAAGCTGATAGTTCTCGTGTGGTCCCATATGAATTTGATCAAGGTCAGACCAATGGTTATTGAGTTATTCTCAAATAACTTATATTGAAGTCGGCTGTACAAAATTTTTAATTTTAAATTATGTATCGATTCTATACCTTTCACGATAACTTCGTAGTGGGGATTACTTTAAATATTAAATACTGCAGAGTTGTGCTGACAAGTTTTTATGAAAGTATAATATGATTTGTTTTATATAATAATGATTTCTTATATATTTACGAGAATACTACACATTAAATGAAACTAAATTTACGGATTTTATCGTGTTTAATTTTAAGGCGTTTCCCTGGTCAAATAACCTTGAGCATGCAGTGCACTGCCGCCCGCACTCTGCGTACGCCCATTTATCATAGAATTAACACAATTTTTGGAATTAATTTTAATTAAAAAAGAAAAGCAAACTTTAAAAATTAAATAAAACGTGAATAATATAGTTTTTAAAATTATCTATCCATTAGTGTAATTCTCAAATGATTAGAACGTTGCCTTTAGCAACAGATGTATGTAATCAATAATTTTAGTCATTTTTTAAAAATAGATTTTAAGTGTATTTATAACACATAAAAGCCAATTAGAACGTTTATTTCTCATAACTATAGAGATAATAGTCTATGAATAACGAAGAAAAACGCACTATCGCAAAGTTTTGGTCGGGATATAGCCTTAACGTTTTAGTGCTTTAGCGGCCGAAACGTCGAGAATATTTTTTTTTATAGGATAAGGGTGACAAACGAGCACACAGTCCACCTGATGGTAAGTGGTTGCTGCGGCCCATAGACATCTACATCTATCCTCTATTACAAATCAAAATGTAGATGCGTTGTAACCCGTGAGGACTAGGATAGAATGCCTCATTTCCAGTAAAAAGGGCCTCCGGCCACCTGCACTCACCAAGCGAAACGCAGAGGTGAACCTCTACTTCACGCTGGTTTTCTGTGAGGTCGTGGTACTACCCCGGTTCGAGCCGGCCCATTCGTGCGACAGCAATAGCTGCCGCGTGGCTCTACCACTGTTAGAAAATTAAAATATAATATTATTAAAATTAAACACGATAAAATCTGTAAAATTAGTTTCATTTAATATGATTTGTTCTTATAAAAGTGACAACCAGCTTAAAGTACACTTGATGGCATTGGTCGGACAAGTAGTGGACTTGATGGTAGAATTCCTTTTCTACCTAAGAGCACATTCGGTTATGTACATACCAACCTCTTACCTATTTCTGCTGCTAAAAAGCTGTGCTTGCATTGCCGTATTCCAGTCTAAAGTGTACAGAGGGAAAAAAAGAAAAATCGCTGACTGTTCCGGGGGATAATGTCAATTCTAAGTACTATCTGTGGTACTTTTGCTTTTTTTTTATTATAGCTTTTGATTTAAGAATCGCCGCCTTACGTTTTTTAGCTTTAGAGCTTAGCAAGAAACGCGTTATTTCCATTCAAGGTAGTGCCTTAAGAATTAACGACTTGATGTAAGATTTATGTGCGAGCTCAGTGAAAGAACTTTACTCGGAGGCTCGAGGAGATTCAAAATTTTTTTTTGAACAGTACTTTCGTCTTACGTATATTACGCCATATTTTTTCCATTTTATTCAAAAACCTGTCAGTTTTTTATTAAAGGTTCAGTTTAGTAATGTTATTCGTGATCATCATCAATAATAATTTCAAATATAATATATATATATTACATCTGTAACGTTCGACAAGGCAACTTATAAGAGGAAATGCTGGTGGTCTTTTCTATCGCCTGTTTTCTTTGTTGTTTATAACCTTATAACAATGAGTTTTTACAGTAAAATAAATAACAACCTTTTCTATGTCCCTATGTTTTCATTTTTGATGATACATTACATTTAAAAGCGCTAGAACCTTTATGATATGCTCAAAATTGTCTATTTAGACCGCTGTAAACAGAGGCCTTATGTTCAAATTTGATAACTAGTATTGAAAAAAAACATAGGAACACAGTGTCTATCCTTCTTATTCAGTTTATGAAATATGTTTTAAATTGGTCCAATATTGGAGGAGCAAAAGGTAGAGAGCCAAATCTCGAATTATGCCTTTTTACTTAGGCTATTCATTCGGATCTGCCGTTGTCCTTTATCGGACGCCGAGCGCTCGCAGAGCAACAGCGATAGTTTTATCAAATACCTAATTTTCAAAAGTCTCTCGCCCCGCATTTCCTCTTAAGTATTAAATAAGGTATATATAAACATATAAATAAGTATATCTTAAGATGAAAATGGACAAAACAAAGATCATGTATAACGTCCATGTCACACCTATGCCGATAGTTGTTGGGAGCGCTAAGCTCGAAGTTGTTGAGTTGTTGGTAAGTCCAACTTCGACCAAGAGAGGTCCATCGACGGATTCAACTTGGCTGAGCAGCGTTTGGGAAATTACAGCACATCTTCTCGTCAGGTATACCTCAAAACTTGAAAATAAGATTGCACAACCAGTGCGTTTTGCCAGTGATGACTTATGGAACTGAGACGTGGTCCTTCACTGCTGGCCGGATGAGGAAGCTCAAGACCGCTCAACGAACTATGGAGAGGGCTATGCTCGGAGTTTCTCTGCGTAATAAACTTAGAAATGAGGATATCCGCAGTAGAACCAGAGTGACCGACATAGCCCAACAGATTAGTAAGCTGAAATGGCAATGGGCCGGCCATGTAGCTCGAAGAACTGACAACCGATGGGGAAAAAAGGTTCTCGAGTGGCGGCCTCGTACCGGCGGCCGAAGTATAGGGCGTCCCCCCACTAGATGTAGTGACGACCTAGTAAGACATGCAGGAAGTTGATGGATGCAAGTGGCTCAGGATCATGCTTTGTGGCATTTTTTGGGGGAGGCCTATGTTCAGCAGTGGACTTTTGAAGGGATGTAATGATGATAATGATGATGATTAAATAAGGTTGAACAATTTATTATTAGACAACGTACTTAAAGAAAACCTACTTGACTTTCGCCAAAACACTTTCAAGTCTTTCTTTCTTTCTTTATCTCCTTTTTTTATTACTTACGATAAAATATATAATTTTAAAGTAATTACTATAACTATCACCAGGCGAGGAGTTACGCTGCAGATATATTATGACTGCACCACGAATGGGTCCGTTTGATCGCCGGAGAAACGCGCTTTCATGCCAGGGATAAATTGCAGCAAATTGGTGCTGTATTCCATATAGTTAGTGGTGAGAACCGACTGGTAGAGAAGAATCCTACACTAGACCTCAGGGATGACAACTGACAACGTATCTGCATTTGTGAGTGTTAATCGAGAATTAATGTAGACGTCTATAGTCACAACATCCATTTGGGAAACTGGATGTTTGTTAGTCACACTTTAAAAAAAAACACCGCTACACCTTACTAGTTTAAGCTAATTAACTTACATCTATAAAGCGTTTACTTCATTTGTAAATGATAAGTTATTACATTAGATATAATACTGGCAGTCAATGAAAATCGGCCTCGACGCCGAGGTAACATCAGTCAAGCGTGGAGTCATCGTACTCTGTAGCTCTGTACAATGGTAATTAGATTACATGACCACAAGTTGGCTGTGAGAAGTAACGAAGTAACCGTGTCATAATCCAGGTGATCTAAACTTACTTAACATGGATAATAATGTGACAAGTGTTTTACTTTGTGATAGCGTGCTTAGATTCACGATCAGTTAATAGTACGTGATGTTAATTTCTTTTTATATCATTAAAGGGCCGATTTTTCAATCGTCAGAAAAAGTTATCCGTCGAATAAATTATAACCTGAATGAATATAAAAGTGAAACAATTGAACTATTTTATTCATACAATAGTAGTTTTTAATTTGTTTATGTTGTATTTTATACTATAAATTAATTTTATCTGAGGATTGAAAAATCAGCCCTAAATAGAATTTTAAGGATAACAAACGAGCATACAGTCCACCTGATGATAAGTGGACGCTGCGGCCCATAGACATCTACATGTATCCTCAATTGAGAATCAAAATGCAGATGCGTTGTCACTCCTGATAACTAAGATGGAATGCCTCGTTTCCGGTAAAAATGGTTTCCGGATGTCTACACTCACCGTACGAAATACAGCAGCATTAAGCTGCTATTTCACGCTGGTATTCTCTGAGAGCGTGGTCCTACTCCGGTCCAGCCGACCCCTTCGTGCTAAAACCATAATATAGCTGCAGCTTGGCTCTACCACTTAAAATTTGAAAACTACTCTTAAATTTTGACAAGCATCATCATTTGAAAAAAAGATTGATTTTTAAGCATAGAAGGCTTAATTCCACCGAGCTTCAATAAATAAGTCAAAATGTATACTTATTTTATTATGACGAATACACAAATTAGATTAGCGATAAATCCCCGTACGTTTTAGTGGAAATTTTATAAGCCGGATTTACAATGATGCTTTTAGTAGTCAGCAAATAAAATGGGCGGCAGACTTTCCGGGTTTACTTTGTCGCGACGGTCAATACAATGGGTCGTAAGCTCGTAAGGCGTCCAGCAAGAATTTGCCTAGAGTGAATTCAACTATTCAGTTTTCTCGGCAGCGTGAATGTATGCACACGTTTGCGGTTTGAGGGCATGCCAGTTAAACTAACTGTGTACAGGGTGTAAGCTGAAGAGAAATGTGCTATTGTGAAATTCCTGTGTCACTGTATCGAATTATGCGCCTGGAGTGGACCTAAGCTTACGAGTACATGATATTACGATTACTGAAAACTACGTGCTGTTTTAGAACAGAAATTATATAAATATAAGAAAAACCTTTATCGAGTTAGCCCGATGTCAACTAATATATTCACACTAGGAGTTTGTCCTGTATCGCGGAGGCAGTTTACATACACATATTTTGCAAGGACAAACATCCAGACACAGAACAATTATTTGTAAGCCATACAAATACTTGTTCCGTACGAGATTCGAACCCGCGGCCCTTAGCGTTGCAACTCATTGCTAAGCCACTGCGTCACGGAGCCGATTATGGTGATTTTACATTATATATAAGTGTCCACATTAACATTATTTTAACGTAAGTACTTAAGGATTGTGTAAATTATTATTGTTACACGTGAAACCAACATAATCCAGAAGACACGAGTTTCATTGTTTTAATATTTATTCAAAATAATATTCGGAAAACATTAATGCGGATAAACATTCAACGATTTCTCGATTATATTTTAATTCAACATTTCTTCGACCTATGTAGGTAAAAGAAGACCAACATACCTGTATGTATGAGAAGATCGTTCAAGACCAAAATATAAGTGGGTGTTTTCAATTATAGTATGTGCCAAATCGATTGAGAAAAACGGACAATGACCTTTCGGTCGTTTAACCAGGGGTTACAAACCTTCAATATATAGGCACATTTTATATGTAGTACTTTCTTTATTTATAATGATTTTTTTATAATGATTGATATAATATATATTTATTAACTATTATTAAAAAGTTATGTGAAAGATCGCTGTAGAAGAAAAATCATCTATTGTTATAAAGTACTTTATTCATTTAACAACAAAAAACATTAATTTATAACACATATAAAGATTCGAGTGATAACGACACCGAATAAGTACGTACTTATGCAAAAGATAAAACTTTATTTTTAATATTATATAAGAACTTTATTTTTATTCGGTGCAATCATCACTCGTATCTTCACTTGATGAACTATCTGTAACATTAATTATAAAGCGATCTGCAGTTTGGTCAATTCTATCATCCATGCCACGCATTTTTTGTTCAACCTTAAGGACATGCTGAACACAGTTTTTCCATTTATCTGGCGTGATTTGAGTTAAACCATCTTTAAGTAAATTTTTAACATCTTTTAACTTGAAAGTTGTATTTTTTCGTGCAACGTACCCTTTCACATCTGCCCACACAAGTTCAATGGGGTTAAGCTCACAGTGATAAGGAGGTAACCTTACCACTGTGATGCTTTTTTCTTTTGCCATCTCGTCGGTGACGTAACTTCGATAGTTATCTTTAACTGCCTTTATTTTTTCCATTAAGTGGGTCTTTGTGTCCGAGGGCACGTATGCGATCTGTTTAGATTCTAGCCATTCCTGCATATTTTGTTTCCGCCAAGACATTGTTGGGGTTTTTTCTAAACGTCTGGAGTGGTAACTAGCGTTATCCATAACTATGACATCGCCGCTTTGCAGTTTTTCTATTACTTTTCTAAACCAGTCCTCGAAATGGAGAGCGTCCATACTCTCATGGTAGTCACCAGTAGATGATGATTCAAATACCCAATCACATCCCTCCAAAAAGCCATTTTCATTGCCAACGTGTACAACTATTAATCGCTTTCCTTTACCCGAAGGGGCTTTCGCGCCAGTAGAGTAGCCTTCTAACCGTGATTGACGAGAAGATTCAATTGTGGTGTCTTCCCATACCTTTCCCATAGTATGACCTGCGTTAATCCATGTTTCGTCAAGGTAAAAAATGTTACGTCCCTCGTTTCTTAATATTTGTATTTCTCTCAAATATCTGGTACGCCACAGAACTATCTCTGGGCGATCTATTAGACCACTTTTTCTGTTTCTCTTTATATATTTGAATTTTAAATGGCGCAACACACGTCGCAGGGAAGTTTTGCTCAAGTTTGGCAACTGGTCATCTTGATTTATACTGAGCAAAATTTTGTCTAAAGTCGGTAATTCTCCTGCAAGAAAGAACTGATGCACTTTCGCTCTTATAGCCGATTTATCAAAATCGTCCAACTTGTCAATTACAGACTTTTTTCTTTTATTAATTATTCCCTTTTCTGGTATTTTATGGGAATCTCTATACACGCTTAATACGCGATATATAGTGCTCTTGCTGACTCCTGAGATCTCCGAAACCTTTTCTACCATATTAACGTTTGAAGGATACACGTCTTCGGGCCAGGTGTTTTTGACATATTTGTATACATTAATGATAATCTCTTGTTCCCCGACCGACAAAGTGGTAGGTTTTCTCTTTTTTACTGGTGACGTTAAAGGTGCTCCAGAAGATGGGCCTGTAAATAAATGACAAAAATATACTACCATAGTACTACATCACATAAATACATATTGTTTTAGAAAATAAATACCACATGGTCACATAAAAAGAGCGCTTTAAGAAATAGAAAGGCTACGTCGTCGCATTTGTACCTATTTGTACGTACCTGCTACGTTTATTATGGGTCGGCGACGTCTCTTTCCACTTGATGTTGAAGGACCGGGTCCTTCACCAAATTCTCCTGAACTCATGTCGATTTAGTAACGACCGTCACAGTAAAACTAATATAACAGATTCAAAAAACAAAAACTTAACGATATAACAAATTTAACAGTAAAAACTCAACTAAAACAATGCAATGAATGCTATGAATTACCCGAGACGTACACACGCAAGCGCTATCCGAACACGAATGAAAACAAAATGGCGGACCGGCCCAAAAAAGGTGACGCATCTCTGGCTGCCATTGTCACGTTTCTTTTAGAACGAACTGACGTAACGCGCGTTTTGTTTATTTTAAAGGGATGAATTTGCAAAAGCTCAATATGGTGATTATATTGCTTCAAATATTTTTTTAATATGAAACTGTTATTAAATGAATTGCTGCGTTACTTACCATAAATTGAAATATAAAATATAACACATTTTTCGCGATGTACCGTAAGATTTTACTATGTTTATAGGAACCACAGACAATATTATTTAAGAAACAAAAAAACAAAACATATGTGCTGACCTAGAAGTGGGAATAATATCAATATTTAAATATTGTTATCACATCTAAATTGAGATTTTGTAAGTTACGCCTTTTGACACTCGGCTCATATCTGAGGTCATTGTCCGTTTTTCTCAATCGATATGGCACATACTATAAGTATATCCCGTGTAATGGGTATCAAAAATAAACGGTCGTTTTTATTCACATTGCGCATTCAAATATTTGGCATGTATATATAACCGACAACCGATGGGAAAGAAAGGTTCTCGAGTGGCAGCCTCGTACTGGTAGGCGAAGTGCAGGGCGACCCCCATTAGATGGAGTGACGACCTAGTAAGACATGCAGGAAGTCGATGGATGCAGGTGGCTCAGGACCGTGCTTTGTGGCATTCCTTGGGAGAGGCCTTTGTTCAGCAGTGGACTTATGAAAGGCTGTAATGATGATGATGATGATGAAGATGTATTATTATTTGCAATTT
This sequence comes from Parnassius glacialis, assembly GCA_033319125.1. NCBI lineage: Eukaryota > Metazoa > Arthropoda > Insecta > Lepidoptera > Papilionidae > Parnassius > Parnassius glacialis. Next base: position 17,984,018 of record JAVANC010000001.1, on the reverse strand, counting down.
TTTATATATGTATTTTATGATTATATGTAACTTACATTACATCTATGTATTTAAAATCGTACATGTTTTGTTATGTATATTAATATATAACAAAACAAGTATGATTATACACTATAGGCATAGATTTTTTACTATATTCATATGTTAGTATATTATATGTATGTGTGTATATAATTGCACCTGCCATAAAGTCTCATCACTCCACGGGTTGACTGGCAGAGAATGCCGATATTCAATAAGTCCGCCCTTTGTTACCATATTTTATTAAGGTGTTAACAATAAAGGTTAACAATAACAGTGGTAGAGCCACGCGGCAGCTTTCGCTGTCGCACGGATGGGCCGGCTCGAACCGGGGTGGTACCACGACCTCACAGAAAACCAGCGTGAAGTAGAGGTTTACCTCTGCGTTTCGCTTGGTGAGTGCAGGTGGCCGGAGGCCCTTTTTGCTGGAAATGAGGCATTCTATCTTAGTCCTCACGGGTGACAACGCATCTACATTTTGATTTGTAATAGAGGATAGATGTAGATGTCTATGGGCCGCAGCAACCACTTACCATCAGGTGGACTGTGTGCTCGTTTGTCACCCTTATCCTATAAAAAAAAAGGTTAAATAAATAAAAAAGGACATCATTTACTATCGCATGCTTTATTTTATGACTTATGCTATTATCATAGTATTAATTTAGTAAATATTAAAACTTTGATATTATTGATTGGCCTGGCAGACATTGTTCTGCCCTTTCTGGTAGGTCGTAAATTTTTATAAATTTTTATAATAACTTAAGAACAGCGCCGCCAACCGGCTCGCGATTTTGTGATTTTGTTTTGGCACTAAATAATATTTTGTGAAATTGAGTCATTTTGCTGACAATTTAGCGAATCGGATGGTTGTTGCCGGTTTATCGGATCCTCGCATAGATATGAACAATCGCCTCGACAGTGTGTAAGGACGACTTCAATCGGCCAAGTTGTTCAGAAGTTACACGATCACTAACAGACGCACCAAATATTATATTTATAAAGATATTATAAGTATATTTATCCAATTATTTATAATTTACATTATGACTCGACAGTAAAAGTGCTTTATTATAACCTGAAATAAATAAAACATCAATCATATGGACGCCCTCGGTAGGGGAGACCAAACGGCCGAGGGTTAGTGAGAAAGGGAGAGAAACCGGCGGACAATGCGGACAGTATCGAGGAGCCCGGAGCGCTCCGTCACGGAGTTCCAGTTCCAGTCGCCTCAGATGACCCAACAGTCTGACCGGGATTACCCCGTTCGCAGAAACGACTACAGGAACAATTTCGGTCACCCCACATGTCGGTCACCGCGTGAGCCAGGTCCAGATATTTTATTCGCTTATCTATTTCGGCCTTCAAGAGAGTATTTTCTTCATTTGACTTTATTATTATTATAACTATATAAACACACTAGCAGCTCAAAAACTGATACGTATGCATCTTAATGTTTGGAGATTTTATCCAATCTTTTCTTAACTTTGTATGTGGAATCGACTGTATATTCATTCAAATCAAAACCTGTAAAGATTTTTCTATGGAGTGCCCGGTCTACGATTACACATAGACAAGATTTTTATATATCTAAGTATGTTTTATTTTTATTAATTATATTATGAATGATGTCTACATCGTATTTTAAAAGGTTTATAACTAATTGAACCTTTAGTATAATGAAATACGTAGATACATTGTTTGAAAACTAGCAAATTTTATAACACCAGCAACTCTTGAAAAGAATTAACTATGTCGTAGACAATACGTCGTAGAAAATTCCACGTAATTAGCACAACGTAACCAGTGCTATTTACACACTAATGAAATATTATCTCAAAGGACGCCGTTTGCTTCATTTAGCATACATGATCTAATTGTGGGCTGAGTCTGTATCTCAAGGTACAAATGCGTATAGCGTTCTTTTGCATATCTTTATAATGAGCACAACAACAAAGTATCCCTCCAATGATAGCAATACTAAAGTAACAGTTTTACAGTAACTTATTGCAGGCCACTGCCCTTCCCTCATTATTGTAAGGTTGAAGGAATGGATATACAAATAAACTACCCTCTTGAACCATTCTGTCTATTGATGAAAACCGCATCAAAATACGTTGCGAAGTTTAAAAGATCTAAGCTTACAGACGGCGGTGAGCGACTTTGTTTTATACTATATAGAGATATTCGTTTATTTCATTATTATTAAGTGGCGAAGCTTGCGAAGTCACTTATTGATTTCACGATGTCTGTCCGTCTGTCCGTCTGTCCGTCTGTCCCACGATTATCTCGAGAACGGTTTCGAATTTTCAAATTCTGTTTTCAGCAATCGATTACTGATCACCCAGGCATCTGAACCTCTTATTTTGAATTTTTTTTTCCGTTAGAAACCGCTACAAAGCTGATTGCTTCGCCACTTTGCTAAGCTGTTAGCTTGCTAGGTTTATTAGTACTAAGGGCGTAAAGTGAAAATGTATAATGTATGGTTCAAGTAACTTTTCGTGTAACACTTTTTTTATAGAAGAGGGGGCAAACGAGCATGCGGCTCACCTTATGGTAAGTAACTACCGTCGTCCATGAACAACCGATACACCAGGGGAATTGCAGATGCGTTGCAGGTCTTTTAGAAAGGTGTAAGCTCTTTTTTTGAAGGTCCCAAGTCGTATTGTAGGAATCTGTTTTCTCTATTCTTTGATAAGATTAAATCTAAGATTCTTTCCCTTTCTTAAGATCTGCATCCTGTGCACTTAAAATTCGTGTTGCACTCTATTAACAGTTCAAATTTAATAAACCTAGCAAGCTAACAGCATAGCAAAGTGGCGAAGCAATCAGCTTTGTAGCGGTTTCTAACGGTTGCCGTTGAGCAATCAGTTTCAAAATAGGAGGTTCAGATGCCTGGGTGATCAGTAATCGATTGCTGAAAACAGAATTTGAAAATTCGAAACCGTTCTCGAGATAATCGTGGGACAGACTGACAGACGGACGGATAGACAGACGGACGGACAGACGGACAGACGGACAGACATCGTGAAATCAATAAGTGACTTCGCAAGCTTCGCCACTTAATAAGAGAGGTATATAAAAATATGTCTGGCATATAATGCTTACATACGCGAATATAATATATTTAAACTATTTCCCGCATTTTATCGCAGTTATATAAATTGTTTTTAATTATTGTCATTTCGAAAATTACGTTCCACTTCAACATACAGGAGAGTATGATTCTGAATTCAGTTTGTCTTGCAATAGGGCAAACAAAAATTTATTAAAATCCGCGATCAAAACATTTTTATTATGGAAGATACGTTCCGCGACTAGTAAAATTAAAAATCATCCTAATTTCAATAGAGACATCATAAACAAAACAAAACCGATGTGTCAACGACATTAGTGCCCTTGTGGTAGCGGCATTGACATTTGGACTCCATGAATTATCATGTAAGAAAAGCACTGGTAGACTGTCCCGTCACGTTTCTATGAACGAAGCTATCCGAAGGTGTCTTGTCTGTTTTAAAAGTTTCCTTGGTTTTAGAGCCTTATGGAATACTAGCTGGCTTGGCAGACGTGTTTCTGATTGGTGGCGCGATTGGTTTTATTTTCACAGACACATTTCAATAGATTTATTATAGGTATAGTTAAATTCTTTTTAGGAGTAATAGAACAATCAGCACAATCAGAAAAATAATGACAATATACTTAAAAAAAGGAAAACATAACCCTTTTTTTACTCTTCCGTAAGTGGATTAATAAAGTTGGCTATATGTTACACACGGTCGTTTACTGCCTATATACAAAATTTCATGGAAATTCATTCGGTACTTTTTGTGTGAACCGTGAACACACAATTTTTCTACAGATTTATTATATGTATAGAAGATAGATGATGACAGAAGACCTGACCGTATCACTTTTGTCATATAAGAGTTTGTGAGGTACCATTGGTTTTAAGATTATTATGATTATTATAATATTAATATCTAGTCTTTTAATTTTTAGGGTTCCGTACCTCAAAAGGAAAAAACGGAACCCTTATAGGATCATTTTGTTGTCCGTCTGTCTGTCTGCCTGTCTGTCTGTCAGTCTGGCTGTCTGTCTGTCTGTTTGGTAAAACCCCATTTTCTCGGGAACGCGTGGAGGTATCAAGCTGAAATTCATATGAAATACTCAAGTCTACTGTCCCTTAGAGCTGTGAAAAAATCAAACTTCTAAGCCAACGCCATCAAAAGATACAGCCGTTTATGCCGCAAATTTTCGACATTCGCAAGGGAATCAAAACCTACAGGGTACTTCCCATGAACTCAGAATCTTAAAATTTGGTACGAAGCAACGTATTGTAGCACAGATAAAGGAAAAATTACGAAAAGCATAAATTTTTAGTTACATCGTATAATAAAAATATTTTTAATAATTTTAAACTACGGATTTGTGCGGAACCCTCGGAGCGCGAGTCCGACTCGCACTTGGCCGGTTTTTTTTTATAGAATAAGGGTGACAAAATAGCACACAATCCACTTGATGGTAAGTCGATGCTGCGGTCTATAGACATCTACATCTATCCTCAATTAGGAATCAAAATGCGCGATGTAAGCGACAGTAGCTTAATGGCGGACCGCGAACTCAAAAGGTCGTGGGTTCGAATCTGCCATTTTTTCACAGCTCCAAGGGACACTAGATTTGAGTATTTGATATGAATTTCAGCTTGATATCTCCACGCGTTCCTGAGAAAAAGGGTCTTGACAGACAGACAGATTAACAGTGGTAGAGCCACGCGGCAGCTTTTGCTGTCGCACGGATCGGCCGGCTCGAACCGGGGTGGTACCACGACCTCACAGAAAACCAGCGTGAGGTAGGGATTTACCTCTGCGTTTCGCTTGGTGAGTGCAGGTGGCCGGAGGCCCTTTTTACTGGAAATGAGGCATTCCATCTTAGTCCTCACGGGTGACAACGCATCTACATTTTGATTTGTAATAGAGGATAGATGTAGATGTCTATGGGCCGCAGCAAACACTTACCATCAGGTGGACTGTGTGCTCGTTTGTCACCCTTTTCCTATAAAAAAAAAAGACAGACAGACGGACGGACATTAAAGTGATCCTATAAGGGTTCCGTTTTTTCCTTTTGAGGTACGGAACCCTAAAAACAACCTAGCATTGCGCAACTTGCAGCATTTACTGTAAGATGCTAAGAAAAAAGTATAAGAGCGTTTTTGAACTTGAATAACGTGACGATTATATTCGTATAGACCATGTATAGACAATATAAAACTTATTGTTGTTTTCCTCAATCAAAAATATAAGGCTATTAGGTTAATTGAGTACTAGCACGCGCGTATTCAATACGTTACAATAATGCGGCGTATTCATCTCTGTGAACAGTTACGCCACCGCGCGCTGTCAGCTACGTATTCAAGGCGTAAAGTCGACCTTCAAGTGGGGAAAGTGTTTCGCATTACTCCGATATATTGTAAGATAGATCGTCGGATCAATCTTGCGGTGATATATTGATGCACGAGTTTTTTTTATAGAATAAGAGTAACAAACAAGCACACAGTCCACCTGATGATAGTGGTTGCTGTGACTCATAGACATCTACATCTAATCTCGATTAAGAATAAAAATGCATATGCGTTGTCACCATCGATCGTAAAAGGTGATCTCAACACTTTTTTCATGATTAGTTACTGTTTCACGCTGTTATTCTGAGAGAGGGTGGTCCCTCCCCCGTCGAACCGACGACTGCTACAACCATATTATAATTTTTCATGAGCATGGCTATACTACATGTAAATTGCGGTAGTTTTAGTTTAAGGTGTGATAATAAGTATTAAGAGCCGTGGTAGCTCAGATGGTTAGCGCTCGCTGTAAGTTTCACAGTACGCCAGAAACCTGGGTTCGATCCCCGCCGGCACCAATGAAACTGTTAATTGCAATTTTAAGTGCTGATTTACCACGTGCTCGGCGGTGAAGGAAAACATCGTGAGGAAACCTGCATATCTGACCAATAAGAAAAAAAATATATTTCGAAGATATGTGAAGTTCACCAACACGCATTGGGGCAGCGCGGCGGACCTTTCCTTGCCCTAAAACCCTCTCAGAAATGAGAGAAGGCCCGTGCCCAGCAGTGGGACGTGTATATAGGCTGCAACTTTAACTGTAACTTTAATAATTATTGAATCCATAACTGACTGTGGGCTCGTTCGTACTTACAACCATGGGCAGGTGGACTTGTGAGTGCAGTGCCGATACATTCCTGTTCCATTTGCAAAAGCGTAATTTATAAGTACAAATTATGTATACGAAGGTAAGGTTACAGCCTATATACATCCCACAGCTGTACATAGGCCTTCCCTCATTTCTAATAGGGTTTTTAGGGCAAGGTCATGTCCACCGCGCGGCACCAATGCGTTCGTAGCAGACTTGACAATGTCTTGGAACTTCAAAATATAATATAAATTTTTTTGGACCTAAAAATTTACTTACCAGCACATGGTTAAACATTATTTAAATTAACAATTTTATTGGTGCGGGCTGGATGGAACCCATATTACTTGCATGCTATAAAATTTACGGCGAGCGTGCCCCGGCTCCTGCATAAGTATAATAAGTATGACCATATTAATTCTTATATCGTAATAAACTTAAAGGGTTCACATTTATCAAACATCTAACTCCACAATAATTAACGTCTTAATATAGAACATAATAGATTTTTTTATAGGATAAGGGTGACAAACGAGCACACAGTCCACCTGATGGTAAGTGGTTGCTGCGGCCCATAGACATCTACATCTATTCTCTATTACAAATCAAAATGTAGATGGGTTGTCACCCGTGAGGACTAAGATAGAATGCCTCATTTCCAGTAAAAAGTGCCTCCGGCCACCTGCACTCACCAAGCTTAACGCAGAGGTAAACCTCTACTTCACGCTGGTTTTCTGTGAGGTCGTGGTACCACCCCGGTCGAGCCAGCCCATCCGTGCGACAGGAAAAGCTGCCGCGTGGCTCTACCACTGTTAATATAATAATAATAAATTTATTTTCAAGACCTATCTATACAAATAAATAAAATTGAAGTGTCTGTTTGTAATGTTAAAATAACAGCTTTTTACTCAATGCATATGAATGGATATACGGTACTTATAACAAAAACACAAATTCTTAAATTTTTGTCTGTCTGTCGGTCTTTCTGTCTGTCTGTCTGTTTGTTCCGGCTAATCTCCGAAACGGCTGGACAGATTTCGACGTGACTTTCACTGGCAGATAGCCGATGTTCTAAGGAGTAACTTAGGCTACTTTTATTTTAGAAAAAGAATTAGGGTTCCGCGCAATATAGTTAAAACCCTCAATTACACGCGGGCGAAGTCGCGGCGCACAGCTAGTTTTAAATATAAATGATTAACAAATATGAATTATTTGTTAATAATTTATAACCTAAATACCTAACCTAGTTACCTAGTTACCTATAATCTAGTGCCAGTAGTTACATTAAATTAAATTAAAATTCATTAAAATTAACAATAAAATTGACTAACTAAGCAAGGTTAGGCCGTGTCTAATTTACAGTGATCTAATTCCCCAACATTGATGAATCCCATTAATGTCGTAATAAATTATGTTTGTAAAAGTCAAGGATGATCTAAACGAATATGATTAAAAGTAAGCAAGGTAAACTACTTATAACAATAATATAACAAATGAAATTAAGAAAAATAATATTGTGACATTGCCATACATGGATAAACTGGGAAAGTATCAAAAGCTAATAAGAAAAGTATTTTTTTATAGAAGGAGGGTGGCAGTCTACCTGATGGTAAGTATATGCCGTGGCCCATAGACACGTACATAGACATATACATCTATCCCCAATTAAGAATCAAAATGTAGATGCGTTGTCACCCGTGAGGACTAAGTTGGAATGCCTCGTATCTAGTGAAAAGGGTCTCCGGTTCTCTATACTTACCATACGAAACACAGCAATATTAAGCTGCTATTATAATCTGGTATTCTGTGAAAGCGTGGTCCTTCCCCGGTCGAGCCATCCCATTCGTGCTACAATCATCATATAGCTGCAATATTTCTTTACAACTTGCCAAATTTCAGCTATTTGTATGATATAGAAATAGCAGTGGGCCGGCCATATAGCTCGACGAACTAGCATGCGGAATTTAGGACGATGCGGTGGTGGTGGGGCCGCGGGGGGAGAGGAGTGTCAGTATTGCGAGGCGCCGCTCTCCCTACCCGAAACTTGGTTGGCAGCGGAGCCAGAGACCACATCCGCCGCTGGGGTCTGCTACTGCTGGCGAGTGCTACCGAGCGCTCGATTTTCTTGGCTCCATGGCCTCCACGTATCGGACTCGGGGGGGCCCGTTACGCAGTTGGAGTTGGAGGCCGTGGAGAAGGGCGTGCCTTGTGTTCCTGGTGCGCTTTGCCTGAGAAGGAGAATGGGGAGGAGAGGTCCTCCCCGAGGAGGAGCTGTAATGGAGCGGCCAGCGCTGGTGGAGCCGCGGATGTGTGCGAAAGTGTTCCCGTGGCCCTGCCAATATGCGTGGAAGGGGAAACACCATGGGGTTTTAGTCGGTGCGAGTCCGACATAACCCATCCTTACCCCACGAGTATTTCCCCATGTAAAAAAAAACGGCGGTAGCTCAGGGGCTAAGGGCTCGCTGTAAATTATACAGTACGCAAGCAACCCGGGTTCGATCCCCACCGGCACCAATGAAATTGTTAAGTACAGTTTTAAGTGCTGATTTACCACGTGCTAGGCGGTAAAGTAAACTTAAGGAAATCTGCATGTCTGAGAAATAAGAAAAAAATTTCGAAGACGTGAAGTTCGCCAACACCACGCATTTGTACAGCCCGGAGGATACTTCCTTGCTCTAAAAGCCATCTCAGAAATGAGAGCACGGCTTTGCCCAGCAATGGGACGTACATACACTGTAACTGTAATTAACTTTTAACTAAAGACACACAATATATTATACTTATAATATAACAAACTGCGTTTCATAGTTCTGCGTAACTACTCGACTGTAACAAAAGTGCTTGTTCTTTTTCGAGGATGAATTGTTCGGATGGTTGGGTATGGGGGTCATCAAGAATGACTGTGTTCAAGATTGTTAATATTTTCTTTAATGGGGTGGTATGGTTGCCATCCCAGTATACAAGTTTTTTTAGCTTTTTTTTATAAAATATGGGTGACAAACGAGCACACATTCCACCTGATGGTAAGTGGTTGCTGTGGCCCATAGACATCTACATCTATCCTCGATTACGAATCAAAATGCGGATGCGTTGTCACCCATCTACTAGGACTGGACTGGAGAACTAAGATGAAATGCCTCGTTTCCAGTAAAAAGAGTCTCCGGTTGGTACACTCACCATACGAATCACAGCAGCGTTAAGCTGACATTTGACGCTGGTATTCTGTGAGAGCGTGGTCCCTCCTCGGTCGAGCCGACCTATTCGTGCATAGGGTTACCAGATGGAAAAATCAAAAGTCCGGAGAAAAGGCCTGATTGCCATTGAAAAATCCTGAGATTTTTTACAGTTTAAGAAATTTCTCTTCCACGTACGTAACAATTTTAGTTGCACACTCACTCAGTTCCACCCCATTGCGAAGATTGGACTGCTTTAACCATACTCAAGTAAATCATCATCATCAATCAATCTTAATTTAAAAAGAAATACTCAATACCATGCTTTAACCATTTTCCAGACAATAGGTATTTCATGATTACACCGGAGATAACGCGTATTTGTCAATATATATATTTCCAATTACAGCCCAGAATGCAAACGTAGAAAGATTTTTTTCTATTATGGGGGTTCAATGGTCGAATGAAAGAAACCGACTAACCGTGTTTTCAGTTCGAGTTATACTTTTAATTCAATATAGTTTGAAGAGTTTAACATGAGGGGCATTTTATAAATCAATACTTATAGAAAAGACATTACTTACAAAGGTATCTTCACATATTAAGTATGATAAAACTGTTTAAGTACCTACTTGGATAAATAAGTTTTGATTTTAATTGTGTAATTATTACCAAAGGAAGATTATTTTTAGTTTGTTTAACTTTTTATTAGAGATCTTTAAAATGTAAGCTGTATTTTATTGAAAATTCTAAAAATGCTGCGATTTCATGAGATTTGTAAAATCCAACCGCAATCCTGAGAAGTGTCTAAAAATCCTGAAATCTCAGGATAAATCCTGAGATATGGTAACCCTATTCGTGCTACAACTATACCAGTAATATAGCTGCAGCATGGCTCTACCACGTAAAAATATGATATTTGCTATAGTTGCCAAGCTTGGCAACCGCAGTTTTTATTATTATGAATCATAAAAACTTTATTTATATGTACCAGGAAGATGTTATTCATCTCCTGTTTTATTCCCTCTGTAGCCTCTTACGATAGCCACGAAAGGATTTGGGGTAGTGGATATTCTAATGCTGCCACTATACGGCGAAAGAAAAACAATCATTGGATAAAAATATATGAGAACATTTAATTAAATTATCCACAAAACCTAAGGAAATACTTCATTCTCCATGCATTGTTACATGTCATTGTACATTCGCGATATTGGATGGATGGTCGATGGACGTACGGATATTTACGTAGGTATCTATCGATCAGCCATTCTTTGTAATATGAGTGCAGGTGTCGGCTTCGTCTTGCGAAATTTGTTTACTTACGACAATTGCAACTTGAACCCGAACTGGTGATTTTAAAGAAACGACTTCAACGCCTGAGTAAGCATCGTTAACGATACGTTAAACATTTATTTTTTGTTTTGCTTTTGCACTTCATTAGTCAGTGGCTGGTTACCTAATTGTGGGTTTTGCAATCGAATCCCAGCCAGGGCAAAGATTTAGTATTATTTTTTTATTTTAGTTTAGTTTTAGTTTTTAGTTAAAATTTTATAGATTTGACATTATTGTCGTTATGCAGGGGCAGGGCAAGTAAAAATAAGTCTTAATTTAAAGTCCAGTTAAAATGGGATGTCGCGTTAATACAATTTAAGGTTCTAAAAATAATAATTATTACAGGTAATTTATCGAACCATAAAGTTTGCGTAGATAAAGGTAGCGAAGTTACAACATTAACAGTTATATTATTTTAGGACAATTAATATTCAGTGCTTTATAATTGTTTTATTAAAGGCATAAGGAACGCAGTAGCCGTAGCAATACTGTTAAAAGGCTTTTACTTGGTACGTTAAATCACTCATTATCCTATATAAAAAATCTCTCTATTTACATCACATTATAATGAAACTTATCTTCAGTTTTGTCTAATCAAAATCTGCTCACTTCAAAATGAAAATCGCTTTATTTCAAAGATAAACTAATCTGAAATCTATAAATATGTACTGTACATAAATAAAAAATCATATTATTCTTTAAACACAAAAAATATTAGTCGTGAATAAAAGCAAACTATGCAATAAGTTTTTAGTAAAAAACATTTTGTGAAAAGAACTTGAAAACTAAAAAAAATACTTTTACCTATTATAGGTTCAGAAGTCGGTTTCAAAGAAATTTAAATTTTTGGTAATATTAAAAAAAACTGTAGAACCGACTTCAATATAAATATAATTTACTGTTGATTTTTTAAAACCGGGAAGTATACTTTTACAATATACATATTTTTACAATTTGAAACAAAATAAAGAATTTTCCAAATCGTTTCAGGCGTCTTCGAGTAATCAGTGTACACTCTACATACATAAAAAGAGGTTCCGACGAATTGTAAACCTCTCCTTTTTGAAGGCAGTTGAAAATAGTAAAGCGGAGCGAAACCCCCACGTCGAAAGATATTTTGTAGAAAATTACTCTTCAGTTCTCACATTTGATTATAATTTATTTGTTTAACTAAAACACATCGTTCAACATTCGATAACTAATATAATTGATAAGTTAAATCTATGTAACATAATTTAGTTTGAGGCTATTATATATATAATGTATTTAAAATATTCTATGATAAGCTATCGCTGTAACAGAATGGTGATAAAAATATTCAGCTTTATGTGCAATTATAGTTTTAAATGCTGTGTCGATACATATTATTAACTCATTACAACAATAAACGGAAATAATAAGTTATTTGGCTAAACGACGGTGATACTATTTTGTATGGATACAAATTCTTTAATTCTTTCGAAAAAATGTAGCAGTGGTGAAACGCGACTTAAAACCTTTAGACCAGTTTTGGTTTTTAAAATATAATTAAAATTAACATTGAAAGTTTACAAAAGCGCACGAAAAAGATTACTCAGTTTTTACTGTGTAGGGTGTGAACATTGAACATGGCGACCGCATTACATTTACATCAGATTTGTAAGATCACAAATCTTGGCTAAACACTAATTTCTACCAAATATAAGACTTTAAAGATAATTTTTCGTAAATCGGAACATAAATGAATAATTATTACAAGTTGAAGAAAACTCGGGTTAAATAGGTCAGAATAAGAACTATAGGTATAGATACATTAAACAAGTTGGACAGAAGTATTAGGTTTTTAAATAAAGTTGAACTTTATGATATAATTAATGATGTTTGAGCATCTTAAACATATACCAAACTTTTGCAAAATAAATCTTTTGTTTTGAAATGCAATTTTATGATGTAATTTTTTTTAAATATTTTTAACCGCGGAGTCCGAGCCCAAATTCTTTGTAGGATAGCAGATCACTCGCGATGAAATGAAACATGATATTCCAGATATATAAGTTATTTCGCATAGGGATAGAAATACTTTACTTATAATATGAGAAATTAATATAAGTACAAACAATAACAATACAACGCACGCACTTACTATATGTTGTGTAGTAACATGTGTGGCAGAGTCTAGAAGTGACGCAGACGGAAGTTGATCGACCAAATTGGCAATATATTGAATATGTATAATAATATAGATATATTGATGTGTGGCTAAATTAAGAGTACTCATAACTTCGAAGCATCCATGAGTATAAGATATATGAATGTGAAAGAAGCGAGAGAGGTGTGTCAGGATCGTGCTTATTGGATGTTCGGGAGTCTCTGCCGATCCCTGTAAGTGCAGACGTGAGAGTTTATATTTATGTTTATTATGTCAGTCACACAGTGTTTGTATGCAATTATAAAAACAGTCTAGACTCCGCAACACGTATCACATTTAAAACTCTAAATTACATGAACATAAAACCAGCCAGACGGCGCGTTGCGACAATGCAAGCGCACCGCCGCGCTACGCCACCGCGGCCTGCAATACCAATAAATTACGATGTATTATAATTAAATAACACATGGAATTTACACAATACTAGATGATCTGAGATAAAACTAAGACGAATTCTATTTTAAAAAAGAGTATAATGATGACGATTTAAAATATCAAAGATAATATGAACATTACAAAAATATAAATATTGTATGCCAGCAAGCTTACAAAATGAAGTTGAGAAGACAAAGCAGAAGAGGTAACATAGCACAACCGTAATTTTATTTAAATAAATCATTGAAATGTTTTATTTTATATTAAAGTTCTAATACCTACAGTAATAATCGGACATTTTTCTTAAAAAAAAAAAACAATTTACACAGAATACAAGATACGTCGAAGAGAATAATAATCTAATTTATGAGACGCGGCTGCTTCATTTGCCTGAAAGATACGGCATCGGCTAGACAGGGCACCATTAACAGGAAGCGGCGAACTCGCTTCGCATGCTCAATATCACGCCAGCCATGTGGATACGACGAGTCACGATCCGAGACGCACTGACCACTAGGCTCCATGGCCACTTTGGATGGAACAAGCGCACCTAAGTAACCGTATACTCACGATCTCATTGGAAACGTTCAAGGGTAATTAATTTTAAGTTCGAATCTAACACTTATGTAATGGACTAATAGTTCACGAATTATTTATTTTATTTTATCAGCATTTCGAGTCTTTCTTGTTTAAATGTTTACGCGATATAAAGTAAAGTAATAGCCTATATACGTACCACTGCTGGGCACAGGCCTCCTCTCATTTCTGAGAGGGTTTATGCATCGATCACTAATAAAAAATTTATGACAAGAAAATGTCCGCCGCGCTGCCCCAATGCATATTGGTGAACTTCACATATCTTCGAAAATATTTTTTTCTTATTTCTCACACATGCAGGTTTGCTCACGATGTATTCTTTTACCGCCGAGCACGTGGTAAATTAGCACTTAAAATTGCAATTAATAATTTAATTGATGCCGGCGAGGATCGAACCCGTGTACAGTGAAATTTACAGTGAGCGCTTAGTCGCTGAGCTATCACGGCTCTTATATGAGATATAAGATATTACATATTAACTTTTATTTGAAATATAAAAGTATTCTTAGTTTGAATAATGGCATAAAGTAAGCCGTTTGAACATAATAGGTGCTATATTATCTATATAGCTATAATATCGTAGCGGTTAAATCATATTATGAGTAGCACAAAACGGATGAGAAGAAACCCGAGTCACGTTCGCAAGGACAACTCTATTGTCTCAGGGAGGATGTACTTGAGTTTAAGACACGTTTTTATGCGAAGTGGAAATACTTTCAGATAATAGGCTCTTATAAAATCCCCTGATCAATGAAGAGCGAATAATTTAAATCATTGAAGGTTAATTTTAAAAAAGCTACAAATAAGAACATAACTTGCCGACGTAAAAATATCCGGCACCTTTGGAATCTTTAGTGATGTTGATTATAACGTTTTAATTGTATAGGAAATGCCAGTAAAGTTTAGTTATCGGATATATTTATGCGTTTATTCATTTTGATTAATAAAATTCAGTGCTTAATTACTACCTCATCTGATGTTAAAGGCGTAGGTGTGGCCGAAAATTATAAAGTTCACTGACTTAACATATACCTACGAATCTTTTTTTATTTAGAACACAGACACACAACTTTAAAACCATCTTAGGTATAAGAGATTAAGCGATTAACAAGTCAATGCCAAATTCACAATGCAATAAAATTTCATTTCACTTCATTTCAACTAGTAAGCATAGGCTACAGTAACGCTTCTCATATATTATGTGTCCAGCATTGGTCTTTTTGTGTTATTTAATGATAACCTTTATATATAAAAATTACGTGTCACGTTGTTTGTCCGCGACGAACTCCTAAACTACTAAACTGATTTCAATGAAATTTTGCACACTGTGTGCAGTTTGGACCAACTTGAAACATAGGGTATTTTTATCCCGATAAGTGACCCTTAACATTTTTTATTAGGAATTTAAGAATTTTTTTTATTGGAGAAAGGGTTATCTTATGAAAGGGCAGAACAACGTCTGCCTGGGCAGCTAGTAATGACCCTAAACTTTGGATTAATGGCTCTTAACTTTGTCTAAATGATTAACGTCACGTAGACGTCTATGATCGCGTGTGAACTCCAAAATTATAACGCATATTTCAACAGAACGACAGTAGAGAACCAGCTATCAAAAACTATGGTGCCGAATGCAGTTCTGTTGCGCATAAAGAAGTTCAAAGACCCGATGTCATCTGAATTGAGACACAGAACGGGCTGTGCGATCGCACATCGAAATCACGTAGTCGTGAGCAATCAATCATAACGAAACATTCTATTATCCGCCGATACGACTTCCGTCAATTTAATTCAATTACATTGGCCCTATCTGTCTGTGATCGTTGAGATGAAAGCTCCGTCGTTAAAAGCAATTTTCTTTCCGGACAATTATGAACATAGATATATATATATATATATATATATACACACATATAAATAAAAGTATCTCTGTAATATTGAAATGTCTTGTTTGAGCTGAGGGCTGAGGGTCGCATTCGGATTAAGACGCCAATAAGGCAAGAATAACAATTTTTTGAAATGTTTGTCTGTCTCTCTGTCTGCCGGGCTTATTTTTAGAATGTAAACCGATTGTAATAAAACTTTAGAAGATAAAGAACAATGCCAGGCGTGATGAAGGTTATATTTTATCCGAAAAACTTGGAGATATTTTTTTTTAAGAAATCAAAAAGTTTATATAATAAATGGTTGATGATAATCTGAAATCTAAATAATACATAATTAATGAGGGCATCCACGACTTTTTCTGCCACCAGGGCGGCGCCACTAGGAAGTGAGGTATAATATTTGACAGATTACATAGTGGGGAAGTTAATTTGTTAGGAAAATGTAAAAGTTATTGTTACTTTTTGTACTATTAGGTATATTTTATATTAATAACATTAAAAATAAATAAAACAAACCACAGATATTCATAAAAGTAGAAAAATTAAAAAAAAAGTTAAAAATGTGCAAGAAATTAAATCGCAAACCACTGAAGCATTGTTTTGTGTATTAATATAATACTCTAGAAACTGATAAACTTTTATAAAAAAACAACTTCTCAATTAAATTACATTGTGTTCCAAAAAACTTTACCTCAGTGTCAACTAGCGACATCTGATGAGCAGAAAATTATTAGCCCTCATTGACAGTATATAATATAACCACTCTATTGTATTACGAAAACATTAATAATTAATATTATCATTATAAAATGTACAATAATATATTATATTTATTTACAAGCTAATACTACTAACTACATCGATATATATGTACTACGTACTAGATTGCGCATTCCGAACATACACTATCTTCAACTGAACTGTACTGCGATCCGTACAGTTTAGTGTGGTTTCAATCTATGTACTAGTTAGGCTATGGTGGCGCAACTGCGTATGCGCGACTCTACTATCTCCCACGCATACGCCATGACATAAGAGTAGTGCAAATTTTTTGTTTAGAATGGCTTCTCTAGTACGTAGTACATATAACTCAATGACTAACTATAAATAGTCCACATGAGTGAGCTTTGCCATTAGAAATTTGCCATTATCACCACGCTGGGCAGACGGATCAAATGATACGCCAGCAAGTTTTTCAGCTAAAGGATACATTTTGTTTGTTTTTAAATTCAAAGTCACCCGGGATTTTTATTTGTAAAATATGTAACATATCTACTCCATACAATAACTGTTCGACGGTTTTTTATTTTAATATAGAAAAAGGTTGATGAGCGAACACACAGCCCACCTGATTGTAAGTGGATGCTGTGGCCCATATAAATCTAAATCTATCCTCGATAAAGAATCAAAATGCAGATGTGTTGTCAACCTTGAGGTTTAAGATGGAATGCCTCGTATCCGGTAAGAAGGGTCTCCTGTTCTCTACACTCACCATCCGAAACACGGCAGCATTGAGATGCTATTTTACGCTGGTATTCTATGAATGCATTTTTCTTCCCCGGTCGAGCCGATCCATTCCTGATACAACTATAATATAGCTGTATATACTATAATAAACCTCACATAATACCTACTTTCGAACTACGCTACTGTAGTCCGTGGACAACTGCGACCAACTTTAAACCAAAAAGGCACTCAATTATAGAATAATTTAAAATTAATAATTTAAAATTAAAAATTTTGTACAGCCGACTTCAATATAGGTTATTTAAGAATAACTCAATAACCATTGGTCTAACCTTGATCAAATTCATATGGGACCACACGAGAACTATCAGCTTTCATATAAAAAAAGAATCATCGAAATCGGTTCGCCCAGTACAAAGTTATGAGGTAACACACATAAAAAAAAAAAAAACATACACTCGAATTGAGTACCGTCTCCTTTTTGGAAGTCGGCAGAAAATATTGTACTGCCAACTTCAATATCACACGAGAAGTACCAGCTTTCAAATAAAAAAGAATCGTCGAAATCGGTTCACCCAGTAAAAAGTTATGAGGTAAATCACATAAAAAAAACATACAGTCGAATTGAGTACCGTCTCCTTTTTGGAAGTCGGCAGAAAAGAAACCTTCTAGTAGTATCAATGTAGTTTCTATTAGTATTAAAATGTCATTAAAAAGCAGAATTCTCATTTTAAAGCCTTTCATCTAATAGACATATTTAAAATTTAATAAATTCTAAAATATAATGTGTTTGTATCATCAAACCAGTGACCGCTTGACAGTGGGTCACAAAGGTGGCAATTCGTAATTTGTTACCCACGCGTATTCAACAGCGACCTTAACCAGCGGTTTGTCATCTCGATTCACAGTTGCCGCTTTCGTCTCTTGCGTTATTAACTGTATAATTTATTAATGATATAGATTTCTTTCAAGAACTGGACCAAGTGTTTAAAATGTCAGACATTATAGCAGTTCCGATCACGGTCGACCGGCACTTATGTTGCGCATCTTATTTTTCTAAATATCACAATATTGTGTCATTATTCAATTAACTGATAGTAATTCTTGTTAGCGATTTATTTTAATTTGTAAGCGTCATCTAGTTTCGGAGACTGATTTTCATTTTAGGTCTCTGTCACCGGATCAACATTCTTAAAAATTGTGAAAGGTACAGTATATAGCTTTTTAATCAGCAATCAGTTTTTTTTTATAATTTAATAACGTTCTGCAGAGTGCAGACCGAATGGCGATAACGACAGCAAGTCACAACGGAGACTAGCCATTTGCGCATGAAATAATTATGTCGAACGAGCGTGACTGATTTTGGCATGCCCGCGAATTGAACGCGGGACCTCATGTACCTCAGGTTTATAAAATTAATAATAGAAGAGCATAGAAAGTTTCAAGAGTATGATGATATGGGGTTAATTTTTAATAACGTTTTGTTTGTTAATGTTTTATTCGGTAAGATGTGGTCAAAGTCGTTATTTTGCCATCGTGGCTGTTGTTTCAATTGCACCAAAATCGCAGTCAAAAATCACCGTTACTTTATCACGTTGATAACGTCGGATACTTGGAATGGGGTAGAGCCATGCTGCACCTATATATTCTGGTTGTAGCACGCATGGATCGGCTTGACCGGTACCACCATACCAGCGTGAAAAAGCAGAATGGGTTTTGTATGTGTAAAGAACCAGAAACTATTTTTACTGGAAACGGGGCATACCATCTTAGTCGTCAGGGATGACAACGCATCGGCATTTTGATTCTTAATCAAGGATGTAGGTGTCTATGGGTCACAAAATTAACTTATCTATCTTACTATAACTCGACCGGTGTAGGACCAAGCTCATAATGCTTCTGTATCTGTGGAGAATGAAAATAAGCTCATATTTTTATAACTAGTAATAAGACCGATGAGCCGTGGTAGCTCAGTTGGTTAGCGCTAGTTGTAAATTTCACAGCACGCGAGCAACCCGGGTTCGATCCCCGCTGGCACCAATGAAATTGTTAATTGCAATTTTAAGTGTTGATTTACCACGTGCTCGGCGGTGAAGGAAAACATCGTGAGGAAACCTGCATGTCTGAGAAATAAGAAAAATTTTTTTGGAGACATGTGAAGTTCGCCAACATGCATTGTCGCAGCGCGGTGGACGTTTGCTTGCCCTAAAACCCTCTGAGAAAAGAGAGCCTGTGCCCAGCAGTGGGTCGTATATAGGCTTCTTTTTAGCTTACAGAGGTGACAACGCATATTTTTGATACGTAATCGAGTACAATAAATGGTGGTGGTGGTAGGGGTCTATAGGCTATCATTATATACCTATGAGGCTAAAAATTACTATTAGGTGGACTGTGCTCGACTGTCACCCTCTACTTTGCAAAAATTAACAGAACGAGTTTTTGAATAAATGTAGCATTATTCGCCCCAGAGATTCCTAACAGGGGGGATATTTACAATAGTTGCCACGTTGGACAACTTGTTCAGAGAGCACGAGTGATCTGTGACAGAAAACATCTGGCCGCCGAGCTTCAGTACGTCGAGCAAGTATTGCAAGACAACAAGCTTCGGGTCCCGCGCCTACGTCACAGTGACCGAGTAAAGCCGACCACAGTCGAGCGTGTGCCTGCTGTACTACCCTATGTCAGAGGAGTCACAGACAAGGTTGGCTACATCTTGAAGCGAGCTTCTATTAAAACATACTTCAAGCCGCCGAAGAAAATTAGTCAATTTTTACCATCCGTCAAGTGTAATATCCCTCTACAAGATGCAGGAGTGTTGCAAGCTTGATTGCGAATGTGGTCTCTCTTACATAGGACAAACAAAAAGATCCATTAAAACCCGCGTCAAAGAACATATAGCTGACGTGAAGCACCGACGCTCTGGGAAGTCTGCAGTCTGTGAACATGTTCAAGATCGTCCCCGCCATTAGATCAGATTTGATAGACCACAAATCCTTGCAAAAGAACACCCATTCCTACCAAGGATGATACGCGAGGCTATTGAAATTAAAAAAAATCCTAATTTCAATAAAGAAGATGGATGGGTGCTGCCATCTGCTTGGGATCCTATAATTAACAAAATTAAATCCAAACCCAAGTATAACACAGCAAGACTACAGGATACTTTAAGTTCATTCTGCGTAAATCGAAAATTAATATTATAAAACTGAAGGTAGCCTGGCTAACTGTGACATCGGGACGTCAAACATCTCAGTCCCCCCCACCCCCCACCCCCGTGACCATGGGTTGCTGTGAAGCACTCGAAACGTCGGGAATAAAAATAATAAAATAAACGCGATAAAATCCGTAAAAAACAGTTTTATTCAACGTTGGACAACGTAGCCAAGCTGGTTGGCAACAGCAGTTTTTTTAATTTTTTAATTTGTAATAGTTATTAGCGTAGTTGTATTAGTAAGACGCTGCGCATATATCTGTTTTGTTTCCCTCTGTTCTCTGTCGATAATAACAGGACGATATGAGGTAGTGGGTATTCTTACACCGCCACTACACGATCAGAAAACCTAATACCTACAAAAATATAAATGGCAATTGCAATAGAGACATGAGTTGCCTCTTTGTTGTGCTGGACGGTGCTTCCTGTAAGAACCACCAATTTGACGCGGTATCGCTTAAAAACGGACGCAGGCCGTCGACCTTCATTACGATGAGTCATTTTTACTGCGATTAACTTAATATTCTTGGAAACACGATGATCGGACAATGCCAAGCTTCGCTTAATGGTCAAGACGTCATGGTGTCGGCTGTTAAGCTGGCGGTACTGAGAAAAAAAAAAGAAAACCAAACTAACCCAAGATAAAAAAGTGAAAAAATTCTCGAATGTTAACAATATCTTCGAGTTGTAAAAGATTTATGCTTAAATTTAATAATTTAAGGGTCAAATTCGTGTAGCAGGCCGTATACAAAAAGATCAAGGTCTGTTTACGTACTGTCAAATATTTAATGACTTCTGGAGTTTGCATGTTTTAAAAAGATAAGGATTAATTTCGTGTGTCGAGCAAAAGAAATGCTTGAATTTATTACTTGACATTTAGTATTTACGATATCAATTTTAACCAAATTTAATGTTTGATATTATATATTTGTTTGTTGAAATATAGCACTCTTTATATTTTATTTAACGTTGCTTTATTAAATGTTATTTTATTTATTTTTGTACATTTAAATTTTTGCGTGTAGTAAATTAAGATAAAATTTATTGGATAGTATCAATAAATTAAAAAGTATCGTTAATCATTAATATTCTCAACTTGAAAGCAATTTATTAATATTCGCCATCCCGTTTTATTTGTCGTAGAAGTTTTTTTTTATATAGGATAGGGTGACAAACGAGCACACAGTCCACCTGATGGTAGGTGGTTGCTGTGACCCATAGACATCCACATCGATCCTCAATAAAGAATCAATATGCAGATGCGTTGTCACCCGTGAGGACGAAGATGGAATGCCTCTTTTCCAGTAAAAAGGGTCGCCGGTTCTCTAGAGTCACCATACGAAACACAGCAGTGTTAAGCTGCGACCCATTCGTGCTACAACTATACTATTAAATACCTGCAGCATGGCTCTACCACGTACAAAAAGTTCACGGCTTTATCATATTATTTATTCTGTGGCTTCACTTAGTCTTCTGCCTCTGCCGATGCTAGGAGAATTTGTCTCAACGTCATACTTGGCTGGTGTAGTACTAGACGTCTTGCTTCTGTTATGGTGATCGCGGTCGCCAGTTCAGATGTGTGAGGGCAACACACAGAGATTTGTAAAGCAAATTGTACCAATATAGATATTTTTTTATAGGATATATATTTCCCCATGAACAAATAATTGTATAAAATTCAATAAGAATTATGTAATATAAATATTCTATAACATTGTTATTCATCAGCCAGAGGGATGTATATTATGTGGCACGCTTTGAGACGGATTGGCCATTTGATTGTCGCAACTTTGTCGCTGCTGGCCGTCGACGGCCTGGATATTTTACGTCTGAAGTAAACTATATAGTTATACCGACATGTCAGGGAAGTTTTAAAATTTTATGGCATTTCCAATAGTTGCCTTTTACGACACACATGGGATTAAAAAAGGTGATGGATGCTTTTACGCCGCCATGGTACGGCAATCTGGCCTATAAAGTCCACTGCCGAACATTGGCCTCCCCTATAGATTTCCTCATAGCATGTGGGTGGGCAAACGCAATTGTTTTAATATTTTAGAGTTTTTATCAGATTTTATACGTGGTAGAGCCATACTGCAGTTATATTAATAGTATAGTTTTTCTTTTTTTTATAGGATAAGGGTGAAAAACGAGCACACAGTCCAACTGATGGTAAGTGGTTGCTGCGGCCCATAGACATCTAAATCTATCCTCTGTTACAGATCAAAATGCAGATGCGTTTTTACCCGTGAGGACAAGGATGGAATGCCTCATTTCCAGTAAAAAGGGCCTCCGGCCACCTGCACTCACCAAGCGAAACGCAGAGGTAAACCTCTACTTCACGCTGGTATTCTGTGAGGTCGTGGTAACACCCCGGTTCTAGTCGGCCCATCCATGCGACAGCAAAAGCTGCCGCCTGGCTCTATCACTATTAAAACTAGTTGTAGCACGAATGGGTCGTCTCGACTGGGGAAGGACCATGCTCTCACAGAATACCAGCGTAAAATAGCAGCTTAATGCTGCTGTGTTTCGTATGGTGAGTGTAGAGAACCGGAGACCCTTTTTTATTAGAAAAGAGGCATTCTATCTTAGTACTCACGGGTGACAACGCATATGCATTTTGATTCGTAATCGAGGATAGATGTAGATATCTATACGCCACAGCATCTACTTACCATCAGGTGGACTGTGTGCTCGTTTGTCACCCTTATTCTATAAAAAAAATATTCTGCTCTGGTCATCACCTGTATCAGTTTACCTCTGTAGCTAAATTTACGGTACAATATGGAATAGTAGATATTCTCATACCGCCACTACACGGTAAAAATTTTAAGAATATACAAGTACATATTATATTTAGCATTATTAAGTCAGAATATTGAATTGCTGTGAACGACCTGCAGTACACAATGATCTGTGTTAAACAAATATTTACAGGTTCATACAATTGTTCAACTTTTTGTTTTCAAGTTGAAGACATAAACGTTGTAGAACAAACTATTGACCGCCCATATTTGTATAAAAACATGATGAAGGCGACCAAGGTTCTAGTTGTTTCATGGATGACTGGTATAACCAAGGTAGGGTGCATATACACGAATGCAGTTTGCAGTTATAGTGAATATAAAATGTCATGCAAGGGTGAGCATGTCGACTTATTTTTATTTTAGATTTTCGAAATACGTCGACTTCGATTTATCCATGTCTTTAATACTTATTAAGTGGCGAAGCTTGCGAAGTCACTTATTGATTTCACGATGTCTGTCCGTCTGTCCTTCTGTCCGTCCGTCTGTCCGTCTGTCCCACGATTATCTCCAGAACGGTTTCGAATTGTCAAATTCTGTTTTCAGCAATCGATTACTGATCACCCAGGCATCTGAACCTCCTATTTTGAAACTGATTGCTCAACGGCAACCGTTAGAAACCGCTACAAAGCTGATTGCTTCGCCACTTTGCTATGCTGTTAGCTTGCTAGGTTTATTTTGAGAAGTATTCAGCCTTTATCAAATATATATAGTTCTATAGACGAGCAATATGAGTAATTTAATTACAAAAAATATCATATTTAAGTATAATAATGAAATAATCGTAGTAGGTGGTTAAAATATAAAGTCAATGAAACTATAACATGAATGTGAAAAGGGGCCAATTTCGTACATACGACGTTCGAGGCTGTCGGCATCGCCGATAAAAGAGTTGAGATCTGAACGGGCGTCAAGCTGCATTGCAGTTTTACAGTTGCTAAAATCGTAGGATATATAATTTAACACGTTCTGAGAATTAATATGGAGCTTAGCGCCCTTAGCTTATCGCAGTATTAAAGCTCGGACTTTAGAAGATATTAGATTACGTGGAAATAATTTTATTCTTAACAGTTTTTTAATGTCAGTTTTCACTTTTTTACGTTTTCTGTGCTTAAGAATTCTGTCAGATGTAAAAACGGAAGGACGTTATATTCTATCACAATCATAATCAATTATACCTAGTCAGGTCATAAATTCTGTCACATGTTTAATATAAAATAATTGAAACAAGTTTATTCATTATGTAACCATTTATATACCAAAATGAACTTATCAAAACATAGATTCTTATGACACTAAAGTTTATTCACAATGACCTCCGTGATTTTGAATACAGGCCTTCAATCTGCGCGGCCAGTCGTCTATCGCAGCACGAACGAGGTCCATGTCAATATCGGCGGCTGCCTTAATCAAGGATGTCTTGAGTGACTTCAAATTGGGATGAGGCTTTGAGCACGCCTTTTCCTCCAAGTGTTGCCATATCTTGTAATCTAACGGATTCAAATCTGGACTGGAGGAGGGCCAGTCTTCGTGCCGGATGAAGTCGATTTCACGCGCCGCCAGCCAGTCTTGTGTGCTCTTCGCTCTATGAGCTGGTGCCGAATCTTGTTGGAATACCCAGTGCCTGTTATTGAACATGGTATGAGAAACAGGTTCCACAAGGTTCGTCAGGACTGTATTTTGGTACACAACTGCATTCGTTTTTACACCTTTCTCACAAAAATGTACCTCTGTTAAGCCCCAATAAGAAACTCCCAACCATACCATGAGCAAGGATGGAAAATGACCTCGTTGGACATGCGGAATACGGTTGCTCGCTTCTTCACTATTGTGTGCGTACACCTTATCATTTTGTTTGTTGTAGCTCTCTTCTACGGTACAAACTTTTTCATCCGAAAAAAAAATTCCCGATATTTTTTTCCCGCGTACCGCTTCAATAGGGGAGACCGGGGATGGTTGACTATAGGGGCAGGTTGACTTACTGTCAAAAACTCGACCTACTCGAAAGTCTTGAGTCATCCAACTAGGCGCGAGAAACCGTTGTCTCCCCCCGCTCAGTCGTCGAGAGCGCGGCATCGCGTACACGTGTCGTTTAGGAGAAGGAGCACATTATCGAAAAACAAATCATGTAAGTAATTATTTTCCTCTTAATATATTTTTTAGTAATGACTATATACTCATTGTTATTTACTTTCAAGTAATTTAAAGTAAAATTTTAATTGTTAATCTTTTTATTACGTATCATACTTTTTTATTTCGCCGCAATTTTGAAGCTATACCATGTCGTTAAAAATTAAAAAGTGTTCCGGGGCTGGTAGACCAACTTATTGCGGGGCTGGTTGACCACCTAGTCAATCTACCCCATAGTTGTCTGGATATACTTTACATTGAATAAAGTCAGTCTTTTTTTTAATTCGTCAAATGCTTGTTGTTACAGAACCATGCGAACGTACAAAAGAAAGACTGATCGAGGAAATACACCCAAAGATGTCTTCGATAGAGCATGTCAACAAGTAATTTTTGATAAAAAAAAGTATTAATTCTACAGCAAAAGAATTTCCTATACCATATAAAACACTCCAACGCCACGTGGTAAAGATGAAGAAAATTTTAGAAAGTAATCCGGAATTAACGAGATCTCAATTGACTTTGGAGAGCACTGGCTACACTAAAAATAGACAAATATTTAGTGACGAAGAAGAACTCTCATTAGAAAATTATCTCAAGAGGGCAGCTGATATTTATTACAGATTTACTCTTTATGAAACACGAAAATTTGCATATGAGTTTGCGAAAAAAAATAAGAAATGTATCCCTGACTCGTGGAACAAAAAACTGATTGCTGGTGAAGATTGGTTGGGAAGTTTTATGAAACGTCATCCTTCGCTCTCTATACGATGTCCTCAAGCTACGAGTTTATCCCGAGCCACTTCATTTAACAAAAACAACGTAAATTAGTTCTTCGACAACTTGAAAATTGTTTACCAACGTTTGAATCTAAGTCCTGGCGATATTTGGAACGTAGATGAAACAGGGCTTACAACAGTACATGTTCCTAATAGAGTGATAGCTCGTCGAGGAATCAAAAACTTGGGAAAAATGACTTCTGCTGAACGAGGTACGCTGGTGACAGTCGGTTGCAATCTCAGCTCTTGGTAATATGGTTCCTCCGTTCTTCGTATTCCCACGTGTGCACTACAAAGAACATTTTATTAGGGGTGGCCCGGTGGGTTCAGATGGCGATGCTAATCCTTCTGGATGGATGAAAGAAGATAATTTTAAAAAATTCTCTAAACATTTCGTAAAATATGTAAAACCCAGTAAAGAAAAGCCTGTTTTATTACTTCTAGACAACCACGACTCGCATTTGTCTATTGAAGTACTTGACTATTTTAAAGAAAATGGAGTAACGGTTTTATCATTTCCTCCCCACTGTAGCCATAAGCTGCAGCCTTTAGATAGAACTATTTATGGGCCACTTAAGAGATATTTCAACAAAGCATGCGACAACTGGTTAGCAAGTCACCCAGGTAAGACTATTACGATCTATGACATACCTGAGTTGGTGAAAACATCATTACCATTGGCAGCTACAATTGATAATATACAATCTGGATTCCGAGTCACTGGGATATCACCACTCAATGAAAATGTATTTCCTGACTCGGAGTTTAGCGGATCTTATGTAACTGACAGACCAACACCAGACTTTCCTATTAGTGCACTACCAACAGCATCAGTTACTGACAGTGCTGCTCTATTAACTTCTCAAGCAAGACCTTCACATGACCCAGGTAACGACACTGATGCTGCTTTTTAAATAAGTGATGAATTTGACATGCCAATATCGACATTACATACTTCTTGCGAGTTGCCTTGTATTTTAGACGCAATTTCAGGAACGAATGAAGATAAAGGATTTAAAACTCCTGAAAAAAGTCCGGTGACCCAAGCAAGAAGTTTGAATATGCCCAGTACTTCGTTTAATTTATCTGAAGAGATAAAACCATTTCCAAAAGCTGGACCACGTTTGGAAAATAAAAAAAATATTCGAAAAAGAAAAAGCACTATTTATACAGACACACCAGAAAAAGAAAATCTAATGGAACTCAAAATAAAACAGCAATCTCGTAAGACGCTGACAAAGAAATCAAAAAAACCAAAGATAATGGAAGAAAAATTTAAAGGGGCTAGTAAGGGTAAGGGAAAAGGAAAAAAAGCTTTTCATGAGACGAATAAGAGGAATAATGACGAAGACAAAAGTGATGAGGATGATACATTTTGTTTAGAGTGCACTGAATCAATCTTATAGTTTGAGTATTCCTGGAGAGGAATGGATTCAATGCACTACGTGCAAGTTATGGGCCCATGCAAAATGTACAAATGGCAATATTTTGTTCTATGAATGCAAAAATTGCACCTCTGATTTTGAAGACTGATTTGATAGCCTGATTCCAAAAATGTGATCTCTTACGTTAGAAATATATAATTATGTTAGTTAAATTAGTTAACTGTTTTTTTTACCAAATTATTAAATTAATTAGAAGAGGAATTAAGAAGTATTTAGTTGAGAAATGTTCTAATCTATGATTGTTTATTATACTTTAAAGTATATTATGTTCTTTTTTTAATTGTCAGTATTAAAAACTTTGTTTTAATTAAAAAATATAATTACTAATACTATTTATATTTCGTTATCTTATTTATTCCCTTAATGTGCATCAATTATTTCTTAGGTCAACTTACCCCTAGGGACAAGTCAACCAACCCCAGGCATGGGGTAGGTTGACTCATATTTCGTGTTCTACAAAATGAAACTTGTGCACTATATGATAATTAATTACACGCTTTTTGTTATTTTTTTCCAAAGCTTAATAGTTTATCTAACAGAGGTATTGGTTTTTACGATAATATACACTGAAATAATGAAAATACAAGCGTTTTCATTGAAAATTGGTCAACCATCCCCGGTCTCCCCTAAAGCGCGGCATCTCTTCAGTCTCAGGTCCTTTAGATGAGCATTCAAACGATGTCCTGTTTTTCTTCGATATGCCCGAAGCCCTAAGTCTTCATTTTACACCCTTTTCACCGTGGTTCTGCTTAACCCCATCTGAAGGACCAACAGTTTCTGCTTACGTTTGGGATTTCTTTGAATTCGCGCCTTCACAGCTTTTATCACTGCTGGAGTCCTAACAGACCGAGGACGACCACTTCTTGACCTGTCATCTACACTAGAGTCTTTATTGTATCGTTTGATTGTACGATAAACGAATCTCTTGGTTATATTCAAATTTTTCAGTATGTCAAAAATTTTAACTGGCGCGTAACCGCAACGATGCAACGCAATAACTGCAACACGGTCTTCTTTAAGCGTCCACTCCATATTTAAAAATGAGTAAAATTCTAAAAAGTATACAGTTTTATTTTCATGAACAATTCGAAATTCGAATTCAATAAACTTTTTTGTGGCCAGCATTCTAAAAGAAAAGTTTTTACTGTGTGACAATACTTATGACCTGACTGTGTATATTATATCCTAGGCTGTGAGTAACTTTTATGATAGGTAGGTAGTTCGAAAACAGAGCTGAATTGTACTCTAATTTTTAAATACCGAATATTTTTACTTTGGAAAAAATTCCTTTGAATATTTTTTAGAATTTAATATTAAAAGAAAATGAAAACAAAATTTCATCAAAAACATTTCGTATACATATTTTTAATTTTTCTATCCGGTAGTTATACTCAGTTCCCAAATTCTCGTTAATCATAAGATCTAAGATACAACATAACGTAAAGAATAAGTTGAATAATACATTAGTCATAATTCTAAAGTGCAACAGAAAGGGAATTCAAAGTCGTCAAACCTGTTACCAAATAAGTTTTAACAATAGGATTGTGTGACGTCGACAATCGGCAAACAATGTCGCATTCATTTTCCATATGGAATTTGTTGTTGTTTAAGTTGTTATGTAGATAATAAGTCTTTATTAATCGATATAAAATCAAAGTGAACGATTTTTAAAATTTAATTTTAAACTAAACTACCATCATCTTCTACATTGTTGTCGGTGTCCAGCATAGACTTCTCTTATTTTTACTGTGCTAAGCCAGACGATTTAGCCAGGCAATTTGCAATTTAAAGTAAATATAATAAACATAGTTTCTCTCCGTAATTGGTATAAATATTTCGCGATTAACAGTTTTTTCCGTTTTGCATATTTCTTTCTTATTTAGAAATGAATATATCAATATAGGCAATGTATTTTCATGCTTATCTTTGGCCTTGGCGTGCATGCGTGCGTTCGTGCGTTCGTGCGTGCGTGTGTGTGTTTGCCGCCCTTTATATTTACCGCTCCGGGTCATGCCCCCTGCTACCCCACTAATCTAAATGTACTACTACGCACTTACTCGTTTGTTGCTATTAATAAGGTATAAAATAATAGTATTTGCAGCGCCTGATAAATTATTTCAGATCAGATTATGAGTAAATCAAGGTAAAAGAAAATATACCACACATAGTATTTGAAACACAATATTGTTTGGTTAACCGAAGACCTAATATGCACACACGCTCTTTACTTTTATTACTAATTTATGTCACAAGTATATTTAATACCGTCATGTTTTATGAACAGCATTGTTTTAAAAACACATGTTATTACAGAGTCCGTTATCGTTTCGCGGATGCGTGAAACAGAATAATATGAGGGCATTTGTATCAATTGAAATACGTCACTGCTTTAAAATACATTCAAATGTATTCAAGGATAGTAATCTCAAAGTTTGATCTCCAATTTTATTCACTTGGTGCACAATGACCTCTAAATGTGTACGTAGTATATTTAGTACACTAAACATTTATAAAAAGCTTTAGGGTTCAAATGTTATGGCAGGTCCTAAACGTTGGCGTTTTTAAATCCATTATATTAAAATGTTGATACATTGTAAAGTCTGAATTCGTGTACATTCCAATGTAATATATTGTTAGTCCCGGTAACTTGAACCTAATAATAATAATTATAATGTCATTCAGACCAAATTTCGGTGACGGCGGCCGCTCTCAACACAGACTTCCCATTTGCGTAGGATAGAATTATAGTGCCCGAATCCGATGGAAATGCAATCCGACACGACCGAAGAGAGATCAAGCACAAGACGACCGGCTTTACGTACATGTAGCAAATTACTGCCAACTTCTAGACTTCGGGCCGCTACTTATAATTTCTTGACAAAAAAAAAACTAAACAACTGATTTTTTAACTCGATCCGCGATTATTGTGCCATATTGTGTTGTCAACTGTCATGGGTGGGACACTAGTTACTAGGGCTTATAGCTGTGAGAGAATCAAGCGAGTTTGCAGGATGAGTAGATTCTAGAGAGTCTAGCAGAGTCTAGTAGAGAATCTACTCATCCTGCAACTGTCGTAATACCAGCTAAGGGAAACACTGTAATGATCTTATAGCCTCTGATAAATGGTGGATTAACTTTATAGTATAAATATTCGATAAATACCCAAACCGAAGACGGAAAACACGTCAAAGATGTATCTGGTACTATGAGCGCTAATCCACTTGAAAAGGGCGGTGTTTATGGCATATCTTTTCCAGTATGGGAGGAGTCCACTCCAAATAGATGACAGTTACGGACAGATAAAAAAGGAGAAGTACAAGATGAAAATAGGAAAGCTGCCGACGAATATATGAATATCTCAAATAAATTATTCAATAATGCAAAAATATTTTTTTATACAAAAAGGGTGACAAACTAGCACACAGACTTGTAATGATGGTAAGTGGTTTCCGTGACCCATAGACACCACTTACTACATCTATCTTCAGTTGAGAATCAAAATGCAGATGCGTCGTCACCCCTGAAGACTAAGATGGAATATTTCATTTCCAGTGAAGAGGGTCTCCGGTTCTCTACACTCATACGAAACACTGAAACATTAAACTGCAATTTTTGGTGGTTGGTATTCTGTGAGAGCACGTTCCTTCCCCGGTCGAGTAGACCCATTCGTATCACAACTATAATAGCTGTAACACGAATGGGTCGTGGTAGAGCCTACCACGACTACCACGTATAAATACTATATATAAATACAATATAAAAATATTTCAAATCTTACTACATAAGATGTTAGGAAAAAGATTCAGCTTGCAACATAATATTATGTTTATACATAGTTGTATGAATAAAGATAATATCTCTCCGAATATAACGAATCTCCAATCTCATCTCTAAACATCCTTTTTAAGCTTAATGCTAAGCATTGCCTGGAATATTTGACTATATTCATCGCCAATGCAATGCTCTTAAGAAATTTGAAATTTGGTTCTAGAATTTTTTAATAAAGTTTTCGCAAACAAATGGCCGTTAGTGCTTTACTTGTCCGACAAACAATGGGCTGCGCTGCGCTACGTACGATTAAAATTATTGCGTGTTACTTAGATAGACTGTAGAAATACCAATGTCAAAATAGCGCCAGATGCAAGGTTATTATAAAGGTTTACTTATAATTTGATTTTGTAGATCACCTCTGGCTGACTTTGGCCAAAATCAGCCAGACCTGTTGATTGCCGTCAACAGTCGGTAGTAAGTATCTCGCCCACCATTCATTAAGGTGGAGGTAAGTTGGAGAATTAAAAGTGAGTACTATAAAATAAATTACAAGTAAGTGTCTACTCATTTTTGATCAAAAATCTGATGATGCACTAAGATGTAACGGAGTGGACTCAATCGATAGAAAATAGAAAGCATTAAGTCCATGTCGCATATTAATCTATATACGATGAAAATTACAACAATATATGATTGCAAATTGACAATACTAGTTAAAAATGCCAAATGTATTTAATTTATTTCGTGCAGTAATCATAGACTGTATCTAATCTAGATCTTAGAATATTTGACGTAGTGGTCTGTGTTTTACCGTGTGCACTGTGAAATATACAAAAATAATGTTTAAAATAAACATTGTGCTGCTTAATTCATTTTCGATAGCAACGTCATATTATTTTCATAAACCACACGATTAATTTGTTCATTGTTTCGTACCCAGCGTTGGAAATTCCTTAGAAGTTATTCGTTACATCGGGTTTCATAAACAATACTTGGCTAAAACCCAAACCACCACCCGTACGCTCATATTAATGTCTGACATTTTACGTTGTTCGAATGGTGTTGTTTCATAACCCCGGTTGTAGAAGAATATGTCTGATATTTTTCTATAAGCGAAGACTAATTCGAGATTATGAACGTGTTCTTAATTTCTCAATCTGAATGATCCTGTTTATTTAAATTTCAAAAGTTGGAAAAAATTAATGCAACACACAAGAGCAGACAAAGGGTAAACAAAAGTCTATTTCACAGCAATGGCGAATTTATACAGACGCACGAAGATTAAACTTAAACAATAACATTCAAAGTAAAGGTTTAATTTGAAAAATAATGTTATCAAGTTAATAAGCAAAGTCAGTGCGTTTTGCAATCTTCAGCTTCATCACGTACCATCTGGTATGATAGTAGTAGGAACTAGGAACTCGATGGATGCAGGTGGTTCAGGACCGTGTTTATTGACATCACTTGGGAGAGGCCTATGTTCAGCAGTAGATTTGTAAAGAACTTTAATGATAATGATAATAATGAAGTAAGAAAACTTATTTTATTTTATGTGTATTGGTATTTCATTCAACATATACAGGGTTACTGGGAACTCGACAACTTCCTCGCAGGGCGTGATAGTGGAGTCAAAATGCTACAAATTTGACCCCCCATATGTATGGCCAAAAATGAACAGGTCTTGAGATATACGGTTTTTTAAAGGTTTTTCAATAATCACCCAGAATTTCGTATTAAATTCTAAATGAAAAAAAAACCTTTTTTGTATGCTTTCTTTTAAGTTTATTTATTTTCTTGAAGCTTCAACCAAACTGTATTCGTTTATCATAAAAATTAAAAAAATTATTCACAATAAAAAATTATGTGTCTTAATAAATTATTATTTTTCTTTTCCTTACACTTAATGTATTATAAAATGTTACTTAAAAAATGTACTATTACATGAGACTTAAAAATATTTTAAACTATATGCCGATTTAATCAGCTATCCAAAAAGGTAATAATTTACTTAGTAGTTTAGTTTTTCTTTTATATTTAATACATGTCTGTAGGTCTCCAGCTAAGACTGCAAAATATCCCAAAGTTAATAACGCCCTCTTCGTCCGCCGGTTTCTTACCCTTTCCTCCTAACCCTTAGCCATTTGGTCTCCCCTACCGAGGGCTACTATCTGGTTGGGTTTTTATTTATTTTACTAGCTTTATGTATTGTATTATATTATTCAACATAATGAGTCTACTAGAATCAAAATCAGCAATGTCCGCTATTGCAAAGTTGCAACAATACATCATTTTACTATTGCGGGTAGCTGCAATTCACTGGCAGTAAACTTAATATTGGTGGCTCAGGTGGCTCAGGACCGTGCTTTGTGGCATTCTTTGGGGGAGGCCTATGTTCAGCAGTGGACTTGTGAAGGGCTGTAATGATGATGATGATGATGAAACTTAATATTTGCAAATAGCAGGGGCATAGCAAATTCTGATGGGGATTTCTATAGGAATAAGCGGTTTTTGATTCAAAATTAATATTGTAAGACATGTCATTTTGTCTATTGAATCAGCAACCAAAGATAACATTAATTTTATAAATGATGGACATTGCTGTTTATGATTCTAGTAGACTCATATATTTCATTATATCTTTTATAATTTTTTATATTATTTATACCATTATACAACATGTAACAAAAACCTGTGGTTCCCGTTAAGTACATTATCAGACAATGCAGAGGTAATAAAACCACATACAATTTGCATACAATTATTTTATTTCAATAAAATAAAAAATATATTTTTCAAGTTTTAAAAAGTTATTTCTATAGGTTTGAAGAATGATCCTGATAACGTACTTAACTGGAACCACAGGGTTTTTGTTACATGTTGTATACAAATCGAAATAAATAATATTCGACTGGTTTCATTTTTCGTTTCTGTATTACACTGTATATACATTCTATTATTTATTCTATGTTTACACCATAGCCGTAGAAGATTGGCAGAAATTATACTTTAATAATAAGATATTATATACAAAAACACAATATTATAAACTAAACATATAATTTGTTTTTGACACTAACTTGGTAATGTATGCTAACTCCCACTTAAAATGTGATTTGTGAATTTACTGGAAATAACTTACGACTGCTTAAGATTAATTAATAAAAAAAATCAACTGGACAGGAAGATCTTCAAAAATATGGCAAGGCTGCTCAATATCCGCGACCTTTCCTGTGTCAATGGCCTGAAGGTGATCGTGTGCTAAAAAGCGAAAAATTTCGTGTGCATGCCTTATTTAAATAAGATTCTTCACATGCATAATTTAGTATCCACTTAAGATAGGGGGTCCAATGTAAATATTTTTGCATTCTACGTAATATGCCAACAATAATAAGGAAAATTCATACAAGAAGCCGAGACTAATATATATTGAATGTTTTATTTGTTTCTTCTGCTCTTATGATCTGATCCAAATCTGTGATTAAAAATAGAACCAGAGTGACCGGCAATGCCCAACTCATCAGCAAGCCGAAGGAACAATGGGCCGGCCACATATCTTGAGGGACCGATACTAATCGATGGGGAAGAGAGGTTTTGAATGTTAGCCTCGTAACAAAGAGTAAATCGTACCAAATATAAATAAGTACATTCGGAAGTTGAAGTAATGTCGGGACAGTTTATAAAAGAATGATTAGCTCGGCGAGCATCTTCAGATTTTATAGTAAGTGGCAAATTTATTAAATAGAAAGTTTGCACCTATTTTTATAGCTTGACGCGACCAGTGCTTTCGTCGAAGTATTTTTGCTTTATAGTTTGCATCTATACAACGTGTCACGGCCGTAACACTATAAATAAATAATAAGCACAGTTTGGCGAGCCTTTAAAACAAGCACCGATGCCCTTGCAACTGGTGATTGGATCACCCGCCATACTAAATGTCATTGTCTATTGAATTGTGTCAGTTTTTGTTGCCACGTGCAGCGCGAGTCGCATTTCAGTTAATATATTAATTAGTATGGACATGTTTTAGTACATGATCTCTTGTCTCTGTTCTATTAATGTTTTAAATTCTAGATTTATGACTGCTTTATTTTGAAATACGAGTATTAAAAAAAGCTAAGTATACTTGTTATTAAGAGATAACCTGACCATAATTGTAAACAACCTTTGTGCAATTATTCAGTTTATATGTTATAAAAGTACACATCTCATTTTAAAAAATGGTGAGAGAAGATCGACTTTACTCGGATCTTAGACCATTTGACGTAGTGGAAGTAGTGGTCTGTTATATTGTATGCAATATACAAAAATAATGGCTATAAATCGACTACAGGGAATAAGAACACCTCTTCTCTCTCCTTCGTATCGAATGCTCCCCGGGCTTGTTATATTCAATGCGGATGTACGAAAACCGCAAAATAAATCAGCTACCGCAATTATTTAAGCGAAGTTATACAGCTTAAATATAAAGAGATTTATGGTATATTTAAACTATTGAAAAAAATTGTGTTTGTTAAAATTTCTCAATTAAAAGAAACAGAACAAAACAGTTTTCATAAGATTGAAAAAAATAATTCTTAGCCGATTTCGCTGCCCAAATGCATGAAGGCAGACTTCATGTCTTCAAAACATCTTTAATTTCACAGACTAACAGTAAAAAAAATCATTGTTGCCTACGGGGATCAAATGCCGTTTCTTCACGTACAAGAAAAGACGAACGTACTAAAGTAGGTACTCGTGATCTCTCGGTAGGTACTCTTCGATATTGATACGAGTAACATATACAATTTCATTATTTTTAATATATATAATCATTATTGGTAATTTAAAATTATATTTGTTTACTTGCATTTGTTGTCAGTCGATAAAACTCCATCTTTATTTATATAGGATTTACAATGAAATACGTACTGCATTATATGTCTAATAGTGACTATAGTGTAATAAATTAAAAACCATAGAATGGTTTACCTATCGCAATATTTGCGTGTTGATAAATAGAATATTTTTATGCCATACGTAATTACCAAGAATAACTGCTTCAAGCTACAGGTTTCTACCGCACTTTTCAGCCTTATCGTAAATATGATACATCGCGTCTCATTTTGTGGTGGTTGCCTTTCAAATTATAGAGACGTAATCTTCCTTAGTGAATTGGTATTACATTTTTTATACTACGCGTACATTTCAACTTATCAATGACGCATTTCTTGGGCTTCATTTTATACTTATTATAAAAACGAAATATGAATCACGGTTTTCCTTTACGAACCTTGCTTTGGAATTCCCAAGCCTGTACCTCCGAGGGCCGATTATTTATAATTTATTAGTATTTCCCGTAACGAATTATATGTGCTAGTATTAAAAATCGACATCGTAAATTACGCCCCGGAAACGAACTCGTGCGTGATAATATGTTATTTATCTGTGGTTGTTGATAAAATATACTAATGTTATGTGAGAATTGTTAAAATTTAGAAAATAGACACAATTAAATTTTAATAACTAAAGCAACTTCTATTAAGAGAACCCATAATTTAAAAGAGGAAGAGTAAATTTGAATAAAACTATGTATATTTACGAATTTTATCGCGTTTAATTTACCTACTTATTTTCATTCCCAACGTTTCGGGTGCTTTACAGCACTGAGATGTTTGATTTCCCGATCTCCTACTTAGCCCGGCTACCTTCAATTTTTGAACATTAATTATTTTTGATTCGATCTACAGTCTACACAATTTATTCAATCTGTATTGTTTGCGTAAATATAAGAAAAAAGAAGAGTAAATTTTTCTTTAGAATAAGGGTGACAAATGAGCACACAGGAAGTGGTTGCTGTGGCACATAATAAACATCTACAACTATCCTCGTTTATGAACCGAAACGCAGATGCGTTGCCACCCCTGAATGTCTCGCTTCCTACCCCGGTCGAGCCGACCCATTCGTGCTACAACCATAATACAGCTACACTGCGTGACTCTACCACGTAAAACTTGTTACCGATATTCGGTGCGGAGTCCTCCAGACCGAATATTGGTCACAGCCAATTTAAAAATGAATATAATAAATCCGGAATAGCCAGCGGTTTTTCCGGATCAATACGACTTAAGGACTTTCAAGAAAAGACCATACACCTTCCTAAAACGCCGGAAACGCACCTGCAATTCCCCTGGTGATGCGGATGTTCATGGCTGACGGTAATCACTCACCACCTGATGATCCGCATGCTCGTTTGACTCCTCTTCCATAAAAAAGCAGGCACTCCCAACGGAGACTAGCCATCTGCGCAGGACAGGATTATAGTGCATGCGCCAAAACCGGTGCACTCTCTATTCTCTTACTTTCATAGTCCAAGGTCAGGCGTAGAACAAGTACAACGCACAACGGTTTATACGTGATTTCCGAGGTACAAGGTTGAAACACAGTCAATTTTCTGCACTCCAGACTGCTACCGACAATTTCTTGACAGAGAAATCCAATATCTAATCCTTGGTCCTCATTTGTTCTTTATATTGTTGGTATCAGTAGTCGCGTTTACCTGCACTAGACGAAAATGGCAGCCGTAAGTTATTATTATTACTATTTTTAGTTAAATTTTACAAATAAAATTTATTGAATTGAAAGTCGCATTAAATTATAATTTATTTGTTAAGTTGTCAATCTTACTTTATTATACGAAAACAATATACGATTTATTTCTATGCGATTCCTTCTGTTTCGTTTATCTTGTCATTAATATTGCGGGAAAAAATAAGATATTCTATTAGTTTGTCGGCAAAATATTTTTGAAGTTATACTTGTTTTGGGGCGTTTGGGAAAAATTATGAATTTTTACGATGCGCGCGCACACCGACACCTAAAACGACGCCATGAAGTTGTTACGATGTCCGCGCACACTGTCACCTCAAAGCGACAACTTCAGTGGGCAACCTGTCTCTCAAGTTGTCGTGGGAACTGATAACTATATTTTAAAATACTTATTTTTAGTTATTTTTGTTTTGTTACCCTAAAGAAGTAATAAAAAAAAACTTGTGTGTGTAGCACGTAGGAAGTTATCTGTGTGCTTACACACACACGTTTTTTTATTATTTTGCCACAATGTTTTTGGTTTACATTTCAGAAGATTTTACGTTGTTTTTATATAATGAAATTTAACAACAGGGTCTAATAACGATTCATTTTATAACAATAGGACATATATAATTATTGTACACCTAATATTAAGACGTACAGATATTGTATGCCTTCCTGATTATCAGATTTATGCATGTGTTGATTTTCAAGACAGGATACAATACCGTAAACATCGTAAACACAAAAGCATACAAAACTTTCTCACCCTCTTGCATCCGCTGGCCGACACAAAAGGAGATAATGACATTTATAATTAACATAGTATATCGCTAAAATGCTGAGCATTAGATTAAAAAGCTATTTTGCACGAAAAGGTTCAACTTTTTTATTTAAAAAAAATGCTAGAACAAGTGTCTAAGAGTGAAAAGTTCTCTATACATATTACAAATAAATAAAATTGAAGTGTCTGTTTGTAATGTCAAAAAAAAACATATTTTTACTATATTCATATGAAAGTATATACGGTACTTATAACAAAAAAAATGTCTGTCTGCCTGTGTGTTCCGACTAATCTCCGAAATAGCTGGACTAAGTGTGTTGGGACTTTCACTGACAGATTGCTGATTATATAAGGATTAGCTTATGTTACTTGCAAAAAAATCAATCCCCATGAAATCATCAACCGAATATAAATTCCACGCGAGCGAAGTCGCGGGGAACAGCTAGCTAGTATAGTAGGTAATGACTTTATTTCACAAATCTTATGACATTCAAAAGATGGCGGAACTCCATCTCATTTACTCAAGACATAAAATACCCCAAAGCAGTGACGGGGAAGGCAGCATTCATTATTCTGCTATTTTACGATGGTATTCTGTGTAAACAGTACCCGCATTACCCCTGCCTGACAGCTTTATTAAATTTTAGTCCTGTCCATGAATAAATTCCCTTTTGTGTTTATAAGAGAATACGCAAATAGAAATATGTTGGAAGAACGTACATAAATATCTAGAAGCAGATGTTGTGAAATATTTATCATGGTGTTCGATATGGGAGCGTGTTTATGAACTACACTGTCGTGGCAGCCGGGGAAGTGACGGGCAATGCAGTAAAATTTGTATTTCTTGGACCCCGTCCAATAACGTTCCCGCCGTTGCTGGCAAGAAATGGGGTTCCGGTGAATTTGTAAGAACTAAAAGGCAGACTAATGAATTAGAGTTTTAATCTGTACAATAATATATCACCTGAGTTGAATATATTGTAGTGCAGATAATCCAAGCGCAAACACTGTGCTATCACAACCCATCACTTATCTCTTTCTTTCTTTATATGATGTATCGTTTATGATTTCAACATAACTCACTTATGGACTGAATATATTACTAGCTGTTACCCGCTCGTTTCGCTGGGATCACGATAATATTTTATTGCGGAACCTAATTACGGAGCTATCGTAAAATCCGTTCTTAATGAATGTCTACATTGCAAAATGAGTAACTATACTAAATTTCAGGTTAATCGGGTGTATAGTTTGAGAGATCTCGTGATGAGTATTTTTCTTATATATATATATATATATATATATATATATATATATATATATATATATCTTTATATATAAAAAGTACGTGTCACGTTGTTTGTCCGCGATGGACTCCT
The DNA here is from genome assembly GCA_033319125.1 of Parnassius glacialis. Classification (NCBI taxonomy): domain Eukaryota; kingdom Metazoa; phylum Arthropoda; class Insecta; order Lepidoptera; family Papilionidae; genus Parnassius; species Parnassius glacialis. Next base: position 17,943,912 of record JAVANC010000001.1, on the reverse strand, counting down.
AAACTACTGAACTGATTTCAATGAAATTTTTGGTCAATGTGCAGTTTGGTCCAACTTAAAAGATAGGATAGCTTACATCTCAATTTATAATCGCAATACAATATTATTTTATTGAAAATTATTTGTCTATTATTTGACAGTCACAATTATCTGTTATAGCTCCAAACGATTCTGTCAGATGACGATATCTGTTGACTGGATTGAGTAAATATTTAATAGATGGCGCTATGATAAAAATACAAACGTTTAATATAAGCTACAATTTAGTAGTATAACCACCACGTGTTGCTGTAAGTATTCAAAAGATAGAACCGATTTCAAAAAAAATTTTGCAGACTGTGTGCAGTTTGGTCCAACTTGAGAGATAGGATAGTTTTTATCCCGATAAGTGACCCTCAATTTTTTTATTGCTAATTTCAGGAGTTTTTTGGGAAAGCAAATGGTTATTCGGAAAGGGCAGTACAACGTCTGCCTGGTTAGCTAGTATATATATATATATATATATATATATATATATATCTCTCTTTATATATAAAAATTACGTGTTACGTTGTTTGTCCGCGATGAACTCCTAAACACTACTAAACTGATTTCAAGGAAATTTTGCACACTGTGCGCAGTTTGGTCCAACTTGAGAGATAGGATAGTTTTTATCCCGATAAGTGACCCTCAATTTTTTTTATTCCTAATCTCAGGAGTTTTTTTAGGAAAGCTAATGGTCCTCGGAAAGGGCAGAACAACGTCTGCCTGGTCAGCTAATATATATATATTATCATCATATTATTATCACAGAATACCAGCGTAAAATAGCTTAACACTGCTGTGTTTCGTATGGTGAGTGTAGAGAACCGGAGACCCTTTTTACTCGAAAAGAGGCATTCCATCTTACTCCTCACGGGTGACAACGCATCTGCATTTTGATTCGCAAACGAGGATAAATGTAGATATCTACGGGTCACAGCAACCACTTACCATCAGGTGGACTATGTGCTCGTTTGTCACTCTATCTTATAAAAAAAATTACATTCCTTCACAAGTCTACTGGTGAACATTGGTTTCCTTAAAGGAATACCATATAACAAGGTCCTTAGTAACCTGCATACATTCTCCTTAATAGATCGATCTAGTGGGGGACCACTCTACAATTCGCTTACCACTACGAACCTGCCTCTAAAATGTTCTTCATCATCATTGTTGGCTCTTTAAGCTATATGGTTGGCCCATTGACACTACAACTTACTGATCCTTTGGGCTATATCAATTACTCTGCTCTTTACTGCGGATATCTTCACTACGAATTCCATCACGCAGAGAAACTCCGCTTCCTAATATGGCCAGCCATGAAGGGCCACCTCTCAGACCTAAATATCAATACTCAACACAAGCAACACGCACTGGTTAAACACTCTTGCTTTCAAGTTTTGAGGAATACGTGACGAGAATATGTATGATTTTCTCTTGATCGTTGCTAAGTCGAGTTAGATTCGTCGATTGACGTCTTGGTCGAAGTTAAGAGTTACCTATTCGAACGATTTGTCGCACGTAAATATAACTTCGAACGTAGTGTTTCTAACAACTAACGCAATAAGTATGACATGGTTGTCTATGTTCATCTTAAAACCTATTCGTTGGGAGACACCATTGAGGTCGCTAAGCATAGTCCTAAGCTCTTTCGGCGATTCTACTATAATAACTATATCGTCAGCTAAGTAAAAGTAAGTTATGTACTCATCCTTGTTGTTGACATCGTATTTTTCCAGTACAGTAGGTTGACAAAGTCTCAATGCAGTGGTGAAGAGTTTCGGAAATACATAGTCATCCTGTCTTACAATTTACTGCAGTTGAATAAGTTTTGTAATCAGGTCTAGTATGCACTATTGCAGTATTTCTCAAAGTGGGTGATAACGACCCCGTGGGTGTTGGAGACCTAGAGGCGGGCGTAAAGGCGCCCAGAAAAAATGGGGGGGCGTTGGCATGGTTTAGGGGGTCGATGGTTGATTTGTGATTTAAAAAAATTAAAAAAAATTGATACTTAACCAGACACTAATAAATTACCACTTACGTTAATCATTTATTAGGCGCTCACTAGGGTACTAACGAAATAATTAAGAAAAAGATAAATTGGATGGTACAGAAAAAGAATAACATATTCTTAAATCATTTTATTCTTCTTCTATATTAGTCTTTATTAATCCATTACTTGATATTACGCTTTTGAAATGGCTTGCATAATATTATGTAAATTGAAGAAAATACTCGTATATCCTATGCTGGCAGGCGGGTCAAAGAGCGCAAAGATGATTTCCTCATTCAGGTAATATTGCTTTCAATATTTACTATCATTATGTTTTTGAAATGTTATGAATGCTAACTTAATAGTCATTTAAATTGTATAATTTAGTGTTGAATCAGGCTTGTTTCATTTCTCTTTCAATAATTTATTATGGATTATCAAAAGTTCATAAACTGAACATAGGCCTCTCCCGTTGATTGCCTCATAGAAGACATGTGTCAATACGTGATACGTGAATGATTCGTTCATTTGACCCGGGTCGCATCAAAGTATTGATGATTGCAATAACATGTTTGAACGTTTCGGATCAAACGATTCACAGGACCTACAACCAAAGAGTATAGTAACGTCCAGCGACCAACATGATCGAGCGGGTTTCACGGATCACAGAGTACTGAAACTCGAAATGATCAATTTGAATGATCGAACCGAATGACCCGGTTCGTAAGACGGACCAATACTTCAATAATCGGGTCGCTAGAAATAAATTAATGACACATCATGTCTACCTAATAGAGGAAATATTTGTCAAGCTTGGCAGGAATTTTATTATTATTATTTGTTATTAGAAAGATGCCACCGCACATCACTTGTTTCAATTTTCTCTGTCGCCTCTTACGACACACACGGGATTACATGTGGTAGTAAATTCGCTTACGTCGTCACTACACAGCACTATACGGAATATATTTATAGCACCACTCATTTTATCCACCTTTTTTGTATCGTGCGACGAATAATAATTGATTCAATGTCATCAATGTCTACTCAACCGCATCTCAATTCAATTACTCGCTTAATGGCAACTATTAATAAATTCCAGTAGTCTCTAGTCAGTCATGGGAAAGACGCAGGAATTATACTTGGAAGTTTTCCTGTTATTAGATCACGCAACTTTAGCTAATGCTTCCTTTGATATTGTTTTTATTTTAATAAACCCAATAAATAAGAAGTTCACGTGTGTTTTATTCACAACTTTGCTGCAATAAGCTCCTTAACTTTTAACTTAAAAGAGAATCCTTAACTTTTATAAAATCAAATGAGATAATATTATGGTAAGTACTGTGAATGTTTAAAAGGTAAATAATTTGATGAAATGTTCGTAGTCATGTAGAAACAATCATGTAGTGACAAGCTTACTTGTCACTACATGATGTATCTTAATACTTTGTTAGCTAGTATGTAATATTTCTGATTTTAAGCATTAAGAGATTCTATTTTTATAACGTTTCGATTATGACGTGTACACATTGTAACACACTTACATCTCACAAATCAACAAATCACGTCTGTATAAAAATATATGTGTAAAGAAATAACTGAGTTTAAAGAAAAGTAAGACAATGTTTAAATATTTATTATAATTTATTGTATTCCTTCTGCAACCGTGGTGGCTCAGGGGCTAAATGCTCTCTAAAATCCTCGCAGAAATGAGAGGAGGCCTGGGCCCAGGAGTGGGACTGTGGCCGGTGGAAGGAAAAGGGGAGATCTCCCGCCGCGCAAGGTGTTCTGCCCGGGGAGCGGCCAACGCTCCGAGTGATACTCGTAGCTCGGAGCTATTCTATTTCTATATATTATACTGCCTTAACTTCGGAACTTTGTTAGTGCGATTTAAGCTTCGATGTGTTTCGCTTGTGGAGCGACGATAGCGCCGCCACAGGACGTATGCTGTAATAAATTGCATTTCAAAGGCTTTTAAGTGCGGACCTACTTACAATCAGGCGAGACGCAAAAATAAACAAGATAAAATCCATAAATTAGTTTTATTGATGTGTATATGTTTTCAGTATTATGCTGGATTTAGAAAGGGAACGGGGTGTACGGATCAAATCTTTTCCATGCGAATAATCGCGGACAAGATTTTGGATAAAAACTTAAAAGTTTTTTGTGCGTTTATGGAGTTGGGAAAGGCTTATGACACAGTGGATAGGGATGTTTTATGGTAAACAATGGACTTACTTGGATTGGGCGCTGGGTTGATAAAATTTGGTGGTGTTTGACACGGCTACCTCCAGATTAAAATTATTAATTTTGTTCCGATCTACGTAGTATGAACTTACAGTATCTTGAAGTCTTGCAGTTGTACCCAATCAGGGTTGGGATTTAATTTTATTAATCATAGGATCCCAAGCAGATGGTCGCATCTAACCATCTTTTCTATTGAAATTAAGATGTTTTTTTTATTTCAATAGCTTGGTTAACTATGACATTGAGACGTCAAACGGCTCAGTCCTCCCCGTGACCATGGGTGCTGTAAAGCGCTCGAAACGTCGGGAAAATAAAATAAGTTAATATACACGTAAAATCATTAAAATTAGTTTTATTTAAATTTGGAAAGTTGTTTGGAAACATTCAAAGTCGAGGAATGTGGGTTGAGAATGGGTGAGTTAACCATCCAATTCCTTTTGTACGCCGATGATCAAGTTATATTTGCATCGTCGGCAGCTGAGTTGCAAATGTTGGTTACAATAATGAACGAAAATGATGATTTTTGAAAGAGAAGAAAGTAAAACAATATGTGAATAGAAGAGGAGGTGGTTGAGCAAGTGGATAAGTTTTTGTATTTGGGATGTGTATTTAGCAGGGACGGTAGAGATGATAAGGACATAGAACGACGAGTGAACGCAAGACATATTGAATTGGGCTCTATACTCGATTGTAGAATGTCAGAATGTGTCAAAAAATGCTCGTGTGGCAATTCACAATGCTGTCTGTGTTCATGTATGGTAGCTAGAGCTGGGTGTGGCAGAAAAAGCACAAGAGTAGAATAAATGCTATATAAATGCGGTCATTAAGAAGTATGTTTGATGTGTGATTAGAGAAAAATGTGGTGTGCAAGATATTGTTGTGACCAAGATTCAGAAAGGAATGATTCGATGTTTTGTTATGTAGAAAGAATAAACGAGGAAAGAGTGACAAAGCAAATTTATGCTGCAGAAGTGAACGGAAGAGTCTGGAAGGGACGCCCTAGACGAAAGTTTGTCGACCAAATTGACGATATTTTGGAGATGGGCCATATTAAGAGTACCCTTAAAACCGATATATGCGTAGGTTATGGATGTAAAAGAGGTATGCCAGAATCGTACCAAATGGAATTCCGTAGCCTGCCTACCCAGGCGTAACAGGCGTGAGTGTTTATATTATATATTATTATATATTTACATTGTTAAATTATAAATATTAAACAAATTGCATAATTTAATTTCACGCTTAAATTACCAAACGTTACCTATTTAAAAATAACGCAGGACATCTGTTTTACCATAAAGCTACCTTAAATAATCTGAATTGTTTTTACAATATACATCGCTGCTATCTATTGTACTAAAATGTAATTGATTTTTTTATTTACTATCATTATTGTTTTTACTACATGCTTTGGATTTGAAAGTGTATTCTAAAATTAAATAATTACTTTACGGACTGCACAGACAATTCAAATGCTTATCCATTAAAACGAGCTGTGAGTATGAAAACACTAAGTAATTAGCCTGTCCACTTGCGTCACCGCGTGTAACGTGAACCTGCGCCTACTTCGCTCGCGTTTCTTAACCTTTGTTGCTCAGCTGAAGTGAACGTTCCTATAGCAACTAATTGCTTACGATAGGTTTTGCTCGAAAGAACTTTTCTGCTTTTTTTTGATTGGGCAAACATTTTCAGGTTGACTGCTCAAATCTAAAAGGATTTCTATTAGTATAACTTACTTATCTATTAACTCTCAAATCCTGTCAGCAGAGACTGGCTAATTATGTTCGGTTATTTAAACGGCTTGCTTTAAAGCTCGGTGATCACCATTAAACCCTATTGATTTGTGTACGATAAAACAACCTTAATTAGAGTACTTTATTACAATTTTAAATAAATATTTATTTAATTAAATAATTTTGTAAAACTGTTTGTGCGAATTTGAAATAGACATGTACGCATTCCACTATCTTAAACAATAATTACTACATGTTGTATTGATTTTTTTCTTTGGTAATAAACTCGCACTGTTGGCCTTGAATTTTTTGAAAATATAATTTAATATATATATATATATATATATATATATATATATATATATATATATATATTAATAACTATGTATATTACAATATCGTTAATGTACCGCCGTGCAACATGAAAGCAGTGCATAAAACAAAACTGTGTCTAGAATGAAATTAGGGGTTTTAAGAGGCAAATCAAATTAAAGTCCCCTTCCAAAGCCCCTCGTAACGGTTGCTTGATTCTTTATGCAATTCTGAAGTATTTTAATTTGCACTACGTACGCTTAAGCATGAAGCAGGTTTAAATTAAAAACAGAATTCATTGAAGCTAAAATAGAAAATCTCTCTAATTAGTAGTAACATTATTAATCAGCGATAAAAGATTACATTTATTAAGTGTTATAATGTTCTTAATAAAATAAACAAAAAGACCATTGAATAAATAATTAAAAAATCGTAAGTGGAGTACCTAATTAAGGAAAAGGAAATCGTTGTTGGTCATCAACATCAATGCATAGCTTCGAACGCAATTTACGACCATCCACAGTAACTACATGTTAAAATTAATATAGGTACGTAGTAGTAAATCAAAATGTTAGTATGTATCTGGACATCATAAACAAGGTCTGAGCCATTACTAAGATATAATTGATACCCATGAAAACGACGCACTTGCAATTATTTTTCCAATTTAATTTTTATTTCACCAGTATAACCTATACCCTATTATTAACGCATCCAAACACAAGTTTGAGCCAATCTCTTACAATTGCAAAGTCGAAGGGTTAGGTTAGAAACATATATTTATTACTTTCCAATTAAAACATCCATTTCCTTTATTACAAGTGTATAACTAGCTAACTGCTTTAAAATTATTGCACTGCAATAACAATGTTTTATTGTGATTACTTCAGTTTTATAACTACCAGTAAAACTACGGTTAGACAATTTTTGCACAATTGTCTTTATTGAGTTTGTTCTCTTTATTTATTTTTTTGTCTAAATATACAAGCTATAATGAAATATTGACAGTGTTGTAAATAAAATTTATATTTAATTTGAACACTGCGAAGGCCTTCGATCGGGTTTGGCACAAAGCGCTTCTTTTGAAGCTACCTTCTTATGGGCTTCCCGAGGAATTGTGCAACGGGCTCACCAGCTTTCTTGCAGATCGGAGCATCAAAGTCGTTGTAGACGGTGCATGCTCCGACTACAAGCCTATTAACGCTGGTGTTCCACAAGGCTGCATGCCTTATGGAACTAATGGAATAACAATTTTAATAAAAAGTCAAACCGGCTCTCAAAAATTTCCACATAATATCTTGTGGAGTCAGTCCTAAGATATAGAGTATCGAATAACTACAACTAAAACCTCGACTTCAAAATCTATTACGTGGATTTTTTTTATAATTTTTAAGTCAATTTAATTTTTTATGAAAAGTTCAATTGGTTTATCTTTTTGAGTGGTCTAAAGAATATCACAAGTTCAAGGTAACACAGACTGGTTAGACTGTGTAAAATAAAAATAATTTTACTGTATTTAAAGTGCCCAAAACGTAAGGAATTAAAAAGTGGTATATTATTGTTGTAGCACGAATGGGTCGACACGACCGGGGAAGGACCACGCTCTCACAGAATATCAGTGTAAATTACCAGCTTAATACTACTATGTTTCATATGGTGAGTGTAGAGGGCCGGAGACCCTTTTTACTGGAAATATATGTATATGTCTAGGGGCCACAGCATTCCTTACCATCAGGTGGACTGTGTGCTCATTTATCACCCTATTCTATACAAAAAAAAATTAAAATTAAACGCGATATAATTCGGAAAATTAGTTTTATTCAATGTGTAGTATTCAAGTAAATAAAAAAAATTAACAAGAATTTTGGTTAAATAGGTGCATTAATTAAGCCCCTATTCACATCCTTCGGATGGAATTTTACTTTATTTTTTATAAAACAACCCTTGAAGTTTAATCTATTTAATGAAAAGAGAATAATTTCAATCCGGTTAGCCGTTTCCGAGAAATCTGTGAGCATAAATAAAAAACATAAACGCCAAATATAGCATTTTATTGTTTTTTGAACTTAATTAAAAGGACAAAAAATAGAGTTTGCTTTTTTTAATATAAAGATATTTAATTAGACAAAAGAAAATATTCCCCCTATAAAGCAATCTATGAAAGTGGCCTGTGACGATAATTAGCCTATCATATCCAAGGTAATAATTTTTCATAATTTTGTTTTAAATTATGTGCACTTTGCTTCCTGTATAGCGGAGAGAGTAACAAGATTTACAATGTCAACAACATCATAAAATAAAATATATTTTTTAATTAAATTGATATTATGGTTTATCATATTACATTTAATGTTATCATTATAATCAACGCAACGGAAATATTATAATACCTTTCTTTATATTACGCCCACATAATACAGCGAGGCGAAGTTCACTCACTTACATAGTTGTTGTTGGTTGGTCCCCGTACTAGGCCCCCTTATCCACTTAGTAAAGCCTACCCTAGCCTAGCCTACCCTTCAGTTATTACATCTTTATATATAAAAATTAGGGGTCACGTTGTTTTTCAGCAGTGGACTTGTGAAAGGCTGTAATGATGATGATGCCTAGAAAGGAGGCGTGATAGTTCTATGCACGGTGCTACTCTTATACGTGTACATCCTAAGCTCACTCACCGGTTCAACTGATATAATTAATTACAGATTCTCCATGTGCTTGGCGATGAGGAAAAACAACATGTCTGAGCAATCAAAAATATTTTGAGGTTCGCCAATTCGTAACAATAAGCAAAGACGTGACGTTCTCTTGTCTGTTGACATTTTTCAGAAATGAAGCGACCTGTGCCCAGAAATTAGGAATAGAAGAGAAGAAAGCGCTGCTATAGAACACTGAAGTAGAAGAGAGCACTGCACAATAAAAATAAATCAAATTATACGATTTTAATTTTGGATCCGCTTCTTTGCTCAAATTGAAAACGAAAGGGTTAAAAAAGTGTGTGCCTTCTACGATTAAGCTCACAATGGAGGACTTTTACATACTACACACCCGTAGTTGAAAGATTTTACGTAGATGTCGTTCTAAAAGATGCGTTGATCTAATTCCGTCATATTTTCGTGTCGGCAAAACAGCAGCAGGAAAAACAACGGCAGAAATCGTAATTGTTTTATGAAATATTTCGAAAATCCTGAGGACCCTGGCAAGTATAATGAGACAAAATTCCAAGGACTGTCAACGGTACTGTCAAGTGTGCGAAGTTTCAAATCAATCCGACTTTTTGAAGGGAATGAAAATCACATTCAAAAATTCCGTTACATAGATACATACCAATCTAATAAAAGCGTGTTAAAAATAACTTGTTATGACTTGTTTACATAAAACCTAATGTTAAACTGAACAAAATATAGGTTAACCCAAGGTGTTTTATTGTTTAGGGTAGGTACACACTAGCAAGATATGGACTAGTACAGACAAGTGGTTAAACTAGTTTACGCTAATTAACTAGCTCTTGTAGTAATATTTCATAAATTATTCATAGTATTGCGACTTAATGTCCGCTGTTAATATCAAAAACCTTTAGACTACGTAAGAATTTTATACTAATGGTGTAATACAGTTACATTAATGGTGAATTATAAATTCTCAGTATGAAATTCTAAAAAAATCAGCTATTCCTAATCGTAGCAATCATTTTTAACAAATCTTTAAATATGATAGGCTCATGTCCAATGATGAGCCACTGAATAATAAAAAATTAAAAAACCGACTTGAATATAAATTATTAAGAATAACTCAAACACTATTGGTCAGACCTTGATCAAATTTACATGGGACTACATGAGAAGCAGTACTTTCAAATAAAAATAGAATAATCGAAACCGGTTCATCCAGAAAAAAGTTATAAGGTGAGACAAATAAAAAAAAATAAAAAGCCATACAGTCGAATTGAGTAGTCTCCTTTTTGAAGTCGGTAGAAAAGAAGATGGCTTCACACAAATTTTTACCATCAAGTCTTTTAGTAAATTTTATTTTATCTTAATAGATAAAAATTAAGGCATTTTTGTTTGTTTGTTCATATTTTATGCGCTGCCATACCGTTAATCAGATTGCGGTAAAACTTTGTCAACTTATTGCTAACACTGGCACGTATCGTATCGACAAATTTATTTAAAAGTTATGTATCATTCAACTTCAATGAATGTATTATCATTCCTAATGAAACAATATAACTCTTCCAAATTTCAAACGATATTTTCAGACAGCAATGCGCTAAATACCAGCTAGTTTAATATAATAATTAGACATATTTTACTCTCCTTATTTTTGAAATTTACTCACTATGATAATACATTTATTATAACTTATATTTAAAACCTTCAGATTTAATAAAAACATATGAAAAGGGAAAAAAATTACACCTCACATTAGATACATCTATGAACTCGTAGATAACAGATTTATCCTTTTTTTGCCAGGCACAGTAACACATTGCTATCCGTCAAGCGGGATAACGGAATGATCCTGTAACGGTTCCTTATTTACCTTTTAAGAGAAGTCAAGATGCCGAGATATGGACTAGAAACGACTTGAATACTAAACCTGATGTCATTGCGTCGTAGCTATGAAAGTAATATTAACGTAGGCAGAGGTCCTTAGTTCCTTCGAATTATTGTCAAAGTGAGAGTGTGGCACGTTTTAAAAAACAACTTATGAAAAGTATTGGAATTGTAAAGGTTCGAAGGTACATATTATTAATTTTGGTATAACCCATAATTGTTAGGTAATCATAATTGTAGGCCATTAAAGTTGTGAATGTAGTCGTATATTTGTTGTTACGGTCATTGAGAATACATACCTAGCGCACATACAAATTCAATATAACGTAGCCTCATAAAAAAGTATGTAGTTCTCGCCAGTCGTTAACAAATACAAACTTTACTTAATTATACGATACTTCATTGAACTTGCAATTTTGTATTTGATATAATGAAAAGATTTCTATGTAGTTGTTGATTTTGTAATCAATCATAGATTAGTACGGAAGTGCTACAAATGCTCTACTAAACGGTGGTATATTTGAAGGTAAATCAGATATTTGAACTGGTTATATTCAAATAACATGTACCTAAAAGTCATTTGCAACTTGTTAGTCACTTTAATTTTAGTTACCTGGCCGTAAATGAATGAAATTCGAAATTCAATTTAATTTCTATACATGGGAATGAAAGGAAACATATTACGGGGAAATTAGAAAGGAGTAATAATAATGAAAGAGAAATAACATACACCATGGTATTGCCTTTTAATTTTAGATTTAAAGCAATTGATCAATTAAAAGAAAAAATAAGATATTTGACCATCTGCCATTTGTCACCAATACTGTTGTAAGTCCGAACAATTTGCATTGCAGATCTTAAAATTTAATTGTTACTCCGCAGACATGGTTATTTTTGTAGATTTCAGTGATATAATAATATGGAAATAACAAGTGAAACGAATCGATCAGGTTGAGTGACAAGTGGATGAGTTCTCCCTCCATAAGCAAGGATGTTAAAATGCAATCATCGTTGTGATTTAAACTGAGTTAAAATTAGACTAGAATGATAAAACCTATAAAATCATTTATAGTAGGTACCTATGTTTATAATTTGCGTAAAGATAAGGAATATCTTCGTAGTAAATACGGGTGAGATTAGTGAAGAATCAGAATTATTAACATGAACTTGTAGATGAAGAATGAGCTTGAAGAACAGATATTTTTAGATCTGGATCTTGATCTAATCATAATGACGAGTTAAATGTATTGTAGTCATAAATTAGAACTGAGTGGCTATAAATTGAAAGATGGGATTCCATCAGCAATTCCATAGGATTAGGGTAATATACGAAAGCAGCTGCATAAAATGCTCTAGAGTGAATAGGAGTATAGTACACCAGTATATAATAACAATAAATTTATGGAGTTTGAATAGATCCCAGGGGACTATGAAGCAATCATATTCCCATATGATTTAAAGTAAAGTAAAATATTGTCGAAGGAAATCCAACATGAACTTCAATAATACTGTAGATAAAAGGTTTGATTTTTTTATTGTGAAAACATTAAGCAATGACAAAACTATTCTCGAGACCAAATGCCAAAAATGTTAAAAAATAAACTTTGTTCAGAACCGTCAGATTATAACTCTGTAGAATCTGTCTGGTTCAATGTTTGTGTGCAGGCACCGTTATATTGATCTAAAGCAGCGACAGAGGGGGTGCAATTTGATGGCTCCACTCCATACGTTAATAACGTACCTACATACATGTAGAAGGATTGGTGTTAGTTTTGTTTAAAAATAATAATATATTATCACATAAATGAATTACAAAATATAACAGATGTTAGTGTAGTAAAGATTTTACACAGGTATATTCTTAAGTAAATTATTCATAAGTAACTCATTCAATTTTTACACTGTTTTGTTGTCTTATTAATATATTTACGTTTATTTTCAATAGTAATTTACCGAGTCCGATTTTAATTTTTATAAAAAAGTTATAGCTTCTATAATTAAAGTAAAAAATCGGTGGAAATACGAGAAAAAGTGTTATCAATAATTTACCATGTATTTCTACAACGTTACTTAATATTCAACTAAAATTTTATAAACATGGATCTTAACATATTTGTGATAGAAATTTAGAAACCTAACTTGTTATACGTGACTATATATGGTGACCATACATAATTTATTTAAATTGATGTAATTTCTTGAATAATAATTGCAGATTGTTCCGAATTTTTATCGTGCATCTGAAAATAAAAATGCGTTTCTACTATATAATATGCATCTCGAAACAGATTATCTATATAATCTTCTCCAAACTTTCAATAGTACCTACCTACAAAATTACTTGTAGTTAGATTCATACTAGTATTTTGCAAGCTTTGTAAAGCAAACGTGTCGGGTCAACTATTATGGATGGTCTTTTAGATGTCTCACAAAGATAAATTACGTTATGCCATCAATCTAAAATGCCAACAGGGTAACGAAATATCAAGCTAAAACATTTGAGGGTTAATACATTTCCCAACAACTCATCACGCATTATTTTCTTATTAGCATTTTTCTTTGTTTACAAGAGAGTATATTTTTATGTTTGCCAAAAGAGCAATAGTACTTGTACAATACGTAAATTTCAATGTACATTAGTGGAAATAGTTTTTTTTTTCAGATTCTGACGCATGCCTCTTCGTACACTACTATAGTTTGGTATAAAATTAGCACAACGCTTGATTTAAAATAACACGCTTTATTTCAATCATTATAAGGATAATAATTGCCATTACTAACATATTGTAAAGCAATTTGTTATCACATTTAATAATTTTACATACAGGAGTTATGGAATAACCATTACATACATAATTTAATTTCATAATATCTTCCTAATGTTGGCAAAATCTTCAAAATCTTCTTACGTTCTGTCAAATTTTGAATCACATTCTAAAGCTTTTGCTGAAAATTTGAATTGTTAACTTCCATTTATTACACATTGTATCGTTTGAAGAGAAATACGAGGTACTGCAAAGAATTTCGTATTTAGGAAATGTAGCAGGGGAGTAAATTATAATAAGACACCAAACATTTTAGAGCGGCCTTTGACAGTATATTGACTTTGTTTCATGGACAACTTATAAAAGAAACAGAAAAAGAGCCGTTTATTGTTCTCCAAGCGGTACGAGTTCACAGCATCCTGCGTCCTGCGTGTACAATGTATCACATTTTAAAATGATAAGAAGATTACGCATCCAACGACTAAACTCACCGGTTCTCTATATTTATTTTTCCCTTCACAGATGTCCCAAGCCCGCGTGCAAGAAGCGTGAGCCAGGATGCGCAGTATCGCTCCGTTACACGGTATAAATAGTGGCACTCCTCCGAAAATATACGGGTTATGAGTCGGTATGCACTTATATGGTTAAGTTGCGAGACAATTGTCCATAACGCACATGCAACGTGACACAAGCGCCCTGTGCGGCGGCGCGCGGCGTACTGCTATTGCAATAGCCTAGCTATCGCCTAAGGGTACTAGTGTTCTGTGAGCTATACTGCTAACAATCCTATAGGTGTTTTACTATAGTTGCTTGTTGTGTATCGGATCGGGTCGGAAGCGACGGGCGGCGCGCTACCATCGCTTCGGGATCGGGACGAAAGACCGTGAAAGAAGGGACGCAACCCGCCGTCGCCGAAGCGTTTTTTGTCCTGTCTAATATTAGCAACGTTTAAATTCTTTTAAAAGAGTAAATATCATTAAAATTATTTAATTGAACACAAACTTAACACTTTGCTGTTTAGATATTATTTATAGGTACAACAAATAAATGTTTCCTTTTCTGGAGTTTGTCCATCTAAAATTTACGCTTCCACAATTCAGTAAAAATATATAATGTAATGTAAATCTATATAAATAAATATCTGTTTGTAATTTCAAAATAACAGCTTTTATATATACAGTACTTATAACAAAAACAATTTTTAAAATTTTTGTGTCTGTAGATATGTAATCTCCGGAATGGCTAAACCGATTTTGACGGGACTTTCACTGGCAGATAGCTGATGTTATAAGAAGTAACATAGGCTATTTTTGTTTTTGTAAAGAATTAGGGCTCCGCGCAAAAAATTAAAACACATGAAATCCAATCGTAATAAATTACACGCGGGCGAAGCAGCGCGGAACAGCTAGTTATTTAATAATGTAATATAATATAATGTTTTTAATATAATGTTTATTTATCGAACTTGTAGTACCTACATACAGAACAAATATTACAATGGAATAGTTATAAAGTTAAATAATTAAATTAAGTTACATAAATTAAAATTTCATTCATTAATTCCTTCATTACGGCCTTTCAAAACTCCACCGCAAATTAAAAGCTCCCCTAATAAATTGCTTTATAGACGGGATATTTTGCCAGTTACGACTCTTGGCAGGCGGATAGGCAACCGCATTTTTTTAATTAATTCGAGTTATCAGTAAGATGCCGTTACCCATTTCATGGTTTTGATAAGTATTATTATTTTATAATTGAGTCGTGACGAGTTGTTAGCGCTGTTTTGAACACAATTTAAAATTAAACATTTTGTACAGCCGACTTCAATATAAGTTATTAAGAATAACTCAAAAACTATTGGTCTGACCTTGGTCAAATTCATATGGGACCACACGAGAAGTACCAGCTTTCAAATAAAAAAAGAATCATGGAAATCGGTTCACCCATTAAAAAGTTATGAGGTAACACACATAAAAAAAACATACAGTCGAATTGAGTACCGTCTCCTTTTTGTAAGTCGGCAGAAAACATCTAAACAAATCTAAACAATCATCATACTATTGCTCAATTCAGAAATATCTAATTCCAGCGCACCAGTAGGTCGCCTATCTGACTTCCGGGAACGTTCCGCCGGCACAAGGAAGCAACGTAATACAAGAGACGGCATATTGCTCAATTTCCTGATTAGAGTTACAGATTGTAGATTGTAATGTTTCAGTGGATTTATTGGCGCAATAAATTATAAACCGATTTTTAGCACATCCCATCACAAGTCTTTTCATCACAAGTCTGCAATGTAAAACTTGGCTGTCATGCAATAATCGGCCTTATTGCATACCTTAAGCGAAAGCGCAAGGTAATGTTCTACTATCGCCTAAAAATTAAAATTCCAACATTTTATCGAATAAAATCGTATCTAGCAATCATATTATACATATAAATGATATAGAAAGCACATTGTTAGAAAGATAAATGATTGTTGAACTTATTAATAATTTTTTAAATCGATTAATTGCTATTTTTAAATAAAAAAAAAGGGTTTTAGTGGCTTATGGTGTGGATTTATCATGTCCCTGTGGCTTGTAAACACTATAACTTTTGAAAATATAAATTGTTAAACTCAATCCATTTTTTAATCTCTTCATCTATCATGTGGGAAGCCACTGAATGTAAATGACAGTGTAATTTTGTTTTGTTTAGCTATAATTAATTATTTTCGGCTCCAAAATGGCGAAATTTTCGTTGATTTGTTTGCCTCGTATATAAATTGTTTCTGTAAATGGGGATCTACAGCCACAGACTAGTTTAGTTCACAGAGTACCTTTGTTGTATTAAGTTTAGTTCGGCTTCAGTCGCCGTCGTGAGTGGACATTGTTTCGGTTGTTTTCAGCGGCTCAAAAAGATCGCTGTACAAATATACAATATTCGCATAACCAAATTTCTTAAATACTTGATTATAATAATAATAAGAGATTTTTTTATTACAATATTTAAAAGCACAAAATAAATAATAGAAGTACGTACTAAAGGTAAGTAGTATAATTTTTTTTGTCATGGGTGACATTTTCATGCTTTTCGAGGGTGTCGAAACCGATAGGGTTGTCAAAATGTAAATCCAAGATGGCGGCCGCAATAGGTATCAATTTTTTCATCATGGGTGTCATTTTCATGGTTTTCGAGGGTGCTGAAGCCGATAGTGCTGTCGAAATGTACATCCAAGGTGGAGGCTGCAATAGGTATAAAATTTTTCATCATAGGTGTCATTTTCATGGTTTTCGAGGGTGTTGAAGCTGATAGTGCTGTCGAAATGTAAATCCAAGATGGCGGCTGAATAAGGTACCAATTTATTCATCATGGGTGTCATTTTCATGGTTTTCGAGGGTGTTGAAGTCGATAGTGCTGTCAAAATGTAAATCCAGGATGGCGGCTGCAATAAGCATCAATTTTTTCATCATGGGTGTCATTTTCATGGTTTTTGAGAGAGTTGAAGCCGATAGGGTTGTCGAAATGTAAATCCAAGGTGGCGGCTGCAATGGGTGTCAATTTTTTCATCATGGGTGTCATTTTCATGGGTTTCGAGGGTGTTGAAGCCGATAGTGCTGTCGAAATGTAAATCCAAGATGGCGGCTGAAGTAGGTACCAATTTTTTCATCATGGGGTCATTTTCATGGTTTTCGATGGTGTTGAAGCCGATAGTGCTATCGAAATGTAAATCCAAGATGGCGGCTGCAATAGATATAAATTTTTTCATCATTGGTGTCATTTTCATGGTTTTCGGGGGTGCTGATGCCGATAGTGCTGTCGAAATGTAAATCCAAGGTGGCGGCTGCAATAGGTATCAAGTTTTTCATCTTGGGTGTCATTTTCATGGTTTTCGAGGGTGTTGAATCCGATAGTGCTGTCGAAATTAAAACCAAGATGGCGGCTGAAGTTGGTACCAATTTTTTCATCTCGGGTGTCATTTTCATGGTTTTCAAGAGTGTTGAAGCCGATAGTGCTGTCGAAATGTAAATCCAAGATGGCGGCTGCAATAGGTATCAATTTTTTCATCATGGGTGTCATTTTCATGGTTTTCGAGGGTGATGAAGCCGATAGTGCTGTCGAAATGTATTTAAACTACTTTAATAATTCCGTATAATCATGTTATACGTAATTTTTTTAATGCGCTTAAGGTATGCCCAATTGGATTTACCAATATTTATATAATACATCAAAACTATTTATTACAATCGAAAAAAAAATTGGTTTCGAATTAACAAAATATACTTTTTGGCTCTGACATCACAGCCGTATGTCGGCGTATGATTAACCCATACTCCCCAGTGGGTCGTCAGAGATCGATAACAGCATCTTCTTGATAACAATTCAATAATAAACCTAGCAAGCTAACAGCATAGCAAAGTGGCGAAGCAATCAGCTTTGTAGCGGTTTCTAACGGTTGCCGTTGAGCAATCAGTTTCAAAATAGGAGGTTCAGATGCCTGGGTGATCAGTAATCGATTGCTGAAAACAGAATTTGAAAATTCGAAACCGTTCTCGAGATAATCGTGGGACAGACGGACAGACGGACGGACACACGGATAGACGGACAGACATCGTGAAATCAATAAGTGACTTCGCAAGCTTTGCCACTTAATAATAAACTGCGGTTGCCAACCCACTAGCCATTCGTGGCAAGTATTACAAACATGTATTAGAATCTGTGAGGAGGTCTATGTTTAACAGTGGACTTGGATAGATTTATTTATAAATTTATTAAACTTACGAGGGTGGATTGAAAAGTACTCGGCCTAACCAAGAAAATAAACACATACTAAATCAGTTATATTTTTATTTTTCTACATAATCACCATCAAGTTCAATACACTTTTGCCACCTCCCCTTCCAAGCATTTAGACCGTTGAAAAAAAATGATTCTTCCTTAGAGTCAAAATATGCGTCTACAGCTGCTTTGACCTCGTCGTTTGTCGAAAATCTTTGACCTCCCAAGTGCTTTTTTAGGTTAGGGAACAGAAAGAAGTCTGATGGTGCCAGATCAGGTGAATACGGCGGATGCGGTAACAGTTCAAAGCCACAGTTGTGAATTTCAGCCATTGACTGTACTGACGTGTGAACACGGGCGTTATCTTGATGAAACAGGACTTTTCTTCTGAGCATTCCTCGACGTTTTTCTTTTATTTCCTCTCGTAAATGACGTAGTAAGGTGCAGTAGTAATCAGAGTTTATAGTCTGACCCCTTTCAAGATAATCAATCATAATCACACCTTTCGAGTCCCAGAATACTGAAGCCATCACCTTATTTGCCGACAAAATCGACTTAGCCTTTTTAGGGGGTGGTGAACCAGATCTTCTCCACTGTTTTGATTGTTGTTTTGTTTCCGGTGTACAGTAATAAACCCATGTTTTGTCTATAGTAACAAAACGATTCAAAAAATCATCTGCATCGGCTTCAAATAACTCCAAACAGTCGCGTGAAATAGTCAATCGCGTCCTTTTTTGTTCAACTGAAAGCAGTCGCGGAACCCACCTCGCAGACACCTTGTGGAAACCCAACTCGTTGACAATGATGTTTTGTGTTCATTCATAAGAGATGCCTATAATCTCGGCTATCTCTCTAATTTTTAATCTGCGGTCTCCCATTATTAAATCAAGTACTTTTTTAATATTTTCGTCAGTAGTTGACGTCGAAGGCCTTCCAGAGCGGGGTTCATCTTTCACACTCTCTCTACCACGCTTAAATTCTGCTATCCATTTTTTGACGGATGAATATGACAGAGCACAATCGCCTAATGTACTGACCATGTCATCATGGATGGCTTTTGATGATAGCCCCTTCTTATGGAGGTACTTAATGACGGTACGCTGCTCGATTTGCTCCATTCGCGGAAATTATGTCCGATTACTTTGTTAATAAATTTATAAAATCACAACTAATCATCGCACACGTTTCGAACTTCACACAATGAACTAGTCTGAACTGAACTAAATAATGTGGGTAGATTTGATTTTTAGAATTGAATGGATCTGTGTTAGGCCGAGTACTTTTCAATCCACCCTCGTATATAATATAGTTTGGAATTTTATGCGACATGTAATAATATCTAATTTAGGTGTGCGGCGCATATTCGTGGTAGCGGCTGCGCAAAACCGCTTTACCTACCACTAATATTCCATCCCAAGTCCACTACTGAACATAGGCCTACCTCCAAGGAATGCCACAAAGCACGGTCTTGACTTATACGTGGTAGAGCCATGCTGCAGCTATATTAGTAGGATAGTTGTAGCACGAATGGGTCGGCTCGACCGGGGTAGGACCACGCTCTCACAGAATACCAGCGTAAATTGGCAGCTTGACACTGCTGTGTTTCGTATGGTAAGTAAACAGAACCGGAGATCCATTTTACTGAAAAAGAGGCATTCATCTTAGTCGTCACGGGTGACGACGCATCTGAATTTGGATTCTTTATTGAGGATAAATGTAGATGTCTATGGGTCAAAGTAACCACTTACCATCAGGCGGACTGTGTGCTCGTTTATCACTCTATCCTATAAAAAAAAACTTGCATTCATCGACTGCCTGCGTAATTTATCAAGTCGCCGCTATATCTGGTGCGAAAATAAATAAATGCTTTCACTAAGGTTTAAACAAGTAGGTAGTAGAACTGCTTTTTTGTTTAGGAGTCCATATGGATAAATACCACCATCTTAACTATTTTTATGCCACTAAGCAGCAGTGTACCAGTTTAAACAATCAAGGGCAAGCTGTGAGGAATTTGATTTTTTATCTTATAATAAGCTGTGACCCTTTAAGTTTCACGTGTCCATGGGGTTGCATTGTGTATGTAGATAATTTAAAATTAAAAATTTTGTACAGCCGACTTAAATATATGTTATTAAGAATAACTTAAAAACTATTGGTCTGACCTTGATCAAATTCATATGGGACCACACGAGAAGTACCAGCTTTCAAATACATAAAAAAACATACAGTCGAATTGAGTACCGTCTCTTTTTGGAAGTCGACAGAAAATGATAAGCTATCTTCAAAGATGAGGATTTTGTTTACATAAATATAATGAATTTCCGTAACGTTTGATTGTATAAATTTTATTAAATAATCGTTACCAAGCAAGAACTTTACGCGACACGTGATTAATTACTTTTAATTATAATATTACTATTAACTAAAAATTGCCTTGAGCAATGGCAGAATAGAACCCTTTTCATTTCCGCGAGCAACACGGATACGTCGATTCCCGCCGGTATCATCACGAACTTGGCGGTAAAGCATTGTTGGAAAATCTATTATTTTTTTTATTTTTTTTTATTAAAGACAAGCAAGTACACAGTTTACTAGTATGTCTTTATATTTGTAAAATAATGGGGTACATAATTCACTTGATGGTTTGCGGATGCTATCTGCTATGGCACCATAGACAGTTGAGAATCAAAATTCAGCGCAAAAGCGCCGCCGCAAAGCGGGACTAAGAAGCGATTTCCATTACCACGAGATAGAGTATTGGGTTCGCTGCACTCACCATACGAAATACAGCAGCATTAAGTTGCTATTTTACGCTAATATTATTTAAGAGCGTGGTGCTTCCCCGTCTGCGCTGACTCATTCGTGGTACAAAAATTCTGAGTACACTATGTCTAACCCCGACATCTGACGCTATTATGTAATATGCTATATGTAAATAATTTTATTTTTGTTAATTCTTTGAAGTCTGCTTCATTTTTATTGAAAGTCTCATTTTTTGACCCTATTGAATAATCTAAGGAATATCAAAAGCTCGCATGTCATCTAAATAGTTACATTAAAAGTTGCATCCCCTATTTTGGCACTCTTATGGGTGAAATTTTTTCCAATGTTATATGGGACAAAATAAAACAAACAAAAAAGAGCAAACAGTCGAATTTAGAACCTCCTCTTTTTTGAAGTCTGCTAAGAATGATACCGCTGCACCTTGACTCTACCAACTATACAGTACAGTTCATTCCTGCAACCCATTATATTGCAGCAACCTGACTTTGCCACTTTAAAAACTGCAGCAACTTTGGCAAGTACTACCCTATAAGGCAGTCTATGGGGAAGGCTTTTGTTCAGCAGAGAACTTTTCATAATGAATATCAGTAATGAAAAAAAATGGACACTTACAAGCATTGACAATACAACAAGAGTGTTTTAAAATATTTTGTTTGAATCTACGTCTTCTTTATCAACTCGTTACCCAGACATGGCGCTCATAGAAACGGTTTTATTTATAATCCCCACGCTTGGTAGAACGATTGGCGATTGCAGTACCAGAGTTTAGATATAACAATCCTTTCCGTCGCCGGGCTAGATTAACCCAGTCGTAACCCAGGCCAGGTAATGTGTGCACGACATGTACAAATATTTTTAACTGTAATAATTAAAAATTAAAAAATTTGTACAGCCGACTTCAATATAAGTTATTAAGAATAACTCAAAAACTATTGGTCTAACCTTGATCAAATTCATACGACCACACGAGAAGTACCAGTTTTCAAATACATAAAAAAAACATACAGTCGAATTGAGTACCGTCTCTTTTTGGAAGTTGACAGAAAATGATAAGCTATCTTCAAAGATGAGGATTTTGTTTATATAAATATAATGAATTTCCGTAAAGTAACGTTTGATTGTATAAATTTTATTAAATAATCGTTACCAAGCAAGAACTTAACACGACACGTGATTAATTACTTTTAATTATAATATACTAAAAATTGACTTGAGCAATGGCAGAATAGAACCCTTTTCATTTCCGCGAGCAACACGGATACGTCGATTCCCGCCGGTATCATCACGAACTTGGCGGTAAAGCATTGTTGGAAAATCTATTATTTTTTTTATTTTTTTTTTATTAAAGACAAGCAAGTACACAGTTTACTAGTATGTCTTTATATTTGTAAAATAATGGGGTACATAATTCACTTGATGGTTTGCGGATGCTATGGCACCATAGACAGTTGAGAATCAAAATTCAGCGCAAAAGCGCCGCCGCAAAGCGGGACTAAGAAGCGATTTCCATTACCACGAGATAGGGTATTGGGTTCGCTGCACTCACCATACGAAATACAGCAGCATAAAGTTGCTATTTTACGCTAATATTATTTAAGAAGCGTGGTGCTTCCCCGTCTGCGCTGACTCATTCGTGGTACAAAAATTCTGAGTACACTATGTCTAACCCCGACATCTGACGCCATTATGTAATATGCTATATGTAAATAATTTTATTTTTGTTAATTCTTTGAAGTCTGCTTCATTTTTATTGAAAGTCTCATTTTTTGACCCTATTGAACTAAGGAATATCAAAAGCTCGCATGTCATCTAAATAGTTACATTAAAAGTTGCATCCCCTATTTTGGCACTCTTATGGGTGAAATTTTTTCCAATGTTATATGGGACAAAATAAAACAAACAAAAAAGAGCAAACAGTCGAATTTAGAACCTCCTCTTTTTTTGAAGTCTGCTAAGAATGATACCGCTGCACCTTGACTCTACCAACTATACAGTACAGTTCATTCCTGCATCCCATTATATAGCAGCAACCTGACTTTACCACTTTAAAAACTGCAGCAACTTTGGCAAGTACTACCCTATAAGGCAGTCTATGGGGAAGGCTTTTGTTCAGCAGAGAACTTTTCATAATGAATATCGGTAATGAAAAAAAATGGACACTTACAACAAGCATTGACAATACAACAAGAGTGTTTTAAAATATTTTTTTTGAATCTACGTCTTCTTTATCAACTCGTTATCCAGACATGACTCTCATAGAAAGGATTTTTTTTATGATCGCCACGCTTGGTAGAACGATTGGCGATTGCAGTACCAGAGTTTAGCTATAAAAATGCTTCCGTCGCCTGCCTAGACTAACCCAGTCGTAACCCAGGCGAGGTAATGTGTGCATGACAAGTAGATATTATTTATTCTGCAATATCCTTAACTGCAATAATTTAAAATTAAAAAACTTGTACAGCCGACTTCAATATAAGTTATTAATAACTCAAAAACTATTGGCCTGACCTTGATCATATGGGACCGCACGGGAAGTACCATCTTTCAAATAAAAAAAGAATCATCGAAAAGTTATGAGGTAACACACATAAAAAAATACATACAGTCGAATTGAGTACCGTCTCCTTTTTGGAAGTCGGCAGAAAACAATGTCACGAGATCTTACGTTTTATCTCGTAACTATTGTGTTTGTTAGACCTTGGGTTGGTATTTGTATTCTTGTGCTAATAACAACGTTACAATACTTGTTAAACGTAATTCTACTGAACAGATTTGTTTTTATTATCCGTAGAACACAATTCAACTTAGTTTTGCGTGTACAAAATATAGTATTATCTCAAACCTTCAAAAATATATGTTTGAAATTAGTACTTACTCTCTTTAATATTAGTACCTTGCTTGTTAGATTAAAATCTAAATTTCTTCGAGATGACGCTTTTCTAGATAAACTTGGATCGTAAAACTGTATCTTCATTCAAAACTTTATATGGAAGTTGTAGAGGGTCAGATATGTATTTGAAAGTTTAAATTTCAACAAAGCTTCCACGTTTTGATTACCCATACCGGCGATAAATATTGGAGCAGATTTTATATCGGGATTAATTTAGATGATGATATCGTCATCAAATATGACGATATTTTGATAGTGATACCACTATCAATCAAAGGTCATGAAATTTCTCTTTGAAATAAAAAAATATATTTCTTTCTTCCTTTTTTTCTTTCTCGTTGTTGTCTCTTATGTCACACGTGGTATGATGTTCTTTCCTTTACGCTATCACCATATATCACAACGAATTTATTATTTTTTTTGTTCAAATATTCATTCCTAATGTTATTTTGTTAATTTCTATTATTAAAGTATTTAAGAGTTAAAGTTACAGCCTATATACGTCAAACTGCTGGGCACAAGCCTACTCTAATTTCTGAGAGGGTTTTAGGGCAAGGAAGTGTCCGCCGCGCTGCCCCAATGCGTGTTGGCGAACTTCACATGTCTTCGAAATGACTCAGACATACAGGTTTCCTCGCGATGCTTTCCTTCTCCGCCGAGTACGTCGGAAATCAGCACTTAAAATTGCAATTAACAATTTTATTGAAGCCGGCGGGGATCGAACCCGGGTTGCTCGCGTTCTGTGTGAAAATTACAGCGAGCGTTAACCATCTGAGCTACCACGGCTACCATTAAAATATTTGTCAGTTCTCATGTGTAATTGAATGACGATGTATTATTATGTTGTCAAGACATCTATTTTGCTGTACTACGCACTATATTTTGCTTAACAACGCATGGCAAATTTAGGTACGAAAAACATTATCAAGATTAAATCTGTGATCATTGAAATAAACAAGAAGATTCAACTGCAACGGCGCCCACAAAAAAGAGTGTGCCATAATCTTTACAGATGTTACGTGATACTTTGTCATTTTTATATTAAAATAACAACAGAACTAATTACTAGTCATGTTATCAATAGACAAAAATTGCAATGCGCAAAAAAATATACTCGCAACGCAATTAGTATTATTACCATTTTCATTAACCACTCCAATCAAACTGAAAGTGTTGTTCTGGAAGTGGTTTTGTGTAGTAGTCAAATGGAGCACTGAACCCAATATTTCCATAAAAATAACACTACTATGAAGCCCAAAACATATTTGATACCCAATAAGATGTACGATGATACATAGACCACTACTACACACCATAGATAAATAAATATGTAGCAAGATTAGGTACTCCACGCAATAAAAATAATACTGCACTCAATTGTAAATAGCTCTGTCACAAATATACACTCTTTACCTCTTATTTATTTATTATATTTAACCCTGAAGTTTCCTATGCAGATTGTTTTCTAAAACACTAAATAAATAAAAGTACTACGTACCAAAAGTAAATACTTAATCCCAAGGAGATACTCTACACGGCAAACAGTATGATAACGAAGATATATTTAAGCATTATTCGACTAAATGAAAAATTTGTTATTGTATTTTGCCTATGCTATTTAGGTTGTTGTAATGTTTCCTACTTTATAATTATTAATGAAATAATACACGTGGAATGAAGGAACGTATAAAAAGTAACGTTGAAATCCGATGATGGTATGAAAAATTAATTTATTATTGATGTCATTTTCAAAGACCTAAAATGACATCAGATACTAAGACACACTTTGTTTTGTAAAAACGAAAAAAAAATAATAATTTAAGTTTCTGTATTGATCATAAAAGGAATAAATGGAACCCTTAGGCCCGCCACATACATACGGAATTCCGTCTTGGGATTCCGTTTCTGAATTCCGAACAGGTCGGCCACACACATTCGGAATCCCGTTTTGCCCGCAAAATTTCGAACGGAAAACGTACGTGTGTGACAGCTCCTTGATTTTATATGGACTTGCTGCGTTCGGAATTCCGAATCGGAATTCCAAATCGGAATATCGAAATGGAATTCCATATGTATGTGGCGGGCCTTATAGGATTACTTTGTTGTCCATCTGTCCGTGTGTCAAAGCTTTTCTCTGGAACGGGTAGAGATATCGAGTTGGAATTAACATTAAATAAGGTTTACGTCCGTTGGAGGTATAAAATATTTAAGCTTCTAACTCAACGTATTCAAAAGCAACGTCCATTTATGTCACATATTTTGATGTTAGCAAACTCACTCATCATAACCTAGTACTACCAGTTGACTTAGAAATATGAAATATGGCAAGACTGGTAGATAAACTACTTTTAGACATTAAGTCCGCCCTTGGTATCCTTTTGTAGGGACATGTAATAAAAATAAATAATAATAATAATATCACGTTAAAAATGGCTATTACAAAACTTAATTCCTTGTAGTTTTTTTAATAAGATAAGTGTGAAAAACGAGCATACAATCCATCCAATGGTAAATGGATCTGTGGCCCATGGACATCTACATCTATCGTCGATTCAGAATCAAAATACAGGTGCACTGTCACCCATAAGGACTGAGATGGATTGATATTCTGTGAGAGACACAGAGCATCGACCGTGATTTAGTTTATCCTTCAATCCGACTCATCTTTTCGTTAGAGTTATATTTAGTACTTAAATTATATATAATTCTCAGGATAGATGAACTATCTACATTATAATTAGGTTAATACGAAAACCTCAGGGCTTGATCCCTATTCAGACTTGTCTAAATTTAATCTATTTACGTTTATAAAATCACTGGAGAAATTTTCAAGTCTATTAATACGTTACAGTATTTTCATAAATACTTGAATGATTTTTTGAGTAATTATTATTCCAAAATGCCCGTTCCCTATAATCTGCCGTCATGGGTTATCTGGCCGTCTTCATTTCTATTTTTCACTAATATTGCTCTTTTGATACGTAGAGTACTTCAAAAGGTCCGAGAATCCAAAGAAATTAAAAGATACGTCTTCAATGAAATGTAGAAAAAGAAGCGGTTCTATGAAAGAATATGTGGGAATTTGCTTGTAGCGAAGCACACTAAATGAAACTGCATCGCCTATCATTGAACCAATCTATCACAGAGTTATTACTTTTAGCGACATGCTTCGCTCTATCTTGAATAATCGGCCATAGGTCTAGGGTTCGAAGTTGAGACCTCTATTAAAAATACAAATTATTGTTTTTGGTTCTGGGTACATTAGATTGATTGGTGATTGATGGTTGATCAAAGTCTACTGCTGAAGATAGGCGTCTAAATAGATAGCTTTATAAAGGAGACACCTGCCATAGCTGCCACACCTGGCAGACGGATAGGCAACCACTGTTTTCTTGTTATTGTTAATAAGAAAACGTTAAAACCTGATGTACGTGGTAGAGCCATACTGCCGTTATATTAGTAGTAAAGTTGTAGCACGAATAGGTCTGTTCGACCGGGGAAGGACCACGCTTTCACGGAATATCAGCGTAAAATAGCAGCTTAACACTGCTGTGTTTTGTAAGGTGAGTGTAGAGAACCGGAGACCCTTTTTACTGCAAAAGAGGCGTTCCATCTTAGTCCTCACGGGTGACTACTCATCTGCATTTTGATTCGCAAACGAGGATAGATGTAGATGTCTATGGGTCACAGCAACCATTTACCATCAGGTGGACTGTGTGCTCGTTTGTCACCCTATCCTATAAGAAAACATCTCGTGGTTTGTTTTCCTCTGTCGCCTCTTACGACACCCACTGGACGATATGGGGTAGAGGATATTCTCACATCGCCGCTACACGGTGGTTTGTACATACTACAAATACAAATACAATAGAACGCCGATTACCCGAATTAATTGGGACCGGTGTCGATTCGGATAATCGAAAATTCGGATAATAGAACATAGACTGGTATGTAATATTGAAATACGAACTGTCACTGTCAGTAAATGGTTTTATACTTTATAAAGTTATATAAAGAGTAAAACCTGCTACATCCATTTTTTCACTAAATATTCGCAGCTTTTCACATAAAATCGATCCTGAAATCGGTTGTCCAATAGATCGATGCTGCAGAAACCACGTAAAAACAGCATTCTTAAGTTGTTCATCCTTTGCCTTTTTCATTACTTTTCGCGACGAACATCCATCACCACTTTCCAACGCAGTCACAAAACTTTAAATTTTTTCATTGTTATTTTTAATATCAGTTAACCAAGTACTACTAACAAGTACTTGGTTTTCATTTTTTATATTACGCTTAGGACCGATTCGCATAATTGGCGATTCGGTTAATCGGCGTTCGGATAATCGGCGTTCTACTGTATTTCATTGTCTAGGTCTCTTGGGTCTTCCAAGCTTATGTCCGTTATTACCCGGAAGCAATACATTAGGCATGGGTTGGCCAGACCAAGTAAGTGCTTGTATATTCGCGTGTACAATTGTGACAGTTACCCATTAATAGCTTTAGCAGTATTCAGACCTTATAATGTACGTTTTGGTCAAAATTCGAATAGGAAACATCATTATCTTTATTAACTTAGGATGGTGGCATCTAATTTACCGTATATTTGTAAAAAAAAATCTGCTTATAGAATAAACTGTCAAGCAAGTACACAGCCGATAGTTACTGGATGCTGATGTCCATGAATTGCCACATCTATTCTATATTAAGAATCAAAATGCAGATGCGTTTTCAACCCTAAGGTCTAAAATATATGATGAAATGCACACAAAACACAGCAGAATTATGCTGTTATTTTATGCTGATATTACTTACCCTTAAAGTCCTTCTCCAGTCACGGTGACCAATTCGTGCAGTAGCCGTAATACTACTGATGGTCCTAATTAATTTTAATCTCGCTAGTTCGGTATTTCATTGAACGAAATCTGTGTAACATGTTTAAGCCAATCTTAAACAAAACATACTGCTATACTGCCATCATACACATGCCTTACGAAACCTACGTCACGAAATGTCATGATGAAAATATTTATTTCACGCCGTCAACAATGAATAGTCCTAGTTCAAATATTAGGCCCATACATTGAGTTATATGTACGGCCCATATTATTATTAAAAAAAGTAATAAATGTTCGCAAGATGACGTTGTGAGCAGGATTAAAAAGGAATGCTTCGGTGGTTTGGTCATGTAGAAAGAATGAAAGAGGAAAGAGTGACAAAGCAAATTTATGTTGCAGAAGTGAACGGCAGGGTCGGGAAGGGACGCCCTAGACGAAAGTTTATCGACCAAATCGGCGATACATTAAAAATGGGCCAGATTAGGAGTACCCTTAACCGACGAGCGTGTATGCGTAGGTATATGGATGTGGAGGAAGCGAGAGAGGTGTGTAAGGATCGTGCCAAATGGAAGTCCGTAGTCTCTGCCTACCCCTCTGGGTGACAGGCGTGAGTGTTTATGTATGTATGTAATAAATGTATCAAGAAGAGTTTAAGTAATTAATCTAAAGAACTCCCTCCGCGGCTGGTCGTTGCTGCTGGTGATAATAGTGCTGGTACTTTTCTCGCTCAAAGGCTAAGTATTCAGCGGGGAAACGCAGCGAGCGTTCTTGGCACGATACCGCGGGGAGTAGGACTATATGATAATTAAGTTTCTAGTTTTAGTTTTTTTTATTATTATTGGGGTTATCTTTAAAGTTTTATCATCTGGTTGGGCTGTTTAAATATATAATTGTAAACGAAATATATAAACATACATAAATATCAATAAAATAGAATAAATACATAAACATTACATAAATATATAAAAACCCAACCAGATGGAAGCCCTCGGCAGGGGAGACCAAACGGTCGAGGGTTAGGGGGAAAGGGAAAGAAACCGGCAGACGATGCGGGCGGTATCGAGGAGCACCGCCTTCTGCATTTGAGCTTGGAGCGGTCCGTCAGGAGTCCCAGTCGCATCAGATGACCCGAGAGATTAACGAGGCGACAAGCTCGACAGATGTCGACGGTGCCATACTTTAGGATATATCTCCGATAATTGTTGGTCTTAATAACCTGATCCTGTATTGCACAGACAAAACCCTCAGTTTCCCCAAAGAGGTCACCGAAATGTAGCAAGTGGAGGGAGGCGACTGTGTCTACGAAAGGCACATGAAGGGCCTTGTAGAACCTCCCGTGGAGCTCTTTCTCCTTCCATACGGTCTCCCGGTCGGAAATGCTCTGTACTGCCGGGTCTTACCATTGCTTGATGGCTAAGGATAGAGGGGTAAGTCCTTTATCACAAGAAATAACGTCCCTATATTATGGATCATCCGCTCTCGTCAGAAAGTAATTACGGAGGCTGCACACTTCGCGATTATACATGGTAAGCGCGCTTAAAAAGCCGCGCCCACCATGCTTCCGCGGCAAGTACAGCCTCATTACTGACGATCTCGGATGATGCATCCTGTGGGACGTCATTATAGTGCGGATTTTTCTGTCCAGAGCGTTCAGTTCGGTCTGAGTCCACCTGAGTATGCCAAAGGTATACATGAGAACAGGCATGATCCAACCATTATATACGTGCGTCTTATTCACACCGGACAAAAGGCTATTAAGCACTTTGGTCAAGCGTGCTTAAAACACATCGCAAACTGACCGTTTCATACCCGCCTCATCTACACCGATGTTCTGTGACATACCGAGGTATCGGTATGTTTCAGCCTCGGAAAGGGTTCTTATGCTGATGGGCATAGATAAGTCAATGCTCTCAGAGTTAGCAACCCTTCCCCTTTCGACATGGAGGATCGCACACTTATCCGTCCCCAGCTCCATTCCAATAGAATTGCTAAAATCACAAGTTATGTTTAGCAATTCCATAAGGTGAGATCGACTGGAGGCGAATAATTTGAGATCATCCATATAGAAAAGGTGGGTCACTTTTGTATCTCCTCTCCGAAGCTGAAATCCCCTCCCGGAACCCTCCAGTAAGGTACTGAGAGGGTTCAGAGAGAGGCAGAACCAGATTGGACTCAAACAATCGCCCTGGAAGATACCCCTTCTTATCCTTATGTGGTTCTCCGCAGCCGTCATCCGCTCACCTAGATGACAAAGGATCGTACTCCACTGCCCCATACACTGCTCGAGGAAGTCTCGAACTGTACAGTCAACCTTGTACAGCTCGAGGACCCCCTTAAGCCATGTATGAGGCACCGAGTCGAATGCCTTTTTGTAGTCTATCCAGGCGGCGGAGAGGTTCCAACGGTTGCGTTTTACCACCTTGCCAATGACCGCGTGAATGAGGAGTCGTTCCTTGGATCCACGACCACCGCCCCTACATCCATTCTGAGCGCGCGACATCACCTGATTTGATTTCAGGTGACGAGTGATTCTCGCGCTCAAAATGGATGTTAGTGTCTTGTATATCGTGGGTAGACACGTTATGGGACGATATTTGCTCGGGTCTGTGGTATCCTGATCTTTAGGAACCAAATGAGTGATCCCAGTAGTGAAGAGGCTCGGGAGCGGAATCTGGTCGAGAGCCTCTTGAAACTGTCGGGCGAGTACAGCGTGACACACCACGAACCCCTTCAGCCAGTAGTGATGCAGCCCGTCGAGCCCCGGACTTTTCCAGTTCGGGGCTCTACGGACCGCCTCAGTTACGTCATCCAGCGTTATTATGACGGGGTCCATGGGCGTAACATTCGCACACCGACTCGCCACAACTTCTGTCCAAGTTCCCTCGCTGTGGTTTACGGGCTCTGACCACAGGCCGCGCCAGAATGCGATAGTGTCGGCCTGATTCGGTGCTGGGCCCGTTCCACGTACCACTGGTCGCTCCAGTGATTCATAGAGCCTCTTCTGATCACTCTGGAAGAGACGATTCTGGTTGAACCGTGTCGACCTCTCGGTACATCGCCGAATCCGCTTCCCCCAAGCAGCGATTCTCTGCTTCAGGTCGTCTATGCGCTCCGTCAGTTTTTGCGTTATATCCGGCTGGGACAAACTGATATTTGTCCCAGCAAACGCCATCCTGACGGTGCGCACAATTCTCAGCCTATTATTGCCCGACCTGAAGCTTACCAGTCTGCCGATGAGGGCCCTTGCCTTTGCGATACGGTCCTCAATCCTTCTTCTCCAGGCTGTGATGGCGCTACTTTGTCTAGTAGCGCGTCCAGCCGTGGGAACTTTGGCGCCAATAATGCGGCAAACTGCCAGTGCGACGCCAAAAAGAATTGAGTCCGTCTCGCAAAGATCCCGGCTGGCTTCCAAATAGGTCACCAGCATTGGATTGAGAGCCCTCACGACAGCCCGATTACGCTTGCTCAGGGGCATGCGCGGGAGTCGTGGTCGATTTTCAAGAGGCATACTGGGCGTTTCCAAAATAGCCTCTTCCAATGTACTCCTCATTTGCTCTAGTTCTAGTTCCTGGGCGACTGTTCCATCATCGTCTGAACCAACCATAACTGAAGGATTTACGGCAGCATCCGTAGCATTGTAATCCGATGAGGGAAGAGCCTCACGTCGTAGCCGTTCGAGTTCGGTGCTATCGAGTACGTTTGAGCGCAAGATATATCGAACTCGGTCTGCCAGGTTTTGCTCGGTGACGGTTATAGATGGCTCCAGCTCAGCAAAAAGTCGATGCATCGTAGCCCGATATGCAAAATCTCCAATTTCTCCCCCTTTCGCCCTAAAATACGCCCGCAATGCGTTGCTGTTCATCTGCATTGACCAACGCATGCGGCGTACTCCACCAGTGGCGGGTGCTGATTGCTGGGCCCGCGAAGACCCTGCCAACACCAAGCCAGCTGGTGGGGATGAT
This sequence comes from Parnassius glacialis, assembly GCA_033319125.1. NCBI lineage: Eukaryota > Metazoa > Arthropoda > Insecta > Lepidoptera > Papilionidae > Parnassius > Parnassius glacialis. Next base: position 17,911,053 of record JAVANC010000001.1, on the reverse strand, counting down.
GGATGCGAGGGGCTACTAGATGGTCGTGCAGCACCTCGCGCTCGGCTGGCGGTCCGCATGCTGTCGCGTCCAGCGCCAGCTCCAGACGCGCCCCGGCGACCCCCAGGCAGCGGCCCTATACGCAGTCTATTTCTTTCCATCATCCTTATTATTGGGGTTATCTATAAAGTTTTCTCATCTGGTTGGGCAATATAAATACATAATTGTAAATAAACATGGTAAACGTACATAAATATCATTAAAATAAAATAAAATACATAAAAACTACATAAATATATAAAAACCAACCAGATGTAAGCCCTCGGCAGAGGAGACCAGACGGCCGAGGATTAGGGGGAAAGGGAAAAAAACCGGCGGACGATACGGGCGGTATCGAGGAGCACCGCCTTCTGCATTTGAGCTTGGAGCGGTCCGTCACGGAGTCCCAGTCGCCTCAGATGACCCGAGAGGCTGACTGGAATTAACCCATTCGCAGAGACGTCTACAGGTATAATTTCGACCGGCAATCCACCCCACATGTCGGTCACCTCGTGAGCCAGGTCCAGATATTTAGTCAGTTTATCTGTTTCGGCTTTCACGAGGTTCTCGTCATAAGGAATGGTAATGTCGACCAAAAATATCCTTGACTGTGCCCGGTCCATCAGCACAATATCATGTATTGTATTGTATTGTACAATATCAGGCTTATTCGCAAGATTAGTCCTGTCTGTGATGATGGCCCGGTCCCAGTAGAGCCTGACGCGGTCATTTTCGAGCACGGCTTCCGGCAAGTGCTTATAATACGGCAGTTTCCGATCCACGAGACCGTATTTCAGAGCGAGCTCCTGGTGTAGAATCCTGGCTACTAAGTTGTGCCTGTGCAAATACTCAGAGTTAGAAAGCGCCGAACAACCGGAGATGACATGCCTAAGTGACTCACCGGGATGGCGACAAGCTCGACAGACGTCAACGGTGCCATCCTTTAGGATGTATCTCCGATAATTGTTGGTCTTAATAACCTGATCCTGTATCGCACAGACAAAACCCTCGGTTTCCCCAAAGAGGTAACCGAAACGTAGCCAGTGGAGGGAGGCGACTGTGTCTACGAAAGGCTCATGTAGAGCCTTGTAGAACCTCCCGTGGAGCTCCTTCTACTTCCATACGGTCTCCCGGTCGGAAATGCTCTGTACTGCCGGGTCTTTTGCCATTTGCACATTTTCCATTGCTCGTTGGCTAAGGATAGAGGGGTAAGTCCTTTATCACAAGAAATAACGTCCCTATAGTATGGATCATCCACTCTCGTCAGAAAGTAATTACGGAGGCTGCACACTTCGCGATTATGCATGGTAAGCGCGCTTAAAAAGCCGCGCCCACCATGCTTCCGCGGCAAGTACAGCCTCATTACTGACGATCTCGGATGATGCACCCTGTGGGACGTGATTATAGTGCGGACTTTTCTGTCCAGAGCGTTCAGTTCGGTCTGAGTCCACCTGAGCATGCCAAAGGTATACATGAGAACAGGCATGACCCAACTGTTATATGCGTGCGTCTTATTCACGCCGGACAAAAGGCTGTTAAGCACTTTGGTCAAGCGTGCATAAAATACATCGCAAACTGACTGTTTCATACCCGCCACATCTACACCGATGTTCTGTGACATACCCAGGTATCGGTATGTTTCAGCCTCGGAAAGGGTCCTTATGTTGATGGGCATAGATAAGTCTATGCCCTCAGAGTTAGCAACCCTTCCCCTTTCAACATGGAGCACCGCACACTTATCCGTCCCCAGCTCCATTCCAATAGAATTGCTAAAATCGCAAGTGCTGTTTAGCAATTCCATAAGATGAGAGCGACTGGAGGCGAATAACTTGAGATCATCCATATAGAAAAGGTGGGTCACTTCTGTACCTCCTTTCTGAAGCTGAAATCCCCTTACGGAGCCCTCCAGTAAGGTACTTAGAGGGTTCAGAGAGAGGCAGAACCAGACTGGACTCAAACAATCGCCCTGGAAGATACCCCTTCTTATCCTTATGTGGCTCTTCGCAGCCGTCATCCGCTCGCCTAGATGACAAAGGATCGTACTCCATTGCCCCATACACTGCCCGAGGAAGTCTCGAATTGTACAATTGACCTTATACAGCTCGAGGACCCTCTTAAGCCTTGTATGAGGCACCGAGTCGAATGCCTTTTTATAGTCTATCCAGGCGGCGGAGAGGTTCCGACGGTTGCGTTTAACCACCTTGCCAATGACCGCGTCAATGAGGAGTGGTTCCTTGGTTCTACGACCACCGCCCCGACATCCATTTTGAGCGCGCGATATCACCTGATTTGAGTTCAGGTGACGAGTGATTCTCGCGCTCAATATGGATGTTGGTGTCTTGTATATGGTAGGTAGACACGTTATGGGGCGATATTTGCTCGGGTCTGTGGAATCTCGGTCTTTAGGAACCAAATGAGTGATCCCAGCAGTGAAGAGGCTCGGGAGCGACTTTTGGTCGAGAGCCTCTTGAAACTGTTGGGCGAGCACAGGGTGACACACCACGAACCCCTTCAGCCAGTAGTGATGCAGTCCGTCGAGTCCCGGACTTTTCCAGTTCGGGGCCCTACGGACCGCCTCAGCTACGTCATCCGGCGTTATGATGACGGGGTCCATGGGCGTAATATTCGCACACTGATTCGACACAACTTCCGTCCAAGGGCCCTCGCTGTGGTTTACGGGCTCTGACCATAGGCCGCGCCAGAATGCGATAGTGTCGGCCTGATTCGTTGCTGGGCCCGTTCCACGTACCATTGATCGCTCCAATAATTCATAGAGCCTCTTCTGATCACTCTGGAAGAGACGATTCTGATTGAACCTCTTGGTATATCGCCGAATCCGCTTCCCCCAAGCAGCGATTCTCTGCTTCAGGTCGTCTATGCGCTCCGTCGGTTTTTGCGTTATATCCGGCTGGGACAAACTGATATTTGTCCCAGCAAACGCCATCCTGACGGTACGCACAATTTTCGACCTATTATTGCCCGACCTGAAGCTTATCAGTCTGCCGATGAGGACCCTTGCCTTTGCGATACGTTCCTCAATCCTTCTTCTCCAGGCTGGCATGGCGCTACTTTGTCTAGTAGCGCGTCCAGCCGTGGGAAGTTTGGCGCCAATAATACGGCAAACTGCCAGTGCTGTGCCAAAAAGAATTGAGTCCGTCTCGCAAAGGTCCCGGCTGGCTTCCAAATAGGTCACCAGCATTGGGTTAAGAGCCCTCACAACAGCCCGATTCCGCTTGCTTAGGGGTATGCGCGGTAGTCGCGGTCGATTTTCAGCCTCACGTCGTAGTCGTTCGAGTTCGGCGTCACCAAACATGTTGGAGCGCAGGATGTACCGAACTCGGTCTGCCAGGTTTTGCTCTGATACATGAACAGATGGCTCCAGCTCCGCGAAAAAGCGATGCATCCGAGCCCGATACGCCAATATTCCAGTTTCTTCCTCTTTTGCCCTAAAATACGCTCGCAATGCGTTTGTGTTCATCATTTTTGTCCAACGCATGCGACGTGTTCCACCAGCGGCGCGTGCCGCTTGCTGAGTCCAAGAAGACCCAGCCAACACCAAGCCTTCTGGTGGGGATGATGGATGCGGGCGGCCACTAGGTGGTCTTGCAGCCTCCCGCGCTTGGCTGGCGACCCGCATGCTGTCATGCATGCGGCCCTTTGCGCATTCTTTTATTGTCCATCATCCATTTTATGGGCGTCAATTAACGGGAGACGCCCAGACCCGGCACCGTTTCATGGTGCGGCCATAAGCACAGACGGACCTTTGCACCCTCAATTCTGCCGAGGCGCGGCGCACACACCTCTTGGCAAGGCGCTGACTGACTGCACTGACGTAACAGTTTTGTCACTTAACTGCTACGTCAGCGGGCGGTGGGGTCGTCACTTCCCTACGCCAAATCATATTATTATTATTTAGGGGTATCTATATAGTTTTCTCATCTGGTTGGGCTGTATAAATATATAATTGTAAATGAAAATGATAAACATACATAAATATCAACAAAATAAAATAAATACATAAAAAATACATAAATAAATAAAAACCCAACCAGATGGAAGCCCTCGGCAGGGGAGACCAAACGGCCGAGGGTTAGGGGGAAAGGGAAAGAAACCGGCGGACGATGCGGGCGGTATCGAGGAGCACCGCCTTCTGCATTCGAGCTTGGAGCGGTCCGTCACGGAGTCCCAGTCGCCTCAGATGACCCGAGAGGCTGACTGGGATTAACCCGTTCGCAGAGACGACTACAGGTATAATTTCGGCCGGCAATCCACCCCACATGTCGGTCACCTCGTGAGCCAGGTCCAGATATTTAGTCAGTTTATCTGTTTCGGCTTTCACGAGGTTCTCGTCATAAGGAATGGTAGTGTCGACCAAAAATATCCTTGACTGTGCCCGGTCCATCAGCACAATATCAGGCTTATTCGCAAGAATAGTCCTGTCCGTAATGATGGCCCGGTCCCAGTAGAGCCTGGCGCGGTCATTTTCGAGCACGGCTTCCGGCAAGTACTTATAATACGGCAGTTTCCGATCCACGAGACCGTATTTCAGAGCGAGCTCCTGGTGTAGAATCCTGGCTACTAAGTTGTGCCTGTGCAAATACTCAGAGTTAGAAAGCGCCGAACAACCGGAGATGACATGCCTAAGTGACTCACCGGGATGGCGACAAGCTCGACAGACGTCAATGGTGCCATCCTTTAGGATGTATCTCCGATAATTGTTGGTCTTAATAACCTGATCCTGTATCGCACAGACAAAACCCTCGGTTTCCCCAAAGAGGTCACCGAAACGTAGCCAGTGGAGGGAGGAGACTGTGTCTACGAAAGGCTCATGTAGAGCCTTGTAGAACCTCCCGTGGAGCTCTTTCTCCTTCCATACGGTCTCCCGGTCGGAAATGCTCTGTACTGCCGGGTCTTGCCATTGCTCGTTGGCTAAGGATAGAGGGGTAAGTCCTTTATCACAACAAATAACGTCCCTATTGTATGGATCATCCGCTCTCGTCAGAAAGTAATTACGGAGGCTGCACACTTCGCGATTATGCATGGTAAGCGCGCTTAAAAAGCCGCGTCCACCATGCTTCCGCGGCAAGTACAGCCTCATTACTGACGATCTCGGATGATGCACCCTGTGGGACGTCATTATAGTGCGGACTTTTCTGTCCAGAGTGTTTAGTTCGGTCTGAGTCCACCTGAGTATGCCAAAGGTATACATGAGAACAGGCATGACCCAACCGTTATATGCGTGCGTCTTATTCACACCCGATAAAAGACTGTTGAGCACTTTTGTCAAGCGTGCATAAAACACATCGCAAACTGATTGTTTCATACCCGCCTCATCCACACCGATGTTCTGTGACATACCCAGGTATCGGTATGTTTCAGCCTCGGAAAGGGTCCTTATGTTGATGGGCATAGATAAGTCTATGCCCTCAGAGTTAGCAACCCTTCCCCTTTCTACATGGAGGACCGCACACTTATCCGTCCCCAGCTCCATTCTAATAGAATTGCTAAAATCACAAGTGATGTTTAGCAATTCCATAAGATGAGAGCGACTGGAGGCGAATAACTTGAGATCATCCATATAGAAAAGGTGGGTCACTTTTGATTGGGATTTCAGCTTCGGAAATCCCCTCCCGGAGCCCCCCAGTAAGGTACTGAGAGGGTTCAGATAGAGGCAGAGCCAGACTGGACTCAAACAATCGCCCTGGAAGATACCCCTTCTTATCCTTATGTGGTTCTCCGCAGCCGTCATCTGCTCGCCTAGATGACAAAGGATCGTACTCCATTGCCCCATACACTCCCCGAGGAAGTCTCGAACTGTACAATTGCCCTTATACAGGTCGAGGACCCTCTTAAGCCATGTATGAGGCACCGAGTCGAATGCCTTTTTATAGTCTATCCAGGCGGCGGAGAGGTTCCGACGGTTGCGTTTAACCACCTTGCCAATGACCGCGTCAATGAGGAGTGGTTCCTTGGTTCCACGACCACCGCCCCGACATCCATTTTGAGCGCGTGACATCACCTGATTTAAGTTCAGGTGACGAGTGATTCTCGCGCTCAAAATGGATGTTAGTGTCTTGTATATGGTAGTTAGACACGTTATGGGGCGGTATTTGCTCGGGTCTGTGGAATCCCGGTCTTTAGGAACCATATGAGTGATCCCAGTAGTGAAGAGGCTCGGGAGCGACTTTTGGTCGAGAGCCTCTTGAAACTGTCGGGCGAGCACAGCGTGACACACCACGAACCCCTTCAGCCAGTAGTGATGCAGCCCGTCGAGCCCCGGACTTTTCCAGTTCGGGGCCCTACGGACCGCCTCAGCTACGTCATCCGGCGTTATGATGACGGGGTCCATGGGCGTAACATTCGCACACTGACTCGCCACAACTTCCATCCAAGGGCCCTGGTTTACGGGCTCTGACTACAGGCCGCGCCAGAATTCGATACTGTCGGCCTGATTCGGTGCTGCCCGTTCCACGTAGCATTGGTCGCTCCAATGATTCATAGAGCCTCTTCTGATCACTCTGGAAGAGACGATTCTGGTTGAATTGTGTCGACCTCTCGGTATATCGCCGAATCCGCTTCCCCCAAGCAGCGATTCTCTGCTTCAGGTCGTCTATGCGCTCCGTCAGTTTTTGTGTTATATCCGGCTGGGACAAACTGATGTTTGTCCCAGCAAACGCCATCCTGACGGTGCGCACAGTTCTCGGCCTGTTATTGCCCGACCTGAAGCTTATCAGCCTGCCGATGAGGGCCCTTGCCTTTGCGATACGGTCCTCAATCCTTCTTCTCCAGGCTGGGATGGCGTTACTTTGTCTTGTAGCGCGTCCAGCCGTGGGAAGTTTGGCGCCAACAATCCGGCAGACTGCCAGTGCGGCGCCAAAAAGAATTGAGTCCGTGTCGCAAAGGTCCCGGCTGGCTTCCAAATAGGTCACCAGCATTGGGTTGAGAGCCCTCACGACAGCCCGATTCCGCTTGCTTAGGGGTATGCGCGGGAGTCGCGGTCGATTTTCGAGAGGCGTACTGCGCGTTTCCACAATCGCCTCATCCAATTTACTCCTCATCTGCTCTAGTTCTTGGGTGACCATTCCATCATCGCCTGAACCAACCAGAGCGGGGAGATCCATGGCGCCCTCTATATGTGGCTGCTGGTCTGTGGCCTGAGGAGCCGCATCCCCAGCTATAGCCGGTTCATTCGATGAGGGAATAGCCTCACGCCGTAGTCGTTCGAGTTCGGCATCATCAAATATTTTTGAGCGTATGATGTACCGAACTCGGTCTGCCAGGTTTTGCTCTGTGACGGGAACTGACGGCTCAAGCTCAGCAAAAAAGCGATGCATCCGAGCCCGATACGCTATCCCTCCAATTTCTTCCCCTTTCGCCCTATAGTACGCCCGCAATGCGTTTATGTTCATATGTTTTGTCCAACGCATGCGGCGGACTCCACCAGTGGCGGGTGCCGCTTGCCGAGTCCGGGAGGACCCCGCCGACACCAAGCCGTCTAGTGGGGATGATGGACGCGAGGGGCTGCTAGGTGGTCTTGCAGCACCTCGCGATCGGCTGGCGGCTCGCATGCTGTCGCGTCCAGCGCCAGCTCCAGACGCGCCCCGGCGACCCCCAGGCAGCGGCCCTATTCGCGTTCTATTTCTATCCATCATCCATTTAAATGGGCGTCAATTAACGGGAGACGCCCAGACCCGGCACCGTTTCATGAAGAGGCCATGTGCACAAGCGGGCCTTTGCACCTTCAATTTTGCCGAGGCACGGTGCTAACACCTCTTGGCAAGGTGCTGACTGATTGCGCTGACGTAGCAGTTTTGTCACATAACCGTTACGTCAGCGGGCGATGGGGTCGTCACTTCCCTACGCCTTATTATTATTATTATTATTATAGTTTGTAATATTATTTCAAAATAAAATTTTAGAATTTCTATATCACGAAAAAAAGAAGAGTTTACCAGGCTGCTCCAGTTCATGTTAGTAGTAAATTATTTTCTATATATTTTGACAGTTGCTTTTCCTTCCAAGGTCGCAAGGTTTTCCTTCATTATCGAGCGCTCGTTATAAACTAACAAGGTGCACAATTTGCCATTCTAAGACTACATCGTAACTTATCATCTAATATGGTTATGGCTAAGCTCTGGTTTATAATTAAAAAACGGAAATTGCAGTTAATTTAGTAGTGCCGTCAGATCAGACCCTTCTACTAACTACATTAGTTACATTTGTTAATGTTAAGAAATTAACGGGGCGTCTTGTCCTTGTTTTTGTAAAATTATTGAGATTGTTATGTGTAATAGAGAAAATTTTTTTTTGCAAAAATAAATGAATAACACAACTCACCTGATAGTAAGTGGATGCTATAGCCAATAGATACAGATCTATCATCGATTATGCATCAAAGTGAAGATGCGATGTCAACCCTGAGGACTACGATGGAATGCCTCGTATCCAGTAAACAGGGTATCCGGTACACTCGCCATATGAAACACAGCAACATTAAGCTGCTATTTTACGGTGGTATTCAATGAGAGCGTGGTAGGTAGCTACCACGCTAGCCCACGGCCCCGCTACGGCCCACGGCTAGCCCGGTCGAGCCGACCCATTCGTGCTGCAACCATAGTTTAGATGCAGCGTGGCTCTATCATGTAAAACGTTACATTTTTTATAGGATAAGGGTGACAAACGAGCACACAGTCCACCTGATGGTAAGTGGTTGCTGCGGCCCATAGACATCTACATCTATCCTCTATTATAAATCAAAATGTAGTTGCGTTGTCACCCGTGAGGACTAAGATGGAATGCCTCATTTCCAGTAAAAAGGGCCTCCGGCCACCTGCACTCACCAAGCGAAACGCAGAGGTAAACCTCTACTTCACGCTGGTTTTCTGTGAGGTCGTGGTACCACCCCGGTTCGAGCCGGCCTATCCGTGCGACAGCAAAAGCTGCCGCGTGGCTCTACCACTGTTAACATGTAACATAACTGTTACATATTGTTATTTTACTTATTTTAGTAATTTAATAAAAAAGTTTAAAAATATTATATATCTTGAGAAGGTGTAGTGTTTTTTTTTGGTCCGAAATTGGCAAGAAAGACATCTTTAATCTTTTTTATTTATTATGATGGTTTGAGAGTAAGTACTTGATTTGTGTGTTTTCCAATATTTTCACAATTTTAGACGCAATATCAAATATACTGCCTTTCGAATGACTTATTACGTCTGTTGAATGAAATAACTGTACTCTGTGATAGTTAAGAAAACTCATGGAGACGTAACGACTATATTCACCACTATTATATTGAGTTATAAATTAATATCATGTAGCGTGCTACAAGCTAAGCGATAAAACGTCGCTATATCTAATATTTATGATGAAATTTAAAGGGAATCCACGGAACTACTTAACAACGTTGGTTTACGTGTCATATTTATATTGACACATGTAATATTGCTTGTATTCAAGAGCTTCTAGGCCTTAAAATCTAGGGTGTACGAATAGTTGTCTACGATAGATCTCAATTTATATTCTGTAACTCGTTTTAGATCTGATGAAATAAGATATACTTACCGAAGATATAATATTTAAGTAACAGAACTCAAAAAGTCGTGATCGATGGTAAAGGTTCCTCCGGATCGGTAGTATCAATGGGCGTTCCTCAGGGCTCGATTCTTGGCCCATTCCTGTTTTTAATCTATATTAATGACTTACCTTATCTTGTAGGGGACAATCACGATATAGTATTATTTGCTGACAATACCTCTTTAATTTTCAAACTCAAACGGCAGTTAATTAATTATGACGATGTAAATAATGCTCTATCGAAATTGGTACATTGGTTTAACGCCAACAATATGCTCTTAAACGGCAATAAGACAAAGTGTATTAAAGTCACAATACCTAATGTAAAACATACAAATACCAATGTGCTGTTAAATGGGGAGGAGTTGAGTCTTGTGGATACCACTGTTTTTCTTGGTATTACTATTGACGCGAAACTTCAATGGGGCCCCCATATATCTAAATTAGCAAGCAGACTTCGTTCTGCAACATATGCTGTAAGAAAGATTAGAAGTCTCATAGATATTGAGATATTGGAGCTAGATTAGTGTATTTTAGTGACTTTCATAGCGTAATGTCTTATGGAATTTTGCTATGGGGTAATGCGACGGATATGGAAACTATATTTGTTTTGCAAAGGAGAGCCGTACGGGCGATTTATAACCTAAATTGTAAAGAGTCCCTCAGAGAAAAATTTAAAGAAATAAACATATTAACTTTGGCATCGCAATATATTTATGAGAATGTAATATATGTGCATAAAAACATAAATAGCTTTAATAAGAATAAGGATGTGCATACTTTAAACACTAGGAACAAACATAAGCTTGTAATGCCAGTTACTAGACTCCACAGAATCAGTAATTCATTTATGGGGCAATGTATACGCTTTACAACAAAATTCCAGAACATATTCAAAGTTTGTCAATGAACAAGTTTAAAAGTTTTATTGAAGAAAAACTGTACAAAAAGGGTTCTTATAATATCAAGGAATACATGAATGAAAAGAACCCCTGGGAATAAGGTGATCGCCACCATGCTGGTTCTATGAAAAATCATTTAAAAATTGTATAAACGAAGTTATTGTTAAGTGAAATATGTTTGAAAAAAAGTCCCGCTGGGTTTCTTGCTGGTTCTTCCCAGGACTGGGGTGTTTTCCGAACCAGTGGTAAATAAAAAATGACTTTCAATGAGTATTATATAATAATCAATATTAAATAAAAAAATATTCTATTCTATTCTATTCTACCTTATATAACTTGTGAAAGGTGTAAAGAATACGTGATGGGTTGCTATCATTTATCTGTTTTGTTTTTTATTTTACTATGCCCAGTTGTATTTGTGGGAAAATGTGGGAATGCATTTCTAGACATTCAAATTATATGGGAATTTTTTTTCTGTATTTTACGTATTTAATAAGTTACAATCTACGACTACGTCACCACTTTACAATAAGCGCAATATAAGTCTAGAACTTGCTTATTAGATAAAAAATTCAGTTCAGTTCAGTTCAGTGAAATATTGAGTAATTAATCATTATCATTATCAAAGTGATTCGCTTGAAATTAAATAAAAAAAAGTTGCATTATCTTCACGGCATTAAGCTAAAAGATACGTCAAACGCTGTAATACATTTCATAAAATATAAATATGTTTACAAATTTCTTCGGAATATGTTGATGTGTCATATTGTGATGTTTTTGAGAAAAGTTCCACTGCAAATATCCTCATTACAAATTCTATTACTTCGAAAAACTCCGAGCCTAGCCCTCTCCATAGTTCACTGAGCGATCTTGAGCTTCCTCATACGGCCGACAGTGAAGGACCTCGTCTTAGATCCATATGTCATCACTAACAATACGCACTGATTGTACCCTCTTGTTTTCAAATTTCGAAGAATACCTACATGACGATCCGTCGATTTAGTTTACTGCTAGCGAGACATTTAATTTTGGTCCCCAAGAGTATCGAAAATCTGTAATTTTAATTCAATTCGGTATCTGTGGGGGATAGATACATCATCCACTTACTATTAGGTTGACAGTGTGCTTGTTTGTTACCTTATTTAAAAAAAAACATAAGGCAATCAGCGGAGTACACCGCGGGCAGGCGAAGTCGGCGCTTAGTAAAATGTTTGATTATAAACATATAGATATATAAAAAATATCATGCAAAATTGCGCAGAATTTCCTCGTCATTAAGAGCGATTCGTTATCTCGTACAAAAATAATATACGACTATCTTTAATCTGCTGCTACGCGACGGAGCAGATTGTAGACAGATACGTAAAAGATAACTACATCCTCCTTATAAAGTATGCGGCTGCAATTAGGAGAGAATTTCATTATTATAATAAATATATACTAAAGAATTGACCACAAATAGTTATTACAAAAAATATTTAGTCCTATCTACTATATGGCGATTTGCTTAAAATGTTTTGCAAAAAGTAATTGTTTTGCAAAAAGGAATGCGGTCCAATATATACAAATTTTTACGGCCCTGAGCTCGTTTTATTTTAAGTTATGAAACAAAACGCTATTGAAGGAGACAGTTATTGTTTGTTTGCCTAATAAATTAAAAAAAAGAAACTTTTTAACGCAGTAAAAAACGACGGAGACGAGGGATAAAAAACTATACAAAAACATGTTTCACACGCGGTAGAAGCGAAACCTTCAAATGAAATGAAAAATAAATAATATAAAGACGGTAAATGATCTAATTAATATAATCTCGTAACTTTTCAACTTTTTTTTAGGATAAGGGTGACAAACGACCACACAGTCCACCTGATGGTAAGTGGTTGCTGCGGCCTGTAGACATCTACATCTATCCTGTATTACAAATCAAAATGCAGATGCGTTGTCACCCGTGAGGACTACAATGGAATGCCTCATTTCCAGTAAAAAGGATCTCCGGTTCTCTACACTCACCGTAAAAAACACAGCAGCGTTAAGCTGCTATTTTACACTGGTATTCTGTGAGAGCGTGGTCCTTCCCCGGTCGAGCCGACCCATTCGTGCTACAACTATACTACTAATATAGCTGCAGCATGGCTCTACCACGTAAAGTCCAACTACAAGTCCGGCATGAAATAAAATGTAAATGTTTAATTTAATAGCAAATAAATGTTACAATCCTTATTTTTACATAAGTAGAGCTTCTACTGGAAAATATTTCTTTCGAGTAAAATTTCTTAACAATACTAGCATCTGCTCTATAATACAGGTATAGTCGTTTTATAGAGCCTAAATTGATTGACTATCAAGGTGGTACGTAAAATAGACGCTAGATGGCCTAAACACGACTAATTTAATATAATATTCTTTTTCATTCTCTCGCAGGCTAATCCTATAGATGTATGTGTTTGTCTCTTTTTAGAAGGCTAAATCCTATAGATGTATATATTTGTCTCTTTCTAATGTCGCTTTTTCGTTTTATCGGGTTTCTAATCACAACGATTTTCAAGAAGTTTTCACGTCAATAATGGTAGTTCTAATAAAATTAAATAGCTTCAATAGCTTCTGAAGTCGAGTACTTTAATTAATTGTTTGATACACTATTGCTCAAATACTGAAACGCTACTCAATTATACGATGTTGTTAAGTCTTGTGGTGTCACAGTCACTTTGACTTAAAATTATAGATGATAGTATTTTTTTATCTTTCAAATCCAAGATGCGTGGTAAGGCATTATTTTAACTGATTTTACGTATTCGGAAGGGTCGAACGGTTGTTGCCCATAAATAACATTCAATTTGCGATAATTTCAAATAAAAGTAGAAGCCTTATTTAGTCGTATTTTCAAAAACTGCAATAACGGTATATCATTATTTATATATTTGAACTTAATTTTAAAATTTTGCTACTGTTTGATAAATAATAATAACCCTGTATATTGATTTTTTTGCTAGATTTTCTTTTCTCTTCATTAAAATCTGTACATGCCAACACTTTCCTTTTTCTCCCAGGGTTAACTGGCGGAGAATGCCACAAGAAATTAGGTCCACCCATAAACCTTAAGGTAACGGAAAGGCCTAATAAATATAACTAGGTGGTAGGACACCTTTTCTGCTTACGGGTGCCTCTGCGTAAAAAAAACCTTCCAAATGATCAATCGGAAGATATAAACTGCACGAAATATATTATAGTGAGACAAATGTACACTCAAAGTTTATGTGATAACCAAATAACCAAACTTGTAAACCATAATTTTGTGTTTTTGTGACTAAAACCCAGGACTCGTGGCGTAGTAGCTAAGTGTTTCAAAGTCACGATCGTTTGGTCGTTAATAAATCGTAACCTAAGCATGTACTGGCGGTGTAAGAATATCCACTACCCCATATCGTCCCTTGGGTGTCGTAAGAGGCGACAGAGGGAAAATGAAACAGGCAGGGCAGCATCATCTTTCTGAAATCCACTCAAAATAATTAAAAAATTGCAGTTGCCAACCCGCTTGCCAAGCGTGGCAACTATGAAAAAATCATGAGGTAATCTTTTAGGGAGGCCTATGTGTGTACTTTTACATACTGTAATGGATGAAGGAAATCTAAACCTCCCTTATAACTTACAACAAAGCACCATCATAAGAATTTTTAGCATACATAAACTTCCTGCGCAGGCACAAAGTTCACAAAGTTGCTTCATTTAGTTCTACACTGTGATCGGTAATAAGGTTCGGTACTAATGAATCTTTTTATCTTTAACTTCTTAACAGTTAACTGAAATAAAAACAACCATATTTTAAAAAAGGCATCATCTACATCATCATTGTCATTACAGCCCTTCACAAGTCTACAGCTGAACATAGGCCTCCAAGGCCCTCATAAAATAGGCCCTCAAGGAATACCACAAAACTCGGTCCCGAGCCACCTGTCCCTTTTTTTCTGCTGTGGTAACCCTAGTGATAAGTTGTAAAAGTAATTGATCCCGATAAATTTTAATAATCTAAATATTGTGAATTCATAATATCCAACCTCAATTTAATGTTATATTACAGTTAATAACTAGCTGTTCCCCGCGACTTCGCCGGGCGTAATTATTACGATTGGATTTCATGGGTTTTATTTTTTTTGCGCGGAACCCTATTTCTTTTTCTAAAATAAAAGTAGCCTAAGTTACTTCTTATATCATGAGCTATCTACCTGTGAAAGTCAGATCAAAATCGGTCCAGCCGTTTCGGAGATTAGCCGGAACAAATAGACAGACACAGATAGAACGACAGAAAGACAAGTCAAAGACAAAATTATAAAACTTGTGTTTTTGTTGTAAGTACCGTATATACTTTCATATGCATATAGTAAAAAGCTGTTATTTCGACATTACAAACAGACACTTAAATTTTATTTATTTGTATAGATTACTGCCGCTTTGTATTTAATATTTAAGAAAGTCGTTATATAAATATTATAACAACTTTTTGGTGTTGGAACAAAAATTAATATTTACTGCCGCTTTGTATTTAATATTAAAGAAAGTCAGTACATAAATATTACAACAACGTTTTGATGTTGAAACAAAAAGAGACAGGTAACGAAGATTGCTTAAAATCATTGTAATACTTATTTCATATCATTCCTTTTATAAATTTAAAATCTATTCTATTACTCGGATTATTACATTCTTTGCGGTTTTTTTGGAATTATTTTAACGATAATTTATTTTGAGATGTGTAAATAGTAAAAAAAAACAACTCGACTTTAGCTTATTCTGCTCCTTCTGGTTTCGATCTTTGTTTTCTTTTATTATTTATAATAAATAGTAAAATGAATACTCGCAATGCCAAGACGCGCCAGACGGAGAACCAACTCCAGCTTGCGCTCCAAGAACAGGCGTCCAAGGAGCAGTGTGAACTGTTGCTTAAGGAAAGGGATGATAATGAAAAAGAAATGGTTAGCATAATTGCCAAAAATACACAATTAAAATGAGATATGGTTAAGTTACATACAGATTACACTAGTGTTATAAAATAAAGAGATCAGCTACAGGGAACTGTTTATTTATTTATTTATTTATTTAATTCATACACTTGTGGCTTACAGAAAATCCAACACGCGCACAAGGTTAAATTTTACATGCAAAAATTTTTTTTTCAAAAATTGTATCCATCCATAATAACAAAAATTAATAATCACAAACTAATTAATTATAAAATAATAGTAATATAAAATCTCGAAGCTTTTGGCAGCCCGTGTCAAAATGGTAATAAAGCCAATTAAAACAATAAAGTGTTAATAATTATACAATGAAATATTTTGTCATATCAATTTATAATGCAATGTCAATAAATCTAATAACAAGCCTAATATATGCATAATTAAAATTACATCTTAAATATAAAGTATAAATAGTACATAGTCAACGAAATTATATTGTCGAATTATTAATTGTCATATCATCAATAATTTTGTAAAAAAGAGTCAGCAGACGTGTTATACTGTCTGCAAATAGGTCAATTTCATCGTGCTGAGTGAGTATGTCCCCTATAAGTATTAATGCTCGATTTGTTGGTGCAAAAGCAGCACGTTTGGTACGCGTAACTGGTCTATCTAGAAGACGCGGCCTACGGCACGGAGCCACCGTCCCTACATTATCTCTCTGCAGGTACCTGGGCTCCAAAACAAAAACTAATTCTCTCCATAACTGACTGGCAATCCAACTTGTGGTGAATTATAAAAAGATAGTGCCTAATAGTTGACATCATCCTCCTAAGCATTAGAGTTTCAAAATCAACCATACCCAAGACGAATAAAGAAGGATATAAATAAGGGTAGTACCCATGATTTTCCTTATAAAGCCAACGAGCAAATTTACGTTGTATCCTCTCTAACAAGAGAGTATACTTTTTCTCGTAAGGATTCCAGACCACAGATGCATACTCTAGTTTGCTACGAACATACGCATTATACAAAGTTTTAGGCACCCTAATATCATCAAAGTCAACAGCAGTCCTCATCACAAAACCCAAAGTCTTACTAGCTAACTTGCAAATGCATGTCATATGATTGTGAAAAGTCAATTTAGTATCTAATATTAAACCTAAGTCACGTATGTCATATACTCTTACCAAAGGCGCGTCGAATAAGTTATAATTAATAATGACAGGATTCTGTTTTAATGCAAAAGTGATAACCTTGCATTTAGTCACTGTTAATGAGTTTGACCAATGCAGCAAGGAATATGAGGAAGCTCTCAGTATTATTGCTGCATTGAAGTTACAGTTGAATGAGGCTAATGAGCAAATAACACAATTTAAAACATATATAGATAACATTAATGCCTCCCGGACTCAACGCCTAATCTCTGAGCTTGTGCAATGTAATACTTCAAAAATTTTACAGCAATCCTTTTTTTCTTTAAAAAAAACGTTACCTCCACGCTAGGATTTTCTCCTGTATCATGGTGGCAATTACATACATAAATTTCACAAGGACAAACATCCAGACCCGGAACAATTATTTGTAGGCCATTCAAATACTTGTTCCGTGCGGGATTCTAACCCGCGGCCCTTAGCGTTTGTGACTCATTGCTAAACCACTGCGCCACGGAGCCACAATAGATTGCAACAATAGATTTGACTGGTGACGACTCTTCTAATTCAGGGAAAATTGCAGAAAAACCAAATTGAAGAAGTATATAAAAGTTAATAAATACATAAGGAAAATACAAAAATTTATAAAAATAAAAGATCAATACCAAAATTATGTTAACATATTTAAAGAAAAGCAAGCATATTGATATATGAAATTAAGTTGTATTCAATTGAGGTGGATAACATTAAAAAAAATGCTGTGAGACTGATCTAGAGTGCCTTAAGTCGGAAAGAACAATGGCAGACTTTCATACATAAAATTAGTTGAGAAGGAATGGTAGCGTCTATATATCAAAAATATCTTAAAATGTTAAGCGTCAGTCGCTTAATAACTCTGTCAACGAATTTTGTCCTGAGAAGGCGTCAAAAAAAGATATTTAGATTTGACCTTTTAAGGTTATGTCTTTGTCACTTGAAAAAGTCATGAGTCCTGTGGTTGTTTGATGTTAGCTTAATACATTCTCAACATAATGTACGTACCTACATAGTTGAGAGTTTTTAGATTATTGTATCTTTAATATATATTTGAACACTATAATTGTATTTTACTGACATGGCTCCAGAAGGGCTAGAACCCAGAGCAGTGAAGCCAGTATAAAAAGAGACTTTTTTTTGGAGTTTTTGGCCTGGTATCTAGACCTTTAGGCCAAGTCTTGAGTATTTTTATTCGGTTTATTATAATTTCCCTAAGCCCCGTCTTTATGTATTATTATCCTTCATAGTTCACTGCTTCACAATATGTTGATGCATCACATTGTGCAACCCTTGGGAGATTTTGACGGCAACTTGAGCCAGCAGGCAGCTGACAGTTGGCGATGGTATCTAAAGGCGCCTATGCAAACAGTTTACCTTGAAAATCCATCACCATCTGAGCACCTGTTTCACCGTTTCCACTAATAGTTCACATGCGTAGATAGTTAATACATAAAATCGCACCACTTTTACATATCAAAATCCACTTCAAACTATTATTTAAACTATAATACAGGAGCAGCAAACCGCCGCCGATCAAGTTCCCGTCAAAAACTTCAAAAAAAGTGACATTTTGTTTTAGCTAGTGTTGCTATAATATTAAATGGAATTGTTACATAGTACTATGATTGAGATAATGCATTATTGTAGGAAGTTCTTTGTAAGAGATTTATTTTCAACCATTTCACTTTTATTTTCATTATTACTGGTAGCATAGTTATTACTAATAATAACTTAATATAAAATATTTTTTGTTTGTGTATTGTGTTGGTGATCTTACAAAGTTATACGAAAATAGTATGAAATAAATAAATGGCAACACTTGAATAGAGTAAAATGATTTAAGTCATTTTATATTCCCAAAAATGTTTGCTTTTTTCTATGGCTTTAATTAAAATACATTTTTATTTGAAAAATCATAGAAAAATAATAAAACGCATTATATATATATATATATAACTTATCTCCAGACGAAATAATTTTTGTCAACTATTTTTCTGCCATTGTTCTTTTATCACTAACTAACTCCTTGTAAACTGTGTTTAAAAAATATAAATCAATCCAAAACGAAATAAAAAAACACATACTGGCTATGGATAATCTGGTAAAGGCATGTAAATATAATGAGGAGCGTTTTGACTTCTTAGTTAAATATCAATGTGAGCGTTCAATACCAGCTTCTTCAGAGTCGGTGTATGCTGATAATGTTACACTAGCACCAAAACTCTATGACAGTGCCATAGCAGAGGAGTTTAAAATAAAAAATAACTCAAATATTAACAAAAATAATATAATTGTGTATAGCGATGACATGGGGATAAATCTAGCCATAACTTTAAATACAAAATGCTGCATGCCAGAAGTATCTTTTAGCGACATCCTAAATAAAATTATAGTTACTAAATTTTGCCCAAATAGTACAATAATATTTTTTGTTGGTAGAACAGGCAGTGTAAACAACAAACAGTTTTTAAGACATATTGAACAACTTAATAACTTAAATGTACACAAAATTGTCTTGATCACACTGTCTTACATACAGTGCCATAGGAAAATAATCTAAGACATAATTTAGATTTACAAAAGAATAATTTAATATGTAATAATAATTTCAATGAATTGACATAAATAATTTAATAAATAAGTTTTGGACAAAAGATAGGTATTACCTATCCAAATATAATTTAAGACTGGTAGCAAATGTGCTATTTTATTATTGACTTTTTAACGCAGCGAAGTTTTTGGCTACCAAGACTGCTATTATTGAGCATCATAATCATATGACACATAATTTGGAATCAGTTCCAACTAATTTAAATTAGTGAATGCGACAATAGAGGCAACCTCTAGCAATAATAAGAGTTTAATTAATTTAGAATGCAGCCCACAAATAAGTAATAAAAATTGTTTACACCTGGTGCATCAAAATATACAAGGCATGATGGACAAAGACTTCGAACTTGACTTTTTTTATTTGTAACATTATACATACCTTTGTATTACCGAACATTGGCAAAAAGATTATAATTTCATGTTTAATTTCAGAAATCACCAGGTGGTCAGTTCCTTCAATAGAAAAAAAGTTTACGTGGTTAAATGGCTTGTGTCGAGCTCGAGCACCTCATTGTTGTAAGTGTTTACAGACCCCCATGTGTTACTTATGACTATTTCGAAAGGATTTTGGAAGAAGTTTTGCTGAAACTTAGGAAACAGAACAAGTCTGTTGTAATATGCGGAGACTTTAACATCAATATCCTTGAAACTTCATCCATTAGTATTAAGTTTAGCTCATTGATGAAATCGTATAATCTTTCTAATTTATTCTTAGAACCAACACGTATTGCTGGGTCTAGTGCGACCTGTATAGATAACATTTTTACAGATGTTAAGCCCTTGCATAAATCAATTATTCAAAATTTAAGTTCAGATTGTGAATATGGACAGTTGGTATTATTACCTTACATACACAAAAAATAGAAAATAAGAAAGTTGTGTTTGTTCCAATAACCGAACATCGCTTGGAGAGGTTTAGAAATAATATAATAAAAAGACTTCCATCACTTACATTTAAAAATAGTGCTGATTATTTGTATGGTATGTTATTTAAAATTATAAGTTGTGAATTTAGTAGAATATTTACTTCTTAAACTTTCTCTTTTAACAGTCGCAAAACATTTAATGAATGGGCGACAGTAGGAGTTTAAAAAGTAGGCAAAGGTTATACGAGCTTTATAATGAAAGATCATATAATATTAGTGTAATGTTTAGCGATTATGTAAAAACATATTCTAAGATATTTAAAAAAGTGTGTTAAATATAAAAATATAAAGTCTTAGCTGTAAACAGCTAAGACTTTATATTTAAGCAACAAAATTAAAACAGCATCCAACAAAATTAAAATGACCTGGAGAATAATAAATGGTGAAACGGGCAAGGTGAAACGCGCAACTTGGATTTTCAATTGAATATTAACAATAATTTAACTCGATCTGATCAAGAACTTGCAATGGCTTTTGAGAAACATTTTGCTGATGTTCCTTTTTTGACAACAAAATCATTAAATTCTTCTCTTACTATCGCCAATCACTGCTTGAAGAAAATGTAAAGACTTGTTCAAATATGTACTTTTAAATTACATAGAGAACTGCCAAATATTAAATATTTTAAAACTACTGATGTTAAGAAAACGGCAGACTTATGGGGGATTTCCGTTAGAGTTATTTTATCTATAATAGATACAATAGCACGTTATCTAGCCACTATATTTAATATATGCGTCGAATCTGGTGTGTTGCCTGATTTAATACGACATAGTAAAGTCATACTTTTATTTAAATCTGGTAGTACAATTTTAAACCAATTTCTGTATTACCAACATTTAGTAAAATTTTTGAAAAAATTATTTTAGATCAGATGTTAAGTTTCTTTAATATTAATAAATTGCTACATAAAAACCAATTCAGTTTTACAAGGGGTTGCTCGACAACTGACGCTGGAGTTGGGCTTATTATAAATATTTTTTGTGCATGAAAGAATTCAGAGAATGCTTTGGGTATATTTTGTGACCTTTCCAAGCCTTCGACCAGAGCCTGATTAAGAGTTGCGAGAGCCCTAGGATATCTATGAATATCCCCTTCCCCTCCCACCGGCCTGTTCTGTCCGTGCATGGCGAGCCCACGAACATATTTACTTGATTTTTATATTTTACAAGCTTTCCACCGCTCGGTTTCGTCCACATTAAATCAAATGTTTCTGATAATAAGCGTAGCGCCCATCGCCCATGAACAACTGCAATACCAGGGAAATTGCAGGTACGTTGCCAGCCATTTTAAAAGGAGTAAGCTCGTTTATTGAAGGTCTCTAAGTCACATAGGTCTGGAAAAATCGCACGTGGTAAACGATTTTACAAAGAAGTCTTGCGAGGGCGAAAACTCCTAGTAATTCGCACAGTCATGGTGGACTGCCAAAGATCTAGATGGTGTAGGTGGTACTATGAGTTTTGTCCTGATGTGCGTGCTGAACAATTTATCTAAATAGTCCCCGTGAAAATTGAGTCAGTGAATCTAGCCAATCAGAAAGAACTCGGTCCTCGATTATTCGAGCCACTGTACGCTGGATGCGGTCAAGTGGAAAGCACTGGGGTGCCACGGGTGAACCAGTGTTAACTTCAAAGCACCCGTCTTGCTATCCATCACAATAGTAGAGACTCCATCAGACCCACTCGACTTGACGTCCAGGGAGAGGAATTTGTACATTGAGCGCTATGTAAACTGCACATACAGCATGGAGCAATCACACCGCGGAATGGTCGGTATTGTGTACTCCTTGTCATCGAGAGTCGAGTTAGACTCAAAAAGAAAACCTAAAAGATAGACTTTCTCCAGCATGGGCTAGTGCGTCGTTTTCCCTTGCAGAGATAGAACATATGGCTGACAGAAGTTTCCTTGGACAACATTAAGAAAACAGAAGAGATCTTGAGCTGTTTAAATTATTTAAATCATGTCCAGTTTTACAACTTATTTTTATCAGTGTAGTATATTTAATAGTGGTAGAGCCACGCGGCAGCTTTTGCTGTCGCACGGATGGGCCGGCTCGAACCGGGGTGGTACCACGACCTCACAGAAAACCAGCGTGAAGTAGAGGTTCATCTCTGCGTTTCGCTTGGTGAGTGCAGGTGGCCGGAGGCCCTTTTTACTGGAAATGAGGCATTCCATCTTAGTCCTCACGGGTGACAACGCATCTACATTTTGAATTGTAATAGAGGGTAGATGTAGATCTCTATGGGCCGCAGCAACCACTTACCATCAGGTGGACTGTGTGCTCGTTTGTCACCTTTATCCAATAAAAAAAATCCACTTTGTACCAAAAAGAAAGAAAAATCAACAAGCAAAATACTTGCTGCACTTACTTAATTATTTATTGAGAATATTATGTATACCGAAATTTATTTTGTACATAACGGGTGCTTGCAAAGGCAAGCTCAGCGCCCCCACGAATCTTGTGCCCTAGGCTCCAGCCTAGTTAGCCCGTGGGTAAATCATTTCCTGCCTGCGACTGTGTTCTCTATGAGACATTTATCTGGAAGCTACAGTACTATGGTGTCAAAAACACAGCGCGTAAACTTATTATTTCATATTTAAGTAATAGAATAGAGAAAGTTATTATCAATGGTAAAAGTTCTTCCAGGTCACCTGTACTAATGGGTGTCCCTCAGGGCCCGATTCTCGGCCCATTCCTATTTCTAGTGTATATTAATGACTTACCTTCTCTTGTAGGGGATAATCATGATATAGTATTATTTGCTGATGATGTTTCTTTGATTTTTAAACTTAAGCGTCAATCGTTTAAATGCGACGAAGTGAATAATGCTATATCAAAATTAGCGCATTGGTTTAAAGTTAATAATTTACATTTAAACGGAAATAAAACTAAATGTATTAAACTTACAACATCGAATGTTAAGAATCTGAATACCAATGTGTTTTTAAATGGGAAAGAACTGAGCCCTGTTGAATCCACTGTTTTTCTTGGCATCACTCTCGACGCAAAGCTTCAGTGGGGCCCCCATATATCCAAACTAGCAAGCAGACTAAGTTCTGCAGCCTATGCTGTAAAAAAGATAAGAGGTCTCACTAGTGTCGAGACAGCTAGATTAGTTTATTTCAGTTATTTCTTATGGGATTTTGCTATGGGGAAATGCGGCTGATTCAGAAACTATTTTTGTTTTACAGAAGAGGGCCATTAGAGCTATTTACAACCAAAAACCGAGAGAGTCTCTTAGAAATACATTTAAATAAATAGATATATTAACTTTGGACTCTCAATATATTAACGAAACTTCAATATATGTTCACAAAATCAAAGGTAGTTTTAGTAAGTACGATTGCCACTTTAATCAAAAAATCAGTGGACCATTTTTTGTTGCTCTATTTTTATTATAAGTGCTCTTATTTCGGATTTGACAGTAGTGGGAAATTCCAGGCATAGGGCCTCTCAGTATTACCTCGTTAGCAACTGATTACATTTACCGGCCATTTTTTCCATCGATTAGAGCCAAAACTAAGAAATATCTTAGGTACCCAAATAAATATCTCATCTTGAATAAAAATGGTAGTGAAATCCGTGACTTGAGAGCATGAATTAAACAAACTAAAATAAAAACAACCAAATTTCAAAAAGGCATCATCACAATTCCACAGTTGAACATAGGCCCCCACCCAAGGAGTGCCACAAAGCACGGTCCCGAGCCACCTGCATCTATTGACTTTCTGCATGTCTAGCCAGGTCATCACTCCATCTAGTGGGGGAGACGCCCTACACTTCGCCTGCCGGTACGAGGCTACCACACGAGAACCTTTTTCCTCCATCTGTTCTCACTTCTACGAGTTATATGGCCAGCCCATAGCCACTTCAGCTTACTAATCCGTCGGGCTATGTCGGTAACTCCGGTTCTATTGCGGTCGATTTTAAGGATATCACCCAGATAAACCCCAAGCATAGTTCTCTCCATATCTCGCTGAGCGACTCTGAGCTGCCTCATATGGCCAACAGTGAAGCATCGCGTTTCAGATACATAGGTCATCACTGGCAGCACGCACTGGTGGTACAATCTTGTTTTGAGGTTTTGATGTTTGCCTGACGAGGAGATGTGTCGTAATCTGCTGAATGCTGCCCAACCGGGATGAATCCGTCGATTGACCCCTCGGTCGAAGTTGGAGTTACCTGGTTGAACTTTTTGTCCCAGGTACACATACTCGTCAACAACTGCTGCTAAATCTGCTGAGGACTGCAGCTTCATTTCCCATCTAACAACCATAAGATTAGGTGTGTGATCGAAGAGTTTCGTGGTCTTCTGCGACGGGTCTTGCAGAACTTAGCACCGACCGCATGGACAGTGTCCACGAGCTTGTCACTCATATCGTCAACTTCATTGCAGTCTTCTAGGCACTGAAAACGATTATGTAACTCGAGATGAAAGTTTTCAGGGCTATGGATTAGAGCACGAGGAGGACGGAGTGTTGACTTCATTAGAAGTGACTTGTCTAAATTAAGGTTTAGGTTCAATGTGCCCCTCACTATTCGGTGATCGCTGCCAGTTTCACCCTCGCGATTACTGAGACATCACTGAACAGTTGTTTTCTGGTGTCGTAATGAAGTCAATGTCGTTGTATGTCGAACCGTCAGGGCTCGATCAGGTCCACTTTCTGTGGGGCCTCTTCTTGGAGAAATACTTCATCATAAAGAATCCCTATTTCTCAATAAGTTCGGCCAGCTGCTGGCCCCTTGGACTTCGTTGCTCTATCCCGAATTTCCCTAGATTCAGCTCACCGTTCTCTCTTGTGCTTAATTTTGCATTAAAATTGAAAATGGTCGTTCTCCCGGTGTTGGAAAAGTTGCCGGATTTGAGGATTACCGTGTCCTCGACCTCTTTTCGAACCTCAGATAATCCTATAATATCCCAACGCAACTTGTGTATATTTTCTTCCAGCTCCATGATCTTCTCGTCAGTCCTCAGGGTGCGTGCGTTATATGTTGCTAGGTCGACTCATATTAGATGACAATCGAACCTCCACTGGAGATTATTAGCACCCCCTGTCCCTCCGTTACCATGGTCACCACCGTAGCCAGAAATAGCGAGGCTGACGGGAACTGGCGGCCGTCGTTTTGTTACTCTCGCCGTGGGGGGTATCAAAGTATATTAACATAGTAGTCATGCTTGATAAGCAGATTAGCAACTATTTAAAAAAGGCACCTTAATATTTTTTGTTTATTTTGCGTGACCGAACAAAGTAGGCAAATCCCATGGAGCCAACATTGTAACTCTTTATAGCGAGGCCATGAAAAATTACGCATGTCTTTAGTAAAGTGACATCACCGTGTGTTTATAATTTGATGGGAACAGCGACGTGCGTGATGAGCAGCTAGGTCTTCCATGTCACGATCTTTGTAACTGTATTTGTTGTCTAATTGCGCTCGTTTGTACTTGGCCATATTTACTTAAGGTACAATAAATACATTATACTTTGCTTGATAAAAACTGAGTTAGAAACTACTGTGACAAAATAGATTCAGTAAGGTCTGTTATGGAAACTGTTTATGGAAAATAGACGAAGAAGAAATTTTTAAAATCCTTTCTTGTAATGCCTTTAATGATGATGTTGATATACCAAATTTTTAATTTTCTTCACCTTTATCATTATAGCCCTTCACAAGTCCACTACTGAATATAGACCTCCCCCAAGGAACGCTACAAAACACGGACCTGTGCCACCTCCATATATTGACTTTCCGCAAGTCTTACCAGCTTACTAGTGGTACTTCATCTAGTGAAGGCCGCCATTCATTTCGCTTACCAGTACGATGCTGCCACTCGAGAACCTTTCTTACACATCGGTTGTCGGTTCCCCGAGCTATATGGCCGGCCTGTTGCCGCCCATATA
Source organism: Parnassius glacialis (assembly GCA_033319125.1). NCBI lineage: Eukaryota > Metazoa > Arthropoda > Insecta > Lepidoptera > Papilionidae > Parnassius > Parnassius glacialis. Next base: position 17,884,978 of record JAVANC010000001.1, on the reverse strand, counting down.
GCTCGGGTTTACTGTTGTTTTGTGGGTTACTCTGCTTTTACAGCGAATATCCTCATGAAAGAACATAGCTCGCTGAAAGACCTTGAGCTGCCGCATGCGGCCAGCAGTGTTGGACCACATCTCACATTCATACGTCATCACTGACAATACGCACTGGTCAATTATCTTTCTAATAAATAAAAGATAAATAAGTAATAGTATTTTAGTTAATTATCTATTTCAGAACCGAGGTAACTAAAACAGAAGCTAAGCGCTCGCTGTAAATTTCACTGTATGCAAGTAACCCGTATTCGAACCCTGCCAGTACAAATATAACAACATCGTGATGTAGCCTTCATGTCTGGGCGCAACCGACAGTAACAGAAATAAGAGGAGGTGTATAGAAGTATAATAGGTTATACATTTTTTAACTTTACATATTTATCTATTTATTTAATTTATTTGAGTTAACAATAAGTATCTTACATCTTAAAATATAGGTGTTTTAAAAGTATAACTACCGAATGATCCACTACATTATTCATAAGTACAATAAAATAAATAATAATGAAAGTTTTATTTTAAAAAGTGAAATTCGAAGCTTAAACGATAATAAACATAATTCATAGATATAAAGCTTAAACGACAATAAATAATAGTTAATAGATTTATTTATATCGACGATTTATGATACCAAATAAACATAATGTAAATTTATGCTAGTGTGTGTGGTTTTTATAATAAGCTTTTGAATCTTGTCATAACCTTCGTCTGCCGTAATATTTTAATATTAAGTGGACTTTAAGCTTGTTTAAGTGAAAAAGTTTGCGGATTATAAAATATAAAATCTCTATAGTATTTTTTTTAGTTTTTAAAGTTAAAAACGACTTTAATGTCTATAAAGAATAATTATTACATCATAATAACTTCTGAAGTCATTACTAAGACATGTGTGATCAAAAATGAAAGCTCCGACTTCAGAAGCTGTTATGTGTAAATTATTTTATTGTTTTTAGTTTTTTTAAGTCTGTTTTCACTGTTTTTAAAAAGTTTATTTATTACGGGAAAAAATAAACTGTTTTGTAGATCATAAAAAGCGGCCAAGTGCGAGTCGGACTCGCCCATGTAGGGTTCCGTAACTGCATGTAACGTAATTTAAAAGTTCCTGTAGTTCGTTGTAACTTTGATCGATGTTTGAATAATAGTGTATTTTTTATTTTTATATTTGAGTTGATTGAATGAAAGGTAAATTGTGGTTTACTCTTTATGACGTATTAAAAAAAACTACCTGCGGTGTTTACCACCGAATATATCATATATTTATATTTATCATATAATATATCATATATTTTTTTTTATTTTATTATTCTCTTATTTTAGAACTAAAATGTGTGTCCCCCTTCCCCTCTCCCCCTGTAGAGGGGAGGGGGGACACACATTTTACAACTTTGGCAGTGTCTCTCGCGCAAACTATTCAGTTTAGAAAAAAATGATATAAGAAACCTCAATATCATTTTTGAACACCTATCCATAGATATCCCATCCCCACACGTATGGTTTTGAATAAAAAAATTTTTTGGGTTTTAGTTCTAAGTATGGGGAACCCCCAAAATTTATGTTTTTTTTTTCTATTTTTGTGTGAAAATCTTAATGCAGTTCTCAGAATACATCTACATACCAAGTGTCAACAGCATAGTTATTATAATTTCGGGAAAACGTGGCTGTGATATACGGACGGACAGACAGACAGACATGAAGAATCCATAAGGGTTCCGTTTTTCAAGCAAAAATGACAATTTTTAGAAATGGGTATATGTGCTGCGTGGGGATCGATATTGCAATTTGCTTTGCCGCATCCAGGATAAGTCGTCGAAATATGCTCATTATTCAACATACCCTGCGCTTTTGCAGCAAGACTACGCTTTGAGAAATGGTGCTCTTAAAACAATATCTTTCTAAACGTTGGCAAATAAAAATTTAAGCGGCAAAACTGGTCTTATCTGTACTCCAAATATAGAAAAAATAGATAATCAATAATTAAAAATTATAATATTCATATTTAATTTACTCATAATTATTCACTATCAAAGACAATCTAGCTATTAATTTCCCTTTACTCACAACTTTCCTTTTTCTTAAGCTTTTTTTGTATTTAAGTTGTCTACTTCTTGTTATTTTTACCTAGCCATGGTTAACTATAGTTAAGATAAATCTGGTTTGCAAGTTTCGTTCTAAGATTAAGTGTTTTTATAAAACATTCTTGTCGATGTCTAAATAAATAAATACATATTTATTTAACAATGAACATTCATTGTTATAATAAAAGTCTTGTATTTATTTTATTTTGCTTACCTTTCAAGGTATTTACTGCAAGAAAATTCATTTTTCGGAAACATTAATGTACAGGCATATTATAATAAAGTATCACTCGTACAAGACAGCTACTGGCGCAAATCACGCAATGTTGTTTGTCGACACAATAAATAAACGTAGACGGGACTGATCTATGTACAAGCTGAATCACTTTCCCAAATAATTTAAAAAAAATCGCTAGGAAAATAGCAACACATCATCAAATTCTTCACTCTCTTGTGATAGAGGCATGACCATTTCAATTTTATCATCATCATTATTACAGCCATTCACAAGTCCACTGCTGAACATAGGCCTCCCCCAAAGAATGCCACAAAGCACGGTCCTGAGCCACCTGCATCCATCGACTTCCTGCATGTCTTACCAGGTCTTCACTCCATCTCGTGGGGGGACGCCCTACACTTCGCCTACCGGTACGAGGCTGCCACTCGAGAACCTTTCTTCCCCATCGGTTGTCGGGCCACTTCAGCTTACTAATCCGTTGGGCTATGTCGGTTACTCTGGTTCTACTGCGGATAACCTCATTCCTAAGTTTATCACGCAGAGAAATCCGAGCATAGCCCTCTCCATAGCTCGCTGAGCAACCTTGAGCTTCCTCATACGGCCAGCAGTGAAGGACCACGTCTCAGTTCCGTAAGTCATCACTGGCAACACGCACTGGTTGTACAATTTTGTTTTAAGGTTTTGAGGTATGTCTGACGAGAAGATGTCTCGTAGCTTTCCGAACGCTGCCCAGCCGAGTTGGATCCGTCGATTGACCTCTCGGTCGAAGTTGGACTTACCTAGTCGGACTACTTGTCCCAGGTAAACATACTCGTCAACAACTTCGAGCTTAGTGCTCCCAACAACTACCGGCATAGGTGCGACATGGACATTAAACATAATCTTTGTTTTGTCCATGCTCATCTCAAGACCTATCCGTTGGGAGACACTATTGAGGTCATTGAGCATAGTGCTTAGGTCCTCCAGCGATTCTGCCATAAGGACTATATCGTCGGCAAATCGAAGGTGAGTAATGTACTCGCCATTGATGTTAATACCGTATCCTTTCCAGTCCAGAAGCTTGAAAACGTCTTCCAATGCAGCGGTGAAGAGTTTCAGGGATATAACATCACCCTGTCTTACACCTCTCTGCAATTGGATAGGTTTCGTACTCTGGTTCTGTACTCGGATAGCCATCGTAGTTCTACTGTACAAACACTTCAGCACTTCGATATACCGACAGTCAACTTGGCACCGCTGAAGAGACTGCAGCACCGCCCAAATTTCGACGGAATCAAAGGCTTTCTCATAGTCCACATACGTCAGACATAGTGGTAAATTGTACTCTTCGGACTTCTGTACAATTTGCCCTAGGGTATGTATGTGGTCTGTGGTGCTAAAGCCCTTTCGGAAACCGGCTTGTTCGGGAGGCTGGAAGTCGTCAAGTCTGCGCGCGAGACGATTCGTAATGACTCTCGAAAACAGCACGTAGACGCGGCTCAGAAGGGAAATCGGTCTGTAGTTCTTCAAGAGAGCGTTGTAACCTTTCTTGAAGAACAAGACCACCGCACTTCTGCTCCACGCCTCCGGTGTAATGCCACCATGGAGGACGGAATTAAAGAGCTTCTGAAGACTTGAAGTACCGGTCTTCCACCCACTTTCAGAAGCTCCGCTGTAATTCCATCCTCGCCTGGGGCCTTGCCGTTTTTAAGATGCTGGAGAGCTATTCTAATCTCGCTCAGACTGACGTCCGGGATATCTTCGGAATAGTGTCGGATGAGACTCGCTCTTGGATCGTTACTCACCCTTGCGTGTGGCTCCAACGATGACGTGTACAGCTGCCCATAGAACCTCTCAATCTCACTCAAAATCTCAGGTGCCACGGAAACGATGCTGCCACACTCGTTCTTCAGCTTTGACAGTTGGCTCTTTCGGACAGAGACAGATCTCTGGAAAAGACTTTGGAGCCTTGGTTCCGCTCGATCGCTTCTTCAATACGAGCTGTATTGAAGTTGCGTAAGTTCCGCCGCATGCATTTGGAGATCTGTCTGTTCAGTTGCCTGTATGCTGTCAAATCTACTGCAGACTGTAACTTCATATCCCGTCTAACAGCCATGAGATTAAGAGTGTGATCGGAGAGTTTTTGTGTTCTTCTGCGGCGGGTCTTGCAGAACTTAGCTCCGACCGCATGGACAGTTTCCACGAGCTTGTCGTTCATATCGTCCACTTCATTGCAGTCTTCTAGGCACTGAAAACGGTTTTGTAACTCGAGCTGAAAGGTTTCGGGACTTTGGATTAGAACACGAGGGGAACGGAGCGTTGACTTCATCAGACGAGACCTCTCCAACTTAACAATTAGGTTCAGTGTGCCTCTAATCATTCGGTGATTGCTGCCGGTTTTCACCCTCGCGATCACTGAGACATCACTGAACAGTTGTCGTCTGGTCGTCATAATGAAGTCAATCTCATTTTTTGTCGAACCGTCGGGGCTCGACCAGGTCCACTTCCTGTGGGGCCGCTTCTTGAAAAAAGAGTTCATCATAAAGAGTCCCTCTTTCTCCATGAAGTCGGCCAGCTGCTGGCCCCTTGGGTTCCGTTGCCCTATTCCAAATTTCCCTACTTTCAGCTCACCGTTCTCTCTTGTGCATAGTTTTGCATTGAAGTCTCCCATTAACACCGTATATTGGGTTTAGGAGGAATGCATGGAACTAGAGATATCCTCATACATTTCCTCCACCTCCTCATCGGGGTGTGCCGAGGTTGGTGCGTAAGCCTGTATGACCTTCAGCGAATACCGTTTGGTGATTCTGAGTATAAGGTACGCAACCCTCGTCGACACACTCCCGATCTTTACAACGTTGTTAACGAGAGACTTGTGGACGATAAATCCGACACCTCCTTGGGACAGATGGTCGCCCTCCCAGTGATAGAGCAAGTTGCCGGATTCGAGGATTACCGTGTCCTCCCCCTCTCTTCGGACTTTGGATAATCCTATAATATGCCAGCGCAACTTGTCTATCTCTTCTTCCAGCTCCACAATCTTCTCGTCAGTCCTCAGGGTGCGTGCGTTGTACGTTACCAGGTCGAGTCGTCGTAGGTGGCAACCGAACCTTCACCGGAGATTCTTAGCACCCCCTGCCCCGCCGTTACAATGGTCGCCACCGTAGCCAGGAATAGCGGGGCCGCCGGGGACTGGGGGCCGTCTCTTTGTTACATTCATTCATAAGGGGGTATTTGCCATAGTTGCCACGCTTGGCGAGCAGGTTGGCAACCGCAGTTTTTTTATTGTAATTTTGGCTTTATCAGGGAGATGCTGCTGCCCATCTCCCGCCTGTTTCCCTTTGTCGCCTTTTACGACACCCACGGGAGGATATGGGGACTACCCCTATCTATCCACTAGGATATTCTTGACCGCCACTACACGGCAATTTTATACTAAAGGTAAAATACAAAAAAATGAAACAAATCCATGACTGCCATATTGTTCTAGTGGTCTTAGTGTGACTGGTCATCGTAGGGTCGCGGGTTCGAATCCCAGATTGTGACTAAATTAGTTTTAATTTTTTTTAATTTGTTAATAAATCGGTTATACCCAATAACATATTTTTTTATTAAGAAATTCCCGGTTGGAGCTCGAATTCAAGAAGTTGGCGGTGTTTTACCCGCGTGCCTGCCTTACCTTCGTGTCATTGTCGTCAGTGCAGTGTCTCTTTTCTAGTTTAGTGGTGTTGGGAGTATTGGTGGTGTGATTAGCGGTGACAGGGATAGTGCACGAAATTGAGGGGGAGGGCGAGAGGTGCTCTTCAAACTAGGTAAGACACATCATTTTATTTTATCTAGCGAATGTACACAAAATATTTTTTACCAACATAACATAATGGATTTCCTCAAAGTAACGCCTGATTCTATTAATAATCTTTCGTGACTCATATATGACAATAAGTAATTGGTAAAATTAACATACACTTCTTAGACTTAAACGACACAGGGCAGGTACAAGCTCTGTCTACAATATCCCAATTCCTTAGGTTAGAGAGATGAAATACCTGGGGGTGACGTTAGATAATGCGATGGGCTTCACTCATCATATTAAAGCTGTCAAAAATAAGGCGTTGTATGTAGCCATCGCCTTTTGTCTCTCACAAATAAACGCAGTAAGATATGATGTGATACAAACTGAATATGTATTTACAAACCTGCGTGCATCCTATTATAACATACGCGGGTGCGCCCTTTGCCCACATCCCTCCTAAACGTCTTTGGAAATTTCAAGTTATCCAAAATAAGTTCCGGCGTCGTATCACAGGAGCTCCTTTTTGTATGAGAAACGCGGATCTTTACTCTTTGTTATAAGTTTTGCGGTTTCTAGTATATTTATTTACACTAAACAATGCCTCAGTGCTTTATTACTTAACCTCTTTCCTAAGTGATACCGCCGTGGTAACAGAAAAATCGTGGATGATCATTAGTGTCAAAGATTCAAGACGTCAAATACTGTGGTCGTTGACTGTATATAGAAGTCCAATAAGTGGTTATGTTTTCCTGGTTGATTTACAGTGAAAACTTTTACAAAGTGGTAGGATTCTTTCTTTGCCTAGAAGTTTGTTTGTGTAAATACATCACTTTTACCTATTTCTATCGGCGAATAGCAGTGCTTGAACTACTTGTGTTCCGGTTATTTTTTTATAGGAATAGGGTGACAAACGAGCACACAGTCCACCTGATGGTAAGTGGTTGCTGTGACCCATAGACATCTACATTCATCCTCGTTTACGAATCAAAATGCAGATGCGTTGTCACCCGCGAGGACTAAGTTGGAATGCCTCTTTTCCAGTAAAGGTAGTAAAGGGTAAAAGTAAAGTAAAGGGTCTCCGGTTCTCTACACTCACCATACAAAACACAGCAGTATTAAGATGCTATTTTACGCTGCTATTCTGTGAGAGCGTGGTCCTTCCCCATTCGTGCCACAACTATACTACAATATAGCTGCAGCATGGCTCTACCACGTATTTATTCTGTGCCCTTAGTAACCACGGAAAATCCGTCGTGACATAGAAAGGGGAAAAGATGCAAAGTAATACGGACACTCGCGCGCAGCGATAAAGTTTTATTTAGTTTGCGTGCATGGTTTACATGATTAATAATAACAATGTGGGTTATTAAAACGTCGGCAAGCAGTCAACCTCAAAGGAGTGCAACTTCTGTGCGTAGTACTATTATTTATTCTGTGGTTCCGGTCTGTTGAGTAATATATTACAAGCCAGTATTATTACAGACCGTGATGCATTCCATCTTAGCCCTTAAATGTGACAACGCATCAGTCATCAAAGAAGGCTTTCTTTGTTTAAAGTTGGTTGCAGGCGACCAGGGGCTGCAGGAGTTGCATACCATTAAGTCGTTGTTTGTCACTGAATTTTTATAAAAAAAAACTTTTGAGTAATTGAATTACAGAAACACAGGATGTAATTTCTTTGCGGTTAGGTTGAATATGTTAAGCTACAGTTTAGAGTGTTTGTTTTTTCCTGGCCTCAAGACCTCCGCGTATTGGGCTGGGGGTTCCGTTAGGCAGGTGCGACTTATCTGAGAAACTAAAGGGGGGGAGTAATCCTTTCTCGAAGAGGGGCTGCCATTGGGTTTTAGTCGATGCGAGTCTGACATAACCCGTCCTTGAAACCACAATGCATTTCACCATCTAAAGTAAGGCGGGTTGGCAACCGCAAATTTTAATGATTTCGAGTTTTTTAAACCAAGATGTTGCCTTCTCCTGTTTCACTTTCCCTCCGTCGCCTCTTACAACACCCACAAGTCATTACTGGGCAGTGGATAATCTTACACCGCCACTACACGGTATATTTAGTTTCAGTTATTGCAGCAGTGGGATTTTACTGGCTGATAAAGAAGCAGACATTTTATAACTATAACTAACTAAAACGGTAGTAAAAGAATTATGAAATTCGTTTAATTCGTTTTCGAGATCAACATGTGTAAACAAATTCGACATGACGTTCTAACTGCGTTCTAACGTACTACATATTTACATAAATTTGCGTATAATATTTAAATGAAATTAATTAGATAAAAAACGCACCAGGAAACATGGAAGGCAATGGTGGGTAATGAATCGAACCATCGAAAGAATTTCAATCAAGGACTAATTACTTAACACACCGTGCAGTGTGAATGGCGCAGTTTTTACTCGACTACCGTGACTTGAGTACAAACTTCCCTAAGCCATTAATGATGACCAATCGCTAGTACGACTCAAATTTTTGTTTTCTATTGGACGTCGGTAATGAAAGTTATACCGCATTTTAATGGGTAGAACAGAAAAGTTTCAAAAACTGATTATTTTTTTACATCTTATTTTCTGTCAGGTCATCAAAATTTCCTATCATTTTGATTTTTTTTAATATTTAAACCTAGTTACGGAATAATCACCTGGTAATCCTTTTTGCTAAAATAAAAACTAAATAGTTAACTGATGTTATATAACAATGGCTAACATAACGAATAATATAATATATACCTTAAAATTAATATCAGTAATACGCATAGAGCTACCGGTCTGCCGGTAGCCCGTGCTGCTCATTAATACCTAAAAAACAAAATTATGCATAAGTACATTACTAAAATTTTGTAAGAGAGAAAAATAAGTATTTAAATTCAACTTGAATTTCGTTTACAATTTATTAATTATTTTAAATAGGCCAAAAATAATCTAATTAAACCTGGTCACACTAAGAATCACGTTTGATGTGCGTTGTACGTAAATAGGAACCTAAACGTATTCCTCACGATATCCACGCTTTGTAATTAATGACCTCCATGCGACCCTGATTGCTCACAAACAAAAATTTGTTGCATCAAAAATAAATTTGTACCTCATCAGGTGTAGGTAAATAATTTACGTAACACATTCTTATTACATACTAGCGACTCGTTCCGGTTTCGCCTGGATCTTTTAACGTGGCGTCATTTAGATTTTTAAGATAATCATCCGAAACTTTATTTAAGATTTTATTAATTTCTTTATTAAAAATTAAAAATAATAATTTTCCAATTTTATCGAATAAAATACAAGCCTATCATCCCTGGCGTTGCTCTATATCTGTTCGTCAAGTTTAATTCTAAACGGTTCAGGCATTCCGAAGATAAACCTCGACAGACAGACAGACAAAGATTTTAAAAATGGTTATTCATGTCTTAATAGTATGATAATAATCAGCTTATTAAACAACATTTATTTCGATATTACAAACAAACATTTCAACGTGATTTATATGTATAGATATGTATGTGTAATGTAATGCATTACGTTACATAAATACATATAAAATTTAAAAATGGCCGCGTGGTTGCGGCTATGGGAAATGCCAAAAAGATCATATGGCTTCGAACAGATATAAGTACTCGTATAACCATCTCGTTTACACTAGATTTATAATATTCATACCGGCGACACGGTGCAGTGTTAAAAGTACGAGACGGACTGAGATCGTCAATCCGTTAGACAAATCTTTCCTACATCCAAAGACGTAATAAAAGGACTTTCAAAAACATCTTAGCCTGCGACAGGAAGATAAATAAAAAGAAAAATATTTTTAAACTGTCAGTCGTAAGCCTGCACGTCAGAAGTGAAATCTTCTTAGCTTCACAAACACACACACACACACATATATATATATATATATATATATATATATATATATATATATATATATATATATATATATATATATATATATATATATGTGTGTGTGTGTGTGTGTGTGTGTGTGTGTGTGTGTGTGTGTGTGTGTGTGTATGTGTGTGTGTGTGTGTGTGTGTGAACGAAACCTCTTGAAATACTCTATTCTAGACAACATTGCGCAGATAATTAACGGACTTAGTGTTCAGCATTGAATGGGATTTTGAGCAGTACAGGATGCTTTTTGACTGAATTTAACTGTCATGTTTTAAATAAAACTTAAAAAATTATCATGAGACATTTTCGTTATAATTTTACAACTTTAGCAATCACAATTCACAACACAGTCTACATCTCATAGCCCACCGGAAGTGTAGATGCATACACTTAGTTTATACATTGACCACAGTCTTCTTGATGCAAAGCCCTTCTTTTAGTAGCGAAATACTCATCCCTTTTGCTGTGGGTGCAATGGAAATGCTATACCGGACTTCTACCTGCTAAAACCTTGCCACGTAAGGTTTTCGCCGGTAGAATCACCATTAACGTAGAGGAAAAGTCCTCGGATCTCAGATCGGAACGTTTTCGGGGCCCCTCCGTCTTATATGATTTGCTAATAGCAAGTTCCTCCCACCGCGGGCAGTACCCGCTCTACCGCAGCACCCTCACCTTGCTATTACGGTGACACTAGACCATATTTGACACATCGTCCACGTCGGGGGTTACATTAGTAGCACCGCGAACGTATTAAACCCGAAGTCCTGGCTCCATCTAACGCCACAGAAGCAGTTTCCTGTTGTTTTGCGCCAGATCTTACACTGAAAATCAACGAAGCAACCATGCCCGGTTGTTATCTGTGTAAGTATCTAGGTCTTCATACTCATCGTTGCATCCAGACTTTAAACACCGGCAGGACTGCTCTAGTGACACACTTGCGTGCATGGCGTTCCTCGTGTACTATGCCATCAAATCGTTCTGTCACTCCTGCCATTAAATTGATTCGACAGCAATCGGTTACCGCTCTGACCGGGGATGCAGATTGGGTCGTACATTCATGTCCACTAGTATATTCAGAGGTATAAATAAATCAGGATTATTGCTGCCTCCAAGGTTATCATACGTCGAATGATCCAAATAAGCTTCCTACACTTACGTTAAGACTTTAAATTTACATAGTCGGATGATCAGCCTCTTTGTCCATACGGTGTCCCGTATAAGGCTACGGACTGCGCTACTTTCGCATAAAGGTGGCACACTATCTCTCTTGGTCCTCCTAGATTGGATGACATAGCACCCGTCCCGTTCTCGATGCGGGGGACAGGGCCTTGAAGAGCTCTTCAAAGCCCCAACACCTGTCCAGGTGATATTCTAAATACTTCATAAACTACCCCAGTTTGAGCAACCCACATAAACGCATGAATCGGGTGGTTCTCTGCCCCGTGGTAATTTTTAAAACCTTTAGGGCCATGCTTGAAGAGCTCCTTGATCCCCTCTAAGGCAATCCCGTTTGCGCCATTTGTTGACTCTAAAAACCGCATCATACGAAGCCCGCGGCCGCTGCCCGCGCACTGAGCCTTGCAAAACCCCACGTTTGATCTTCCTCCGGATAATCCTACCATCTTGCCCCATGTACAGAATGCACCTGTTCACAACTTAATTACGCCCTGCAGATAGAGATGTACCGGATGGCGAAGGTACCAGTAATCTGATTGGATCCCAGGTCCCAGGGTAAAGAGTTAAAGGAACACGATATCAAGACTTATCGCCAACACGGCACCCTGAGATACTGTATGTTCATGACGCACAGCTGCTGGGCTCCCCTTTCCATTCTAGAGTTTGATAGCAAATGCATACTTGCTTGAACAATTTATAGCAAGTAAAGTAAGAAGCGACTTAATTTATAGTAACCATTTCAGCAAGCCGCGAAAAGTAGAGATTACAGAGAATATTTATATACGGTAAAAGCTCCGTAGGCGTGCGGGCGGTGCTTTCTCACGAAAGCCACACAAAGAAATTGGCACTTTGACTACTGCAAGACTGATTTATTAAATAAGCATTTAAGTCCACTTATGAGCGAAGATGGAGTTTTAATTTTGTCTGAATTTTTACCGCTGAAATCATAGACTGCTGTGTTTCGTATGGTGAGTGTAGAAAACAGGAGACCCTTTTACTGGAAAAGAGGCATTCCATCTTAGTCCTCACGGGTGACGACGCATCTGCATCTGATGTCTATGGATCGCAGCAGTCACTTACCATCAGGTTGACTGTGTGCTCGTTTGTCACCCTGTCCTATAACAAAAATATTTTGATGGGGAAATAAAAAATGGGGAGACGGCGTACATAATAACTGCTTTATTTTACATATAAGTATTAATTTTGATAATTAAAACATTTAAAAATTAGGAAATAAATATATAACAGAAGTTTAATTTAATATTCGACCTAAATATGAATTAAAACTTAATAATTTAAAAATAATAATTAAAAAAGACACTTGTAGGAATCAGTTAAATAAGATTGCTCTATTTAAAAGCCAATATGCTTATGAGGCTTCATCATGGTTCATGTTTATATTCTTTCATCTGTTCCTGAAAAGTATAAATGCGACTAACGCTGTAGATATTTAAGTTCTCGGCACAATGTCGTCGCCATCAAGCATGAATCGGGCATCGAGCGTTGTGAGTATCAAATACTATGGAATTTATACTATCCTGGCACATTGAACCACCGTCTTATGTGCGAGCGTCTCGTGGCGCTTCAAGAGCATTACTAAATATATTATATCTAACTACGCTAAAATTTTTATCATTGTGACTTGGGAATATAATCCGAAGCTCCGCGCAATCCCTTAAGGAAAATAGCGTGATGCTATGAATTTTGCACTAGTGTGATCGTGAGGTGCGGGTGGTGATGTAAGGTTATATTTTTTTTTAGTTGATAAATAGATACTTAGTTATGTTCACAATGGCTTAATTATCTCAAGATTTTTTATTTTTAATGTACCACAGTTTTATAATGTATAAAATGTCTCCATTTTTATCTTATTTTTATTATTAAGACCATAGTCAGTCACAGAACAAGCAACCATTTTGTAAAAAAAGTTACTTACTAAAAGTAACAACAATTACACTTTAAAAAATTATAAAATATCTAGGAGCTTATTTCTTGCGTGCCAACTCGTGCCGAACTGTCATTCAAAATCGGTTACAGTCATGAGATTTGATATCCTTTTTTATATTACATTTTTGCCATAAGTAATTTTCTTCTTCCTTGCATACTACATCCGTCTATACGCCAGTATATTCTAAGTCTATGGCTGAAATATAAGTGTGTCTTAAACTATGTGATTATTTTATGACTTCCTTCAAGAGAGCTAATATCAGAATATCAAAAGCATGTAATGCGCCCGACCTCCATTCTACCCAGCACGCTTGTACAATCACACTACGCGGTCTAAAGTATGCACTAATAGAAAAATAGGAGATTACTCTCCAGTATCGGTTAATAAAGATTTACAACATGTTAAACTGCTCAATCCACAGTTAAAATTTATTTGTAGTAAAATTTATTTATATACCACAAACAAATTAAAAATTACAGCTACACAAATAAAATAATTTAATAGTTTCACTTTAAATTCAGTGAGATTATAACTTATTTAATGGAAAATTTCACTTGAAGTGACGAATGAAAAATAGGCCCTGAAAGGTATAATATTTATACTTCGGTTATAATAATACCTGTTTGCCATCAATAGTTTTATAGTGAATAGTTACCTTATTTACGTATTTTTAAGAACATAAATATCACTAGATTTTTATTAGTGCCTTTTAGCTATTATAATACAAAATACCTATTGCTGTGCTAATTCATAATGACTGTCCTTCATTGTGTAGGCATTGTTCACTTGGAGATACGGTATTTACACTTACAAGAAACGGTCGAAACAAAACCAGCAATTATGAGTTTCTATGATATAACCTCATTTTATTTTAAGCTCTAATGAGATAATAAACGTAATAGCTTCGGGAATAAGCGCTCGCCTTTCACAGAATGCGAGCAAACTGGTTTGGAAACCCACGGACACCATTGAAGTTGTTAATTGCAATTTTAAGTGCCGATTTACGAGTACCACGCGAAGATACATCGTGAGGAAAGCTATAAGTTTGAGAAATTTAAGAATATTTTGACGATATGTGAATTTTGTCATTACGCATTGAGTCAGCCAGTTCAACTCTTCCTTGCCCTAATACACTCTCAGGAATGAGTGGAGGCTTATGTGTGATAGGCTTTTACTATAGATTATAAAATATTATTTCGCAGTCAAAAGTTTTACTTGGTTCTGTCAAGGTAAATTGATTCTTGGCCCTTTGTGTTAAATGTCGAAAAGATCATAATATTATGTTGTATATTTGTGATATTCGTAAAGTAAGGTCCCAGTGCATGTTATCTTATTTTTTTTCAGTTTACATACTTCAGTTTTTGTTATAAATTTTATCTAAAATATTCAGCAAGAGTAATACTTACAACTTTTAGACGCAGTAGTTATATTATAGTATATTTATTTCTATTTCCTATTCAATCTATTTCAAAAGAACGTACTCCTTAATTTCATTCTAACTTGGACATAAATTCTAGAAGTTCTTTCTCTAATGTCTTGAAGTTGGCACAAGGACAGGCGAATTCAAAAGATAAAACCAATAAATTTTCATCTGATCTTGACACAGGTCGCTTTTTCTTTTATTATTCTTGCTCATCAACTTCACGTCAGTGATTCACTTTTCTCGGTGCAATTGTTCACAGCAACTTTACATGTTTTCTAAGTATATTTTATTAAACGAATAACTTGACTTCTGCATCACCTATCGTATTCTGGAATAGCTACAAACCATCGTCTCCATAAAGCAAATGTATGGAATAAGTAATCCTCAATCTATCGGGTCGTTCAGTAAAATCAACATCACTAACCGATGCCAAAACGATTATATTATATATAAAGAATATATTACATAAGATTTAATAATTATATACTACTAGCGGTGCACCCCTGCTTCGCACGCGTGTTTTCTGCATCTCGACAACAGCGACATCTACAGGGTCCGATTGTGAATCTATACCATTCTCGAATCAACTTAATCACACAGAAAAAATTTCATCAAAATTCGTAAAAAAAAACCCGTCCGATGTTTAGGAGGAGTTAAGTCACGCACACGCGGACAGAAAAAAATTACAAGATAATTACACCCGTATTTTAATCATTTCAATAGCAGTATCACATTTGCATCCATAATCAATCCGGACATAAATTCGATTAACGAAGTCGACTTTTATACCGTTATATAATTATCATAGTTGTTCAAAGCAGTGTGTGTGGAACGGTGTCAAGCTAAATTGCATTTAAACTCCATCCAAATTTTAATATTTGTTCCGTCTTTGTCGCTATAATGTGTAGCACACGCCTAATTGTCGATCAATTGGAGACGCTTTAAATTTTGCCACCGACCATAACTAATTTGGACGCAAAAAACTTCGTTAACATCGCCCACACTTGTAACGAGTGCATAGAAAAAAAAATAAGGCGCCGCACCCGCTATGTCATATCGAGTTGCTATTGAGCTCTTGAGTTGAGGACAAAAAAAATCCAGTTAGAAGCCGAAGGCAACGAACCTCCAAACGGGGACATGTAGCAAAAACGTTCGGGGTAAAGGAAACGCTGACAGAAGTCTAATCTCGTATTTAAAAGAAATAACAGCTAATTATTATATCTCCATGAAGATTATGTTATGTAAGCTATAATATGCAAATGTGTAAGAACGGCTTGAGAAAAACTAAGTAAAAGGTGTTTTGCAATATATTTTTCTTTCTCCCCTGTGCCAAGTTTGATCTCCTTACTACAAAGTTTTTAAACATTTACATATTTTAATATTCAAATGTCATACGGTGTAAAACATAAAAATATTTTCAGTTAAAATGTTGGTAAGTCTGCGTCTCATCATCTTTTCGTGCTGTTTTACCAAGCGTATGAAATGCATGTTTGTAAAATAAAAAGTATTTCGAAGATTTGGGTGGTCCGTCAACGAACTTTAGGCACGGGCAGCGGGCCGCATTCTTCCCCCTCAATATCCTCTTAGTTATAATAGAAAGCCAAGTCGTATGTAGCCAAAAAAGTAACGATAATATAATATATCTAATAATGCTTCTAATTATTGCCATGTTTGTTTGCTATTTTTTTCCTAATATATTAGTAAAATTATACGGCTTTGTGTTTTTGTCTCTATCCTCCTCATAGTTGTGGTTTTATAGGGCGGCAAAGTTTATGGTGACCATATTACCCTCACGTACCTTACTCCTTGTAGAAACAGTAACTAAGCGGTGTGCTATTTCCTATTATATTGTTATCTCTAAAACTGAGAAGATGTCTTATCTAAGAAAAGAGCTTACTCCCTTTTAAAAGGCCGGCAACGCCTCTGCGATTCCCCTGGTTCCCCTGGTATTGTAGCTGTTCATGGGCGGCGGTAGTCACTTACCATCAGGTGAGCCGCATGCTCGTTTGCCCCCTCTCCTATAAAATAAAAGCTTGAACACATTTGTGGATAATTCTCCAACAGCCATAATCGTAAACATAGACACCCTTTAATCTGCTTTAATCTTCCTGATTCTAGGTAAATATTCAGTATCCAATATTTCAGACGAGCAATTCTTGTAAATATGTGTTTATATGTAATTAGTGTCTCAGAAACGGCTTTGCGATTTGAATGAAATTTGGTATTTATATAATATTTTAATTTAGAAATTTATAAATTAAAAATAATTTTTCTGAAACAAATAATATTTCTTCTCACGGCAAGCCGAGCAAAACTTGTTCGTCCAGCTACTAATTTAATAAAGTATTTAACGTACTCGTAATAAATTCAAAGTAAGGTTAATCACAATATATGTATATTATATTAATTTAATAGAATCAAGTGTTCCACTTCCATTTCCAAAATTCATGATATTAAAGATGTGAATTTATTTATCTTACTAGGGTCACGCATAAAGAAGGAAACGAGAGACCTACTCAAAAATTATAATATAAAATATAATAATAAATATTTACTAGCTACAGACGTTGTTCTGGGCTCTGACGACCCTGTGTCCTATAAAAATTCTTAAATTCGTAATAAAAAATATTAAGGGTCACTTATAGGGATAACAACTATCCTATCTGTCAAGGTGGACCAGACTGCACACTGTGCAAAATTTTATTGCAATCAGTTTAGTAGTTTAGGAGTTCATCGTGGACAAACAATGTGACACGTAATTTATATATATATAAAGATTACTAGTATCGATCTTTTCTAAGTACCGTACTCTACTTGAGAACGGAGATACATAATATTCCATACGCCGAAACCACTTGAAAAACATATCTGACAACTCTTCTCTAGACATCTCAGAAAACACGAAATTGAGTAGAATCTTTAGGAATGTGCTGGATTCCTAACTTTGGTCATTGATTACGTGAAGCTAATAATAGATGATTAGTTTGAATTTTGATAAACTGCTATATACCACTCGGACTTAACCGTTCGTTTCTGTATATTATGTGTACGACGACATTCCGTTAAAGTTGATTTCTCTCCAAATCACCATGCAGTCGTTTCTCGCTTTGGGATCATAATTATGTACGGTTTTTTTCCCACCGGCGTCAAATTTCTCTATCGTGATAGGGATTTCGTCAATCTACACAACCTGTCCTCACTTCATAAAGCTGCTCGCTTACGAAACGGCATTATCCAAATAAAAATATTGGAATAAAAAGTGCCATTTATACTATAGTATTCAGCCTTTGTTGTATAAGTGGCCAGTGTCAAATAAATGAGTAAAAAGTATTATATTTTAGCATGCCCCTTGTAAAGGTATAAGTATTCACTGTATTAAAGACGAGGCATCATCAGAAAAAATATCTCTTGATTTTTTTTATAGGATAGGATGACCAACGAGCACACAGACCACCTGATGGTAAGTGGTTGCTGTGGCCCATAAACATCTACATCTATCCTCGTTTGCGAATCAAAATGCAGATGCGTTGTCACCTGTGAGAACTAAGATGGAAAGCCTCTTTTCCAGTAAAAAGGCCTCATTTCCAGTAAAAAGGATCTCCGGTTCTCTACACTCACCATACGAAACACAGCAGCGTTACGCTGCTATTTTACGTTGGTATTCTATGAGAGCGTGGTCCTTCCCCGGTCGAGCAGACCCATTCGTGCTACAACTATACTACTAATACTTATAACTGCAGCATGGCTCTACCACGTATAAAATGACGATGTCTTCCTTAGAGCCGTAACGCGTGTCGAATTATCGGTATATTTTTACATAGGCCTCTCCTATAGATTGCTTCATGGGGGAGGGGGGGTATTTGCTATAGTTATCAAGCTTGCAAGCGAGTTGGAAACCGCAGTATTTTTTAAATTTTAGTCGTTATTAGCTAGACACTGCTGCCCATCTCGTGATTTGTTTCCCTCTGCTGCCTCTTACGACACCCATGAGGTGATATGGGTTAGTAAATATTATTACACTGCCACTACACAGTACTGCTCCAGCTAATTAATTCTCACACCTTTAATTTAATAAGTAGTATGTCTTCTTTATTGTTTAGTAATCCTTCTGGGTAGTTACCACCATTTACCTATTTTTGCCGTTAAACAGCATTTCACCCACTTTTGAACTAGTTGTAAGGGTAATTTAAAACCCAGTATATTTAAAGCATATTTTTAACAGTGGTAGAGCCACGCGGCTGCTTTTGCTGTCGCACGGATGGGCCGGCTCGAACCGGGGTGGTACCACGACCTCACAGAAAACCAGCGTGAAGAAGAGGTTCACCTCTGCGTTTCGCTTGGTGAGTGCAGGTGGCCGGAGGCCCTTTTTACTGGAAATGAGGCATTCCATCTTAGTCCTCACGGGTGACAACGCATCTACATTTTGATTTGGAATAGATGATAGATGTAGATGTCTATGGGCTGCAGCAACCACTTACCATCAGGTGGACTGTGTGCTCGTTTGTCACCCTTATCCTATAAAAAAAATATACATAGAATAGAATAGAATAGAATAGAATAGAATAATTTTTTATTCAATATCGATTATTACATAATTCTTATTGAAAGTCATTTTTTATTTACCACTGGTTCGGAAAATACCTCTGTCCTGGGAAGAACCAGCAAGAAACCCAGCGGGACTTTTTTTTTCAAACATATTTCATTTAACAATAATTTCATTTATACAATTTTTAAATGATTTTTAATAGAAGCAGCATGGTGGCGATCACCTTATTCCCAGGGGTTATTTTCATTCATGTATTCCTTGATATTATAATAACCCTTTTTGTACAGTTTTTCTTTAATAAAACTTTTAAATTTGTTTATTGATAAACTTTGAATATGTTCTGGGATTTTGTTGTAAAAGCGTATACATTGCCCCATAAATGAATTACTGATTCTGTGGAGTCTAGTAACTGGTATTACAAGCTTATGTTTGTTCCTAGTGTTTAAAGAATGCACATCCTTATTCTTATTAAAGCTATTTATGTTTTTATGTACATACATTAGATTTTCATAAATATATTGCGATGCCAAAGTTAATATGTTTATTTCTTTAAATTTTTGTCTGAGGGACTCTTTACAATTTAGGTTATAAATCGCCCGAACGGCTCTCTTTTGCAAAACAAATATAGCTTCAATATCAGTCGCATTACCCCATAGCAAAATTCCATAAGACATTACGCTATGAAAGTAACTAAAATACACTAATCTAGCTGTCTCAACATCTGTGAGACTTCTAATCTTTCTTACAGCATATGCTGCAGAACTAAGTCTGCTTGCTAATTTAGATATATGGGGGCCCCATTGAAGTTTCGCGTCAATAGTAATACCGAGAAAAACAGTGGTATCCACAAGACTCAACTCCTCCCCATTTAATAGCACATTGGTATTCGAATGTTTTACATTAGGTATTGTGAATTTAATACACTTAGTCTTATTGCCGTTTAAGAGCATATTGTTGGCGTTAAACCAATGTACTAATTTCGATAGAGCATTATTTACATCGTCATAATTAATTAACTGCCGTTTGAGTTTGAAAATTAAAGAGGTATCGTCAGCAAATAATACTATATCGTGATTGTCCCCTACAAGATAAGGTAAGTCATTAATATAGATTAAAAACAGGAATGGGCCAAGAATCGAGCCCTGAGGAACGCCCATTGATACTACCGATCCGGAGGAACCTTTACCATTTATCAAGACTTTTTGAGTTCTATTACTTAAATATGAAGTAATAAGTCTAAGCGCCAAATTTTTTACACCGTAATGTTGTAGTTTCCTGATTAATGTTTCACGATGAACACAATCAAAAGCCTTGGAAAGATCACAGAAAACACCTAAGGCATCCTGTGAATTCTCCCAGGCATTAAAAATATATTTCTTAAGCTCAACACCGGCGTCAGACGTCGAGCGACCCCTTGTAAATCCAAATTGGTTTTTATGAAGTAATTTATTTGTATTAAAAAAAATTAACAATTGATTCAAAATTATTTTTTCAAAAATTTTACTAAGAGTTGGTAGTACAGAAATAGGTCTAAAATTAGGGGGGTAGAGAGATTGGACTGTGAAAGAAAGAAAGAAAGAAAGAAAATAAGTTTATTTAGTAACACATTTTAGAAGTTTGCTAAACATAATAACATATTATAATAAATGGTTACTAAAATGGTACCAAACTCAGCATAGTCTTGGTACTAACAGAGTATTTCGACACTGATCTTCCGTGGGTGCCAATAAAATTTAACAAAAAAAAGACGTAAAAATATCCATTATTGTTCAATGTTTTGAACACGATTACCCTATAATATAAGTAATAAAACATACATAAGTACTTCTAATAAATTAATATAATAAAAATAGCAATTGTGACTGTGCGTTCCGTATTCAGTTATGCAGTGAACACAGACCGAAAAGTGCAGGAGAGACAAAGCGAATGTGCGGCCTGCAGTAGTCTCTTCCTAGAATTCTAATTGGTCCACGTCAAATTATGATTGGTCCACGTCACTGGCTTGCAGGACGTGAAACAATCAGGCTTGCAGGAAAGAAACAGGTATTGGCCGCACAGTCGCTTTGTCTCTTTCTAGAGAATGATTACTTATGTGAGGTTAACGCTCAATTCATTCTCCAAGTCTATGATTTAAAGTCTATTCAACTTAGACCTTAGAGATGACAACGGATCTGTAACCTTTTTTGTTTGAAATAATTTGCAATTGTGCAATGGTTACTATAGCCACTTACCATCAGATGGGCTGTTAGTTGTCACTCTAATATTAAATTGTTTTCCAGACTCAATTTCGGTCATGGAGTGTCTCATGAGAGATTCGCCATCTTGGCACATCATGAGTGAGAGCGCAGGCACAGGTTCACCGTCACCGCCACCGTCATAGCTTAGAGGGAACGGGGTCCAAGTTACGGGTGTGAAACAACGCCAACTTCCTACCTATGGGTTGCTACTGAGAATTTTTTGAAAGAAAACCTAAATAACTAATTTTGGTCGGCCCGGACTTCGAACCCGGGATCACATGCTAAGCAGTCACACTTACGACCGTTAGACCAAGGAGGCTGTTAATTAACTTAACATAATACTATAATCTAATATTTTAAAAAACACCCACCACCCATCACCCGAAGGCTGACTGAATGAATGGATCTAGAACAAATTACATGTAACATCAATATACGCTAGCTACTGAGCCTAGTTGTCAAAAACAAATTAATAAGCAAGGTCTTAAATTTAAAAGCACTTTACATAGTTACGGATCCATTTACATTTATTTAGAGAAT
The DNA here is from genome assembly GCA_033319125.1 of Parnassius glacialis. NCBI lineage: Eukaryota > Metazoa > Arthropoda > Insecta > Lepidoptera > Papilionidae > Parnassius > Parnassius glacialis. Next base: position 17,863,090 of record JAVANC010000001.1, on the reverse strand, counting down.
GACCAATGCCATAGTTGGTATGAGTGAAATGATGTACAAACTACAACACAACAGTGTACAGAGATTATAGTGTAAATAAAAGACAAGGCGACCGTTTTGAAATAGTGAACGGCAGCGCTTTCATATTTGATTTTAATCGCGGCGATTACCAAGCCGAGTGAACTGTTGCTTATTGGATGTAAGTGTTACTTCTCGTTATATGAAATTCAGGTCAAAACACGAAAATACCTCCATCATATTAATCAAATGAGGGCTTCCACAACTATTTCTGCCACCAGATCCGTGCTACTTTAGAATGAGGTGAAATATTTGATAGATTTCACGACAGGAAAGTTAAAAGTGTAAAGATTGACTTTTCTTTCTGAAATATTGGATAAAGTTTTGAGTGGAAACGGATAAACCAACTGCATATGTTCCTAAAAGTAATACAATTTAACCCTTTCGCTGTCCCGTGCACTACATATAGGTCATTGCTATTGTCTTACTATTGTGTTTGAAAACCGGACAGTGAACGTGTTAAAAAAGTTACTTATGTAATAAATTAAATAACAAATCACTTTGACATTGTTTTGTGTATTATACACATACATACAATAAAACCCCAAAAGCTTTTATTGAAAAAATGCAGTTTTTAATGATGACGACACTTTGTGTTCACCTCAGTCCCAACTAGCGACATCTGGTGAGCGTACGTTTATTAGCCATCGTGTAAACTATGATTGAAATATTCGTTAATATGGATGAAATGTATACTATAGTGATTGTGGAACTCTTCATCTATTTCTATCAAAAGCTTTAAATTATTTATTAAGTAAAAATTGTCTAGTAAGGGTTATTATACTACTAAAGAGTACATGACTGATAATAACCCCTGGGAGTGAGGTGATCACTACCATGTTATTTCTAAATGTTCTCATAATAATTGTATAAAATATTATATTGTAAATTGTGCTTTTTTTTAAAAAGAGTCCCGCTGGGTTCTTGCTGGTTCTTCCCAGGACAGAGGTTTTTTTTTGCGAACCAGTGGTAAAAGTAAAAAATTACTTTCAATAAGTATTATCTATATATATAAAAATTACGTGTCACGTTGTTTGTTCGCGATGGACTCCTAAACTACTGAACTGATTTAAATAATTGATTTTGCACACTGTTTGCATTTTGGTCCAACTTGAGAGATAGTTTTTATCTCGATAAATGACCCTCAAAATTTTTTATTACGAATTTAAGGATTTTTTCATAGGGAGGGTTGTCGGAAAGGGCAGAGCAACGTTAGTCTGGCCAGCTAGTTTACTATAATCTTTATTGAATAAAAATGAATTTATTCTATTCTATTCTATTTGGTACCGGTAATATAAGGTTCTTCAATCCAAACTGAGAAAAGGTCGTTCCCTTATGAAATGGACCTTAACAATGCCTATAAAACCAGCAACATTTAATTCACACCCATATGCTAATATAGTTTTTAAGAGATAATGTTAGAACCGTGATGTAACTCGTACTTAAAATTGTTTCTGGAGATGCTAAATAGATGCTGCAAAGATCTGACCAATGCGATGTTGTAATGCTCGGGGCTGCTTTGAATGGTCTTTTATATTAGCAACTGAAGCGAAAGTGACACAAACTGAATATGCACGTTGTGCTGTGACTGAACAATTAATGTTGTGATTTATGGTTATTGACGTCTGGCTCTTTTGTAACAATCACTTCTTGTAACTATCAGTTCACTCTTAATAATACAGTTGTAATTTAGTTTAGTTTTACCCTGATAGGATCTATTAATGTGGCGTAATTTTTAACCGACTTCAAAATAGGAGGGGTTCTCATTCGACTGTATTTTTATGTGTGTTACCTCGGACTTTCTTCTAGAAGGACCGATTTTGATGATTCTTTTTTTATTTGAAGGCTGGTGCTTCTCATGGAGTCCCATATAATTGATGGTCAATATCCGACCAGTAGTTTTTAAGTCATCATTAATAATGCGTATTTAATTGACTTCGATTAAATTGTTGATGTTCTCATTTTATTTATATTGAAGTCGGTTGCACAAAATGTTTAATTTTACGACTTGTACAGATTTAAAATTCTCAAAGAAAGCTTTATTAATTAAAAAAATAATTTAATAATTTCTGTAATTCATTAATAATTGTTAATAATATATATATATATATATATATATATATATATATATATATATATATATATATATATATATATATCTTTATATATAAAAAGTACGTGTCACGTTGTTTGTCCGCGATGGACTCCTAAACTACTGAACTGATTTCAATGAAATTTTTGGTCAATGTGCAGTTTAGTCCAACTTAAAAGATAGGATAGCTTACATCTCAATTTATAGTCGCAATACAATATTATTTTATTAAAAATTATTTGTCTATTATTTGACAGTCACAATTATCTGTTAGCTCCAAACGATTCTGTCAGATGACATTATATGTTGACTGGATTGAGTAAATATTTAATAGATGGCGCTATGTTAAAAATGGAAACTTTTAATATAAGCTACAATTTAGTAGTATAACCACCACGTGTTGCTGTAAGTATTCAACAAATAGAACCGATTTCAAAAAAAAATTGCAGACTGTGTGCAGTTTGGTCCAACTTGAGAGATAGGATAGTTTTTATCCCGATACGTGACCCTCAATTTTTTTATTGCTAATTTCAGGAGTTTTTTTCGGGTAAGCAAATGGTCGTTCGGAAAGGGCAGAACAACGTCTGCCTGGTCAAGCTAGTATATATCATCATCATTATCATCATTACAGCCCTTCACAAGTCCACTGCTGAACATAGGCCTCCCCCAAAGAATGCCACAAAGCACGGTCCTGAACCACCTGCATCCATCGACTTCCTGCATATCTTACCAGGTCGTCACTCCATCTAGTGGGGGGACGCCCTACACTTCGCTTGCCGGTACGAGGCTGCCACTCTAGAACCTTTCTTCCCCATCGGTTGTCGGTTCTTCGAGCTATATGGCCGGCCCATTGCCACTTCAGCTTACTAATCCGTTGGGCTATGTCGGTCACTCTGGTTCTACTGCGGATATCCTCATTTCTGAGTTTATCACGCAGAGAAACTCCGAGCATAGCCCTCTCCATAGCTCGCTGAGCGACCTTGAGCTTCCTCATACGGCCAGCAGTGAAGGACCACGTCTCAGTTCCGTAAGTCATCACTGGCAACACGCACTGGTTGTACAATTTCGTTTTAAGGTTTTGAGGTATGTCTGACGAGAAGATGTGTCGTAGCTTCCCGAACGCTGCCCAGCCGAGTTGAATCCGTCGATTGACCTCTCGGTCGAAGTTGGACTTACCTAGTCGGACTATTTGTCCCAGGTAAACATACTCGTCAACAACTTCGAGCTTAGTGTTCCCAACAACTACCGGCATAGGTGTGACATGGACATTAAACATGATCTTTGTTTTGTCCATGTTCATCTTAAGACCTATCCGTTGGGAAACACTATTGAGGTCATTGAGCATAGTGCTTAGGTCCTCCAGCGATTCTGCCATAAGGACTATATCGTCGGCAAATCGAAGGTGAGTGATGTACTCGCCATTGATGTTGATACCGTATCCTTTCCAGTCCAGAAGCTTGAAAACGTCTTCCAATGCAGCGGTGAAGAGTTTCGGGGATATGACGTCACCCTGTCTTACACCTCTCTGCAATTGGATAGGTTTCGTACTCTGGTTCTGTACTCGGATAGCCATCGTAGCCCTACTGTACAAGCACTTCAACACTTCGATATACCGAGAGTCAACTGGGCACCGCTGAAGGGACTGCAGCACCGCCCAAATTTCGACGGAATCAAAGGCTTTCTCATAGTCCACATACGCCAGACATAGTGGCAAATTGTACTCCTCGGACTTCTGTACAATTTGCCGTAGGGTATGTATGTGGTCTATGGTGCTAAAGCCCTTTCGGAAACCGGCTTGTTCGGGAGGCTGGAAGTCGTCAAGTCTGCGCGCGAGACGATTCGTAATGACTCTCGAAAACAGCACGTAGACGCGGCTCAGAAGGGAAATCGGTCTGTAGTTCTTCAAGAGAGCGTTGTCGCCTTTCTTGAAGAACAAGACCACCGCACTTCTGCTCCACGCCTCCGGTGTAATGCCACCATGGAGGACGGAATTAAAGAGCTTCTGAAGGACTTCAAGTACCGGTTTTCCACCCGCTTTCAGAAGCTCCGCTGTAATTCCATCCTCGCCTGGGGCCTTGCCGTTTTTAAGGTGCTGGAGAGCCATTCTAATCTCGCTCAGACTGACGTCCGGGATATCATCGGAATAATGTCGGATAAGACTCGCTCTTGGATCGTTACTCACACTTGCGTGTGGCTCCAACGATGACGTGTATAGCTGCCCATAGAACCTCTCAATCTCACTCAAAATCTCAGGTGTCCCGGAAACGATGCTGCCACATTCGGTCTTCAGCTTTGACAGTTGGCTCTTTCTGGCAGACAGATCTCTGGCAAAGACTTTGGAGCCTTGGTTCCGCTCGATCGCTTCTTCAATACGAGCTGTATTGAAGTTGCGTAAGTCCCGCCGCATGCATTTGGAGATCTGTCTGTTCAGTTGCCTGTATGCTGTCAAATCTGTTGAAGAATGTAGCTTCATCTCCCGTCTAACAGCCATGAGATTAAGAGTGTGATCGGAGAGTTTTTGTGTTCTTCTGCGGCGGGTCTTGCAGAACTTAGCTCCGACCGCATGGACAGTTTCCACGAGCTTGTCATTCAAATCGTCCACTTCATTGCAGTCTTCTAGGCACTGAAAACGGTTTTGTAACTCGAGCTGAAAGGTTTCGGGACTTTGGATTAGAGCACGAGGGGGACGGAGCGTTGACTTCATTAGACGAGACCTCTCCAACTTAACGTTTAGGTTCAGTGTGCCTCTAACCATTCGGTGATCGCTGCCGGTTTTCACCCTCGCGATCACTGAGACATCACTGAACAGTTGTCGTTTGGTCGTCATAATGAAGTCAATCTCATTTTTTGTCGAACCGTCGGGGCTCGACCAGGTCCACTTCCTGTGGGGCCGCTTCTGGAAGAAAGAGTTCATCATAAAGAGTCGCTCTTTCTCCATGAAGTCGGCCAGCTGCTGGCCCCTTGGGTTCCGTTGCCCTATTCCAAATTTCCCCACTTTCAGCTCACCGTTCTCTCTTGTGCCTAGTTTTGCATTGAAGTCTCCCATTAACACCGTATATTGGGTTTTGGAGGAATGCATGGCTCTAGAGATATCCTCATACATTTCCTCCACCTCCTCATCGGGGTGTGCCGAGGTTGGTGCGTAAACCTGTATGACCTTCAGCGAATACCGTTTGGTGATTCTGAGTATAAGGTACGCAACCCTCCTCGACACACTCTCAATCTTTACAACGTTGTTAACGAGAGACTTGTGGACGATAAATCCGACACCTCCTTGGGACAGATGGTCGCCCTCCCGGTGATAGAACAAGTTGCCGGATTCGAGGATTACCGTGTCCTCCCCCTCTCTTCGGACTTCGGATAATCCTATAATATGCCAGCGTAACTTGTCTATCTCTTCTTCCAGCTCCACAATCTTCTCGTCAGTCCTCAGGGTCCGTGCGTTGTATGTTGCCAGGTCAAGTCGTTGTAGGTGGCAACCGAACCTCCACCGGAGATTCTTAGCACCCCCTGCCCCGCCGTTACCATGGTCACCACCGTAGCCAGGAATAGCGGGGCCGCCGGGGACTGGGGGGGATATATATATATATATATATATATATTAATAACGTAATTTTAATAGGTAGAGGGAAACAAATCAGGAGATGGGCAGCAGCGTCTTACTAAAAACGACTAAAAATAAAAAAACTGTGTTTGCCAAACCGCTTTTCAAGCGTGGCAACTTTGGCAAATATCGCCCCTATGAGACAGTTTAGGAGGGAGGACTTTGTTCATTGGACTTAAATAGGCTATAACGGTAGCGGTAACTATAATATTAAGGAAATTGCCGTAACGTAGTTTAGAAGTTTTTAAATATTGGGTTGACATACGAACTAATTGTGCTGTAATAGTTCAGCACTAAAGCGTTAGCCGTAAATTTCACAGTACGCGAGCAACCTGGATTCGATCCCTGCTGCCACCATTGAAATTATTAATTACAGTTTTAAGAGCTGATTCACCAAGTGTTCGATGGTGCAAAATAAAAACATGTAAAGGAAGTATGAATGTTTGAAAGAAAATAATGTGAGAATATGTGATCACGAACTGTTATTCAAAAATTTCTAGAATTTTCTAGAAAGTTAAACAAGAATAAAAGTACTTAGTTGGTACACAACTTGTTTCTTTCTTTCTTTCTATTTTCCTACAAAGTAATATTTTTATATTTTATCACCTATTAGTAAAAATGTTATTATATTTTCGAATGTTTGCTCACTTGCGATATTTAATATATTTTTTTATTTAATATTTAAATCAGCATACCTCCGCCCCCTTTTACCCGAGAAGTAATAAAAATAGCCATGTTGTTCACCAGCATTCGTTATCATAAATAATGAACTCAATGTGCAGCCGAAAAACATTAGTTTTGTTCGTTTTGCTCTATCGAAAGGGTTTTTTTTATCTCGGACGATTTTAAGCTTTTAGGCGTAATGTAAACATCCACTAAATCACAAGTGTCCAGAGTTTTAAACTATATGTAGGTCAATGGACTAAAATATCTTTTTGTAGTCTGCATAATGTCCTTAATAAACCGGCGCCATTACAGAACTACTAAGAATTGTGTTTTGTATTGTATAAATCGCATCTCTAGGATCATTATTTAGATAATTATTTCTTCAAACTGCATAATATTTGAATGATAAAGCAAATTAAAATAAACCTAGCAAGCTAACAGCATAGCAAAGTGGCGAAGCAATCAGCTTTGTAGCGGTTTCTAACGGTTGCCGTTGAGTTATCAGTTTCAAAATAGGAGGTTCAGATGCCTGGGTGATCAGTAATCGATTGCTGAAAACAGAATTTCAAAATTCGAAACCGTTCTCGAGATAATCGTGGGGCAGACGGACAGACGGACGGACAGACGGACAGACGGACAGACGGACAGACATCGTGAAATCAATAAGTGACTTCGCAAGATTCGCCACTTAATAATAGTTTTATAGTCTAGCTAGGCTAGCTATATAGTCAACTTCACAATTGTTCAATCTTTTATTTAATGATATTGCAGAATATCATTATGATTAGGCCATCAGAACACAGGTGATTAGACCAGTTACACAATTAATATGTTTGTACTTAACTAGGGCTACTATCTGACCGGATAAATCCGGTATCGACCGGATTTTAAGAGCCAAGACCGCTGCCTCCACCTGGATTTTAATACACCGGATTTTCTCCAGGCCGGCTATACTTTTACAATATTTTTCTTTGAGAAACCAACTTTTAGATAGCTGTCTTTAGTGGCCAAAAATATAAGTAGTAACGCAGCAACATTTTACTCCTTTCTCTCTGCCTGCGCTGGAGCCGTTAGCCAATGAGAACGACGGAAAAAGGTGCGGTCGTCGAGTTGTCCTTCCCGCGCGTTTCCGAGACTAACCACTTTGGTCGTAGCACAGACTAATATGATACTTACGTATGCTCGTAGCTTTTAAGGTACAATTCCGTAACCGACCGCACGCAGCAGCAGCAGGCGACGTGTCGTCGCGACACGACTGGTTTCTATGTAGTTCTATGAAATACCTTCCGTAGCTAGCGACATGCCGTTTGCCGGAGCGGCAAACGACATGTCACCCGACCACAGATCAGTAGTGCCGCCAACGCCCGAGCGACATGTTGCATTTTTCTCAAAAAAATAGTTTCACCGATTCCGTGGAAGAGAAACTGAAAAAACCAGGTGGCCCAATATTCCGCACTGTACGATGCATCTCACAATGATTATTTAAATAGTGTGACAAAAGAACATGTTTGAAAACAAATAGGAAAGGAGTTAAATAAATAGGTATATATATATATATATATATATATATATATATATATATATATATATATATATATATATATATATATATATATATATATATATATATATATAGTCAGATCATAAGTATTGTCACACAGTAAAAACATTTCTTTTAGAATGCTGGCCACAAAAAGTTTATTGAATTCGAATTGTTCATGTAAATAAAACTGTATACTTTTTAGAATTTTACTCATTTTTAAATATGGAGTGGACGCTTAAAGAAGACCGTGTCGCACACAGAACACAATTACTCTTTAGTGTCGCAGTTATTGCGTTGCATCGTTGCGGTTACGCGCCAATTCAAATTTATGACATACTGAAAAATTTTAATATAACCAAAAGATTCGTTTATTCCTTTCAGACGTGAATGTCACTGACGAAATATTTTTAATTTAAAGTCAATGTTTTTAGCTATTTTTGAGTCTCTAAAAACGAATATGCTACCCAAAAAATGTATGAACACTGAAATATGGTTTTTCAGGATACTCACGATTGTGATAGTTCCGGCCAAAGCTTGGTATACTCACGATCGTGAGGGTTTAAAATAAGGAATAACTAACACCATTTATTACTAGAAATTAAGCTTTAATTATTATGAACAGACAGTATTTACTATTTAACGTAATAAATCATTTTTCTTTCATTATAATTAATAAACAAAACTAATAATTATAACTTTTTTAGGAAATTAGCTTTCTCAGGAACAATTATATCAGATTAGGGTCGTTAAAAATAGAAATAATAAAAAAACTTGTAAACAAAGTTGCACTGTTTTTATGTATTTCACAATAATTACTTATTTTTCATTGTGAAATACATAAAAACAGTGGTTATCTTTGGTATTACAAAGATATACGTTGCACTTTGTGCATCTCACTTTGGATCGACTGTTGCAGCCTTTCAATCTACAACATCTAGGAGCATTTATTATATCACATATTGGCCAGTGATTGTATCCATCTAGCCTTTTGTCAATCGTTGGTATCGTAGCTGATTTTTAATGACATGTTTGAGGCATTTCGGCTAATTCGTCCATAGGATCACGGTGCCTCTTTCTAGTAGAGCCACCAAGCAAAAAATCAGACACAGCTTAAAATCAAGAAAATCCATAGGTTTTTGATTATTCAACAAAGATGCTTCACGATATTCATACCAAGCATACACAAGCGACATATCAAAGAGATGCATAAATACTTTCAGAGGCCAAATTCGCGTTTTATGCCAAGACCTATATGCTTCTAACATCTGATCGCTAACATCCACTCCACCCATATATTCATTGTACTTTTTGATTATATTAGGGCATGGAAGCTCAGTATATCTCATAGTTTTTTGTTCCATTGTTGTACATTTTCCACAGGTTGAGTACCTATATATGTCGACGCCATCAATACGCATTCTCCTGGTGGTAACCAATTTTCATCTTCATCGGTGTCCTCCCCGAAATCAGAATCATTAATAGCATCCAAAATATCATCATCGTTGCAGATTAAATTTCTTTTACGAATCCTGATAGTTTCACATAGAAACAAAACCTAAAACAAGGCAAAAATAGATATTTTATTTCTATGAAAATTTTTGCACATTTTACAATACAAACCAAACCGTCACTATCGTGAGGGTAAATTTAGCGATAGTATAACTCACAGATCGTAGTGAAATAATCCTTAATGTTTAGTAACACGGCCTTTTTATATCAATCTAATTACAATAAAATTAAAACAAACACAAAAATAGCTTACCGAGTAGTTTAAATTCAGCCACACAAAATCGGACTGTAACTCACCCACCATGCACGGCCACGCAAGCAAACTGACGCTAAGCGGCGCAAGCTGTTGGCACAAACATATGAATAGACTTGATGGACTACACTCACTATCGTGCGAGCCCGTCCCCGCTGTTTTACAGTTGTGGAATAAAGGTATAAAAATTCGTAAAGTGACACTTACAAAAGTGAGGGTCTGGCCTGTAAGGGTTATCGTACCATCAAACGATACAATGAAGAATCTAGAGTAGATGACAGGTCAAGAAGTGGTCGCCCTCAGTCTGTTAGGACTCCAGCAGTGATAAAAGCTGTGAAGGCGCGAATTCAAAAAAAAATCCCAAACGTAAGCAGAAACTGTTGGCCCTTCAGATGGGGTTAAGCGGAACCACGGTGAAAACAGTGTTAAATGAAGACTTAGGGCTTCGGGCATATCGTAGAAAAACAGGACATCGTTTGAATGCTCATCTAATGGATCTGAGACCGAAGAGATGCCGCGCTTTGTTGAAGCGGTACGCGGGAAAAAAATATCGGGAAATTATTTTTTCGGATGAAAAAATTTTTACCGTAGAAGAGAGCTACAACAAACAAAATGATAAGGTGTACGCACACAGTAGTGAAGAAGCGAGCAACCGTATTCTGCGTGTCCAACGAGGTCATTTTCCATCCTCGCTTATGGTATGGTTGGGAGTTTCTTATTGGGGCTTAACAGAGGTACATTTTTGTGAGAAAGGTGTAAAAACGAATGCAGCTGTGTATCAAAATATAGTCCTGACGAACCTTGTGGAACCTGTTTCTCACACTATGTTCAATAACATGCACTGGGTATTCCAACAAGATTCGGCGCCAGCTCATAGAGCGAAGAGCACATAAGACTGGCTGGCGGTGCGTGAAATCGACTTCATCCGGCACGAAGACTGGCCCTCCTCCAGTCCAGATTTGAATCCGTTAGATTACAAGATATGGCAACACTTGGAGGAAAAGGCGTGCTCAAAGCCTCGTCTCAATTTGGAGTCACTCAAGACATCCTTGATTAAGGCAGCCGCCGATATTGACATGGACCTCGTTCGTGCTGCGATAGACGACTGGCCGCGCAGATTGAACTTGAAGGCCTATATTCAAAATCACGGTTGTAATTTTGAATAAACTTTAGTGTCATAAGAATCTATGTTTTGTTAAGTTCATTTTAGTATATAAATGGTTACATAATGAATAAACTTGTTTCAATTATTTTATATTAAACATGACAGAATTTATGACCTGACTAGGTATATATATATATATATATATATATATATATATATATAGTACCTATTTTGTTTACATAAATAGAGTACCCACAGAACTTTCGAAACGGATTGGAACACGTGCTGCTGCCGCCTGCAGTCGGGTTCGGAATCATGACCACAGCGACGCACGACACGACGCGACGACGCGACGACACGTCGCGACGACACGTTGCCTGCTGTTGCTGTATAGCAACTTTTAATCAGTGAATAAAGAGTTGTGAAATTATAATAAATATGTCGCAATAAATTACTTTGTGGTGATATTATTTATTGTATGACACGAAAATTCCAAGTTTACGCAGAATAAACCTACTGAAACGTAAAACACACATTACAAAGTTTAAATAAATTTATATTTGAGTAGGAAATAAAGCGTAATTACAACCTATCGAGTGTTATTTCCGATATGCCAGCTGAAAACCGGACTTTTTTTAAATCAGGATTTTTAACTACCGGAAACCGGATCTCCAATACCAGACCCTGGTATCCTATACATGACATTTATGTAAATTGAGGCCCTCGTTGTTGAGATAAACCAAGTTGGAATGAGATGAAAAAAGGTCGACATTTTGGTACACAAATCACAACCGTACATTTTAACATTTCCAAAGGTTGAGTTGATGATACTTTTTTTTATAGGATAAGGGTGACAAACGAGCACACAGTTCACCTGATGGTAAGTGGTTGCTGCGGCCCATAGACATCTACATCTATCCTCTATTACAAATCAAAATGCAGATGCGTTGTCACCCGTGAGGACTAAGATGGAATGCCTCATTTCCAGTAGAAAGGGTCTCCGGTTCTCTACACTCACCATACGAAACACAGCAGCGTTAAGCTGCTATTTTACGCTGGTATTCTGTGAGAGCGTGGTCCTTCCCCGGTCGAGCCGACCCATTCGTGCTACAACTATACTACTAATATAGCTGCAGCATGGCTCTACTACGTATAAAGTCCGTATCCGTTTAATGAAATAAAATGATGTGTTTTACCTAGCATCTCCCGGCCTCCCTCAATTGCATGCACTATCTCCGTCAGCACTAATACCAGCACCACTACTCGCAACACCACTACACTAGGAAAGACACACCACTGACGAAAATATGACACGTGTTTCGCCCTTTAGTTTCGCCTCTACACGAGGCATCCTTAGGTGAAGGAGCAGGTTAGAGGTCAGCCGCCGCAGAGTCTTATGTAATTTTTAGCATCTTTAATATATTTTTTTATAGGATCGGGTGACAAACGAGCACACAGTCCACCTGATAGTAAGTGGTTGCTGTGGCCCATAGACATCTATATTTATTATCGTTTGCGAAACAAAAGGCAGATGTGGTAGCAGTGGTAGAGCCATGCGGCAGCTTTTGCTGTCGCACGGATGGGCCGGCTCGAACCGGGGTGGTACCACGACCTCACAGAATACCAGCGTGAAGTAAAGGTTTACCTCTGCGTTTCGCTTGGTGAGTGCAGGTGGCCGGAGGCCCTTTTTACTGGAAATGAGGCATTCCATCTTAGTCCTCACGAGTGACAACGCATTTGCATTTTGAATTGTAATAGAGGATAGATGTAGATGTCTATGGGCCGCAGCAACCAGCAACCACTTACCATCGTGTTGACTCTGTGCTCGTTTGTCACCCTTATCCTATAAAAAAAAAGATGCGTTGTCATCCGTGAAGACTAAGATGGAATGTCTCTTCTCCAGTAAAAAGGGTCTCCGGTTCTCTACACTCACCATAGACATACGAAACATTCGTGCTATAACTATACTACATAATATAGCTGCAGCATGGCTTTACCACGTATAAAAAATAATATATAATGGATTTCCGCAAAGTAACGTATGATTATATTAAGAAGACAATCTCGTATATGCCGAACGAACGGGTCGGCTTGACCGGGGAAGGACCACACTCTCACAGAATACCAGCGTGAAATAGCAGCCTAACACTGCTGTGTTTCGTATGGTGGGTGTAGAGACCCGGAGACCCTTTTTACTGGAAAAGAGGTATTCCATATTAGTCCTCACGGGTGACGACGCATCTACATTTTGATTCGTAGTCGAGAATATATGTAGATGTCTATAGGTCATAGCAATCACTTACCATCAGGTGGACTGTGTGTTCGTTTGTCACCCTACCTTATAAAAAAAATCCAAAATATAGAATATTTACACAATTAATAAGAATGCGAGAGAAGCGACAAAGGTACGAAATATCTGATATTGCGATCGCCTATCTGTCTGCCAAGTGTGATGAGGTCAAATCATTTCTACAATAAGAGAAGTTCACGTCTTGGAGTAGGTTACGTGCTGAAGAAAATCAAAATGATTGTCAATTACATGTGGATACGGTTTTCTCCCTCCTCCCCATATCCACGTGCATTATTTTTCCAGTTCTATGCACTGTTTATAGGTCTTACAAGAATATAAAAATTAGCATGAAGTTTCATATTGAATAACAATATTAAACATGCAAACCGCCAATTTTTCTTTTACTTTGATTTAAGAAGTTGACGTTACTCATACAATCGTAAAAGCTTAGAATAATATTATAATACATAGGTTATAATGGCATCATATCTGTGTTATAACTTGGAAATCTATACTAATATTACAAAGAGAAAGTACGAATTATGTGAGTTTGTATATATGTGGAGGGTAATCTCCGGAACCACTGCACCTATTGAAAAAAAATGTGCGTATAATTGTGTAACACGTACGAAGTGAAACTTCTTTACTCCATGTCATTGCTGTCCTATCTTGAGGCACTGGAACAGCGTCCATATCGGCTCGAGACCGGCTTATTCTTTTATTTTATATTTTACATAAGTAGGTTAAATAATAGTATACTCATGCAGCCCAGGCAGTGAAACTTCACAAGAAAAAGTAACTTTTTAAAAAAAAAATACCGTACTAAATTGCTCCACTACGTCTAAAGAAGTTTCACTCCAAAAATCTTTCATCATTTGAAAGGTACATTATTCTATATGGACATAGGCTATATATTATGTGTATATTTATATAATATTATGGGTAAAAGTTATGACAATATTTGTCAACTAAGTTGGAAAAAGTCGTGTCTCTTGAGAGCTTCCACAGCATGCGCTGCGGCAATAGTTAAACTTGCATGAAAAAAAATATATGGCTGAATTATTCCCCTTGAAAAGTTTTAAAAATGAATTCGCGACGTAACCATTTTGAAATAGAATCTCGCGCGACAAAATAATTATGGCGGCAGTCGGCGCAGTGTTAGCATGTTGGTCCCTCTAGTTCAGGAAATGCAAAGAATCAATTTATTTTAAAACCTCAGAATAACGGAACCAAAAATATGAAGTTTAAAAATTAATTATACCTACCTAACATTTAAGACAGATAATTGTTCAACCCGGGCACAGCCGGGGCGAGCCGCTAGTTATAATTATTTTTGAAATGGCAGCATTTCGCTTTCTCTGCCTCCACGCTGTGTAAAATGACATGTGCTGTGCAAATAAAAATGCATTTCAATGATCTCTTCTTTTATTCATAGTTATAGCAATATCAATAACAAATAGCGTCTAGTTTTTTTTGTTTCGTATAATAGAAAAAAATTGAATATTTATTTATTTTTTTAATATCTTAAAATTAAAGATTGATAGATATTATAAACATTCAACACGCTTTATGCGGTGCAGAATTCCATTATCCAAGTATCAATTAAGTTTACGAAAAAGTTAGTGTAGGTACCTGATTTCGTTATTAAGGTAATTACAGATAAATACACTGTGTTGTGTATTAGAACACTTAGTCTAGTAGGTATATGCTTAGATATTTTATTTCTAGAAAAGGAAATGTCCACTGCTGAACACAGGCCTCCCCCAAAGCGAGCCACAAAAATGGTTTTAACCATCACCACCATTCACCGACTTGCTGCTTTGCGGAGTTCGCCACTCGATAACATTTCTTCTACATATGTTGTTGTTCATCTAGCTACATAGCCATCCCAGTGCCACTTCAGCTTATTGATCCAATGGGGTTATGTCTGTCTGTTACTCTAGTTCTACTGCGAATATTTTTATATGTCAATTGCTGAAGGCGGGTAATAAGACGAAATAAAACTGTTTATCTGATTGGGAAATGGATACTGTTGCGCGCCACTATTAATGTCTTGTACATGACAACACTAGTTACACTAGCGCCCTCTATTGTCGAGTAGCAGAACTAGGAGAGTCCAGATCCTTCCAGAAATTTCGGGACCGATATATACTCGAACATTCTAGATGTCGCTACAGTAGAAGGTTCTGGAAACTATCTGAGGCCCTATATAGGCCGGTATAGACCACGACGGAGGAGTATTGAGTTGGCGATACAAGAGAATACTTCGAAGCGAAATAACTGCGAACTAAAGTGATTGTGTTTTATTATTAGTGTGGTTTTAGATTGTAATTAGTGTTGTGTGATTAAAGTGTCAATTTTGGTAATTCAATTGGCAGTTTTTAATTGTCTCAAACCCCAAGCTCGTAACAATTGGTGGCAGAAGTGGGATCAAATCATGCCGATTTTACCAAAGGACGACATGGAGGGTATCCGTACCCGAAGTCAACGCCAGCTGGAGACGGATTAGAGACGATTTGGTAATGCAACGTCGCAAACGTCGGAGGGCCAGGTGCTGACCACGGAGGCCGGTCCGTCAGCAGCACCTGCATCTGCAGCACTTGACTTAGGTGCTCTGATGATGATGCTGCAGGATCAGGCTCGCCAACAGGAGGAACAGGCTCGCCGACAGG
Organism: Parnassius glacialis; assembly: GCA_033319125.1. NCBI lineage: Eukaryota > Metazoa > Arthropoda > Insecta > Lepidoptera > Papilionidae > Parnassius > Parnassius glacialis. The sequence continues at coordinate 17,847,299 of JAVANC010000001.1, read as the reverse complement.
AGGAACAGGCCCGCCGACAGGAGGAACAGGCCCGCCGACAGGAGGAACAGACCCGTCGGTTGGAAGAACAGCTGCAACGCTATAAGGAAGAGCAGATGCTCCTCATGAAGGACCTTCACCCTACCTTCGGGAAAGAGATAAAGGAGTTGAAGTATAGGGTTGCTCAATATGACAACCGCCTGTCGGAAGCTGAAACCCGAATCGACCAAGTGTACAATCGGGTTGACAACGTGATGGCTTACGTGAAGAAAACGCTGGATAACCTCAAACATGGAGATGGAATTACAGCCCCCGTGGTAGCTGCAACACCTTCGCTAGGTGGATTATTCAAAGTGCCGCCGTTCGACGGGACTTCTTCCTGGTCGGCCTACAAAATCCAATTCGAGGCTGTCATGAAGGCGAACGGCTGGAATAAAAGTCAGGCCATGACTGCTCTCACCCTAGGCCTGCGTGACCAGGCCTTATCTGTTCTGGAAGCTCTCGGTAAGGAAGTGACTTACGAGCAGCTCCTTGAGGCATTGGAGTCGAGATATGGCGACGCTCACCTGGAACACGTCTTTCGTGCGCAGCTCAAAGATCGCGTGCAACACAGCAACTAAAACCTGCAGCAGTGGGCCCTTGAGGTGGAGAAGGTGGTTCGGAAAGCATACCAGTCTGTACCTGCGCTCATTGTAGGGAACCTGATGCAAACATTCTTCCACGGCTTCCGCGACCTTGAAGTCAGAGCTGCTGTGAGGCTCGGGCACCACGTGACGTTTAAGGACGCGTTGGCCCATGAACTGGAGGTGGAAGCCGCGCGGCAGAATCATCGTTCCCATCGCGTCAGGGAGGTTTCAGCAGCTACATTTCACGACCGCAATAAAGGATACAGCCCTAGATGCTACGGCTGTGAGAAAAGGGGCCATCTTCGATCCAGCTGCCCTAAACGAACTGTAGAAAAAGGTGATTGATCTCGAGAGGGTAGTGTGGCTAACAGCACCGCTCAGCAGCAGCAGGGAAACTGGCGGGTGCTGATTGATTTTAGAAGAGGTACTCCTAAGATTGTCCATGTGGATCGACTGGCGCGTTATTATGGGGCCAATAATGCTCGGGACGAGCATGTCTTAGGAGGGGGCAGTGTTGCGCGCCACTATTAATGTCTTGTACATACAACACTAGTTACACTAGCGCCCTCTAGTGTCGAGTAGCAGAACTAGGAGAGTCAAGATCCTTCCAGAAATTTCGGGACCGATATATACTCGAACATTCTAGATGTCGCTACAGTAGAAGGTTCTGGAAACTATCTGAGGCCCTATATAAGGCCGGTATAGACCACGACGGAGGAGTATTGAGTTGGCGATACAAGAGAATACTTCGAAGCGAAATAACTTCGAACTAAAGTGATTGTGTTTTATTATTAGTGTGGTTTTAGATTGTAATTAGTGTTGTGTGATTAAAGTGTCAATTTTGGTAATTCAATAGGCAGTTTCTAATTGTCTCGAACCGCAAGCTCGTAACAATACTGTGGCACATAGACACCAACACCTATCCTCGATTAAGAATTAAAATTTAGATGCGTTGCCACTTGTCACCCCAAAGGAATAAGATAGAATGTCAGTTTAACATGAAGGGTCTCCATTTCACGCGAACTGGAGAAACTATACCATACGAAACAGCGGCAATGAGCTGTTATTTTACGCTGATATTGTATGAGAGCGTGGCCCTTCCTCGGTTAAGTTGAGCCATTCGTCCGCTATAATATAGCTGCAGCGTGGCCCTACCACGTTTCATCTGTAATTCTATCTTATAAACATATTCTACCACGCAATGAAACTGCAAACATTAACCCTATCAAAAGCCAAAACACAGATACAGCCAAAAGTGAAACACCATACACTACTACTGCCCTGGTTGTTTACTTTTGTTATATAAATTTTTGGGAATGTTGGACGGTATATATTTTTCTTAATTTAATATTTACATTTGGTTTTGTCTCATCTGTGCTGTAAATAGTGCAAAAAATTATAATTAAGTATAATCTATCTAAAAGTAAAAACAAGCTAAGTTAAAATGATCTTGTTTTTATTTCTATGGTACTCTAAAAACTAAGATAACATCAAAACAAATAGTTTTCTGACGCAACTACTTCGCAGACCAAATCATTTTAATCCAAGCATAAATACAGATTGTTCACAAAACAGGTTCAATATCCAATAATTGATCAAGGATAAAATGTCGTCGACCGAAAAGTTTGGTAAAAAAAACATACTAAAGTATTTCGCTCATAAAACCTTTTACTTGCTTACAATTATTTGGTGGAATAATTTTACAAGCTTTAATAATGTTATTGACTTATTCCCGAGTATCGTCATATCAATATTTTTTCTTTGTGAACAGACAGTAATTCTACATGTCTGAGACCTCACTGTGTAATTACTTCGTCGATCTGTTTTAATGGATTTAAAAAAAAGCTTAAGCGAGATAACCCGCTATGAAGCAATCTATGAGGAAGTACCCGGTTCAGCACTGAATGATGGTAATGATAGGCTGTAATGACAAACGGGAATATCCGGTATCTTGATGAAATACTTCTGAACAAACCAACTAATTTAACTACACGCTACTGCCAGGACTTTTATTTGGTATTGTGATGATTCTAACGATCGAGATGACCATGTTAAAACCACATTTTCTTTAAGTATAAGGAAGACAAACGAGCACACAGTCTACCTGATGTTAAGTAAGGATGCTGTGAATATAATAGAATAGAAAAGAATAATTTTTATTCAATATACATTATTACAAAATTCTTATTGAGTCATTTTTACAACAGACTTGAAAAAAGGAGGAGGTTCTCAATTCGACTGTATTTTTTTATGTGTGTTACCTCTAGAACTTTTTCCAGTTGAAACGATTTGAATGATTCTTCTTTTATTTGAAAGCTGGTGCTTCTCATATGGTCCCATATAAATTTGATCATGACCTGACCATTAGTTTTTGATTTATCCTTAATAATGCCTATTTAATTGACTTCGACTACATTGATGATGTTCTCATTTTATTTATATTGAAGTCGTTTGTACATAATTTTTAATTTCACCCCTTGTTTATTTACCATTGGTTCAGAAAATATCTCTGTCCTGGGAAGTATCCGCAAGAAACCGAGCGGGATTATTTTTAAGACATAATATATATAATTTTACAATAATTTTGTACAATTACCTATATAAATGAATAATATAGAACCAGTATGGTAGGGATCACCTCGTTCCCAGGGGCTATTTTCGTTTATAATAATCCTTTTTGTATAGTATTTCGAGTAGATTGACAAACTTTGAACATTTTCCGGGATTTTGTTGTAAAAGCGTATACATTAATGAATTACTAATTTATAAGTTCTAACATCTTGATTCTTATCAATGCTATTTATGTTTTTATGTACATATATTACCTTTTCATAAATACATTGCAATGCCTAACGTTAAGGGGCTACTCCATGCGAACGACCTTGAGCGTTTGTGTGCCGGCCGCGCCAACTCCCTACAATATAGGATCGCGTAAAAAATAATATGTAAGACGCCACCTACCATAGTTTTGTATAACTCAATGCCACCTACTGCACGGACGTAGTATTTTTCAACATCAATAAACTATTTTATGGAAATACACACAGCGTACAACGATAAATGTATTTTAATTTTTTTATTCGGTATATTAGTTGCATTATATTAGAATTATGTATTCTCATATATTATCTAATTATGAAATGTTATAATTAATTATATATTAAAAATGAAAAATTGAAAATTGTGAGTTTAAAAGATACCTACTCACTATAGGTAAATAGATAGATAGCTCGCCTTTTGTACAAATATTTGGTGCAATAAAGAATAAACAAATAAATAGGATGTTTCGCAGAGTGAGAGTAATATATAATAAGAGTCGTGGAGGCAGTTTACAAACATAAATTGCACAAGGACAAACATCCAGACCCGGAACGATTATTTGTAGGCCTTACAAATATTTTTTCCGTGCGGGATTCGAACCCGCGGCCCCCAGCGCAATAACTGATTGCTAAGCCACTGCGCCACGGAGTCGTCGCCGGGTTATAGGTAAAGTGACCATACGTCCCGTTTTGAACGGGACTGTCCCTTTTCTCGGTCACCTGTCCCACTGTCCCCAAATAAAGCTCCGGGACACAAAATTGTCCCGTAACTCTTTGGATGGAAGTATTCAAAGCAGGGGCGTAGCTACCGCCGTATCAGCCGTATCAATGATACGGGGCCCCCGGGCTACAGGGGCCCCGAATGTGTGTAAACAAAAATTCCAAGGACTTCTATGAGACAGGAAAGGCTATCACTATCGTCTATAGAAGCAAAGAATTTAGAAAAACTAAAATCGCCTTCAGCTATGTTCGCCGAACAAAAGGCACGAAAAGTGTATATTTGATTTTAATTGTTTGGCTAGTTTAGTTCCTAGGAGTATTAATTGTAAGTAATAAAGAATATCCCCGTGTAGTGGCGGGTAAGAATACTCACACCCCATATCTTCCCGTGGGTGTCATAAGAGGCGACAGAGGGAAACTGAGGCAGAGGATAGGCAGCAGCATCTTTCTGATAACAGCAAAAAACCAATGAAAAACTGCGGTTGCCAACCCGCTCGCCCAGCGTGGCTACTATGGCAATGTACCCCCCATGAAAGTAATGAAGAGATGGCCCTCAGTCCCCGGTGGCGCCGCTATTCTTGGCTACGGTGGCGACCATGGTAAGAGCGGGGCAGGTGGTGCTAAGAATCTCCGGTGGAGGTTCGGTTGCCACCTACGACGACTCGACCTGGCAATTTATAACGCACGCACCCTGAGGACTGACGAAGAGATCCCGGAGCTAGAAGAAGAGTTAGACAAGTTGCGCTGGAATATCATAGGATTATCGGAGGTCCGAAGGGAGGAGGAGGACACGGTAATCATCCTGGGCGACCATCTGTCCCAAGGAGGTGTCGGATTTATTGTCCACAAATCTCTCGTTAACAACGTTGTAAATATTGGAAGTGTGTCGACGGGGGTTGCGTACCTTATACTTAGAATCACCAAACGGTATTTGCTGAAGGTCATACAGGTTTACGCACCAACTTCGGCACACCCCGATGAGGAGGTGGAGGAAAAGTAAGAGGATATCTCCAAAGCCATGCACTCCTCCAAAACCCACTATGCGTTGTTAATGGGAGCCTTCAACGCAAAACTAAGTACAAGAGAAAACGGTGAGCTGAAAGTAGGGAAATTCGGAATTGGGCAACGGAACCCAAGGGGCCAGCAGCTGGCCGATTTCATGGAGAAAGAGGGACTCTTTATAATGAACTCTCTTTTCCAGAAGCGGCCCCACATGAAGTGGACCTGGTCGAACCCCGACGGTTCGACGAAAAATGAGATTGACTTCATTATGACTACAAGACGACAACTGTTCAGTGATGTCTCAATGACCGCGAAGATGAAAACCGGCAGCGATCACCGAATGGTGAGAGGCACACTGAACCTAAACGTTAAGTTGGAGAGGTCTCGTCTAATGAAGTCAACGCTTCGTCCCCCTCGTGCTCTAATCCAAAGTCCCGAAACTTTTCAGCTCGAGCTACGAAACCGTTTTCAGTGCCCAGAAAATTGCAATGCAGTGGACAGTATGAATGACAAGCTCGTGGAGACTGTCCATGCGGTCGGAGCTAAGTTTTGCAAGACCCGCCGCAGAAGATTACAAAAACTCTCCAATCACACTCTTAATCTCATGACTGTTAGACGGGATATGAAGCTGCAGTCTTCAGTAGATTTGACTGCATACAGGTAACTGGACAGACAGATCTCCAAATGCATGCGGCGGGACTTACGCAACTTTAATACTCGAGTGGAACCAGGGCTCCAAAATCTTTGCTAGAGATCTGTCTGCCATAAAGAGCCAACTGTGGAAGCTGAAGACCGAGTGTGGCAGCGTCGTTTCCGGGACACTTGAGATTTTGAGTGAGAATGAGAGGTTCTATAAGCAGCTGTACACATCATCGTTGGAGCCACACATAAGTGTGAGTAACGATCTAAGAGCGAGTCTTATCCGACACTATTCCAAAGATATCCCGAACGTCAGTCTGAGCGAGATTAGAATGGCTTCCAGCACCTTGAAACGGGCAAGGCTTCAGGCGAAGACAGAATTACAGCGGAGCTTCTAAAAGCGGGTTGAAAACCGGTACTTGAAGTCCTTCAGAAGCTCTTCAATTCCGTCCTCCATGGTGGCATTACACCGTAGGCGTGGAGCAGAAGTGCGGTGGTCTTGTTCTTCAAAAAAGGTGACAACGCTCTCTTGAAGAACTACACACCGATTTCCCTTCTGAGCCGCGTCTACGTGCTGATTTCGAGTCATTACGAATCGCCTCGCGCGCAGACTTGACGAATTCCAGCCTCCCGAACAAGCCGGTTTCCGAAAAGGCTTTAGCACCATAGGCCATATACTTACCCTTCGGCAAATTGTACAGAAGTCCGAGGAGTACAATTTGCCACTATGTCTGGCGTATGTGGACTATGAAAAAGCCTTTGATTCCGTCGAAATTCGGGCGGTGCTGCAGTCCCTTCAACGGTGCCAAGTTGACTGTCGGTATATCGGAGTGCTTGTACACTAGGGCTACGATGGCTATCCGAGTATAGAATCAGAGTACGAATTACCTATCCAATTGCAGAGAGGTGTAAGACAGGGTGACATTATATACCCGAAACTCTTCACCGCTGCACTGGAAGACGTTTTCAAGCATATGGACTGGAAAGGATACGGTATTAACAACAATCGCGAGTACATCACTCACCTTCGACTTGCCGACGATATAGTCCTTATGGCAGAATCGCTGGAGGACCTAAGCACTATGCTCAATGACCTCAATAGTGTTTCCCAACGGATAGGTATTAAGATGAACATGGACAAAACAAAGATCATGTTTAATGTCCATGTCACACCTATGCCGGTAGTTGTTGGGAACACTAAGCTCGAAGTTGTTGACGAGTATGTTTACCTGAGACAAATAGTCCGACTAGGTAAGTCCAACTTCGACCGAGAGGTCAATCGACGAATTCAGCTCGGTTGGACAGCATTTGGGAAATTACGGCACATCTTCTCGTCAGGTATACCTCAAAACTTGAAAACGAAATTGTACAACCAGTACGTTTTGCCAGTGATGACCTATGGAACTGACACGTGGTCCTACACTTTTGGACGGATGAGGAAGCTCAAGGTCGCTCAGCGAGCTATGGAGAGGGCTATGCTCGGAGTTTCTTTGCGTGATAAACTTAGAAATGAGGATATCCGCAGTAGAACCAGAATGACCGACATAGCCCAACGGATTAGTAAGCTGAAGTGGCACTGGGCCGGCCATATAGCTCGAAGAACCGACAACCGATGGGGAAAAAAGGTTCTCAAGTGGCACCCTCGTACCGGCAGGCGAAGTGTAGGGCGTCCCCCCACTAGATGGAGTGACGACCTGGTAAGATATGCAGGAAGTCGATGGATGCAGGTGTCTCAGGACCGTGCTTTGTGGCATTCTTTGGGGAAGGCCTATGTTCAGCAGTGGACTTGTGAAGGGCTGTAATGATGATGAATAACGAATAATGAATAATGTATTATAATAATTTTAATTCGAAGCAAAAACGCTTGTTTTGTTCCTTTTACGAAATCTTTACTCTTCATTGGGGCCCCCCAACAAATTTTGATACAGGGCCCATCTAAGGCACGCTACGCCACTGATTCAAAGCCAACAATCTTCAACATAATTTTTTTAATCGAATATATTTTATGTCTACCTGGTACAAATGCTCCGATAGAAAGAGTATTTTTTTATTTTGAATAAATTGTGGACGTCTGAAAGAAACACTTACGGTTCCAGTTCTAAAGGCGATGTTGAAAGATAACAATAAAAAAAAAATTGAGCAGAATTTTATTCTTATTTAAAATCATCACCAACTTTATTAAAGCAAATTTAATCCTCTGACAAATGTAATTCATAATTAAAAAAAATGTTGCATTTAATAATTACCTATTTTTAAATGCAACATTATTTTTTAATTTATTGTATAAAGTTATAGTTTTTAGAGTATAAATAAACCCATGTCCTGTTTTGAGTTAAAAAATAAATGGTCAGCTTAGTCTTTTTAGTTAAATTTAGTTTTAAAAATTTTTAGTTTATAGTAAAAAGTAGGTATATTAGTACCTTCTTAGATACTTTTTACCGAATTATAAGTATAGAACACCTTATGTACTCAATTATTTTTTGAAAAAGAAGAAAAAACAAGCAATGAATAATATACTATATTTTAGCAAAAAACTATAACTTAGTAATACTAATTATAATTATAACTTAGAACATAAATGAAAAACTCATAACCGACCCAGGATTCGAACCCGGGACCTCATGATCAGCAGTCGCACTACTACAACCACTAGACCAACGAGGCAGTATTACACCTGAGAAGATATTGTAGTTGGTTATTACGATTATTTTTAACTGTATACTATACTGATAATATTGAATTAGCCTTTTATAGTGTAAATTATAATATTTGTCGAAATGTTAATTATGGATTCGAACCTTACATGCTAATGGTGCTTCATTTTTTTATTTGCATTTACTTCAAAGAAAATACACGCAAAAAGCTTCATCGCGCAGTAAAAACACAACAAATATATGTATAACTAATACGAAAAATTATACCCAAAACAAACAAATAATACTACCTATAAAATAACCTAATAAGTAATAATATTATCGACTGATAAGATCGTGAGCGTGTGCCCAGGCCGATGCTCTAACAAACGACACAGGCTCCACGTTCGAGAGCTCAACGCTCAATGATCCAGCAAGCCCGTGGGCAGTGAATACGCCCAGATTTTAAAATAATTTCTTAATAAAATCAAATTTTGGTCTTTTGAAAAAAATTTTACTATAGAAATGTTCATTAATAAATTGCCTATCCATTGGTGTAAATCGCAAAATAAAATAATACTTACTTTACGAGGAGATGCATGTTATCAATAATAATTTCACATTTATGTGGTTTCGTTGTAAGGAGATTACATTAATATTTATTCCTTTAAAAAAAAATTGGATACAGCTCTTATGAAATCAAGATTATGTAGAAATATAATGTGTTTTTTATTTGTTGATATATCTTTTAAATAAAAAGTAGATAGCTCCTAAAAACCGCACAAATAACGACTAGCGCGACATTTTGCTCAACCCGCGCCTTAATAAGTTTGTTTCTTTAATTTTTTCTCTGAGATACTCTTTACACTTAAAGTTATAAATTCCCTGTCAGCTTTCCGCTTTAAGCGTGTGCAAAGTAAATTCTTCCCAAATTTCAGATTTAAATTTTGGCATTTAAATTATTGTTCTAAGAGGTTATTATTCATATCCGACCAATTTATTGGGTTATAGAAATGCTAACTTATGGGAAGTGAAACAACAATATTGCATATACAAACATTAGAGTGGGACAAATTACTTTCATTTTATTTAATTTTTTGAGAAAATACTATCATTATTTATCATCATCATCATCATTACAGTCCTTCACCAGTCCACTGTTGAACATAGGTCTCCCCCAAGGAATGCTACAAAGCTCGGCCCTGAGCCACATGCATCCATCGACTTCCTGCATATCTTACCAGGTCGTCACTCCATCTAGTGGGGGGACGGCCTATACTTCATCCGCCGGTACGAGGCCGCCACTCGAGAACCTTTTTTCCCCATCGATTGTCGGTTCTTCGAGCTATATGGCCGGCCCATTGCCACTTCAGCTTACTAATCCGTTGGGCTATGTCGGTCACTCTGGTTCTACTGCGGATATTCTCATTTCTAAGTTTATCACGCAGAGAAACTCCGATCATACCCCTCTTCATAGCTCGCTGAGCGACCTTGAGCTTCCTCATCCGGCCAGCAGTGAAGGACCATGTCTCAGTTCCATTGGTCATCACTGGCAACACGCACTGGTTGTAGTCTCGTTTTCAAGTTTTGAGGTATACCTGACGAGAAGATGCCGTAATTTCCCGAACGCTGCCCAACCGAGTTGAATCCGTCGATTGACTGTCAATCGACGAATTCATTATTTATATTTTACTATTAAAGTGAGTAGTAAGCAAGGATTAATCTCTATGTTTAGATAAAGCATTATGCCAAAAAAGAGTTACGATAAATGCTTTAAGATGTTATAATTAAAAAAGAAATAAAATCTCATTGGTTTTGGTCATAGATTATTATTTAAATATTAAGACGTTATAATGACATTTGAAGATATTCAAATGCTGAAATACTTTAGCACGTATTAAACATTTCTTGCAATTTTAGAGAAATTATTGTAAGCTATTACACAGAAGCGTTAAATGGCAAAAGCAACAAGAATAGCCCTTGATATAGCATTAGGTACGAATTTACTTTGTTTTCTAAAGAAACTGTAGCAAATGTTAAGTATTAATAACATATGGCTCTTTGCTTTTAAATTTTAAATTTTCCTGAAATCAACAAATGAACATTTTTAATGGCTAATCTCTCTAGAAAATTTTAATATTTGGTCTATTTGTTACAGTTTCTCTTAAAACTATTCGACCAGTGGTTTCGAAGTTATGGACAGGTTCTAAAAATTTAATTATGAAAACATCGGCTAAACGTCTAGTTTCTAACGCATTTGTGGCGAAAACTGAACTAGCACTTGACCGGGTAACAGAATACTTGGAGAAGAAAATGACAATACTTCGAGATCGACAACTACCTAAAGAACTAAAATATCTTGAAAATAAAGTAGAAAATTTGAAAGAAAAAATTAAAAAATAACACGTTAATATGTTTTTGTTCCCTTTTTTAAATTATAGAATAAACACAGCCATCTTGACGGACCATTTATTTCATCATTGCTTCAATTTCTCAAAAAAAAATATGTATCCTAGTTTTACCGATAAAATATAACCTATATCACTCATGGAACTGTTCTCTGTCATGAAGTTTCATCATAATTCGTTCAGAATTTCCGAAGATTAGCCCAAACAGAAGCCAACTATATAACTATATATTACAGATATTAATAATATACTAACTGTTCCCCGCGACTTCGCTCGCGTGTTAGGATTTTTATGTATTTATGCGGAACCCTAATTATTTTTCTAAAACAAAAGTAATTAGTAGGCTAAGTTACTCCTTATGAAATCAGCTATCTGCCAGTGAAAGTCCCGTCAAAATCGGTCCAGCCGTTTCGGAGATTACCCGGAACAAACAGACAGACAAAAATTTAAAAAATTGTATTTTAGTTATAATTGTCGTATTTCCTTTCATATGCATTTAGTTATTTGTATAGATTTTTAGAGAAAATGGCAAAAAATCTCGGCTTAAGTGTACTAATTTACTTTTGAGTCATACCGGTAATAAATTGTGTGCAAATTTCATTTAATCGAGTTAGGAAATTTCTGAAATTGATTGAGTAAAACTCTATTTTTACTGTCTCTTTTAGGTTCTTTACCGACTCTTTACATTTGTGTGACTCGGAATGTCTCACATCTTTAACAACAAATTTGTTTTAGCTACAAGCAAAGCTTTAAAACCAGCAGTTGGCACAGCCTGGCAATATGCAAAAATAGAAATGGTACCGCCTTTCACAATCGGGTTTTTTAACGGGCCGAGTGGAAAGAAATTAGAAGAGTTTGTCTCTAATTCTGCGAACAACTTAATTATCAGCTTGCAGAATATGAAACGTGGAATGGACGCTGAAAGCGAAAGATTAATGAGACTGAAGGATGAAGCCGTTAAATCAGCACAAGATAAAATAAAATCGGAAGCCAAGAAGGCCAAAGATCACATTACACAGAAAGCTAAAGAAACAAAACAAGATATAAAGAAAAACGTAGAAATAAAAATTGAATCTGGTAAAGAAAAAAATAAATAAGTTACATCCAAAGCAAAGGATAAGAAAAAAGATTACAAAGTTGAGAAAGATAATTAAAAACCTAAATAATAGCAATGTACATTTCACCGCCATTGTAATAAATAATATTGTGTAATTTATTTAAAACATTGAAATATGTATGAAATAAATATACTGTAAATGAGAATATCCAAAAATAGATAAAGGATAAAACTTAACGTAGAGTTTTAAGTCTGATAAATCTCTATGAAATTCTGTTTTAGGATTGTATACATATGATAAACAATAAGTTACAAAATAGCATTTAATTAACAAAAATAGTTTTAATAGTTTTCTAACCAAATTTTTTTTAGGTAAATGGGTGATATGTAGATACAATGTACATACCAATGTCTGCTTTTAATTCCAATAATTAATTTTGTAATGATAAATTACCACTATCCACAGTCCACCTGATGGTAAGTGGTTGCTGCGGCCCATAGACATCTACATCTATCCTCTATTACAATTCAAAATGTAGATGCGTTGTCACCCGTGAGGACTAAGATGGAATGCCTCATTTCCAGTAAAAAGGACCTCCGGCCACGTGCACTCACCAAGCGAAACGCAGAGGTGAACCTCTACTTCACGCTGGTTTTCTGTGAGGTCGTGGTACCACCCCGGTTCGAGCCGGCCCATCCGTGCGACAGCAAACGCTGCCGCGTGGCTCTACCACTGTTAAAGCATTAGTTAGCATTTAGTTATATACGTACTTAGTACATATAACTCAATGTGTACTAGTTTATATTTTGAAATTACGTTCAGCCATTCGAAAAGTTCTTTTATTACTAAGTAAGAATGGCGTAATTTTGTTATACCACCTATTAATTTCAAATAAAGTGAATAATACATATTTGAATACATTCTGCTGGGAACTAATTTCACTCTTTAATACATGAGGAATGATTAAGCAAGCCGTTTGGTTCGAATGCGTAGTAAGTCGATAACGGAAGGGTGGAGACTGGCCGAGCGTCTGGTTGTCCGGAGGAATTAAGTTATACAATTCCTGCGCATACTCTCCGAAATGCGTCCTGTAGTAAACCTAAACTACTTTGCACCTGTGTTCAAGACAGTTGGGATTGATTTTCTTATCATGCCTTTTCATTGAGTCCAAAGCTGCTAGGTGGCATTTAGCCCGTATATAGCAGCAATACTCCGTGCACGCCCAGAGTTGGGCTTTATATAGAGTAAGCAACTGTCCCGGCGTGAAGTATCGCCGCTACTTTGCAGGAACTCCAAACTTCCTAGCAGCCTTTGGCCTTAGACTCAATGATCCACCAGAAGATCAGCTTTCAGGAAAACTTAACCTCTAACTACTGTAGGCCGTTCCAGTAATTATGTGGTAAGATTTAAGAAAGAAGAAGCCAAGATGAACTGGCTCCTTTTAGCAATGAAGAAACACGCTTGTGTTTTGGAGGTATTGAATTTTCGTTTTCATTCAGAAAGTATTTCGCCCAGTCAATCAGGCCAGAGGATAAGCCGTACGCTGAAAAATTCCCCAAAAAGCTAGCGTGCCAAACTCTGTCAAACCCCTTCGAGACATCAGAGGAAACAGCTGACCGATTTTGGCGAAACCCGTACTGGCGGTCACTTAGGTAATTCTGCTCTAGGTATGCCATGCAATCTTACAAAGTATGGAGGTAATTGAGATTGGCCGGTAATAGGCAGAATCGGCATGGCTGCCTTTTTTTTTGGAATAGGCTGCACATTGACCAGATTTCAGGATTTGTGTTTCAGCACAGGAGACAACAGAGATGGACAAGCTTTTCGATCATAGCTGGTATGCCATTTCGTTTACTAGCTTTATTCACGTATAGACTTTGCAAGGCTATGGGAACCTCCTTGTTGGTATATGAACCTCCAACATAGATGTATCGCAGTAAAGTAATTTAGGAGGAATGTTTAGACGCAAACAAATCCGCTTTCTCTCTAGCTGTATGGGCCAGTGTGCCATCCGGTTTTACCAGGAGGAGTGTAGGCCGACCGAAATTCGAAAAGACCAAAAAGCTCTAGTGCCGAATGGTCTGGCAGACAGTAACGCGTCAATAAGTTCGAGGTCGAGACTGACTTTCTGTAGCGTTTTTTTGTAGGACTAAGATGCTGCGCAAACGTGGACACTTTTTGTTACCGACACGGCACACCATCACAGGAAACCGTAGTTGCCGTGTCGAATAGCGGCAATGGGACACAGTTGCTGGTTTTTTACAATTTGTTGCTTGTTTTCCATCAGCTTCACCTTGGATATCGATGGAGAAACATTATCTTTACATGTTCTGTTGATTACATGTTGACGTAGACATCGTCGCCATCAATGTTTACAGGATAATCAACGACGTCAACGTTAGCGCTGTACAATTGTAAGGAAATTTGCATTGTGTTGCTTGTGTCTTCAACTGACGACTTAATTTCCAGTTATCTACACCGGACCCTTTTTGATTGGCAGTCGGTATGAGTCAAGTGGAAGCAACTGGACACAAAAAGTGTCTGCATCTGCGCAAGTAAGGGCTGATTTCATATGATTACATGAAAATAAAATGTTCACTGGCAGCTTGTATCCCACACAAGACGCAATTCTCCCTATGTGACCATTCCATATGACTGTTGACGAGATTGACAATTTTTTTGAAAAAATATTTGTTAATCGGCTTCACAGTCATCTGTCGCGCATCGGTCCCGGTTTGGCTGATAGGTAGTTTAAATTTCGACAGAAGCGTTCCATTATAGATGCCATTGTGTGCATCTGCTCTGTGTCGGAACAAGCAGTATATCATAGTGGAGTGGCGTTGGTGACAAATCTCGATATCGTCAACTCCTTTAACTTTTTACCTTGTAATGCAATCAGGAGGGCATTAATACATCACCAGGTGCCTGCCCATATACAAGACTTAATTGGGGACTACTTGCGCGACAAGTACATTCTTTACACGGGGCAACATAGAAGAAATATCCGAAGGGAGATCAAACGTGGAGTTTTATTGGGCTCGATGCTGGGGCCGCTACTGTGGAACCTCGCGTATTATGAGGTTCAATCGATCATTATGATGGCGTAAATTTCATATGCTATGCCGACGACACACTGGTGTTCGCCAAAGGGACTACCTTTGAGAGAGCCAAGGAGCTCGCCGAGCTCGGGACTGGAGTCATCGTCGCCAAAATCCACGAGTTGTGTCGGCAAATAGCGCTCCATGGGACTTTGACCATGTAGTGGCAGGGTAAGAATATTAACTATCCCATATCAACCTGTGAGTGTCGTTAGAGGCAATAAAACAATAAGTAAAAAAATAAGCCTTTATTGCTGTAACTTGATAAAACAACAATGCATAGAACAACATTTTTAGTAAAACTATTACTTAATTCTGTTTGACAATTTAAACTTTTAACTTATTTTTTCGGGAACGGGGTTTTCTTTCCATTTTGTCCTGTCTTTTGCAGTGTGTGTTTATAATGGACCAGCTATCTTTTTTATATCATCTTTCCAACTTTTAGTTTGTCTACCTTTGTTCCTTTTACTATTTCACGGGTATCATTCCGTTACTAGTCTCGTCCACTTTTCCGTTCCTTCCTTTTTTTTATAGTATAAGGGTGACAAACGAGCATACAGTCCACCTGATGGTAAGTGGTTGCTGCGGCCCATAGACATCTACATCTATCCTCTATTACAAATCAAAATGTAGATGCGTTGTCACCCGTGAGGACTAAGATGGAATGCCTCATTTCCAGTAAAAAGGGCCTCCGGCCACCTGCACTCACCAAGCGAGTCGCAGAGGTAAACCTCTACTTCACGCTGGTTTTCTGTGAGGCTGTGGTACCACCCCGGTTCGAGCCGGCCCATCCGTGCGACAGCAAAAGCTGCCGCGTTGCTCTATCACTGTTAATAATAATACCCTTACCATGTGTCCTGTCTATCTCCATTTCAGGCGTTTGTAGATGGTAAGTTATTACACCCATACGATAGACATGAAAGGGATACACGTATTATATATTTTACTTTTTCCTTTGACAGACATGTTTTGTCCTTCATGACTTAGTCCAGAGACCAAAACTGTTTGGAACTATTTGTTATCGTTCTATCTATTTCTTTTTGAATTGTGCTTTTTGTAGATATTTGTTGACCCAAATATATGTACTCATTGACATACTCTATTTGCTCATCGTTAACTTTAATATCTTTATTGGTTGAGTTTTCATTGATAGGCCTACCTGGGCGCTTTCATCTGATAGTTATTGCAGCATGTCTTCTCTCCTCTGTGAAGAATAACTTTCACGATAACAACATATTATGTTTTATATCAATATTACGCTTGGAAATATTATCTGCAAAAGCATCAATAAATGCACCTATTTTTAGTTTTATTTTATCCCACATACTCCCAAACTTTCGAATGTATGGGAATTCAGCCAATAGGTATGTGAGGTTCGAGCCAAAATTACTCGAATTTGCCTTAAGTAAACGAAAAGTTTAAAAGTTACAGAATATAAGGTTCGAAATTCCCGCTAAACAAGTTTTACATGGGCTCCCACCGTACCACTTGTAGTGTACACTCATAAACACGTGTTTCCTTTTTTTAGCATGAAGTTGGCGTTGTTCTCTCGGTAGAGAGTAATTGTGTTCTGTGGTGATGACTTATAGTTTCTTCCTGTAATATCATAGATTATTTGCTGTAATATAATTGTTACTGATTCTGAGTCTGTCGTTATTTGTTTTTGTTTTTCTCTAATGCTGTCGTTAGTCTTTGGTATAGTATCTTATAGCGGTATGTAGTTATTTTGAGTAAAAAAAGTAAAAAAGCTGCGGTTGCCAACCCGCTTGCCAAGCGTGGCAACTATGGCAAATATCCCCTCTATGAGGCAATCTATGTGGAGGGCCTATGTTTAGCAGTGAACTTTAATGGGCTGCAATGGTAAGGGTAAGACCGAAGCCTTATGGCTTCACAAATTATCCCAGAGCAGGGAACCACCTGACTTGTGCAAGACTCCTACGGATGCCTATGTCATAAAAGGCAGCCAGATTTCTAAGTTTTGCGGTTTTTTTGGACGAAGTTCCTTATCGCACGGTACGTACTTGACGGATGGGGGCTAGGCAAATAAAGTGTAAGAGTTTTACGTCACGACCTTGGGGTTATGAGGAAGCGAGATGAAATAATATCCATCTCCCTCGCACGTTTTCTTATCTTGCCATGAAATAAATATTATTTTAAATTACGTTAATACGTTTCATTAATAAGTAGATACTACGAAAAGGGACTTCGTTCCAATCGAGTGTGTCACGACGACCCTCACGCATGTTTTTTTTAATACACTTAAAGACATATTTACTTACAAACATATACATACAGACTTATTACTATATATTTTATTAGTATGAAGAATAGAAAGGCCCCTTCTTAAAACTCCATGCTTGCTACCTTAATACATCCCAGAAGGTTCTTCCTATTAGTTTGTGTTATCTAACGAACTAAAACGTCTTATACACGGTCCGCCAAGGTCATGCACGACGCACGATGCAAAACGACAATGAAAATATGCTTGACGTACGTTACTTGACGTACGTCATTGATGTACGTAAGGAGCAGGGTTGTCCCTTATCAACAACTGTAAGCATTTGTGGGTGCTCATGTATTTCTGAGCGATAAAAAAATGACCACGGAGGCTGTAGCGGGAGCTGCACTGCTTTTCGGTCGTGCCACAGCCTTCTAACCTAGCTCAACTGAAAGGATTTCTGGGTGTAAAGTATGTAATAATCATTTCTTTATTGTTTGTTAACATAATTTATTATGAGAGTATAGACCATCGAAGAATAAAAATACCATAGCAGTATAATAATGTGACACTAGTCTTTGACATGGTCTTATGTTCTTGTAGCACTTACACAAAATTATATACGCTATCCAGCTTTCACAGTAATATTGCTTTCGTTTTTCCATGTTTTAACCATTTTTAGGTTATAATAGTTATTTTTCTCGTAAACAGTGTATTACCATTTATTACGAGTGGTATAGTTATTATCGGGTACAAACCACTACCAAATACAACACCTTTCTCCTCCAAATTCCTGCCAAATGATTCTAAATCCAACCCAATTAAAGTAACGCCTAAGTTGCTGCCTGATTTCTGGCTGAAACTGTGCGCGCACTGCTGTCAGGAATAGGTCTGCATATTGTACTAAAACATGAAAAAGGTTTAATGCAAATGCTATTTATTTGTATACTCGAAGGTTGTTTATTTATATATAATATTCTCTTTGGTTATTTATCATAAATTATTTTATAAATAATTTGAGAGCTGCTTGTTGGTTGTTTATGATCTTCAGTCTTCCTGACAAACTAATTTAATAGTTCATTGTGTGAAATTTAGTCATTGTGATATTGTGATATTATTGAAAACTTGGGAAGTCTAAAGTCTACATTAATTTAAAAAAAAACTAAAATGAATATTACGAAAGTAACGAATATTATAACCCGTAAGTGTACAAAAATATTTTTCTTCGATTAAAGTTGCATATGAAACGCTTTGCGATGAATGAAAAAAATGTGAATGAATTTAAGAAAGAATAGCTAGATGATATGAAATTTGATGTGCGTTTTTAGTTTATAGTTTCCTTAGGTTGCATTTTTTAGGCTTCCATGAAAAATAAAATGTCAAGCTTTTTAAGGGACTTGTCAAAATACTAAGATGGTTACAGGCATACTTAAAATCAGAACACTGAGAACTGCTGTGGGGTTCAAAGTAGTTCGGCAAATATTGCACATTACGGTGTGCCCATCGGTTCCTTGTGTGACCCAGTGCGATATAAAATGCACGTAAAAAATCTCTCGGATATACATCAAAAGGTTAATTGTTAAAAATAGTAATAGTGTGAGAGCGGATGTTCAACTTGCTCTCCTACTTACGCAATTAATCATTATCGGAAATAAAACAGCGTACTCCATTTTACATTCAGTCAAATACAGTTCGACCATACCATAATATGTCCCCGTCACAATTACACATAAGTGTAATGGTGCATGATAACACCAAAGTATGCAAACAAACAGCAACACTACCCATCTCATTGTGGCTCAGAGCAGCCTCTTAGCAACACCATCTTCCTTGCCTGCACTAGAAGAATTACTATAACGGTTTTTTTTTTGCACCCAGAAGCAAAATAATGGGCTAGCCTCCGGGAAGCGGGGGAGGGAGGTGGTGAATGCTCTTAGCATACCACGCAGCCGGTTGCGTGGTTATATGGGACTCACTATGAAGTGCCTACCCACTAAACACCCCCTGGGACTGACTTTGTCCTTTCTGCCGTATCGGAAGCGACCCCTCTTAAGAAAAGGGGGCGCAGGCGGCGAATATTAAAAGGCAAATTATGAAAAGGGAGAAGAATGGGCCTGAGGTCCAGGTCCAGGTTCGTGGTAGCTTGTTGGTGAGGTCTGAGAGAGAGTTTCTCGGCCTGCGGACTTGATAGCGAGAGGGAAGTGGGGCTGCATAGGAAGCTGCCTCACGAATAAGAGGATTGAGACTTGTAGGGGACAATCACGATATAGTATTATTTGCTGACGATACCTCTTTAATTTTCAAACTCAAACGGCAGTTAATTAATTATGACGATGTAAATAATGCTCTATCGAAATTAGTACATTGGTTTAACGCCAACAATATGGTCTTAAACGGCAATAAGACAAAGTGTATTAAATTTACAATACCTAATGTAAAACATTCGAATACCAATGTGCTATTAAATGGGGAGGAGTTGAGTCTTGTGGATACGAGTACCACTGTTTTTCTCGGTATTACTATTGACGCGAAACTTCAATGGGGCCCCCATATATCTAAATTAGCAAGCAGACTTAGTTCTGCAGCATATGCTGTAAGAAAGATTAGAACTCTCACAGATGTTGAGACAGCTAGATTAGTGTATTTTAGTTACTTTCATAGCGTAATGTCTTATGGAATTTTGCTATGGGGTAATGCGACTGATATTGAAGCTATATTTGTTTTGCAAAAGAGAGCCGTTCGGGCGATTTATAACCTAAATTGTAAAGAGTCCCTCAGACAAAAATTTAAAGAAATAAACATACTCGTATTAACTTTGGCATCGCAATATATTTATGAAAATCTAATGTATGTACATAAAACCATAAATAGCTTTAATAAGAATAAGGATGTGCATTCTTTAAACACTAGGAACAAACATAAGCTTGTAACACCAGTTACTAGACTCCACAGAATCAGTAATTCATTTATGGGGCAATGTATATGCTTTTACAACAAAATCCCAGAACATATTCAAAGTTTATCAATAAACAAGTTTAAAAGTTTTATTAAAGAAAAACTGTACAAAAAGGGTTATTATAATATCAAGGAATACATGAATGAAAATAACCCCTGGGAATAAGGTGATCGCCACCATGCTGGTTCTATTAAAAATCATTTAAAAATTGTATAAATGAAATTATTGTTAAGTGAAATATGTTTGAAAAAAAAAAGTCCCGCTGGGTTTCTTGCTGGTTCTTCCCAGGACAGAGGTATTTTCCGAACCAGTGGTAAATAAAAAATTACTTTCAATAAGAATTATGTAATAATCAATATTGAATAAAAATTATTCTATTCTATTCTATTCTATTCTAGACTTTGAGGCTTTGAATAAGTTCTCAGGCAGTGATTTTAGAAATTGTTAGATTGTAAGGAGCTCTAAGTCTCGGTGAAGGTCGGCGTTACGGACGAACGAGGGTGAGTTCGAAGCCTGACGACAAAAAGTATTTTGAACTAATTGAAGTTCGTTTAGGATTCTAGGTTTAGCATGAGCAAATATGGGGGCCACGTATGTTATAACTGGTCGTATATAGACTTTATATAGGGTTCGCTTGTTTCGGGGAGACATTTTACTGTGTCGACCCAGCATGCTGTTGAGCCTACCCAGGTAAAAGCGCGCAGTGCGAGTTACTTTCTTAACATGTGGCTCGAAAGTGAGCCTCGTGACACCTAAGTATTTGACGATCTTATGCTACGGGACAGGGGTTCCTAACATACGGATTGGCGGAATGGTAGTGGGGCAGCGTCGTTTATGTTCGAAGTAAACGGCGGAGCTCTACTTCGGGTTCACATCGATACGCTATTTTCTGAACCAAGGTCTTAAGTCACTAACTGTCTGTTGGATCTTGTTCCTGATAAATGGTAGTGAGATACTTTTATAATAGAGAGCTGTGTCATTAGCAAAGAGGGAGAGCTGAACTGAACGGGATGGGAATGTCGTTGGTGAACAGTATATATAAAAGAGGGGCAAGCATAGAGCTCTGAGGGACACCGGCTTTGATATGACGCAGAGAGGTGAGCATGCCTTCGTATCTGAAACGAAAGGCAAGATCCTTCAAGTAGGAGGCCACGAGACGAACAAGACGATCATGGAGGCCTATTTTGTAAAGTTTTTAGATAAGCCCTTCGTGCCAAATCTCTATCAAATGCCTTTGCTATGTCTAAAAAGACCGCGATCGTCTTGACGACGAGGATAAAATCGCTGAATATATATTCCACTATACGGTGAACTTGTTGCGGACATGAGTGTTTTGCTCGGAAATCAAATTGGTGGGGGTACTGCAACGGACAGAACCACGATACTATATAGACGGAATCCTTTACGCACGGTGCCTACAGTGTACTTAATACTGCACAAACGAGTGGGGGTTTCTCGATCTACCCTTAATTCTACACCGCCACCATCGATGTGACGCTTCGCTAGTAATGCAACCTTTCGCTCACTCTACTATAAAATACATCCGGTATTTTATAGATGCGCCGTGAAGTCTATTTAACGTCATAAAAACATTCGAGCGTATTATTATGTACACTATAACACTAAGTTTAAATTCAATATAATGTAAATTATTCTAACGCTTGCTGTTTTTATCCTTATTAAAGGTTTCAGATTAGCGCCAACAATAACTGAAGTATATGTACCAGTGTTTGGAAGACGTAAAGAAAAACTGTTAAGAATTATTTTGGGTATAAAATATATTTTTCATATTTGTCTAATCATAAATTACAGTTCTCTCTTTATAATGGAATTCAAATATTCTTACATGTAATTCTATTGCGAATTGTCTTCTTCTTGTTGTCCCTTCCCTTTTTGAATTTTTATGAATAGGTGTTTGTATTAATTTACAGAGAAAAGAAATCAGGTGCTACAATCAAACTTGGGACAGAAAATGCGTGTCGCTAAACGTTACTATACATTAGAAATGTCACCACCATCAATTAATGAATCTCAGGTGATGTATATGATATAACGTTATTCACCTACCATCATGATCTGATCATCGAATTTGCTGTAAAATCTCAAATTGATTTAAATGGACGTTACACGTAAATAATGGACAGATGAACTGAAACTTAGTATTTTAATAATTATACCTTTTAACAAAAAGTAAAAGCCGACTTCAAAGAACTAAAAAGTAGGGCTGCATCCAATACCGATGCCGATATATCGGCATTGGTGATATTTTTATGGCCGATTTAACGATACTTTTCAAATTTCGCGCTTTAAAAATGTAATGTAAGCGTTCGTGATGTATCGTCAATTTGGTTGCAAACGAGGCACGAACTAACTATGCTCGGGGAAACCCCGCGCTTTATTCAGTGTCTTGTTTAACCACGATGCTCGATCCTCGTTACAAAGCACGGACATTTCAATCACAAACTGCTATTACTATAGCAAAAAAGCGTCTTGTTCAGTTATTTGATCTTAATATAGCACTGCATTCCGAAACTATTTCAGACACGGTCACACTTATATCTAGTAATGTACTGTAAGTTCTGAGATGCCTACGAGTGGCAGGCTTGGGTGCGTTTGTGAAAATATTATTAGAGAGAGAGAGAGAGAGAGAGTATCGCCAAAAAGGCATATCGTGGCATTCATACTAAAATGTAGTTTTTTTTGCACCCTTAGAGGTGGATTATTTCTCAAAATTTATATGTACTATCTCTAAACTTAAAAAAAGAATTTTCAAAATCTGGATTCAATTGGAGAAAATATCGCGTAACGTACATACAAAAAAAAATCAAAAATATACATTCGAATTGTGAACCTCCTCCTTTTTTGAAGTAGGCTAATAGCTATATACACGTTTGAAAAAAATTAAAAGCGTAATGCGAAATGGGCGCAATGAACAATGTATTCTTACATTATGCACAAACTCCATAAGATATTCAAACTTTATGAGTCAATGTTGCTCTTTCAAAATGAAGAATATAAATTTCTAACCAAATATACTCGTAATGACCTTCACGCATTGTGATTATCCTAGTTTTCTGGGTAGACTGCAGTGTGCTGTCTTAAACTGAAAATGTTTGTCACAGTTTGTCGGGTTGTTTTGTTTTAATTCAGTTCAAAAAATAAATGCAAATGATAATTAACTTACCAGTGGTAGAGCCACGCGGCAGCTTTTGCTGTCGCAGGGATGGGCTGGCTCGAACCGGGGTGGTACCACGACCTCACAGAATACCAACGTGAAGTAGAGGTTTACCATAGACCACTAGTTTGGCTTTATTCACTCAAAGAACCGAACAGTAAATTGACCCGTTGGCGTTTACGTCTTCAAGAGTACGACTTTGATATTGTATACAAAAACGGAAAACAAAATAGTAATGCTGATGCCCTCTCTCGGATAAAACTAAATGCCATAGACTCTGATGACTCACAATCATTGGAAGTAAACCTGGACCCTAAAGAACAAAAACTGCAAAAATATCTGACTGAATTAACGGACCAAATTATGGACTTAACGACTGGAAATAGGGACGACTCTAGGACAATAACTGTAACTGACACATCCGCCACTATATCCGTCGACCAATTAGAGACTAACACGAAATACCCGTTACCACCTATATCTACTGATAGTAGTATAGTAACCGTACACTCTGGACAAGATCTAGAATCGAATGGTATTCCTATATTAAAGGAGGCCATTGACTCAAAACCTAACCAAATTTTAGTTTATACCTGGCATAAAAATGAAGTACAAGTGAGAAATTTATCCAGGGATAAACAAAAGGTCCTCGAAGTTTTTGCCCCACTTGAGAATGAAGATCTTATAAAAAATTTCTTAAAAGAGTACATTAAGCCCAAGACTAAATATTTTATTTATTTCGAAAACATTCAACATAGAAAAGAATTCTCTAAAATTATTATACAGCTATTTAAAAAGGGAATGGTAGAATTTATTGAATGTACAGAGCGTGTTATATATGTAGAAGACGAGAGAGAACAAAAAGAAATCATACTGCAACATCATGAAGGAAAGACGTGTCACAGAGGAATAAAGGAAACAATGAGTAGAATTAAAAGAAATTATTATTGGCAGAAGATGCAAGAGACGATTGCTGCAGTACTTAATGTTTGTGATGCCTGTAGGAAAATGAAATATGAAAGAAAACCCATTAAACCATTACTTCAATTAACTCAAACCCAAAACGCCCCCTTCCAAGAAGTTTTCATGGACCTTTTTTCAATTGAATCCGTTTATTACCTAACTTTGGTTGACGCATTTAGTAAGCTAGGACAAGCTATCGAAATCCCAAATAGATCCGCACCGGAAATCGTAAGAGCGCTTATTAAATATTTTTCAATATACGGAACACCTAAAAAAATAACTTCTGATCCCGGTAGTGAGTTTAATAATGACCTCATTAGGGAACTTATGACTATGTATAACATACTACTACACATTACTACTCCTAATAACCCGAATTCAACAGGCATAATAGAGAGATTCCACTCCACAATTATAGAGATATACAGATTGGCGAAATACGAACGAAAGTGTACAGACGCAGCTACTGTAATGAGTTACTCAATTATGGCTTATAACCACACCATACATAGTACAACCGGCCTTACTCCTTTCGAAATCGTTTTCGGTCATACCGACTCTAATTCAACGTTCGCCGCGAATTTCGAGAAATGTTACACCCAACAACTATTAAAAGATCATGCTAAACGTATTAGATATCTATATAATTATATATCAGAAAAAATGTTAGAGAAAAAGGAAAAGGTAAGGGAACAAAAGGGCGGTGAAACAGATAGAAATTTTAGAATAGGAGATGTTATATACGCCAAGGAATCTAACATAAGAAGAAGTAAAGATAAACCGCGATATAGGAAAGCTGTCGTTAGTGGTAATATAGAAAGAAATATAGTTCCTGTTAGGATTGGTAATAGAAATACTTCAGTGCCAATTAAAAATATTAAACGTCCTCCACAGGTGGTGTATAATAATTCTGACGATGGTTCAGGAAGGATGGACCCTTCAACTTCGAAAACTTGAAAAAAACCCAGGAATCCTGCCTGTCAAACTGGGTCGTGCCTCATTGCAAATAGACAATTGGCTTATTATTAAAACTTTAAACTTAGAAGGTATAGGTAGTGATTTAGATTTTAGTATATTAAAGTATGACGAATTCGTTGCGTTGATAGATGTTAATAAACCATATATTCATGAATTTTTAGCTATTCGAACACATGTAGGATATTTAAGAGATGCAACTATAGAAAAATTTCGGCAACTTGTGCCATCGAAAAGATTTAAAAGAGGCATTATTGACCCGCTTGGGTCTATGATAAAAATAGTAACTGGAAATTTGGATCATGATGATGCCGTCCGATATGACTCATTGATTTCTAAACTAAACGATAATCAGATAATGTCGGATAAGAGAATTACATTAGTCTCCAAAATCTTGGATAGTTTCATCAACAGTACAGAGACCTTACATAACAATACTTTAATATTAGATGAACGCTTGAAGAGAATTGAAAGAATTGTTAAATTCCTAATTACAAAAGAAGAAAACTCCATTTATTCTACCTATGTCCTAGGTATGTTTGACATGTTTTTGAGTTATTTTAGAACTATTAACGTAATACTAGGAGAAATCGAAACTGCACTAGCATTCAGTAAGGTATCCGTTCTGCATCAAGCAATTTTTAACTCTACGGAATTGTTAAATTTATTACAATCAATCGCAACAACTGAAAATCTATTATATCCTGTAAATGAAAATAACTTAGTTAAACTAGAAAATTGTATTAAGGTTAAGGCTTTTATAAAAGGAAACCAGATCACGTTTATCTTAGAGGTCCCTTTAGTAGGGAATAAAACATATAGTTATTTCAAAATGTATTCATTGCCAATTGCTATTGCAAACAAAACTATTATAGTTATTCCCAAATACCCATACCTATTGGTGAAAGAAAAGGAATACTTGCCAGTCCCGAGAGCCTGTAAACAAATCACTTTGGATAATCAATTCCTGTGCAATAACGACGATGTGCTGCTGCATACAGAACAAAGCTGCGTGGAACAGCTCATGGAGTTTCAATCAAACCTCGATGCCTGCGAAGAGCATACCGTGGACATTGAAGATCCCAAAATCCAACGAATAAGCCACGAAAGCTGGATACTGTACGTGAGAAACCATAGGATACTTACCAGAAAGTGCGAAAATGACGTTACTCATGAACTTTTATGTGGTACTTACATAATCACAGTAGACGATTTCTGTGAAGGTGAAATTGGAAACATTCATTTTAAATACCACCAATCTTCTTCAGATGACCTAAATTACCGAATTTACCCAATGACTAACTTGCCAGAACTGAAGATTTCGAAGCCTCCCATTGTCAGTGAAGTGAGTTTAAAAGGCATAAATCTAGACGAAACTAAACAATTGCTTCAACTAGTAAAACTTAACAAAATAAATCACAGTGAAAATGCAAGTGCTATTAACGTTAAAAGTGTGAGTTTAGGAACGATAATTTTATATGTAATTCTACCAATTATTTTCTGTATTGTTCTTATAATTAGATATAAACCGTGTGTAATAAAGCGAAATCATCGGATTCCTGAAAATGCCGATAATTTCGCTCTTGGGGAGGGAAGAGTCATGGATTCGACCCCACACAGAGTGATACAAGTACGTGCATAAATACTATTGCTGACTTTGCACCCTGTGTGTGGCCTATATCGTGTCACTTGAGTAAGCAAATGTAATAAAGTCTGCATGAAAGATGTATTAGAATAAGTTTGCCATTGTTGAAGTACATGAGCTTCTGTACGGACATCTCTTAGTTTTATTTTAGTTTTTAAAAACGCCTCCACCGCTCCCGTTAACTTGACTACCTTATTTATGTTTATGATTACATTTGATAAAAGATATTTTGAAGTGAGAACTTCCTTAGAATCGTTGTGATTTGAAAACTCGATGAAACGGAATAGTGACACTAAAAAGAGACATACGTGTACATCTATAGGGTTTAGCCTACGAGAGAATGAGATACAGCGTATTCCGCGAACTCAAAAGGTTGTGGGTTTGAATCCACCATTCGACTACCTACTGTCGTTTCTTTTGGCTTATTTTTATTTAATAAAATTAAATAAATAGATAAAATATCGAATAAAATTATCTTAATATACCAATCCATTTATACCAATCCACAATTTTATAACTTCAGGTAGGCCTTGTCATTCTTGCTACCTGCGTGAAATAATTACCTATAATCGCGAGGCGCCCCAGGAATACAACGTAGTCAGGGCTAGCGCGTTCTAGACGATTTGATGTTAAAGTTTTTTAACGCTGTTTACGTAAATAGGTAGTTTTTTGTAAATACTTGTTGAAATACTCGTCGAAATAGTTTTTGTTTAGTATTTAGTATATTTAATTGTAGGATAAAATAGTTGAAAAAGTTTTAATGCAATTTAAGAATAAGTAATATTGTATATTATGTATATTACCTATGTATTTCATAAATTATAATGGCAAAAGGTCGTTCTTACTATATTTGTTGCGGAGATGGGGATGGATTCCTAATCAGCAAACAAAAGGATTCAGACAATTTATTTTTTATGTTACCAAAGAATAATGAAAGGTGAATTTGTTTCATTTTTCTGTTAAATTACTACTTATTAATATTTAAGTAATAATTTAACTACAGACGTAATACCTAAGTACTTTATTACAAAACTTAATTGAAATATAATTCACTATGCAAGTACCTACTTACATACCACTATGCATCGATATGTACGCACTAGATTTCGCATTCCGAACATAGACTATGTTCAACTGAACTGTATTGCAATCCGTAAATTGAAAATTTGTGAATTCCATAAGATAAATATTATTACTTTTTATTTAGAAATATGTTTATTTACATTAAAATAAAGAGTATTTTCTGCCGACTTCCAAAAAGGAGACGGTACTCAATTCGGGTGTATGTTTTTTTTTTATGTGTGTTACCTCATAACTTTGTACTGGGCGAACCGATTTCGATGATTCTTTTTTTATATGAAAGCTGATAGTTCTCGTGTGGTCCCATATGAATTTGATCAAGGTCAGACCAATGGTTATTGAGTTATTCTTAAATAACCTATATTGAAGTCGCTTATATTGAAGTAGGCTGTACAAAATTTTTAATTTTAAATTATATGTTAAATTCTTATATTTATTTTACATTAATATTTTATATTAAAGTATTCGCGCATGCGCGACTCTACTATCTCCTG
Source organism: Parnassius glacialis (assembly GCA_033319125.1). Lineage (NCBI taxonomy): Eukaryota > Metazoa > Arthropoda > Insecta > Lepidoptera > Papilionidae > Parnassius > Parnassius glacialis. Next base: position 17,818,811 of record JAVANC010000001.1, on the reverse strand, counting down.
CGCATGCGCGAAGACATAGAGTAGCGCACAATTTTTGTTTGGAATATTATCTTCTCTAGTACGTAGTAGACATATAACTCAATGCCACTATGTAAGCGTACTATATAAATAACAAGCTCTTGGTTACTGCCCATGTGGTCAGAGCTAAGTTCTGCAATACCGATCGCAGAATATCCTAAAACCTTCCAATAATACTCTTTAACTTTTGTTAGGCGTGAAATGAAGATACATTCTTTAACAGACATAACGGCATAAACTGGAGTGGCAATGGCCCTATTTTTATTTCTTTTATTTTATAAAAAATTACTAGCATTCTTTTTTATAGAATAAGGGTGACAACCGAGCACACAATCCACCTGGTTGTAAGTAGATGCCGTGGTCCATAGACATTACATCCTCGATTAAGAATCAATGTGAAGATGTGTTGTCACTCCTGAGGACTAAGATGAAATGCCTCGTATCCAGTAAAAAGCTAAAACGGGTCTCCGAATAAAGGTTGCTATCAACAATAAGTACTAATTTTTATTTTAACCTCTCCTGGTAACCTTAAAATGGTTGCGTTAAGAGAGGTTCACGACAGTAGTGTATATGTATGTATAGTAGTAATGATGGGTTCGAACCCACGACATTTTTAATTCTCGGTCCGCACCCTACCATTACGCTACTGTCGCTTAATTTTTTCATTGCCACGGCATTTTCGAGCTATAACTGTCCAGGAAGTGGGCGGATGCAGGTGGATTAAGATGGTGCTACGTGGTGTTCCTTAAGAGATATTTATGTTTAGTGGACTTGTTATTGGCTGTAATGATGATGATGCTAATGGTAGAATCAGATACTTTAGAAATCTTAGCAGCCTCTCTTCACGAACACCGGATGCACTGCTGATTTCCACCCCTTTGTTGACGACATACCACGTATTCAAACCAAACAGTTTGCTTAGCCGTTCGTAATGCATACAACAGAGTGGTGGAATCATTTGCCGGCATCGATCTTTCCATCCGATAACAATGTGGGTGTCTTGAATGTAAAAGTGAATAGGCTTTTGTTAAGCTAGGTAAATGCGCTGTCCCATCTTCGGCTGTAACACCACTTACCATCAGATAGGGTAGTAGTCAATAACTGGCGTATTACACATAAAAATAGTGCCGTTAATAAAAAAAGTTATGTGTACCACACATCACTTTTTTATGTACGGCGGACCCCCACTAAATGTAGTGTGAACCTGGTAAGAAATGCAAGAAGTCGATGGATGGCAGGTGGCCTAGAACCGTTTTTTTTTATAGTATGGGGTGACAAACGAGCACACAGTCCACCTCCTGATGGTAAGTGGTTGCTGTGGCCCATAGATATCTTCTTTTATCCGCGTTTGCAGATGCGTTGCCACCCGTGAGGACTAAGATGCAATGCCTCGTTTCCAGTAAAAAGGGTCTCCGGTTCTCTACACTCACCATACGAAACACAGCAGTGTTAAGCTGCTATTTTACACTGGTATTCTGTGAGAGCGTGGTCCTCCCCGTTCGAGCCGACCCATTCGTGCTACAACTATACTACTAATATAGCTGCAGCATGGCACTACCACGTGAAAAACTGTTCCTTAAAAGAGGCCTACATTCAATCGACGTTGATGATGATAGTAATAATATACTTTAGAGATGTGCTTCCTTTCACCGAAGTAGCATTTTGTATTTTTAATGTTTGCTTAATTTTATTTCAGAAGTTGCAAGAAGATGTGGAACTTGTTAAGGACTTTATCAAATCTGGATGTTACAAATATTTGACGGTAAAACAAGCTTGGCTTTTATTTCTCGTGTGCACGGAAGTGGGTTTATGGTTTTTCATGGGTGAAACTATTGGAAAAATGCATATTGTTGGTTATAAAGTTTAGATCACTAAAACAGCGATAAAGCTTTCAATTCGATTTTTTTTAATTTAGGTTTTCACAACAATAAATAATACAATAAATTAACACTGTATTTCATATTTACGTAATCTGTACTTAAGAACCCCAAGTCTTATTGGTATGACGTTTTCTATGGGACGTGGTACCACTGGTGTTTGGTCAAAAAAGAAACGCACAAGGGCATTTATTATAAAACAGCTAACCACCTCATTGATTAAAATACTTTTGATTTGCCTAGATAATTAACAGTTAGCGATCACGGATCATTAAGCTGAAGTGGCAATGGGTCGACCATATATCTCGAAGAACTATCAACCGATAGGTAAGACTGGTTCTCGAGTAGCAGTCTCGTACCGGTAAGCGAAGTGGATGGCACCCCTTATTAAATAATGCACGTGCATGTGATGACCTGGTAAGAAGTGCAGATAGTCGATGAATTTAGATAGCCCAGTACCATGCTTTGTGGAATTCCCTGGGGGAGGCTTGTGTTCAAAGTAAAAAATAACCTCAAAGAATCTTCTAAAAAACTAAGTTGTTTAATTGTGCTGTTTTTAACATATTTCTAAGAGCAAGTCTACTTCCGTACTTTTCATTTCTTAAATAAACGAGTTCATGAATTATAAAAATTCATACAAGCAATATTAATCGCGTTACCATTTTTTTTATAGAATAAGGATGACAAACGAGCACACAGTCCACCTGATGGTAAGTGGATGCTGTGACCCATAGACATCTACATTTATCCTCAATTAAGAATCAAAATGCAGATGGGTTTCACCCCTGAGAACTGAGATGGAATGTCTCGTTTCCAGTAAAATGGTTCTCCGGTTCTCTATACTTACCATACAAAACACAGCAGCGTTAAGCTGCTATTTTAGGCTGATATTCTGTGAGAGCGTTCTCCGTGGTCCTTTGCTATTCGTTAATCTACTAATGACGTTAAATAATTATATTTTTAAATTCTATACGCGTTTAAAAAATGATGGTGATACTCAGACTTTAGTTATTTTTATGTAAGTATACATACTAACATATTATTAGACCGCTGGCCGATTGCTGCTCCTGTTTTATCGTTCAAATAATGGTTTGAAGTAATTTTGATTTTTGAGTACGTAAAAGTAATGCTATTTTGTTTAATGAATGTCTGCACCTTGGACGAATTATCATAATCTGTCCAAGGTCTTCGCATATGAACCAACAGTGGAAACGAGGAAACAATTGTTCCGCTGTTGATATTAAACTCAAGTTATTTTATCCAGTCATATGAGATACTAGCATCACTGGCTATCTGTTGGCTTAAGCCGCCCTCAAAATCTCCAAAAATATGATAGCCAATGATACAATAACTGAAAAAAAGTTTAATTAACGATTATCTCCTCCAACTGAACAAATGAAATGTTATTCGAACAGAGTCCACTCTCAACTACATTCTTTCACTTGTTTTTGCCTACCTCAAGTCAATGAGTCGAATAATATGTCTAAGTTACGTAAGAATACGTCAAACTATAGATAAATAAGCGTCAAACCGGCAGTTTAGTTGACTACTCGCTCTTAGCTTACCTATTTGCGTGTTTACTAATAGATATGATGTAGGCATTACAATACGCAGATATTATGAAGATATGATGTATAATCAGATTTCCCTTTTAATAGTACTAAATAGGAGGAAAGTATATACATGCCTGATGGTAACGTACTCTTAACTTGGAAGACACAGTTCCGAATAAAGAATGCTTAACTTTTCCCTCTTAAAAATCCAATTATTAACGTATTCAAATTACATCTCCTCTAAGGAATAACACCTGCATAGGGTGGATGCCCCTAATATCAGCCATGCCCCTAATACCAGCCTTTCCGCCTTTTTACTTCGTAAATAAGATATCTAGTAGTCTTAACTACAAATATTGTCACTTAAAAAATTCTTCGTAACTACAGGAAAGTATATTTCAAATATTACCTCACACTTTTAAACCTAACAATGTTAAATTAAAAATCAAAACACGTACGCAATGAAAAACGCTCATTTTCCTAATTTTTTGACAAGTTATTATCCTAATGGATAGGATGGGATAGGTAACGGTCTCCAAAGGTCTCCAAATGCATGCGGCGGGACTAACGCAACTTCAATACAGCTTGTATTGAAGAAGCGATCGAGTGGAACCAAGGCTCCAAAGTCTTTGTCAGAGATCTGTCTGCCTGAAAGAGCCAACTGTCATAGCTGAAGATCGAATGGGGCAGCATCGTTTCCGGGGCACCTGAGATTTTGAGTGAGATTGAGAGGTTCTATGGGCAGCTGTACACGTCATCGTTGGAGCCACACGCAAGTGTGAGTAACGATCTAAGAGCGAGTCTTATCCGACACTATTCCGAAGATATCCCGGACGTCAGTCTGAGCGAGATTAGAATGGCTCTCCAGCACCTTAAAAACGGCAAGTCCGCGGGCGTGGATGGAATTACAGCGGAGCTTTTGAAAGCGGGTGGAAAACCGGTACTTGAAATCTTTCAGAAGCTCTTTAATTCCCCCCTTCATGGTGGCACTACTCCGGAGGCGTGGAACAGAAGTGCGGTGGTCTTGTTCTTCAAGAAAGGCAACAACGCTCTCTTGAAGAACTACAGACCGATTTCCCTTCTGAGCCGCGTCTACCTGTTGTTTTCGAGAGTCATTATGAATCGTCTCGCACGCAGACTTGACGACTTCCAGCCTCCCGAACAAGCCGGCTTCCGAAAAGGCTTTAGTACCATAATCCACATGCACACCTTTGCGGCAGATTGTACAGAAGACAGAGGAGTATAATCTGCCACATTCTCTTGCGTATGTGAACTATGAGAAAGCCTTTGATTCCGTCGAAATTTGGGCGGTGCTGCAGTCCCTACAGCGGCGCCAAGTTGACTGGCGGTATATCAAAGTGCTGAAGTGCTTGTACAGTAGAGCTACGATGGCTATCCGAGTACAGAATCAGAGTACGAAACCTATCCAACTACAGAGAGGTGTAAGACAGGGTGACGTTATATCTCCGAAACTCTTCACCGCTGCATTGGAAGACGTTTTCAAGCTACTGGACTCCAAAGAATGCGGTATTAACATCAATGGCGAGTACATCACTCACCTTTGATTTGCCGACAATATAGTCCTTATGGCAGAATCGCTATGCTCAATGACCTCAATAGTGTCTCCCAACGGATAGGTCTTAAGATGAACCTGGACAAAACAAAAATCATGTTTAACGTCCATGTCACACCTATGCCGGAAGTTGTTGAGAGCACTAAGCTCGAAGTTGTTGACGAGTATGTTTACCTGGGACAAATAGTCCGACTAGGTAAGTCCAACTTCGACCGAGAGGTCAATCAACGGATTCAACTCGGCTGGACAGCGTTTGGGAAACTACGACACAACATCTTCTCGTTAGACATACCTCAAAACCTGAAAACGAAATTGTACAACCAGTGCGTGTTGCCAGTGATGCCTTACGGATCTGAGACGTGGTCCTTCACTGCTGGCCGTATGAGGAAGCTCAAGGTCGCTCAGCGAGCTATGGAGAGGGCTATGCTCGGAGTATCTCTGCGTGATAAACTTAGAAATGAGGATATCCGTAGTAGAACCAAAGTAACCGAAATAGCCCAACGGATTAATAAGCTCAAGTGGCAGTGGGCCGGCCATATAGCTCGAAGAACCGACAACCGATGGGGAAGAAAGGTTCTTGAGTGGCAGCCTCGTACCGGTAGGCGAAGTGTAGGGCGACCCCCCACTAGATGGAGTGACGACCTGGTCAGACATGCAGGAAGTCGATGGATGCAGGTGGCTCAGGACCGTGCTTTGTGGCATTCCTTGGGGGAGGCCTGTATTCAGCAGTGGACTTGTGAAGGGCTGTAATGATGAACGGTTAAGGGAAAAATTATACTCTTAGTAAAAATTAAAAAGCGGACTTTAATAAACTAAAAATTACAATAATTTTTGTTCACTTCAGAAGTCGGTGCTAAGAAATAAAAAATAGAAGTATTAAAGCCTCATGTCTAGTTCAGTTGTTTAATTATATTTCCATGTTTATATAAAAAGTTTACGATTTTTACCAACATAATGAGAAAAGTGTACCTCACGGCTTGAAGAACACCTTCTGAATCTAGTTATGGATGGTCTTATTGCGGAAGTGAATAATTGTTAAACCATAGTTGACTTAGAAATGTAGACAGTGGGGTTTTCTTGTTACCTATATTTGAGATTGTGTATATGAATTGCATTGATGAGTTATTGGAAATACCATGCTCATCTTCAATTTCCCTTAGTCACCGCTTACAACACCCATGGAACGATATGGGGTGGCAGCTATTCTTATATCTGTTGGAATGATATCATTTTTAACCGATAAACCGGCAATAAAACAGGATTTATCGAAATGTTTTAAACAAGACCTTGGATATTGGCAGCACCTATCCATCTTCTCTATTGAAATTAGGATGTTTTTTTTAAATTTCGAATCAGTGTTCTTTTGCCATGATTTATGGTCTATCAAATCTAATGTAATATCGGGGATGATCTTGAACATGTTCACACACTGCAGATTTCCTGGAATGTCGGTGCTTCAAGTCAGCTATGTGTTCTTTCACGCGGGAGTTAAAAAATTAAATTAAACGCGATAAAATCCGTAAAACTTAGCTTCATTTTAATAGTCATGTCTCATTTGTGGGCATTTTGGAAATCTAAGAAATAGTTGTTGCAATAAAAAAACGGTACTAAAAATATTATTGGAAAAGCTAAATTATTTGGTGTAAATGAACCTACACTACACTAGCAAAATTGATTAAAACAGTGCATTTAATTTATTTAATGTTTTTTTATTATTTTAATTAATGATTTAAAACAAATAACTTATAAAATTTAATTACTTCAAGTAATATTTGAACAATACTTATACCCCTCGTTTAACCCCTCATTTGTTGTTCATGATGTACAATACAGCTGAACACGACATATTTCAACGTTTTGAAATAAATTTTAGCAGTGAAAAAAATAAAATTTAAACACTTAAATTTCTTACGTGACAGTTGTATAAATTTTACCGCAATGTTTTGACCGACTAGTCGGTCATGAACTGACACGAATTTCATATAGAAAGTACGGCGTTCTTTGTCAAACCTATTTTAAACGGCTCTTTGCCAATTAATACAGGCGGAATAAACAAAGATACATGGTCCTAAGTTATAAGAGTGGCAATGACAATGTCTTATAACTACGTCCAGTTTGCTACTTTGTCGAAGCCGTTAACCGTAAATGATAGCTGGAGTTTTGTTGGGAATTTGACCGGCGGCGGTTTGCTGCTCCTGTATTATTGTTTAAATCATAGTTTGAAGTGGATTTTGATACGTATGTTTGATATGTAAAAGTGATGGTGATGTGATTCTCAAGATAAGGTGTCTGTCTGCTTAGGCGCCTTGAGATACCATTGCCAACTGGAAGCTGTCTGCTGGCTCAAGTTGCGGTCAAAATCTCCCAAGGGCTGCACAATGTGACGCATCAACATATTGTAAAGCAGTGTACTATGAAGAATAATATACAATGTAACTTCAGGCTCAGAAGGGTTAGAACCCAGAGTCGTAAAGCCAGTTATTAAAAAAAGTGACAGCTGTTAAAAACTTTCGAGTTTGACAGTGACAGTTGACACACATACGTCATTCATGTAAGATGGTGAACAGGCCCAGGACAGATTTAGTTCCATTCCATTTAGTAAGCGCTGGTGTTGCATCTTGAATGTCAATGTCATTCAAATGTCAGTCAAATCTTAATCAATCAGTCCACAGATAACTGTATAATCAGAGAAATCAGTCAGTCTCACAGACTATTATGATGCTTACAGCTTACACATGTCAGTGCATGTCAGTCTTGTATTGTGTGAGTGGAATTCTGTGGGTATATTTTGTTTTCTCCTCGGTTTATACATTGAGTCGAGATCTCAAAGTCCACCTGCATCCTTGCCCAATCAGTGATTGTGAGTGTGTCTAACGTAGAACGATACACGATGTCGAAATTGCGGAAGTGTTGGTTGTATTATGTTGCCATGCCAACCACAAAACGCATCACCTTTTTAACTTTCCAAAGGACGATAAATTACGGAATTGTGGTTGTCTTTCTTGGTGCCTGTTAATATTAAGCTCAGCGGTTTGTCTAAGGAACAATTGTTAAACAGATATGTGTGCCAAAAACACTTTGACAGACAGCAGTTTGACGGTATGGGTAAGCGTCTTGCACATGGTTGGTTATCCCTGCTAACTTTACTAACATTACTTAAAACTATCGCTTTCAATGCTTAATAATTAATTTTCCGCTGTTAAAATAAATTCTTAGTTTATTTAATCTTTTAATTATGTTATATTCTAATTATGTTTTGAAATGTAATGTTGAAAAGGGGCCGCCAATTGAAGAATCCACAAATTCTAAAACTGATGGTAGGTTACAAGAATTATGTATTCAATTTTATATATACATTAATACTTTTAAATAATAATAAACGTCATGATCAGTAATCCCATTTACAAACACTGAAAATTGAAAAAAACTAGACCATTGATGCGGTCAATGTCCCATAGTACAAAACATATTTCACAACACGTTTTTGAAACCAAGTTGAGTTTGTCTATGTAACACACAAACTTGCAGAAGAAATCTTATGTGATGACTTTTATTTACCAATTTATTTTGTTCTGTTTTTAGGACACACATGTACTACTGACATGCTACAAATAACAGAACCTGCAGAATTTGTGGCAAACTTCTCTATATCATCATCAAAGGCAGAATCAAGAGGTATTTTTATGTCTTTTATTTCCTTTTTTAAATATATATATTCATAATCTCCTCAAGACCGAATTTCAGTAATTATTGTGGTTAATCTCAGTAGCCATCTGTGCATGGTACAGGATTATAATGTATGAATGTGTGCACAAACACAGATATTATATTCCTTCACTCTCATAGTCCGATCACAATTAGAAAGAGATCAGGCGCAAGACCAATGGCTTTATATTCTTACAGAAGCGGGTCAACGCAGCAACATTCCTGACTCCGAGTTGTTAATAGGAATTTCTTGACAGAAAAACCTATCAATCTAATATAAACAGACACCTTATAATCAACAATTGCAAATAATTTAAAGACATTAGACAAAAAATTGACAATACTTGACATTTATTTTTCTACTAATTTCAGATATGATTCGCAATGTTGAGCAAAATCGAAAAAGAAACGCACCAAAAAGAATTCAGAGTGGAGGTATAGTATTTTATAACACACTAGTGACCCGCCCCGGCATCGTGCGGGTGCAATATAGATACTTATATGGGGCAGTGTGGAGAGATTAATAATATTATGATTAGTCAATACTACAGGATGTTTTGTATACAATATTTACAGCTGATTTTTCATGAGACAGTACGAACGTGTTTTCTTTAGAGATTATTCTCGAAAGCGCGACATATAATTAGCCGTGTGAGAAACACTCAACGCTCATATCTAAACCTGCAACGTTGAATGTTTGACCCTGTGACTTATCATGGTCATTCCAAAAGATAGCTTTACCGGAAATTGCAGGCGCTTATATTGAAACGGTAAATCCGATGATATATGACACGTTTTATTTTTATTTTACTGACTGGAAAACACCAGTAGACGCGTGCGAACGCTACGAATTATACAATGCTAAAGGGCGTGCCGCGGCGATCGACACGGCACACCTCGCGTCCTCCAACCGCTGCCAACCGGGACGAAAAGTACGGCCCGCCAGCCGCTGTGGCTCCGCTTTTTAAATCTCTGATATCTTTTAGGATGTCCAATTTAATGAAATGTTGTTAAGGGCAGTTTTGATCTACATGAAATATACAACGTATGTAATGTATTTAATTGGATAAGGAATAATACTGTATTGTATAAAATAGCTTGGAATATCACACAATTTTTTTTGTAATATGTAAAAGATAACAATGGTTACTGTGGGTTATCCTTAAGAGATAAATATATATCATTGCAGACGTTTTATCTATCTTTTTAAGATATATAATTTCGTAGTACATTAATTTGATCTATCTCGTAAGGTGTAGCCAGTGTTTGCGATTTATGTTTGTTACGACAACATATTACAAATCTTTATACCTATTTTTTCACTTTTCTGTGCTATAATATGTTTGTATTATACATGTAAACCTTTTTCTTGAATTACTCTATCTAATCCTGAACATATCATTAAATTCCGTTGAGTAGTTTAAAAGATCTAAGCTAACAGACAGTGGAAGCGACTTCATTTTATACTATGTAAAGATACCTCATAAGAGCTAGTTATATAATAATATTAAGTGTATATTATTAGTTTTGCCAGTTCGGTCGCATAGAATTTTTGTTAGTAGTTTATTTACAGACATCTTCCTGGCAATTGTGACATCTATGGCATATAACCCTCACATTGGGAGAGGTGCATGTTTTTTAGTAGACTTTTACAGGCTGATCATGATGAAGAAGAATAGTTCTAGTTATTTTTAGACATCTTTTGGTTGTAAAGTAATACAAACTTTAGAATTGCTCCTGCAAGCTACGGACTAAATTGTATAATTTTATATTATCCTTTTACAGCCAATAAACTGACCAGAGACTGTATATGCTTCATAAGAAGAATGAAAAATTTTGCTGTCGAAGAAAATAAGCTTGAAAAGCCATTTTCAGAAAGGTTTCATGCTGCTAAAAATCTAAACCATAACCTGTTATTTAATAAAAGTTTTGGCAAAATTACACAACATTCAAATTCAAATTCAATCCAAAGGTTGAAAATAAATAAAAAATTATAAAATTTGAAATGTCGTTTTATTCTAATTTAAGACTGAATACATACAACAGATATTTATTCGCTGAACTTTTCAAATAAGTATTTTAAAATAAGAAAATAATCCTTGCATATCGACGTTTTACCTGTGCATCACTAAACTATCGATATCGACACTTGAATATTAGACCTAGTTTGCGAGTTTGCATCACTATACGACACTAGCGCTTTGCGAATTCATTGGAACTAACCGTCAATTAGAGAACTGTCCCATCTGTCTCTGACTAGTATACAGTTATCTGTGATGGTGAAGGTGCAATGCGGTGTTTCCGCGGAAACGTTAGGACGGGAATCATGATTCAAACTCAAAGAAAAACTTTAAAAATATGATATTAAGTCTGTCCCGTTAGTATTTGTGTTATAAAAAATTACTTCTGCCTTGAAACATCGCTTTTTATTAATTATTTTATTTTATTTTATTAGTGATGTTGCGACGAGTTAACTTTTATTCAATATGTATCGCATTTGGTCTCAGTGTTCTCCTAATTCTTGCTGGAAGTCGATATACAGATAACACAAATTATCGTCCGTCCTCTGAAAACCGTAGAAATATCAAAAACTTTTTAAAAATTGATGATGGAGAAGACAACTTCCTACAGTCAGTACCAACGAACCCTTATGATGGTTCTCCTAACATCGAGAAAATAATGGAGAAAACGCGGTCTAAAATCAAATTTGAATTGTTGAATTACAATTATACTACATCTGGAGTCCACCGGCTTGAAGATCTTCTTATGGAATCTGGTGGACGACCTCTAAGGAGTCTCATAATTTCCACTTGGAGATCAGGTACAACTTTTCTTGGAGAGATTTTAAATTCAATGCCTGGAACATTTTACCACTATGAGCCTCTTTTAAAATATGAAATCATACAGATAAGAGGTCCTCCACATTCTGACAAGGCTTTAAAAACAATAAAGAGGATGCTTAAATGTAATTATGATGACATGGAAGATTATTTTGAATATGGGAAAACGCATTTGCACCAATTCAGTCATAATACTAGATTATGGGACCACTGTAAATTTAAGAAAGAATTGTGTTTTGATTCTGAATTTACTGCAAAGTTTTGTAGGCTGTTCCCCTTTCAAAGTATGAAAGTTGTTCGTGTAAGGTTACGTCTAGTTCAGGAGATATTGCAGGACAAAGAGTGAGTATTTAAGAAAGATTTCTGCTCACTTTTCATTTACATTTTAAATATTTGAAATACATACGTTTGAAGTTCAAAAACAAAGTTTTCCTTATGGCTGTTGCTAATCATACAGTAACAGTATGATAAAAAAATAATTATTCATTCAATAATCATATAAATAGAAAATACTTATTCATTAAATAATTTTTAAAATTAAAAAGTTCAATCACAAAATTTCCCATTGCAAACTACATTTGAAATTGCTTATTAAAAATGATCATATCAGAGGGATTATCCAACTAGCGATATGCGATAATACCCACAAGATATTTAAATGTATGTAATTTATATTAATTTCTGTTTAAATGAACTAAATTGCCAATAAAAATAATTTGTGCTTATGTTTTTATGGGAACTTGACTGGAACCCAGCAATTTTGTTGCAATAACCAATCTGTTGTTTGAAGCATTGGTATGATCCAGTTTGAACTGCTGTCGGTTTAATATTTTTTATTTACTTATCACAAACAATTCTTAAAAGGATTTTTATTACTCAAATTACTCTTAGTCGGTTTTTAACATGTACTTGAAACCGTTCCATAAATCAATAACAAATAAAGTAAATATAATGAATTCTTATATTTACACGAATAATTAATACACATGGTAAAACTAACTTTATGGATTTTATAACGTTAAATTTTAACTTTTATATATCCCAATGTTTCGGGCGCTTTATAGCACCCATGGTCACTGCGGTGACTGAAGTGTTTGATGTCCCAATATCATAGTTAACGAAGGCTATCTTAAACTTTTAATTAATAATATTTTTTGATCCAATCTATGCAGATCAAGCTTATTATGTAAGTCTATATAATATGTATCAAATATATTTTTAATCATCTTTTTTTGAATACCTACATCATACCAATTAGTTAGCAATGGTTCTGTTGTCATTTTCCATTCTGTATATATACTATGCTATGTAATATAAACTTTTAAAAAGTGACAATAAGAAGAGGATACCTGTGGAGTTTCTTTTGCAGTTTCTTCACCTGTTAGAGGAATCTCATTTTAAAACTGTATTAGATTTTGTAGGTTTAAAAAAATATATAAATATGCACCTAAACTTGGCAATTTTAATTTTATTAGTTCTGGTGCAGCTTTAACTCTGTTTAGATACATAATATTATAAATTTTAAAGAATAGAGCCCGTACTTAAGGTACCAATTAATAAAAGTAATAACATGCTGTGAGGCATTTCATCTTTGTTCTCAGAAGTGACAATGCATCTGTGGCCTCCTTTGTTAAAGGTCTCTATAGCCTCCTATCCTCAGGTGGATCATTAGCTTAACTGTCATAGTTTATTGTAGCATAATAACTATGGCAATGTTATGGAAGGTACAAACAGACGGGTCCTTGTTCACTGTAGGCTCCCTATTCCTATCTACGGTAGCGACCATAGTAATGACGGGAGTGGAGGTGTTAACAATATTCGGTGAAGATGCTTAGCACGCTCTGCTCCATTTTAACAACTTCATCGGGCAATATTTAACGCACATACTCTGTAGAGAGAGAGAGAGAAAGACGACGATAGGACGACGAGGACGAAAATATTCGAAGCTAGAAAAAGAGATAGACAAGTTGCGCTGGGGGTAGGTCCGAAGGTGCGGGGTGGGGGAGGACACCGTAATCTTCAAATACAGCAATTTGTTCTATCACTGATGGGGTGACCATCTGTCCCAAGGTGGTATCGGATTTGTCGTTCACAAGGCTCTCATTACCAATGCAGTCAATATCGGGAGTGTGTTGATGAGATTTGCATATCTTATATTCTGAATTACCAATATTATAACAATGTATGAGGATATATCTTAAGAATCCTGAATTTCGGTCAAGGCGGCCAGCCTCAACGTAGTGCGCAGGATGGGA